>OY754332.1:135422889-136159851 GCA_963573305.1 Pyrrhosoma nymphula | reverse complement strand
TGATTTGGCGATAACAAGTTGTGACTATCCAAGTACCCCATAATCGAACTGACGGTTATATGTTCCAATATCTTGCACGAGATAGACGTAAGGGAAATCGGTCTATAGTTACTGGGCTCTTCCCTCATTATTGAAGTGTAAACTTCTTATGGCCAGTTTGGCACTTTTGGCATGGGGGAAAAAGAGCAAACTTGTGTCACGTACCGTCAGATTCTTTTTTCCGGGGCCCTTCTTAGCATCCCAATGAGAACGCTCACTTTCAATTGAGTAAGATGGCGTAGTGGTTAAAGTTGTGTCCGACAAACCGAAGGTCCCAAGATCTATTCATATGGGAGACTTTTTTTTGGTATTTTTTAGAATTTCTTTGGGAACAATTCTTGACAATTTCTTTTAAATTTTGTTCTGATCGTATCAAAAAGTTTTTCCTGACAAATTTGTGGGGAAAAAATGGTTTTTCATAAAAAATGGGTGTTAATGAGAATTTCTTTCGGAAATTTGACCTACGTACCCGAACTGCATTTTCGATAAATGTTATTGATTTGGAAATCTTTTGTAGGCACGGAAACATGGACAAACGTCATGAAGGCAACGCAGCTTGTGTTGAATCCGCAATGTTAGAAAATGCAGTAAGTGAGAGAGAGCGGCAAGAAGATCATAAGGGTAATGAAACAACAGACGAAATGGGTGAGATTTTACAATTGAATAATTTAGCGGAAGGACAGGGAGATGAAAGAAAGAGGAAGAATGCCGAAGATGACGGAAGTTATCGTGCTAAAATGAATGAATTAGGGAGAATTGACGCTGATCCCGATTTGGAAAAAACTAACATGGATCGGAAGAGAAAAAAATACTGAATATGCCTAAAATTACCGCGCAAGAAAGAAAGAATGTATTCATCAGAGTGCACAGGAAGCGGAAAACAAGAGGAAAAAAGCCGAATATGCCAGAAATCATCGTGCTAAGAAAAAAGCTGATGTCGAGAATAAAGATTGTGTAGGAAATGAAGATGCTGCTCATAGAAAGAGCAAATATAAAATTCGTTCTAAAAACTACACGGAGAGACAAGGGACCGATGGTTTACTACAAACTATGGAAATGACTGATTTCCAAATAGCGGGGCCCTCCAAAAAACTATCATTCATTCCCAAGAGAGATCGCATAATTCATTGTTCGCAAATAGCATGTCCCTCTACGAGAGAGGTGCCATTTATACCGCGGAAAGACATTACCTATCCTAATTCTGAAAGTGGTGGACCATCTCCAGATCTTCATATTTCGGCTATGCTGATTGATGGAGGAGAGGAACGGGGCGAGTCAAATTAAAATGTTGATAAAGTTGTGCACGATTTCGTTCAACGGCGGAATGAAAAAGATATTTCAAACGAATATAATATTAACGAACCTCTAATACAAGCACGACCACATCAGAAAATAATGTACAGCTCATTCTCAACACATTTGCTGGCACATAAAGAGTTTATAAAGCAATTTATTAATTATGAATTTAGACATGCTTGCGATGTTTGTGAAAGACTTTCGTTTCAAAATCATTTACCAATATTGACAGTACAAAAAGCATAATATTAATCAGGAAAATTGTTCCGGTTCAGAAATCGGAATTTCAGATATGTGCAACCAGTATCACAAGCATTCACAAAAATAATATCCCACAGCTATCAGTTTTTATGGTTTCAAATATCCCCCATTTCCAGATAGTTTGAAAAATTTTCCATTAGATTTTGTGACTGAAAGATTAATATCACCCCGAATTCATTTCATGCAAATAAGGCGACTGCGACATATCCACGGTCAGTTTGGGATTTTTGGTCAAGTAATTAATGTTCCAGTTGAGGTTAATACAATGGCGAGTAAATTACCGCAAAATGTTGATGATAATCACTGTATATACGTTCACATAAAGAGAGAAAGAATACATGAGTCTAGCTTTCTGCACGGCGTAGTGAACAAAAGAGTGATTAGAGCGTGGCTGAATTATTTAATACAAACACCTTTGCATAAAATCCACAATATTACAATTGATAAAATATTTTATATATATGATATCTATCACAATATCGCCATAGAAGTTTACAATTCTCCCGTGTGGTCTTAAGCACACAAGTATTTTTTTTTTAAATTTTATATTTTTTCTTTATCATAGTGAAAGCCGGAGTTTAAAATAAAAAATACGAGATAATTCCTGTTGTCCCTGTAGTATACTATCTAATTGTACTACCCTGGAGTCATGCATTCATTCAATTAATAGTTTTACCATAATAACTCCGTTATATCAAGAAAAAGGGATGTTATGTTGGAGCTTGAATCTCTTTCTAGCGGTACACTGATTTTCATTTTAGCGCCAGCCAGCGCAGCGGAACGCCTTCACTGAATTTTTTTTGTTTCTTAAATGAAATTTTATCCCTACCAAACTTTTTTAATTTGTAAGAGAGAGTTGTATCTACAATAAATAAAAAAATTAGCAAATTCGAAGGCATCAGCACATCGTCTAAAATCGGTTGGAAATATTAATATTGTTATGAACTTCATTAAATTGTTTACATTTTGAAACATAATCCGTTTTTTACTTTACTATTTCATGTCCTTTAAAATAAGCTCTTATGTACATATGTTGCTTCAATATTCTCGGAGATATACGGTGAAATGTGTAGACAATTTTGTAAAATTCAAAACTTGCGACGTTGCAATATCTCGTAAACGTTTCCATGAATTACAAAATGGCTTAGGGATTTTCAATATGCTATCAAATGAGGACGAAATGACAAATTTGGCAAAAATCGGTCATCGTAACCGTCATTTTTGTCGATTTTCTTGTCGATTTGACGTGGAATGACCCTACTAGATCAAACCAACATAGGATATTCCATTCCTTTTTGTCTATGACAAGGATATCAAAGTAAAGGGAAGAAATGTTATACTGTATGGTTTGCTTTACATAAAATTCAAAGTAGTAATCATTTAGTTATCATGGATTGTGATTTTTTTAAATGGATTGTGAACAACATGTATTGAATTTTTGATTTATATTCACTGTATTATCATATTTATGTAAGGTATAAAAATTGTAAAAACCTAAGTCGATCATTAAATTTTCAGATAAAACTTTTTTCGGTCGGATTAAGTGATAATTACTTGGAGTCCATTTCCTTTTTCCATATGATTGAAGCCAAAGTTTCGACTAGTTTGGATATAGTTCAATTCCTATGGTGATAGAAAAAATAAAAATAGGTGGCGCTATCTGTTCGGGGTTTAAATATTTGAAGGCCAAGAGTAAGGAAGGAGTAGCGTTATAGTACTAAGTGTGAGACCTGTTGATAACCATGTGATGAATACATAATTTGTTAAGGTTATGCGTATATACCATATCATTTGATGCATTCTCCATCTACTACTATTGATTTTCCAGTTGTTTTGCCCGGTGCCCAGTGTGGAGGTTCGAAAAACCCATCTCAAGAGACAATGCTCGACTTTTCCTTCTTTTTTTATACTATCTGATTTTATTATTTCATTTTTTATTCTTTTTTTATCGTAGCGAAAGCCAAAAAATGGAGTTTGAAATAAAAAATATATGAGAGTTCGCGTTGTAATTCCCTAAAGTCATGCCATTAGTAGTTTGATTTATTCAATTAGTAGTTTGACCATAATAATCCCGTTTTATCAAGAAAATGGAATATCACGCTGGAGCTGAAATCCCTTTTTAGCGGGACGTTAACATTTCTCCCAATTTTAACGCTATTGTGTGGTGAGTGATTGTGACTTGACCACCGATTATTTGTCGCTCGATTACCCGATTATCCGATGCTCTCTCAGTCAGCAAGGAGTACCCTGTCCCCTTCAGCGTTACTTGCTCCCTCCACGCCGACTGTTTTCTTCCATAAACGCCCAAATGTAAATCTGTGTGCCTGCATTATCCTTCAGATAGCGTGTACCTTGATGCAGGTTAGTTGCGCGAGTGACGGTGGACCTCAGCTATGAGTTCTTGCTTGTTATTTCTTGAAGAATTCGTGGCCCCAAGTTGGGAGATCAGAGCACATTTTGGTTCGAGTAGTAACTGCTGCGTTTTTTTCTGACCAATTTCCATTGAGTGTTAAATTCTTAGCACGAAAATATATAATGAAAGATTATGTCTATCAATCGAGTATATAAAAATTTGCATGAAGGAGAAAGCGACAGACTTGATTTGGATTCGCCATGGTATGCGACGCTTCCATTTAAATTGCAAAACTTTCTTTACGGGTTTTTGTGCTGGTGAGCTTAAAAAGATAAAAAAACAAATGGGTCCATTGGATAGACCACTGGATACATGCCTAGATTATGAAAGAAAGGATTGAAACAAGAAATACATTGAAGGATTGATTTCGTCTTCAGCTTGCCTTGCAATCTGTCGAAGATTTGAACATCGGCTTATTTCGCTAGGAGATGACACTTCTTTCTAGATATTTTTTTGTCTATTCTCGTCTATTTTCTCGTCTATCTAGATATATTTTTGTCTATCTCGTCTATTTTCGAGATATTTTATGATAGATAATTTTCATGAGAAATTTACTATGACAAGAGAAACTATTCTCTCACACGGTATTATATCACAATGTCTGCCGAAAGGTAATCCTTTAAGTAAGGTCGCTGCCTCGTCGATGCTTCGACCAATTGCCGAGGTTGGGGCAATGCGCTTTTTTGACGCAACTCCTTATGCCGTCGCTATTGTAACTGTCCTGCAAATGATGTTGCAAATGCTGCACCATTTCAACTCGAGTTCCATACATCACTATCTAGTGGTTATAAACTCTGTAAATATTCACAGATCAAGACTCACAATCATCTGCGTCAATTTTTCCGTGAAATCATCCCTGAGAAGCGCTGATAAAATTTACCTCTACTGTGAATCACCTTTCTCCCTGCTTGGAGGCTATTTTCTAAACAATATGGGAAAAATATTATGGGAATATTACTCTTTTGGTTCAGGACCCTTTTTGAATGAATGACTCACCATGTCCGTTAGCTCTCGGAGTACTAAGGTTGGTCTCAGCTGACAATGGTGGACACAGAATACCAGTATGTAGGTTCCAAATTAAAAGATTGCTCAATTCACGCGAACCATATTTATTAAATAGATTTTATTCCAGAGAAGATCCTTGGTAGGTATTCATATAGAAGTTTTGATTTTAGATTGGGGAAAAATGTATATAATTTACCTTAATTTTCACGGAAATATGCATTTCTTCAAGATGTTTTTTCTTTCAACCAAAACCTGTCCTTGTGTTGATGGGTAAGTTTTCCCTAATTTACCTTATCGTATTCTACACGAAGCCGTACATACGCGTACTGCGTGATTCACGCACCCCCGCTATCTTCAGGAGTTGGAAAGGGAGATTATTTGAGCGTCTTCGTACAATCTACATACAAACTTGCAAGCCACCGTAGAAGCGTATTGTAGGGGGTGTTAGGACAACAGCCATGATATGTGGAGAAATAGGGTAAAGATTGGGTTGGTTGATTTTCATCTTTTCGAGATTTTTTTCATGAAATGCACTATTGCATGAGAATTATCCTTTGCGCTGAAGATTCAAACACCCGTAAGTATTTTTACTTTAGCGTATAACCTACGAAATTCCTGATCATCCTGAAGCTTTCCATTTCCTCGCATTGTGCTTTCCACCAGTTTTCCTTCTCCCGATTAGTTTCTCGCCGAAGTTTATTATTTAATTCCTAATACCTATTCATGTATAGCTTGGTGATGACATTTTTTTATTTTCTTCTCTCCTCTCTTTTCCTTATCAGTTCCTAGGTGACCCATTGCTTTTTTATGCTAATCGTTTCCATCGCTCCTATTTTTTCTCTGCTGCTTTCCCTTCCCTATTTTTGTTACTATCCCATCTTTCCTTAATCGTTTACTTTTCATTGATTCACCGATGTTCTTTTTAACTTGCTCCTGCAATTCCCACTTTTCTGCCGCTTTTTATGCGTCCATGTTTCACTTTTACAAAGCCTTTTGAATCGAACTTTACACTTCATGAGTACCAAAATAAAGTGACAAAACCTAACGTTTAGTTTTAGTGGACTTATCTATATTCTATATTTCCTCCTCTCCTGTCATTATCGTGCTCTGGTGGTCAATAAACGTGTATCGTTCTGCTTGTTTTGTCTCTGAGCATTGACTGATTGATTGACTTTAGTTGCGTAGTGTAGTGGTCTCCAATATCTTCATGTTCTCAGTGCGGCTTGATCACTAAACATATCCAGAAAACCGTGACCCGTGGCACTTGTGATGGAGTCCTTCATCGTACCTTTGACGCTCTAAGCGAGGCTGATTTTCAACTGGAGGATACAAATCAATCCTAGGACTGCACAAACAGCATTACGAGGAGTCTTCCCACCCATTGAGATGATCTTCCAATTAAACCCTTGGGAGCTGTATCACTGCGAGGCAAAACTCTACCAGAGAGTTCAAGCCCAATTTTAAAGGAGTTACGGGATCATGTAAAAGTGATTTATGATGACCAAGGTGCGCTTACACATTCTACAATATAAATTGAGTGAACCGCGGAATAATATGTCGGAATGGAGTGCTTAATCAACGAAAACAGTAAAAGTATTGCTCTCAAGAATGACTCCCATTTTACGTGAAATGTACGCGAAGGTAGAAGAGCTGAAGAAAAGTTGTAGAATTAAGTGCCCTTAAAGAAAATAGTAGACTTATGGATCAAAAGTGGGAAAATATTCACAAGGGAGCATGATGGAAGTGAACGACACTTACAGATACAGATACGAAGTACCGTGAAAGCACCACTAGGGCGTGTGGCTCGGAGTGACACAGCACCACGCATGCAATACTCGTCCTAGCTCGAATCAGAACCTCGTACGTTCCACCGGCCACTAGGCACAGACCATAATGCAGTGAAGAGAACAGTTTGCAGTGACACCAGAAACTGGGAGAGTGCTACGTAGACAAAACACAACTACTAATTTATGAATGCTACGATATATTGCTCCATCCAGAAAACAATTGAATGCCGGACAAATTAATCGCGATGAGGTGTTAGTAAAGTTAATAATAATATTTTCTATATAGGTAACAGATTTTCACTAATTACTACCTATTTATTATACATATTTAGACAGCACACATAACCATGCCCTGGATTGGGAAAAACCACCCAGGCGGGACTCGAACTCGCGACCTTTTGGTTGGTAGGCAAGAACGTTACCCCGCCACCACCCAGGCCAGCATAAACACTGTTTAGTAGTGTATAAAAATGATGTTGTTATACACTAGTAAAAAGTATACTCTACCTGAGGGTGGAAGTTCCGTAGATTTCATCGATCGCCGCATTTATAATCCCTTATTGTAAGCGGGAAAAATGACATTTGACATCTATGGGTTCTGCAGTCAATTTCTTTTACCTTATGATTGTGATATTTTCTACAATAATACGTTGACTCTAGCAAAATATGTTGAAAGTCCGCTAAGAAAGTGCATGCTTCGAATATGTGGAAAAGATATATTATTCCCTTTAATCAGTTAGAGATTCACACACACTATTTCATTTGACAATTCCGTAACATTGCTAAGTTTATCGTGAGAATTTTTAAAAATCTTGTTGCTCCCCGCTGCATTCGATCTATTTCTGAGACTAACAACGCACTGAAAATCATTTCCTTTTTTTCCAATTACACGAGCTAGAATATTCAAGTGGTAGGAGACGTGCATGAAATTAACCTATTGAAATCACCGGGGAACGGGAATTCAAATTTTCCCAAACGGCATTCTGTGTCCCACCTTAAACATATTTCACGTCAACGCTCAGTCACGGCCAGCCTACATCTATGAATTTCGCCATTTTTTCCTTCGTGGTCAATATCTTGTGATTGCGATCTCTGAGTACTGGTTGGACCCTCTGTTCCTTCCGAGAGCTTGGAAAATTATGTATAGGTTCGCAATGATATATTGCTGAGATGTGGTTGTGGAGTATATTTATATATAAAAAATTTTTTCATTACAAGTAACTTTCTTGTTCACATGAAAGCAGAAAGCCCGTTTTTTTAAATACATGGTACTTTCCAGAAAATTGTCGAGGCAGCAGTATATAGACCTCCAAATTGTTGGCAACCAATTGTGGCTGTTTCAAATCTACACTCACTGGTTTTCTAACATCAATTAGCAAGGCTTTATTCATTCAGTAACCGCATGTTTTCGGTGTAATCGTGCGCAGGTTATAAGGGCCGGAGAAAATGTTTTGACGTTTTCTTTTGACTTTATTCGAATTTCCCCAAACTTCAAGATATTCAAACTTCAATATTTGGGGATTGCCACCCCTCCTCTGTAACCTTGAAAACCAGCTGCATTTATTCATATCCGTCCTCAAATAAATAACTGGGGATCCATTTTCGCTTTGACGTAGGTAATGAGAGAATTTCTTTGTCATTTTCTCAGATTCTTATATGGCACAGTATTTAGCTCTGGTTAATTAAGATAATCAAGAGAATTAAGAGAATCTTCATGACTTATTCATAGAAGAGAATCATGTTTCATGACTTATTATGGTAAGGCAGAGATTTAGGAACAGTGCCAAAAACTAGCGAAAATATTCTGAGGCGGATGCGAGCTCATGTGATAATTTAGTTATGATAAAATGCACTTAATTCTACAACTTTTCTTTAGCTCTTCTGCCTTCGCGTACATTTCACGTAAAATGGGAGTCATTCTTGAGAGCAATACTTTTACTGTTTTCGTTGATTAAGCACTCCATTCCGACATATCATTCCGCGGTTCACTCAATTTATATTGTGGAATGTGTAAGCGCACCTTGGTCATCATAAATCACCTTTACATGATCCCGTAACTCCTTTAAAATTGGGCTTGAAGTCTCTGGTAGAGTTTTGCCTCGCAGAGATACAGCTCCCATGGGTTTAATTGGAAGATCATCTCAATGGGTGGGAAGACTCCTCGTAATGCTGAAATTGTCAAGAATTGTTCCCAAAAAAATTCTAAAAAAAACAAAAAAAAAAGTCTCCCATTTGAATAGATCTTGGGACCTTCGGTTTTTCGGACACAACTCTAACCACTACGCCATCTTACTCAATTGAAAGTGAGCGTTCTCATTGGGATGCTAAGAAGGGCCCCGGAAAGAAGAATCTGACGGTACGTGACACAAGTTTGCACTTTTTCCTCCATGCCAAAAGTGCCAAACTGGCCATAAGAAGTTTACACTTCAATAATAAGGAAGAGCCCAGTAACTATAGACCGATTTGTCATTGTACATCACAAAACAGAAGTGCTTTTACGGAGCTCAAACAATACTGGTATGGTGTCCATCAGGAAATCAAATAACTTGGTATACTTCCACACAATATATAATGTTATTGGCACGTCGCGTTTCATTACACTGTGGCAATCATATGCTCGTGATTATGCTACAGTGCAGCGTTTCGTATATGTTGCGTAGGCACAGTAGCCAATAGTTAGTGCAACAAAACACGTGCCAATAAATATATATTGAGAGGAAGTTTACTAAGTTATTTCATGATGGATGCGCATCACTTCCACGGAGTCACACCGGAATCAATGATTCTGGTGTGTTCATTGTAGGCCTGTTTTAGAAGACTGCTCTGTGCTGATATATCTGAACCTGCAATAAATGAATCATGCACAAACAGCTGTTATAAATAATTTAACTTTTAACTGTAGATGTCTTACGTCGAAAAAATAGTTTTACTGCTCACGTTTTCAATCTACCCTCTGTTAGGCATTATATAATACTTTTATCAGTTGACCCTAAAAATACACCGATTTCAAAGAAAGCAATACTTTGGAAATGTTATTGCACAAAATCTGTGGGTAATGGAAATATTCTGATTGCATTTTCGAGTTCAGCGTAAAAAGTTATATTGGGAACATAAAACCGTCATGTACCAAAAACTGTTTTTCAGTGTATTTTAACACTTTGGTTGATTGCCGCACAACTTGAAGAGGAAATTGTGCAGTGGCAATCCTTTCTCTCTCGTCACTTGGTGCATACAGTCTGCGTAGCGGACCCCTTAGTCGTTATTTTCAAAAGCATGCAGAGCTGTTAAGCAAGCTCAGTATTTCTTTGTTTACTATTGGATACGTCGCGCACCATAGTAAATCCAGTCCGTCACTATTAGCACTTGACTATTTATATTCACATTCTATATACTTGAATAGTTAAATTTGTTTATATGTAAACTCGTTCCCGATGACGAGACACTTTAGCACTGAGAAATTGCAGAGCATACTGCAGAAGCTGATTGCTAATTGATGTTATTAATATGATTGAAAACAGAGTAATTACAGTTTTAACAAAAATACTTTTCCAGCTCACATATACGTTCCATTCAAAACTTATCTTAAATGAATTACTAGTATGTTGACTAAGATTAAGTTAATTTTATTTGTTTCTTATCAGTTGAAGGTTAAAGTGTAAACATACTTCAAAGGTAAACCCTTCCCTGCCCATCAATCTCTAAAAGACCGTGACAATCCTTGCTTCCTCCACCAGACACCAGTCAGAAAATCTCTCTCTAGTACATGAAGGTAATCGGTGGACTACTTTTATAAAATTATGTAACGAGATATCAAGCTACATGATGCTGGAACTCAAGCTAACTAAAGTCACTTTGAAATTTATTTCTCAAGAATGAGTTCTTTACTTTTATTTGTTCGCACTTATTCCCTCTTAGCCAATGCACTAGAAATCTTTAAAAGTTATCCAGGATATCAGATTTTTGCATGAAGTGCTGCTCGATTAGCTGGAGTCGAGAATTAGTTTCGTGCTCTTATTGAAATCTGTAACGATGCGGAAAGTTCACGACATTTGCAAACTTATACTGTAAAATATCACATTTATAAACATTTACAAATATTTTTTTCTTATACATTTTACAAGGAGCAATAGACGAGGGCAAATGTTCATTCGGTGACGGCTAAAACCACGTTTTTCTATGGAACCCCCGGATGGATATTCCCATCATTACCAATGAAACAATAGTTTGTCGATGAGCTCGTTAGTGTGGTCGTTCGAGTGAAGAGTTTGATTCCCGAGGGTGCGGACTTGAATCCCAAAAGAGAAGGAGATTATTCAATGTAATCTTTGAGACTTAGCGGGGCCTAAATTGTAGCGTAAATGGCATTAATATGTATTAAATGTAAAATATTAAATGTAAGTATTAAAGAAAAAAAAAATTACTCTCTCCAAAAAAAAAATTCCTACTTGGGCATGATGTGGAGAGTGCGTTACGGATATTTCCTTTCGTCACCTTACCAAATACCTCATTGACTTTGTGGCGCTCAGATCTGAATGAGACGACATAAGGAAAGTATTAAAGGGGTATTACAGAAATGGGCAAGAAAAGGAAAGAACTATAACGAGAATATTAAAAATGCGCTAGCATTAGCATATGCAAAAGTAGTCTTATCAGGAAAATAACGCTCTCTCCTAACTCGACGCTCAGCTGAAGCCACAAGAGAGTTGGGGATGGTCCGCTCCGGAAAAGCAAGTGAAAGTTAGTATTTCGGCACAGTCAACTACGGCCGTACGAGCAGGGGATATGTTGAGGCGGGTGGTGAGTTTCGTGCAGGTGACTGAATCGTGGGGCTCGAAGTCCCCCATTCGAACCTCGTCTGTCTTTCGAATACGGGGGCCATTCACTCCCCGTATCTCCAGTTATTATACCCTCATCCCCTATCGCACTGACTCACAGTACAAAACTTGCACTGTTCCCCTCCTATCTCTCGACTTTTCGGAAAAATATCCTTGGTGACCTTCGCACCAGTTCCCCTCTTCTCACACGCAAAGGAGACCTTGCCTACAACCCCTCATCCCCTGATAGCAGCCCGACCCTCATTCTCCCCAATTGTCCGTGCATAATGCGAATGCTCGTTTGCGACTCTTCTCACACTGCTAATGGCATCCCTACGCCGTGGACAGTCGTGATCATGAATATAGATACTTCTATACGACCGATACTATTCTATATTCATGGTCGTGATATCCCGTAATCTCGAAGTTATATCCGGGTTGCATTTGGTAATCGAAAGCCCTTACAGAAGAAGATCGGGTGTCATCCGCCGTAGAAGAGGTTGGCCTATCAAGCGTTCTTTTTTCTCTGTAAACTAATTATGAATATTTCTAACTTAAAAATTCTCTACATATTGACGCAACATTTTCACGTGGAACTGAGTGCAATAATTTTATTGCTTGGGAACCTCAACGCGTTTAATCGCAAGAAGTTGCCCAATTAGGCCCAAGAAGTTGCCCAATCCTACTGTAACAGCTATTGCATAAACAACATAAATTTAGAGACCGTAGAATCCGTTAAGTACCTCGGAGTTAAACTGACTAATGATCTATCATGGAGTAAACATATTCGAGAAATTACCGGTCAAGCTAATCGTAAATTGGGATTTGTTAAAAGAGTACTTGGCAAGTGCGACGATAAAGTTAGGGAAATCAGCTACTTCTCCGTCGTTAGACCCCACTTAGAATATGCCGCCAGTATTTGGGATCCTTATGAGATAGGCTTGGAAACTGAGTTATAACGCGTGCAGCGAAGATCGGCAAGATATGTTAAAGGCCGTTATGATTATCTCGTTAGTGTTACTGACCTTTTGCAGCAACTGGGATGGGAAAAGCTTTCAGACCGTCGATTAAAATTTAGATTATATCTATTATGTAAGTTCCAAACCGGTCTATTCTCTGACGACGTTGACAATATTTTACGAAATCCGACATACTACGGTAGATCAGATCATGAGAGTAAAATTAGGGACCTAGACTGATGAAAGGATAGATTTAAGATTTCATTTTTCCCACGAACGATGAGGGACCATAATAGCTGCCATGAGACTTTTATCTAGGTTTGTCGTTAGGTAGTGTAGCTCTTAGTAGTAGAAGTACTCCTAATACTTGAATCCTTAGCCATTACCTAACACATACTAACAGCACGCCTAGCATGTTTTCTACATGGGTCTTGTGTCCCTGTCCATCTGTGTAGTTGTAGAATGCATGTATATTGAGGTCACTATCCATTTTGATGACATCTGTAGTGTAGTGGTGCATGCTTGTGAGGCTTCGCCTCGTGACATACATTAGCGATTTACGCTAATGCATAATAAGTCGTAGTTACACTAACTTTAGGGTATAGTGTAATGCATGTTGGTGATTACTCACCCCCTGCCAAACACCCCTGAGGTGGCTTGCAGGGTATTTTTTAGATGTAGATGTAGGATTTATACTCTCATTTTGTCGTGTGATTGCTGACTACGCCTTCGAAAAGAATCGCTTGATTTCTTATCCTTTTCAGTGGTAAATATTCCCACATGATTCATTACACTTGACTATTCTCACCCATAGTAGTTGCAGGAAGCGTATCGTTTTCTTTGATCCTCTTTAATTCTAGCTGAACTATAAATTCTTCTCTCATTGCTACTAACTTCACGACGGTCAACCACTACCCGCATTACTCCTGAAAATATGTGGGTAATTGTTTCCGGTGACAATATTATAAAAATCTTCAAAATCAAAGAAATGCAAAACTTCGACTCCAATGGGATAAAAAACCATCAGAAAATGTGTATGCCATTGATTTTAATGCATAGGAACAGAAAATTTTGCGAGGGAAGAAATATTTTTACTTACATTAACAAAAGAGTGAGAGAGGCTAAAATGTTCAGATTAGCATTATGGTAATAAGTGCATTTACGGTAAATAAATTTCATATAACGCGTTGAAACCTTTACTGATCCACAAAAGCATTACTCTACGCCTTCTGTGAAAACATGTCGGTAATATCTGCATTACTTTGGAAAATATAGAGAAAATAGTTTTATTAACTCTTCGAAGGCCATCGGGATAATTATGTTGCATTTATATGTGCCGTCCCATAGGTAGCAATGGGACATATTTGTCCCGTACTAATGGTATATTTGTGTCCCATTGGTACTTACGGGTTACAGGTTAACAATCGTTTAGGCCTTCTGAGAAAAAATGGAGGTAATATCAGCATTATTTTGGAAAATATGGAGGAAATAGTTTTCGGTGACAATAATAGTATCAGCTTAAAAGTAAAAAAAATGAAAAATTCGACTTAATGGGATAAAAAACCATCAAAAAATTTTATGCCATTGAGTGTGATGCATTGGAACAGAAAATTTTGTTAGAGAAGAAATATTTTTAATTACATTAACAAATGAGTGAACGAGGCTAAAATGTCCAGATTAGCATTATGGTAATAAGTGCATTTACGGAAAAAGTTTTTCATATAACGCAATGAAACTTTCACTTATCAACAACCAAATTACCCTTCGCCTTCTGTTAAAACATGAAGGTAATATCCGCATTACTTTCGAAAATATGTGGGTAATTGTTTCCTGTGACAATATAATGAAAAGCTTCAAAATCGAAGAAATGCAGAAATCCGACTCGAATGGGATAAAAAACCATCAAAAATTGTGTACATCATTATGTTTGATGCATAGGAACAGAAAAATATGCGAGAGAAGAAATATCTTTACTTACATTAACAAAAGAGTGTACGAGGCTAAAATTTCAGATTAGCATTATGTTAATAAGTGCATTTACGGACAAAAAATTTCATATAACGCGTTGAAACTTTTACTGATCCACAAAAGTATTTTTTTACGCCTTCAGAAAAAGAATGGAGGCAATATCCGCATAACTGTCGAAGATATGGGTGTAAATGCCTACGGTGACTAAATTAGCAAAAGGCTTCTAAATGAAAGAAATGGTATCCATGGTTACTTGAGATTGAACAGAGGATGGCAAAGGGAACTAATTTTTAGGTTAGGCATGGAGGTAATATCCGCATAACTATCGAAGATATGGGTGTAAATGTCAACGTTGACTAAATTAGCAAATGGCTTCTAAATGAAAGAAATGGTATCCATGGTTACTTAAGATTGAACAGAGGATGGCGAAGGGAACTAATTTTTTGGTTAGGCATAACTGGAATAAGTGCTGTTACAGACTAAGTACTCAAGGTTTAGTCGTGTTATTTGATTTGCAGGAATAAGGTACATTTCTTACCTACCCTGAAAGAATGGCGGTTATATCTGTATAAGATTCGAAAATATTTGGGTAATTGTTTCCGGTGACATTATAATGAAAAGCTTCAAAATCGAAGAAATGCAAAACTTCGACTCAAAAGGGATAAAAACCATCAGAAAAGGTGTATACCATTGAGTTTGATGAATAGGAACTTAATTTCCGAACAGGTGAAGTGAAATGCCTTTAAGCTGCTTTATAATATTGTCACCGAAAACTATTTCCTCCATATTTTTCAAAATAATGCTGATATTACCTCCATTTTTTCTCAGAAGGCGTAAAAGATTGTTAACCTGTAACCCGTAAGTACCAATGGGACACAAATATACCATTAAAACGGGACCAATATGTCCTATTGCTACCTATGGGACGGCACATATAAATGTAACATAGTTATCACGATGGCCGTCGAAGAATTAATATAACTTTTTCCACCATATTTTCCAAAGTAATGCAGATATTACCTACATGTTTTCATAGAAGGCGTAAAGTAATGCTTTTGTGGATGAGTGAAAGTTTCAATGCGTTATATGAAATTAATTCTCCGTAAATGCACTTATTACCATAATGCTAATCTGAACATTCTAGCCTCGTACACTCTTTTGTTAATGTAAGTAAAAATATTTCTTCTCTCGCAAAACGTTCTGTTCCTATGCATAACACTCAATGGCATACACATTTTCTGACGGTTTTTTATCCCTTTCGAGTCGAAGTTTTGCATTTCATTGATTTTGAAGCTTTTCATTTTATTGTTACCGGAAACAATTACCCACATATTGTCGGAAGTATTGAGGATATTAACTCCATGTTTTTACAGGACGCGTAGAGTAATGCGTTTGAGGATCAGTACAAGTTTCGACGCGTACTATGAAATACGTTTTCCGTAAATGCACTTATTACCATAAGGCTAATCTGAAATTTTGGCCTCGTATATTCTTTTTTTAATGTAAAACAAAATATTTCTTCTCTCGCAGAATTTTCTGTTCCTATGCATCAAACTCAATGGTATACACATTTTCTGATGGTTTTTCATCCCATTCGAGTTGAAGTTTTGCATTTCTTAGATTTTGAAGCTTTTCATTATATTGTCACCGGAAACAATTACCCACATATTTTCGAATCTTATGCAGATGTAACCGCCATTCATTCAGGGTAGGTTACCTTAGGTACCTTATTCCTGCACATCAAGTTACACGACTAAAACCTTGAGTACTTAGTCTGTAACAGCACTTATTCCAGTTATGCCTATCGAAAAAATTAGTTCCCTTCGCCATCCTCAGATCAATCTCAAGTAACCATGGATACAATTTCTTTCATTTAGAAGCCTTTTGCTAATTTAGTCACCGTAGGCATTTACACCCATATCTTCGATAGTTATGCGGATATACCTCCCTTTTTTCATACAAGGCGTAGAGTAATGCTATTGTGGATCAGTGCAAGTTTCGACGCGTCATATGAAATACTTTCTCCGTAAATGCACTTATTTACATAATGCTAATCTGAAATTTTAGCCTCGTACACTCTTTTGTTATTGTGAGTAAAAATATTTCTTCTCTCGCATATTTTTCTGTTCCTATGCATCAAACTCCATTTTTCTCTCAGAAGGCGTATGGCATTCGGATTCGGATTTTTGCATTTCTTTAAATTATGAAGCTTTTCATTATATTGTCACCGGAAACATCTACCCACATATTTTCGGAAATAATGCGGATATTACCCCTATGTTTTCACAGACGGCGTAGGGTAATGCTGTTAATAATCAGTGAAAGTTTTATCGCGTTATATGAAATACTTTCTCCGTAAATGCTCTTATTAACATAATGCTAATCTGAAATTTTAGCCTCGTACACTCTTTTGTTAATGTAAGTAAAAATATTTCTTCTCTCGCATATTTTTCTGTTCCTATGCATCAAACTCAATGGCATACACATTTTTTGATGGTTTTTTATCCCATTCGAGTCGAATTTTTGCATTTGTTTTGACTTTTAAGCTGCTTCTAAAATATTCACCGAAAACTATTTCCTCCATATTTTCAAAAATAATGCTCTTATTACCTCCATTTTTCTCTCAGAATGCGTATGGCATTCGGATTCGGATTTTTGCATTTCTTTAAATTATTAAGCTTTTTATAATATTGTCACCGGAAACAATTACCCACACATTTTCAGAAGTAATGCAGATATTACCTCCATATATTCACAGAAGGAGTAAAGTAATGCTTTTGTGGATCAGAGCAAGTTTCGACGCGTCATATGAAATACTTTTCTCGTAAATGCACTTATTACCATAATGCTAGTCTGAACATTTAAGCGTCGTTTAATCTTTTGCTGATGTAAGTAAACATATTTCTTCTCTCGCAATTTTTCTGTTCCTATGCATCAAACTCAATGGAAGACACATTTTCTTATGGTTTATTATCCCATTCGAGTCGAAGTTTTGCATTTCTTTGATTTTTTTGCTTTTCATTATATTGTCACCGGAAACAATTACCCACATATTTTCTGAAGTATTGCGGATATTACCTCCATGTTTTCACAGAAAGCGTAGAGTAATGCGTTTGAAGATCAGTACAAGTTTCGAGCCGGGGTTTTGCATTTCTATGATTTTGAAGCTTTTCATTATATTGTCACCGGAAACCATTACCCACATATTTTCGAATTTTATGCAAATATAACCGCCATTGTTTCAGGATAGGTTAAGAAATATACCTTATTCCTGCACATCAAATTACACGACTAAACCATGAATACTTAGTCTGTAACAGCACGTATTCCAGGTATGCCTTTCCAAAAAACATAGTTCCCTTCGCCATCCAACTCAATGGTATCCATGGATACCATTTCTTTCATTTAGAAGCCTTTTGCTAATTTAGTCACCGTAGGCATTTACACCCATATCTTCCATAGGTTTGCGGATATTACCTCCATGTCTACCAAAAAAATTAGTTCCCTTCGCCAACCTCTGTTCAATCTCAAGTAACCATGGATACCATTTCTTTCATTTAGAAGCCTTTTGCTAATTAAGTCACCGTAGACATTTACACCCATATCTTCTACAGTTAGACGAATATTACCTCTATGTATTCACAGAATGCGTAGAATAATGCTATTGTGGATCAGTACCAGTTTCGACGCGTCATATGAAATACTTTCTCAGTAAATGCACCTTTTAACATAATGCTAATCTGAAATTTTAGCCTCGTACACTCTTTTGTTAAATAAGTAAAAATATTTTTTCTCACGCATATTTTTCTGTTCCTATGCATCAAACTCAATGGTATAAACATTTTCTGATGGTTTTTTATCCCATTCTAGTCGGTTTTTTGCGTTTCTTTGATTTTGAAGGTTTTCATTATATTGTCACCGGAAACTATAACACACATATCTTCGGAAGTAATGTGGATATTACCTCCATGTTATCACAGAAGGCATAAGAAAAAAGCTGTTGTAAATCATTAAAAGTTTCACTGCGTTATATAAAATACTGTCTCCGTAAATGCACTTATTACCATAATGCTAATCTGAACATTTTAGCCTCATTCACTCATTTGTTAATGTAATTAAAAATATTTCTTTTCTCGCAAAATTTTCTGTTCCTATGCATCAAACTCAATGGCATACACATTTTCTGATGGTTTTTTTATCCCATTCGAGTCGAATTTTTGCATTTGTTTTGACTTTTAGGCTGCTTCTTATATTTTCACCGAAAACTATTTCCTCCATATTTTCCAAAATAATGCTGATATTACCTCCATTCTTTCTCAGAAGACGTAAACGATTGTTAACCTGTAACCCTTAAGTACCAATGGGACACAAAAAAAATACCATTAGTGCGGGACCAATATGTCCCATTGCTACCTATGGGACGGCACATATAAAGGCAACATAGTTATCCCGATGGCCGTCGAAGAGTTAATATAACTATTTCCTCCATATTTTCCAAAGTAATGCATATAATACCTACATGTATTCACCGAAGGCGTAGAGTAATGCTTTTGTGGATCAGTGAAAGTTTCAACGCGTTATATGAAATTCTTTCTCCGTAAATGCACTTATTACCATAATGCTAATCTTATCATTTTAGCCTCGTACACTCTTTCGTTAATGTAAGTAAACATATTTCTTCTCTCGCATATTTTTCTATTTAAATGCATCAAACTCAATGGTATACACATTTTCTGATGGTTTTTTATCCCATTGGAGCCGAAGTTTTGCATTTCTTTGATTTTGAAACTTTTCATTATATTGTCACTGGAAACAATTACCCACATATTTTCAGAAGTAATGCGGATATTACCTCCATGTTTTCACAGAAGGTGTAAAGTAATATTGTTGTGAATCAGTGCAAGTTTCGACGCGTCATATGAAATACTTTTTCCGTAAATGCACTTATTACCATAATACTAATCTGAAATTTTAGCCTCGTACACTCTATTGTTAATATAAGTAAAAATATTACTTCTCTCGCACAATTTTCTGATTTTACGCATCAAACTCAATGGTATACACAATATCTGATGATTTTTTATCCCATTGGAGCCGAAGTTTTGCATTTCTTTGATTTTGAAACTTTTCATTATATTGTCACCGGAAACAATTACCCACATATTTTCAGAAGTAATGCGGATATTACCTCCATATTTTCACAGAAGGAGAAAAGTAATGCTTTTGTGGATCAGTGCAAGTTTCGACGCGTCATATGAAATCCTTTTCCGTAAATGCACTTATTACCATATTACTAATCTGAACATTTTAGCCTTGTACACTCCTTTGTTAATATAAGTAAACATATTTCTTCTCTCGCATATTTTTTTGTTTTTATGCATCAAACTCAATGGTATACACTTTCTCTTATGGTTTTTTATCCCATTCGACTCAAATTTTTGCATTTCTTTAATTTTGTAACTTTTCATTATATTGTCACCGGAAACAATTACCCACATATTTTCAACAGTAATACGGATATAACTTCCATGTTTTCACAGAAGCCGTAAAGTAATGCGTTTGAGGATCAGTACAGGTTTCGACGCGTTATATGAAATACTTTCTTCGTAAATGCACTTATTACCATTAGGCTAATCTGTAATTTTAGCCTCGTACACTCTTTTGTTAATGTAAGTAAAAATATTTATTCTCTCACAGAATTTTCTGTTCCTATGCATCAAACTCAATTGCATATAAAATTTTCTGATGTTTTTTTATCCCATTCGAGTCGAATTTTTGCATTTTTTTTTACTTTTAAGCTGCTTCTTATATTGTAACCGAAAACTATTTCTTCCATATTTTACAAACTAATACTGATATTACGTCCATTTATTCACAGAAGGTGTAAGATAATGCTGTTGTATATCAAAAAAAGTTTCATTGCGTAATATAAAATACTGTCTCCGTAAATGCACTTATTACCATAATGCTAATCTAAACATTTTAGCCTCGCTCACTCATTTGTTAATGTAATTAAAAATATTTCTTCTCTCGCAAACTTTTCTGTTCCTATGCATCAAACTCAATGGCATACACATTTTCTGACGTTTTTTTATCCTATTCGAGTCGAATTTTTGTATTTGTTTTGACTCTTAAGATGCTTCTATAATTTTTACCGAAAACTATTTCCTCCATATTTTCCAAAATAATGCTGATACTACCTCCATTTTTTCTTAGAAGGCGTAAACGTTTGTTAACTGTAACCCGTAAGTACCAATGGGACATAAATATACCATTTGTACGGGACCAATATGTCCCATTGCTACCTATGGGACGGCACATATAAATGCAACATAGTTATCCCGATGGCCGTCGAAGAGTTAATATAACTATTTCCTCCACATTTTCAAAAGTAAAGCAGATATTACCTACATGTTTACAAAGGAGGCGTACAGTAATGCTTTTGTGGATCAGTGCAAGTTTCGACGCGTCATATGAAATACTCTCTCCGTAAATGCACTTATTAACATAATGTTAATCTGAAATTTTAGCCTCGTACACTCTTTTGTTAATATAAGTAAAAATAATTCTTCTTTCGCATATTTTTCTATTTAAATGCATCAAACTGAATGGTATACACATTTTATGATGGTTATTTATCCCATTCGAGTCAAAGTTTTCATTTCTTTCATTTTGAAGCTTTTTATAATATTGTCACCGGAAACAATTACGCACATTTTATCGGAAGTAATACGGATATTACCTCCATATTTTCACAGAAGACGTAGAATAATGCTTTTGCGGATCAGTGCAAGTTTGGACGCGTAATATGAAATCCTTTTCCGTAAATTCACTTATTACGATAATGCTAATCTGAACATTTTAGCTTCGTACACTCTTTTATTAATGTAAGTAAACATATTTCTTCTCTCGCATATTTTTCTTTGCTTACACATCAAACCCAATGGTATACACATTTTGTTACGGTTTTTTATCCCATTCGAGTCTGAGTTTTGCATTTCTGTAATTTTGAAACTTTTCATTATATTGTCACCGGAAATAATTACATACATTTTTTCGGAAGTTTTGCAGATATTACCGCCATGTTTTCACAGAAGGCGTTTGAGGATCAGTAGAGGTTTCGACGCGTTATTCGAAATACTTTATCCGTAAATGCACTTATTACTATTAGGCTAATCTGAAATTTTAGCCTCGTACACTCTTTTGTTAATGTAAGTAAAAATATTTCTTCTCTCACAGAATTTTCTGTTCCTATGCATCAAACTCAATTGCATATCAATTTTTCTGATGTTTTTTTATCCCATTCGAGTCGAATTTTTTCATTTGTTATGACTTTTAAGCTGCTTCTTATTTTGTCACCGAAAACTATTTCCGAAAATCCGACTCGATAGGGATAAAAAACCATCAGAAAATGTGTATACCATTGAGTTTGATGTATAGGAACAGAAAAATATATGCGAGAGAAGAAAAATTTTTACTTACATTAACAAAAGAGTGTACGAGGCTACATTTTCAGATTAGCATTATGTAAATAAGTGCATTTACGGAGAAAATATTTCATATGACGCGTCGAAACTTGCACTGATCCACAAAAGCATTACTCAACGCCATCTGTGAAAAAATAATAAACATTTTCTGATGGTTTTTTATCCCATTCGAGTCGAATTTTTTCATTTGTTTTGACTTTTAAGCTGCTTCTAATATTGTCACCGAAAACTATTTCCTCCATTTTTTTCAAAATAATGCTGATATTACCTCCATTTTTTCTCAGAAGGCGTAAGCGATTGTTAACCTGTAACCAGTAAGTACCAATGGGACACAAATTTACCATTACTACGGGAATAATATGTCCCATTGCTACCTATGGGACGGCACATATAAATGCTACATTGTTATCCAAATGGGTGTCCAGGAGTTATTATAACTATTTCCTCCATATTTTCCAAAGTAATGTAGATATTACCTACATGTTTTCACAGAAGGCGTAGAGTAAGGCTTTTGTGGTTCGGTTAAAGTTTCAACGCGTTATATGAAATTCTTTCTCCGTAAATGCACGTTCATTCCATAGGGCTAATCTGAACATTTTAGCCTCGTACACTCTTTTTTAATGTAAGTAAACATATTTCTTCTCTCGCATATGTTTCTGTTCCTTACACTTACATGTTAATGTTAGAAAAATTATTTCTTTTCTCGCATTATTTTCTGTTCCTATGCATCAAACTCAATAGGATACACATTTTCTGATGGTTTTTTATCTCATTTAAGTCGAACTTTTCCTTTTATTTTGACTTTTAAGCTGCTTCTAATATTGTCATCGAAAACTATTTCCTCAATATTTTCAAAATATCCTGAAAGTTTATCCTCGTACACTCTTTTGTTAATGTAATTAATAATATTTCTTCTCTCGCATATTTTTCTAATCCTATGCATCAAACTCAATGGCATACACATTTTCTGATGGTTTTTATTCCATTCGAGTCGAATTTTTTCATTTTCTTTGACT
This sequence comes from Pyrrhosoma nymphula, assembly GCA_963573305.1. Classification (NCBI taxonomy): domain Eukaryota; kingdom Metazoa; phylum Arthropoda; class Insecta; order Odonata; family Coenagrionidae; genus Pyrrhosoma; species Pyrrhosoma nymphula. The sequence goes on along the minus strand of OY754332.1, from coordinate 136,136,806 downwards.
TTTAAGCTGCTTCTAATATTGTCATCGAAAACTATTTCCTCAATATTTTCCAAAATAATGCTGATATTACCTCCATTTTTTCTCAGAAGGCATAAACCTTTGTTAACCTGTAACCCGTAAGTACCAATGGGACACAAATAGGTACATAGTTTTCCCGATGGCCGTCGAAGAGTTAATATAACTATTTCCTCCATATTTTTCAAATTAATGCAGATATTACCTTTTTGCTTTCACAGAAGGCGTAGAGTAATTCTTTTGTGGATCGGTTAAAGTTTCAACGCGTTATATGATATTATTTATCCGTAAATGCACTTATTACCATAATGGTATTCTGAACATTTTAGCCTCGTACACTCTTTTGTTAATTTAAGTAAATATATTTCTTCTCTCGCAAAATTTTCTGTTCCTATGCATAAAACTCAATTACATACACATTTTGCTTACGGTTTTATATCCTATTCGAGTCGAAATTTTGCATTTCTTTGATTTTGAAGCTTTTTATAATATTGTCACCTGAAACAATTACCTACATATATTCGGAAGTAATGCGGATATTACCATTTTATTTTCTCAGAAGGTGTAGAATATCGCTATATTGGATCAATGCAAGTTTCGATGTGTAATATGAAATACGTTTTCCGTAAATGCACTTATTACCATAATGCTAATCTGAACATTTTGTTTTCGTACACTCTTTTGTTAATATAAGTAAAAATATTTTTTCTTTCGGAAAATTTTCTGTTCCTATGCATAAAACTCAATGGTTTTCTCAGAAGGCGTAGGCTAATGCTGTTGTGGATCATTGAAAGTTTCATCGCCTTATATGAAATATATTCTCCGTAAATGCTCTTATTACCATAATTCTAATCTGAACATTTTAGCCTCGTTCACTCATTTGTTAATAAAATTAAAAATATTTCTTCTGTCGCAAAATTTCTGTTCCTATGCATCAAACTCAATGGTATACACATTTTCTGATGGTTTTTATCCCATTTGAGTCGAATTTTTGCATTTTATTTTACTTTTCAGCTGCTTCTAATATACTCACCGAAAACTATTTCCTCCATATTTGACAAAATAATGCTGATATTACCTCCATTTTTTCTCAGAAGGCGTAAACGATTGTTAACCTGTAACCCATAGATACCAATAAGACACAAATATACCATTAGTACGGGACCAATATGTCTTATTGCTACCTATGGGACGGCACATATAAATGCAACATAGTTGTCCCGATGGCCGTCGAAGATATAATATAACTCTTTCCTCCATATTTTCCAAAGTAATAAAGATATTACCTACATGTTTTCACGGAAGGCGTAAAGTAACGCTTTTGTGGATCAGTGCAAGTTTCCACGCGTCATCTGAAATACTTTCTTTTCGTAAATGCACTTATTAACATAAAGCTAATCTGAAATTTTAGCCTCGTACACTCTTTTGTTAATGTAAGTAAAAATTTTTCTTCTCTCGCATATTTTTCTGTTCCTTTGCATCAAACTCAATGGTATACACATTTTGTGATGGTTTTTTATTCCATTTGAGTCGGATTTTTGCATTACTTTGATTTTGAAGTTTTTCAGTATATTGTCACCGGAAACAATTACTCACATATTTTCGAAAGTAATGCGGATAATACATCCATGTTTTCACAGAAAGCGTACAGTAATGCTTTTGTGGATCAATGAAAGTGTCATCGCGTTATACGAAATATTTTTTCCGTAAATGCACTTATTACCATAATGCTAATCTGAACATTTAAGCCTCGTTCACTCTTTTGTTAATTTAAGTAAATATATTTCTTCTCTTGCAAAATTTTCTGTTCCTATGCATAAAACTCAATGGCATACACATTTTGCTGACGGTTTTATATCCTATTCGAGTCGAAGTTTTGCATTTCTTTGATTTTGAAGCTTTTTATAATATTGTCACCTGAAATAATTACCCATATATATTCGGAAGTAATGCGGATATTACCTTTTTATTTTCTCAGAAGGTGTAGAATATCGCTATATTGGATCAATGCAAGTTTCGATGAGTAATATGAAATACGTTTTCCGTAAATGCACTTATTACCATAATGCGAATCTGAACATTTTAGTCTCGTACACTCTTTTGTTAATGTAAGTAAAATATTATTTTCTCTCGCAAACTTTTCTGTTCCTATGCATAAAACTCAATGGTAAACACATTTTCTGATGGTTTTGTATCCCATTTGAGTCGAATTTTTGCATTTCGTTGATTTTGAAGTTTTTCATTAAATTGTCACCAGGAAACAATTACCCACATATTTTGAATCTTATGCAGATATAACCGCCATTCTTTCAGGGTAGGTTAAGAAATATACCTTATTCCTGCACATCACATTACACGACAAAACCTTGAGTACTTAGTCTGTAACAGCACTTATTCCAGTTATGCCTATCCAAATAATTAGTTCCCTTCGCCATCCTCTGTTCAATCTCAAGTAACCATGGATATCATTTCTTTCATTTGGAAGCCTTTTGCTAATTTAGATACTTTAGGCATTTACAACCTTATCTTCGATGCTTATGCGGATATTACCTCCATATTTTTACAGAAGGGGTAGAGTATTGCTTTTGTGGATCAGTGCATGTTTCGACGTGTCATATGAAATACTTTCCCCGTAAATGCACTTATTACCATAATGCTAATCTGAACATTTTAGCCTCGTACACTCTTTTGTTAATGTAAGTAAACATATTTCTTCTCTTGCATATTTTTCTTTTCGTATGCATTAAACTCAATGGTATACAAATTTTCTTATGGTTTTTTATCTTATTCGATTCGGATTTTTGCATTTCTTTGATTGTGAAGCTTTTCATTATATTGTCACCGGAAACAATTAGCCACATATTATCGAATCATATGCAGATATAACCGCCATTCTTTCAGGGTAGGTTAAGAAATATACCTTATTTTTGCACATCACATTACACGACTAAACCTTGAGTACTTAGTCTGTAACAGCACTTATTCCAGTTATGCCTTACCAAAAAATTAGTTCCCTTTGCCATCCTCTGTTCAAACTCAAGTAACCATGGATACCTATTCATTAATTTAGAAGCCTTTTGCTAATTTAGTCACCGTAGGTTTTTACACCCATATCTTCGATAGTTATCCGGATATTACCTCCATGCCTATCCAAAAAATTAGTTCCCTTCGCCATCCTCTGTTCAATCTCAAGTAACCATGGATATCATTTCTTTCATTTGGAAGCCTTTTGCTAATTTAGTCACCGTAGGTATTTACACCCATATCTTCGATAGTTATGCGGATATTACCTCCATGCCTATCCAAAAAATTAGTTCCCTTCGCCATCCTCTGTTCGATCTCAAGTAACCATGGATATCATTTCTTTCATTTGGAAGCCTTTTGCTAATTTAGTCACCCTAGGCATTTACACCCATATCTTCGAGGCTTATGCGGATATTACCTCCATTTTTTCACAGAATGCGTAGAGTATTGCTATTGTGGATCAATGCAACTAAGGACGCGTCATACGAAATACTTTCTCCGTAAATGCACTTATTAAAAAAATGCTAATCTGAAATTTTAGCCACGTACACTCTTTTGTTGATGTAAGTGAACATATTTCTTCACTCGCTTATTTTTCTGTTCCTATGCATCAAACTCAATGGTATACACATTTTCTAAAGGTTTTTTATTCCATTCGAGTCGAATTTTTGCATTTCTTTTTTTACTTTTCAGCTGCTTCTAATATTGTCACCGAAAACTATTTCCTCCATATATTCCAAAATAATGCTGATAGTACCTCCATTTTTTCTCAAAAGGAGATAACGATTGTTAACCTGTAACCCGTAAGTAAAAATGGGACACAAACATACAATTAGTACGGGACCAATATGTGCCATTGCTACCTATGGGACGGCACATATAAAGCAACATGGTTATCCCGATGGCCGTGAAGAGTTTATATAACTCTTTCCTCCATATTTTCCAAAGTAATGCAGATATTACCTACATGATTCACAGAAGACGTTGAGTAATGCTTTTGTGGATCAGTGAAAGTTTCAACGCGTTATATGTAATTCTTTTTCCGTAAACGCACTTATTACCATAATGCTAATCTGAACATTTTAGCCTCATATACTCTATTGTTAATGTAAGTAAAAATATTTCTTCTCTCGCAAAATTTTCAGTTCGTATGTATTAAACTCAATGGCGCACACATTTTCTGTCGGTTTTTAATCCCATTCGAGTCGAAGTTTTGCATTTCTTAGATTTTGAAGCTTTTTATAATATTGTCACCGGAAACAATTACCCACATATTTTCAACAGTATTACGGATATAATTTCCATGCTTTCTCAGAAGGCGTAGGGTAATGCAGTTGTGGATCATTGAAAGTTTCATCGCCTTATATGAAATATTTTCTCCGTAAATGCTCTTATTACCATAATGCTAATCTGAACATTTTAGCCTCGTTCACTCATTTGTTAATAAAATTAAAAATATTTCTTCTGTCGCAAAATTTCTGTTCCTTTGCATCAAACTCAATTGTATACACATTTTCTGATGGTTTTTATCCCATTTGAGTCGAATTTTTGCATTTTTTTTTACTTTGGAGCTGCTTCTAATATATTCACCGAAAACTATTTCCTCCATATTTGACAAAATAATGCTGATATTACCTCCATTTTTTCTCAGAAGGCGTAAACGATTGTTAACCTGTAACCCAAAAGTACCAATGGGACACAAATATACCATTAGTACGAGACCAATATGTCCTATTGCTACCTATGGGACGGCACATATAAATGCAACATAGTCATCCCGAAGGCCGTCGAAGAGTTAATATAACTCTTTCCTCCATATTTTCCAAAGTAATGCAGATATTACCGTCATGTTTTCACAGAAGAGTACAGTAATGCTTTTGTGGATCAGTGCAAGTTTCCACGCGTCATCTGAAATACTTTCTTCGTAAATGCACTTATTAACATAATGCTAATCTGAACATTTTAGCCTCGTACACTCTTTTGTTAATTTAAGTAAAAATATTTCTTCTCTCGCATATGTTTCTGTTCCTTTGCATCAAACTCAATGGTATACACATTTTGTGATGGTTTTTTATTCCATTTGAGTCGGATTTTTGCATTTCTTTGATTTTGAATTTTTTCAGTATATTGTCACCGGAAACAATTACGCACATATTTTCGAAAGTAATGCGGATAATACATCCATGTTTTCACAGAAAGCGTACAGTAATGTTTTTGTGGATCAATGAATGTTTCATCGCGTTATACGAAATATTTTCTCCGTAAATACACTTATTACCATAATGCTAATCTGAACATTTAAGCCTCGTTCACTCATTTGTTAATGCAATTAAAAATATTTCTTCTCTCACATATTTTTCGGTTCCTTTGCATCAAACATAATTGCAAACACCTTTTTTGATGGTTTTTTATCCCATTCGAGTCGAATTTTTGCATTTTTTTTTACTTTTAAGCTGCTTCTAATATTGTCACCAAAAACTATTTCCTCCATATTTTCCAAAATAATGCTGATATTACCTCCATTTTTTCTCAGAAGGCATAAACGATTGTTAACCTGTAACTCGTAAGTACCAATGGGACACAAATATACCATTAGTACGGGACCAATATGTCCCATTGCTACCTATAGGACGGCACATATTAATGCAAAATAGTTATCCCGATGGCTGTCGAAGAGTTAACATAACTATTTCCTCCTTATTTTCCAAGGTAATGCAGATATTACCTACATGTTTTTACAGAAGACGTAGAATAATGCTTTTGTGAATCAGTGAAAGTTTCAACGCGTTATATGAAATTCTTTTTCCGTAAATGCACTTATTACCATAATGCTTATCTGAACATTTTATCCTCGTACACTCTTTTGTTAATGTAAGTATAAATATTTCTTCTCTCGCAAAATTTTTGTTCCTATGCATGAAACTCAATGGCATACACATTCTCTGACGGTTTTTTATCCCATTCGAGTCGAAGTTTTGCATTTCTTTGATTTTGAAGCTTTTTATAATATTATCACCGGAAACAATTACCCACATATTTTTGAATCGTATGCAGATATAACCGCCATTCTGTCACGGTAGGTTAAGAAATGGACCTTATTCCTATACATGAAATAACACAACTAAACCTTGAGTACTTAGTCTGTAACAGCACTTATTCCAGTTATGCCTATCCAAAAAATTAGTTCCCTTCGCCATCCTCTGTTTAATCTCAAGTAACCATGGATACCATTTCTTTCATTTAGAAACCTTTTGCTAATTTAGTCACCGTAGGCATTTACACCCATATCTTCGATAGTTATGCGGATATTACCTCCATGCCTATCCAAAAAATTAGTTCCCTTCGCCATCCTCTGTTCAATCTCAAGTAACCATGGATAACATTTCTTTCATTTAGAAGCCATATGCTAATTTAGTCACCGTAGACATTTACACCCATATCTTCCACAGTTTTGGCAAAAATGACCTCCAGTTTTTCACTGAAGGCGTAGAGTAATGCTTTTGTGGATCGGGGCAAGTTTCGACGCGTCATATGAAATACTATCTCCGTATATGCACTTTTTAACATAAAGCTAATCTGAAATTTTAGCCTCGTACACTCTTTTGTTTATGTAAGTAAAATAATTTCTTCTCTCTCATTTTTTTCTGATCCTATGCATTAACATCAATAGTTTACACATTTTTTGATGGTTTTTCATCCCATTCGAGTCGGATTTTTGCATTTCTTTGATTTTGAAGCTTTTCATTATATTGTCACCGGAAACAATTACCCACATATTTTCGGAAGTAATGCGGATATTACCTTCATGTTCTCACAGAAGGCGTATGGTAGTGCTTTTGTGGAAAAGTAAGTTTTCACGCGTTACATGTAATACTTTTTCCGTAAATGCACTTATTATTATAATGCTAATCTAAACATTATCGCCTCGTTCACTCATTTGTTAATGTAATTAAAAATATTTTTTCTCTCGCCAAATTTTCTGATTCTATGCATCAAACTGAATAGCATTCATTTTTCTGAAGGTTTTTTATCCCATTCGATTCGAATTTTTGCAATTTTCTTTACTTTTAAGCTGCTTCTAATATTATCACCGAAAACTATTTCCTCCATATTTTGCAAAACAATGCTGATATTGCCTCCATTTCTTCTCAGAAGGCGTAAACGATTGTTAACCTGTAACACGTAAGTACCAATGGGATACAAATACACCATTAGTACGGGACCAATATGTCCCATTGCTACCTATGGGACGGCACATATTAATGCAACATAGTTATCCCAATGGCCGTCGAAGAGTTAATATAACTATTTCCTCTATATTTTCCAAAGTAATGCTAACATTACCAACATGTTTTCACAGAAGACGTAGAGTAAGGCTTTTGTGGATCGGTGATAGTTTCAACGCGTTATATGAAATTCTTTCTCCGTAAATGCACGTATTACCATAGGGCTAATCTGAACATTTTAGCCTCGTAGACTCTATTGTTAATGTAAGTAAACATATTCTCTTCTCTCGCAAAAGTTACGGTTCTTATGCATAAAACTCAATGGCATACACATTTTCTGACGGTTTTTTATCCAATTCGAGTCAATGTTTTGCATTTTTCTTCGATTTTGAAACTTTTTATAATATTGTCACCGGAAACAATTACCCTCATATTTTCGGAAGTAATGCGGATATTATCTCAATCTTTTCACAGAAAGCGTAAAGTAAGGCTTTTGTGGATCAGTGAAAGTTTCAATGCGTTATATGGAATTTTTTTTCCGTAAATGCACTTATTACCATAATGCTAATCTGAACATTTTAGTCTCGTACACTCTTCTGTTAATGTAATAAAAAATATTTCTTTTCTCGCATATTTTTCTAATCCCATTTATCAAACGCAATTGCATACACATTTTCTGATGGTTTTTATCTCATTCGAGTCGAATTTTTGCATTTGTTTTGACTTTTAAGTTGCTTCTTATATTGTCAACGAAAACTATTTCCGAAAATCCGACTCGATGGGGATAAAAAACCAACAGAAAATGTTTCTACCATTGAGTTTGATGCATAGGAACAGAAAAATATATGCGTGAGAAGATATATTTTTACTTACATTAACAAAAGAGTGTACGAGGCTAAAATTTCAGATTAGCATTATGTTAATAAGTGCATTTACGGAGAAAATATTTTATATGACGTGTCGAAACTTGCACTGATCCACAAAAGCATTACTCAACGCCATCTGTGAAAATATAATAAACATTTTGTGATGGTTTTTTGTCCCATTCGAGTCGAATTTTTTCATTTGTTTTGACTTTTAAGCTGCTTCTAATATTGTCACCGAAAACTATTTCCTCCATTTTTTCCAAAATAATGCTGATATTACCTCCATTTTTTCTCAGAAGGCGTAAGCGATTGTTAACCTGTAACCCGTAAGTACCAATGGGACACAAATATACCATTAGTACGGGACCAATGTATCCCATTGCTACCTATAGGACGGTACATATAAATGCAAGTTAGTTATGCATTATTACCATAATGACTATCGGAACATTTTAGCCTCGTTCACTCATTTGTTAATTTAAATAAAAATATTTCTTCTCTCGCAAACATTTCTGTTCCTATGCATCAAACTCAATGGCATACAATTTTCTGATGGTTTTTTATCCCATTCGAGTCGGAGTTTTGCATTTCTTTGATTTTGAAGCTTTTCATTATATTGTCACCGGAAACAATTACCCACATATTTTCGAATCGTATGCAGATATAACTGCCACTCATTCAGGGTAGGTTAAGAAATATACCTTATTCCTGCACATCAAATTACACGACTAAACCTTGAGTACTTAGTCTGTAACAGTACTTATTCCAGTTATGCCTATCCAAAAAATTAGTTCCCTTCGCCATCCTCTGTTCAATCTCAAGTAACCATGGATACCATTTCTTTCATTTAGAAGCCTTTTGCTAATTTAGTCACCGTAGACATTTACACCCATATCTTCGACAGTTATGCGGATATTATATAATATAATTATAACAGAATTATATAATAATTATAATTATAATTATTATATAATTCTGATTTTTTCTCAAAAGGTGTAAACGATTGTTAACCTGTAACCCTTAAGTACCAATGGGACACAAATATACAATTAGTATGGGACCAATATATGCCATTGCTACCTATGGGACGAACATATAAAGCAACATGTTTATCCCGATGGCCGTGAAGAGTTAATATAACTCTTTCCTCCATATTTTCCAAAGAAATACAGATAATACTTACATGTTTCATCAGAAGACATAGAGTAATAATTTTGTGGATCAGTGAGAGTTTCAACGCGTTATATGAAATTCTTTTTCCGTAAATGCACTTATTACCATAATTCTAATCTGAACATTTTAGCCTCGTACACTCTTTTGTAAATGTAAGTAAAAATATTTCTTCTCTCGCAACAGTTTCTGTTCCTATGCATTAAACCTAATGGCGCACTCATTTTCTGATGGTTTTTTATCCCATTCAAGTCGAAGTTTTGCATTTCTTTGATTTTGAAGCTTTTTATAATATTGTCACCGGAAACAATTACCCACATATTTACGGAAGTAATGCGGATATTAACTCAATATTTTCTCAGAAGGCGTAGAAAAATGCTTTTGTGGATCAGTGCAAGTTTCGACGTGTAATATGATAAACTTTCTTTCATTCCAGTTATGCCTATCCAAAAAATTAGTTCCCTTCGCCATCCTCTGTTCAATCTCAAGTAACCATGGATACCATTTCTTTCATTTAGAAACCTTTTGCTAATTTAGTCACCGTAGGCATTTACACCGATATCTTCGATAGTTATGCGGATAATAACTCCATGCCTATCAAAAAAATTAGTTCCCTTCGCCATCCTCTGTTCAATCTCAAGTAACCATGGATACCATTTCTTTCATTTAGAAGCCATATGCTAACTAGTCACCGTAGACATTTACACCCAATTCTTCGACAGTTTCGCAAAAATAACCTCCATTTTTTCACTGAAGGCGTAGAGTAATGCTTTTGGGGATCAGTGCAAGTTTCGACGCGTCATATGAAATACTATCTCTATAATTGCACTTATTAACATAAAGCTAATCTGAAATTTTAGCCTCGTACACTCTTTTGTTAATGTAAGTAAAATAATTTCTTCTCTCGCAATTATTTCTGTTCCTATGCATTAACATCAATAGTTAACACATTTTTTGATGGTTTTTTATCTCATTCGAGTCGGATTTTTGCATTTCTTTGATTTTAAAGCTTTTCATTATATTGTCACCGGAAACAATAACCCACATATTTTCGGAAATAATGCGGAAATTACCTTCATGTTTTCTCCGAAAGCGTAGGGTAATTCTGTTGTGGAAATGTAAAAGTTTCAACGCGTTATATCTAATAATTATTCCGTAAATGCACTAATTATTATAATGCTAATCTAATCATTATAGCCTCGTTCACTCATTTGTTAATGTAATTAAAAATATTTCTTATCTCGCCAAGTTTTCTGTTCCTATGCATCAAACTGAATGGCATACAATTTTCTGATGGTTTTTTATCCTATTAAGGTCGAATTTTTGCATTTTTTTTACTTTTAAGCTGCTTCTATTATTGTCACCTAAAACTATTTTCTCCATATTTTCCAAAATAATGCTGATATTACCTCCATTTTTTCTCAGAAGGCGTAAACGATTGTTAAACTGTAACCCGTAAGTACCAATTAGACACAAATATACCATTAGTACGGGACCAATGTATCCCATTGCTACCTATGGGACGGCACATATAAATGCAAGTTAGTTATCCCGATGGCCGTCGAAGAGTTAATATAACTATTTCTTCATTATTTTCCAAAGTAAACAGATATTACCTCCATTTTTTCTCAGAAGGCGTAAACATTTGTTAATCTGTAACCCGTAAGTACCAATGGGAGTCAAATGTACCATTAGTACGGGACCAATATGTCCCATTGCTACCTATGGGACGGCACATATTAATGCAAAATAGTTATCCCGATGGCCGTCGAAGAGTTAATATAACTCTTTCGTCCAAATTTTCCAAAGTAATGCAGATATTACCTACATGTTTTTACAGAAGACGTACAGTAATGCTTTTGTGAATCAATGAAAGCTTCAACGCGTTATATGAAATTCTTTCTCCGTAAATGCACTTATTACCTTAATGCTAATCTGAACATTTTAGCCTCGTACACTCTTTTGTTAATTTAAGTAAACATATTTCTTCTCTCGCATATTTTTCTGATCCTATGCATCAAACTCAACGGTATACACATTTTCTGATGGTTTTTTATCCCATTCGAATCGTAGTTTTGCAATTCTTTGATTTTGAAGCTTTTCATTATATTGTCACCAGAAACAATTACCCACATATTACGAAAGTAATGCGGGTATTACCTCCATGTTTTTACAGAAGGCGAAAAGTAATGCGGTTGAGGATCATTTAAAGTTTCTACGCGTTATATGAAATACATTCTCGGTAAATGCACTTAATACCATAAGGCTAATCTGAAATTTTAGCCTAGTACACTCTTTTGTTAATGTAAGTAAAAACATTACTTCTCTCCTAGAATTTTCTGATCCTATGCATCAAACTCAATAGTATACACATTTTATAATGATTTTTTATCCCATTCGAGTCGAAGTTTTGCATTTTGTTTGATTTTGAAGCTTTTCATTATATTGTCACCGGAAACAATTACCTACATATTTTCGAATCTTATGCAAATATAACCGCCATTCTTTCAGGGTAGGTTAAGAAATATACCTTATTCCTGCATATCAAATTACACGATTAAACCTTGAGTACTTAGCCTGAAACAGCACTTATTCCAGTTATGCCTATCCAAAAAATTTGTTGTTCCCTTCGCCATCCTCTGTTCAATCTCAAGTAACCATGGATACCATTTCTTTTTTTAGAAGCCTTTTGCTAATTTAGTCACCATAGACATTTACACCCATATCATCGAAAGTTATGCGGATATAACCTTTATTGTTTCACGGAAGGCGTAGAGTAAAGCTGTTGTTGATCAGTGCAAGTTGTGACGTGTCATATGAATTATTTTCTTAGTAAATGCGCTTATTAACATAATGCTAATCTGAAATTTTAGCCTCGTACACTCTTTTGTTAATGTTAGTAAAAATATTTCTTCCCTCGCATATTTTTCTGTTCTAAAGCATCAAACACAATAATATACACATTTTTTGATGGCTATTTATCCCATTTGCATCGAATTTTTGCATTTGTTTTGACTTTTAAGCTGCTTCTAATATTGTCACCGAAAACTATTTCCTCCATATTTTCCAAAACAATGCTGATATTACCTCCACTTTTTTCTCAGAAGGCGTAAACGATTGTTAACCTATATCCCGTAAGTACCAATGGGACAAAAATATACCATTAGTACCGGACCAATATGTCCAATTGCTACCTATAGGACGGCACATATAAATGCAACATCGTTATCCCGATGGCCGTCGAAGAGATAAATTAACTATTTCCTCCATATTTTCCAAAGTAATGCAGATATTACCTACATGATTTCACAAAAGGCGTAGAGTAATGCTTTAGTGGATCAGAGAATGTTTCAACGCGTTATATGAAATTCTTTCTCCGTAAATGCACTTATTACCATAATGCTAATCTGAACATTTTAGCCTCGTACATTCTTTTGTTAATATAAGTAAAAATATTTCTTCTCTCGCAAAATTTTCTGTTCCTATGCATAAAACTCTATGGCGCACACAATTTTTTGACGGTTTTTATCCGATTCGAGTCGAAGTTTTGCATTTCTTAGATTTTGAAGGTTTTTATAATATTGCCACCGGAAATTTTTACCCACATATTTTTGGAAGTAATGCGGATATTACCTCCATATTTTCAGAGAAGGCGTAGAGCAATGCTTATTACCATAATGCTAATCTGAACATTTTAGCCTCGTACACTCTTTTGTTAATGTAAGTAAACATATTTCTTCTCTCGCATATTTTTCTGTTCCTATGCATCAAAATCAATGGTATACAAATTTTCTTATGGTTTTTTATCTCATTCGAGTCGGTTTTTTGCATTTCTTTGATTTTGATACTTTTTATTATATTGTCACCGGAAACAATTAGCCACATATTATCGAATCTATTGCAGATATAACCGCCATTCTTTCAGGGTAGGTTAAGAAATATACCCTATTCCTGAACATCACATTACACGACTAAACCTTGAGAACTTAGTCTGTAAAAGCACTTATTCCAGTTATGCCTAACCAAAAAATTAGTTCCCTTCGCCATCCTCTGTTCAATCTCAAGTAACCATGGATACCATTTCTTTAATTTAGAAACCTTTTGCTAATTTAGTCACCGTAGGTATTTACACCCATATCTTCGATAGTTATGCGGATATTACCTCCATGCCTATCCAAAAAATTAGTTCCCTTCGCCATCCTCTGTTTAATCTCAAGTAACCATAGATATCATTTCTTTCATTTATAAGCCTTTTGCTAATTTAGTCACCCTAGGCATTTACACCCATATCTTCGATGCTTATGCGGATATTACCTCCATTTTCTCACAGAAGGCGTAGAGTAATGCTATTGTAGATCAATGTAAGTAAGGACGCGTCATACGATATACTTTCTCCGTAAATGCACTTATTAAAAAAATGCTAATCTGAAATTTTAGCCTAGTACACTCTTTTGTTAATGTAAGTGAGCATATTTCGTCACTCGCTTTTTTTCTGTTCCTATGCATCAAACTCAATGGTATTCACATTTTCTGTCGGTTTTTAATCCCATTCGGTCGAAGTTTTGCATTTCTTAGATTTTGAAGCTTTTTATAATATTGTCACCGGAAACAATTACCCACATATTTTCAACAGTAATACGGATATAACTTCCATGTTTTCACAGAATACGAAGGGTAATGCTGTTGTGGACCATTGAATGTTTCATCGCGTTATATGAAATATATTTTCTAATACCATAATGCTAATCTGAACATTTTAGCCTCGTTCTCTCATTTGTTAATGTAATTAAAAATATTTCTTCTGTCGCAAAATTTCTGTTCCTATGCATCAAACTCAATGGTATACACATTTTCTAATGGTTTTTATCCCATTCGAGTCGAATTTTTGAATTTTTTTTTACTTTTCAGCTGCTTCTTATATTGTCACCGAAAACTATTTCCTCCATATTTTCCAAAATAATGCTGATATTACCTCCATTTTTTCCCAGAAAGCGTAAACGATTGTTAACCTGTAACCCGTAAGTACCAATAGGACACAAATATACCATTAGTACGGGACCATTATGTCCCATTGCTACCTATGGGACGGCACATATAAATGCAACATAGTATCCCGATGGCCGTCGAAGAGTTAATATAACTATTTCCTCCATATTTTCCGAAGTAATGCAGAGATTACCTACATGTTTTCACAGAAGGCGTAGAGTAATGCTTTTGAGGATCAATGAAAGTTTCAACGCGTTTTATGAAATTCTTTCGCCGTAAATGCACTTATTACCATAATGCTAATCTGAACATTTTGGCCTCGTACACTCTTTTGTTAATGTAAGTAAAAATATTTCTTTTCTCGCAAAATTTTCTGTTCCTTTGCATTAAACCCAATGGCATTCAAATTTTCTGACGGTTTTTTATCCCATTCGAGTCGAACGTTTGCATTTCCTTGATTATGAAGCTTTTTATTATATTATCACCGGATACAATTACCCACATATTTATGAATCGTATGAAGATATTACCGCCAATCTTTCAGGGTGGGTTAAGAAATAGACTTTATTCCTGCACATGAAATAACACGACTAAACCTTGAGTACTTAGTCTGTAACAGCACTTATTCCAGTTATTCCTATTCAAAAAATTAGTTCCCTTCGCCATCCTCTGTTCAATCTCAAGTAACCATGGATACCATTTCTTTCATTTAGAAGCCATATGCTAATTTAGTCACCGTAGACATTTACACCCAATTCTTCGACAGTTTCGCAAAAATGACCTCCATTTTTTCACTGAAGGCGTAGAGTAATGCTTTTGGGGATCAGTTCAAGTTTCGACGCGTCATATGAAATACTATCTCCATAATTGCACTTATTAACATAAAGCTAATCTGAAATTTTAGCCTCGTACACTTTTTTGTTAATGTAAGTAAAATAATTTCTTCTCTCGCAATTATTTCTGTTCCTATGCATTAACATCAATAGTTAACACATTTTTTGATGGTTTTTTATCTCATTCGAGACATATTGGTCCCGTACTAATGGTACATTTGACTCCCATTGGTACTTACGGGTTACAGATTAACAAATATATTTCTTCTCTCGCCAAATTTTCTGTTCCTATGCATCAAACTGAATAGCATACAATTTTCTGAAGGTTTTTTATCCCATTCGAGTCGAATTTTTGCCTTTTTTTTACTTTTAAGCTTCTTCCAATATTATCACCGAAAACTATTTCCTCCATATTTTCCAAAATAATGCTGATATTACCTCAATGTCTTTTCAGAAGGCGTAAACGATTGTTACCCTGTAACCCGTAAGTACCAATGGGACACAAATATACCATTAGTACGTGACCAATATGTCCCATTGCTACCTATGGGACGGCACATATTAATGCAACATAGTTATCCCGATGGCCGTCGAAGAGTTAATATAACTATTTCCTCCATATTTTCCAAAGTAATGCTAACATTACCAACATGTTTTCACAGAAGGCGTAGAGTAAGGCTTTTGTGGATCGGTGAAGGTTTCAACGTGTTATATGAAATTCTTTCTCCGTAAAAGCACGTATTACCATAGGGCTAATCTGAACATTTTAGCCTCGTACACTCTTTTGTTAATGTAAGTAAACATATTTCTTCTCTCGCATATGTTTCTGTTCCTTACACTCTTTTGTTAATGTAAGAAAAATTATTTCTTCTCTCGGATTATTATTTGTTCCTATGCATCAAACTCAATACGATACACATTTTCTGATGGTTTTTTATCCCCTTCAAGTCGAACTTTTGCATTTATTTTATACTTTAAGGCAGCTTCTAATATTGTCACCGAAAACTATTTCCTCCATATTTTCCAAAATAATGCTGATATTACCTACATTTTTTCTCAGAAGGCTTAAACGATTGTTAACCTGTAACCCATAGATACCAATAAGACACAAATATACCATTAGTACGGGACCAATATGTCTTATTGCTACCTATGGGACGGCACATATAAATGCAACATAGTTGTCCCGATGGCCGTCGAAGATATAATATAACTCTTTCCTCCATATTTTCCAAAGTAATAAAGATATTACCTACATGTTTTCACGGAAGGCGTAAAGTAACGCTTTTGTGGATCGGTGAAAGTTTCAACGCGTTATAAGAATTTTTTTTTCCGTAAATGCACTTATTACCATAATGCTAATCTGAACATTTTAGCCTCGTACACTCTTTTGTTAATTTAAGTAAATATATTTCTTCTCTCGCCAAATTTACTGTTCTTATGCATTACACTCAATGGCATACACATTTTCTGATGGTTTTTTTATTCCATTCGAGTCGAAGTTTTGCATTTCTTTGATTTTGAAGCTTTTTATAATATTGTCACCGGAAACAATTACCAACATATTTCCAAAAATAATGGTTAAACAACCTCCATGTTTTCACAGAAAACGAAGGGTAATGCTGATGTGAACCAGTGAAACTTTCATTGTGTTATATGAAATACTTAATCCGTAAATGCACTTATTACTATAAGGCTAATCTGAAAGTTTAGCCTCGTACACTCTTTTGTTAATGTAATTAAAAATATTTCTTCTCTCGCATTATTTCTATTCCAATGCATCAAACTCAATGGCATTCACATTTTCTGATGGTTTTTATCCCCATCGAGTCGAATTTTTGCATTTTCTTTGACTTTTAAGCTGCTTCTAATATTGTCATCGAAAACTATTTCCTCAATATTTTCCTAAATAATGCTGATATTACCACCATTTTTTCTCAGAAGGCATACATTATTTGTAACCTGTAACCCGTTAGTACCAATGGGACACAAATATACCATTAGTACGGGACCAGTATGTCCCATTGCTACCTATAGAACGGCACATATAAATGCAACATTGTTTTCCCGATGGCCGTCGAAGAGTTAATATAACTCTTTCCTCCATATTTTTCAAAGTAATGCATATATTACCTATATGTTTTCACAGAAGGCGTAGAGTAATGCTTTTGAGGTTCGGTAAAAGTTTCAACGAGTTTTTTGACATTCTTTCGCCGTAAATGCACTTATTACCATAATGCTAATCTGAACATTTTAGCCTCGTACACTCTTTTGTTAATGTATGTAAAAATATTTCTTCTCCCCCCAAATTTTCTGTTCCTATGCATTAAACTCAATGGTAAACAAGTTTTCTGATGGTTTTTTATCCCATTTAAGGCGAATTTTTGCATTTCATTGATTATGAAGCTTTTCATTAAATTGTCACTTGAAACAATTACCCACATATTTTGAATCTTATGCGGATTATGCCGCCATTTTTTCAGTGTAGTTTAAGAAATATACCTTATTCCTGCACTTCAAATTACACGAATAAACCTTGAGTACTTAGTCTGTAACAGCACCTATTCCAGTTATGCCTATCCAAAAAATTAGTTCCCCTCGCCATCCTCTGTTCAATCTTAAGTAACCATGAATACCATTTCTTTCATTTAGAAGCCTTTTGCTTATTTAGTCAACGTAGACATTTACACCCATATCTTCAACAGTTTTGCGAAAATTACCTCCATATTTTCACAGATGGCGTTGAGTTATGCTTTTGTGGATCAGTGCAAGTTTCGACGCGTCATATGAAATACTTTCTCCGTAAATGCACTTATTAACATAATGCTAATCTGAAATTTTAGCCTCGTACACTCTTTTGTTAATTTAAGTAAAAATATTTCTTTTCTAGCATATTTTTCTGTTCGTATGCATCAAACTTAAAGGTACACACATTTTTTGATGGTTTTTTATCCTTATCGAGTCGGATTTTTGCATTTCTTTGATTTGGAAGCTTTACATTATATTGTCACCATGAACAATTACCCAAATATTTTCGGAAGTAAAAGGGATTTTACCTCCATGCTTTCACAGAATGCGTAGGGTAATGCTGTTGTGAATTAGTGAAAGTTTTATTGCGTTATTAGAAATACTTTCTCCGTAAAAACACTTATTACCATAATGCTAATCTGAACATTTTAGCCTCGTTCACTCATTTGTTAATGTAATTAAAAATATTTCTTCTCTCGCAAAATTTTCTGTTTCTATGCATCAATCTCAGGGGCATACAATTTTCTGATGGTTTTTTATTCCATTCGAGTCGAATTTTTGCATTTTTTTTTACTTTTAAGCTGCTTCTAATATTGTCACCGAAAACTATTTCCTCCATATTTTCCAAAATAATGCTGACATTACCTCCATTTTTTCTCAGAAATCATAAACGATTGTTAACCTGTAACCCGTAAGTACCAATGGGACACAAATATACCATTAGTATGGGACCAATATGTCCCATTGCTACCTATAGGACGGCACATATAAATGCAACATAGTTATCCCGATGTCCGTCGATGAGTTAATATAACTATTTCCTCCATCTTTTCCAAAGTAAACAGATATTACCTCCATTTTTCCTCAGAAGGCGTAAACGATTGTTAACCTGTAACCCGTAAGTACCAATGGGTCACAAATATACCATTAGTACGGGACCAATATGTCCCATTGTCAACGTATGCATTTACACCCATGTCTTCGATTGTTATGCGGATATTACCTCCATGCCTATCCAAAAAATTATTCCCTTCGCCATCCTCTGTTCAATCTCAAGTAACCATGGCTACCATTTCTTCCATTTAGAAGCCATATGCTAATTTAGTCACCGTAGACATTTACACCCATATCTTCGGCAGTTTTGCAAAAATACCTTCATTTTTTCACTGAAGGCGTAGAGTAATGCTTTTGTGGATCAGTGCAAGTTTCGACGCGTCATATGAAATACTATCTCCGTAAATGCACTTATGAACATAAAGCTAATCTGAAATTTTAGCCTCGTACACTCTTTTGTTAAATAAGTAAAATAATTTCTTCTCTCGCATTTTTTTCTGTTCCTATGCATAAACATCAATAGTATACACATTTTTTGATGGTTATTTATCCCATTCGAGTCGGATTTTTGCATTTCTTTGATTTTGTAGCTTTTCATTATATTGTCACCGGAAAAAATTACCCACATATTTTCGGAAGTAATGCGGATATTACCTTCATGTTTTCACAGAAGGTGAAGGGTAAGTCTTTTGGGGATCAGTGCAAGTTTCGACGCGTCATATGACATACTTTCTCCCTAAATGCACTTATTACCATTATCTGAACATTTTAGCCTCGTTCACTCATTTGTTAATGTAATTAAAAATATTTCTTCTCTCGCGAAATTTTCTGTTCCTATGCATCAAACTCAATGGTATACACATTTTCTGATGGTTTTTTATCCCATTCGAATCGGAGTTTTGCGTTTCTTTGATTTTGTAACTTTTCATTATATTGTCACCGGAAACAATTACCCACACATTTTCAGAAGTAATGCGGATATTACCTTTATGTTTTCATGGAAAAATTAGAGTGATGCGTTTGAGCATCAGTATAAGTTTTGACGAGTTATATGAAATTTTTTCTCCGTGAATGCACTTCTTACTATAATGCTAATCTGAGCATTTTAACCTCGTACACTCTTTTGTTAATGTAAGTAAAAATATTTCTTCTGATGGTTTTTTATCCCATTCGAGTCGAATTTTTACATTTTTTTTACTTTTAAGCTGCTTCTAATATTGTCCACGAAAACTATTTTCTCCATATTTTCCAAAATTATGCTGATATTACCTCCATTTTTTCTCAGAAGGCGTAAACTATTGTTAACCTGTATCCCGTAAGTACCATTGGGACACAAACATACCATTAGTACGGGACCAATATGTCCCATTGCTACCTATGGGACGGCACATATAAATTTAATATAGTTATCCCGATGGCCTTCGAAGAGTTAATATAACTATTTCCTCCATATTTTCCAAAGTAATGCGGATATTACCTCCATTTTTTCTCAGAAGGCGTAAACGATTGTTAACCTGTAACCCGTAAGTACCAATGGGAATAAAATATACCATTAGTACGGGACCAATATGTCCCATTGCTACGAATGGGACGGCACCTATAAATGCAACATAGTTATCCCGATGGCCGTCGAAGAGTTAATATAACCTTTTCCTCCATATTTTCCAAAGTAAACAGATATACCTCCATTTTTTCTCAGAAGTCGTAAACGATTGTTAACCTGTAACCCGTAAAAACCAATGGGACACAAATATACCATTAGTACGGGACCAATATGTCCCATTGCTACCTATGGGATGGCACATATAAATGCAACATAGTTATCCCGATGGCCGTCGAAGAGTTATTATAACTTTTTCCTCCATATTTTCCAAAGTAATGCAGATATTACCTACATGTTTTCACAGAAGGCGTAGAGTAATTCTTTTGTGGAACAATGCAAGTTTTGACGCGTCATATGAAATACTTCTTCCGTAAATGAACTTATTACCATAGAGGTAATCTGAACATTTTAGCCTCGTACACTCTTTTGTTAATGTAAGTAAACATATTTCTTCTCTCGCAGAATTTTTCTGTTCCTATGCATAAAACTCAATGGCATACACATTTTCTGACGGTTTTATATCCCATTCGAGTCGAAGTTTTTTATTTCTCTGATTTTGAAGCTTTTTATAATATTGTCACCTGAAACAATTACCCACATATATTCGGAAGTAATGCGGATATTAACTTTTTATTTTCTCAGAAGGCGTAGAGTATCGCTATATTGGATCAGTGCAAGTTTCGACGTGTCATATGAAATACTTTTTCCGTTAATGCACTTATTACCATAACGCTAATCTGAAAATTTTAGCCCCTTACACTCTTTTGTTAATGTAAGGAAAAATATTTCTTCTCTCGCAAAATTTTCTGTTCATATGCAATAAACTCAATGGTAAACAAGTTTTCCGATGGTTTTTTATCCCATTTGAGGCGAATTTTTGCATTTCATTGATTATGAAGCTTTTCATTAAATTGTCACCGGAAACAATTACCCACATATTTTGAATCTTATGCGGATTATACCGCCATTTTTTCAGTGTAGTTTAAGAAATATACCTTATTCATGCACTTCAAATTACACGAATAAACCTTGAGTACTTAGTCTGTAACAGCACCTATTCCAGTTATGCCTATCCAAAAAATTAGTTCCCCTCGCCATCCTCTGTTCAATCTTAAGTAACCATGAATACCATTTCTTTCATTTAGAAGCCTTTTGCTAATTTAGTCAACGTAGACATTTACGCCCATATTTTCAACAGTTTTGAGAAAATTACCTCCATATTTTCACAGATGGCGTTGAGTTATGCTTTTGTGGATCAGTGCAAGTTTCGACGGGTCATATGAAATACTTTCTCCGTAAATGCACTTATTAACATAATGCTAATCTGAAATATTAGCCTCGTACACTCTTTTGTTAATTTAAGTAAAAATATTTCTTTTCTTGCATATTTTTCTGTTCCTATGCATCAAACTCAATGGTATACACATTTTTTGATGGTTTTTATCCTTATCGAGTCGGATTTTTGCATTTCTTTGATTTAGAAGCTTTACATTATATTGTCACCATGAACAATTACCCAAATATTTTCGGAAGTAATAGGGATTATACCTCCATGCTTTCACAGAATGCGTAGGGTAATGCTGTTGTGAATAAGTGAAAGTTTTATTGCGTTATTAGAAATACGTTCTCCGTAAAAACACTTATTACCATAATGCTAATCTGAACATTTCAGCCTCGTTCACTCATTTGTTAATGTAATTAAAAATATTTCTTCTCTCGCAAAATTTTCTGTTTCTATGCATCAATCTCAGGGGAATAAATTTTCTGATGGTTTTTTATTCCATTCAGGTCGAATTTTTGCATTTTTTTTGACTTTTAAGCTGCTTCTAATATTGTCACCGAAAACTATTTCCTCCATATTTTCCAAAATAATGCTGATATTACCTCCATTTTTTCTCAGAAGGCGTAAACAATTGTTAACCTGTAACTCGTAAGCACCAATGGGAAACAAATATTTATTATTAGTACTTGACCAATATGTCCCATTGCTACCTATAGGACGGCACATATAAATGCAACATAGTTATCCCGATGTCCGTCGATGAGTTAATATAACTATTTCCTCCATATTTTCCAAAGTAAACAGATATTACCTCCATTTTTCCTCAGAAGGCGTAAACGATTGTTAACCTGTAACCCGTAAGTACCAATGGGTCACAAATATACCATTAGTACGGGACCAATATGTCCCATTGTCAACGTATGCATTTACACCCATATCTTCGATTGTTATGCGGATATTACCTCAATGCCTATCCAAAAAAATAGTTCCCTTCGCCATCCTCTGTTCAATCTCAAGTAACCATGGATACCATTTCTTTCATTTAGAAGCCATATGCTAATTTAGTCACCGTAGACATTTACACCCATATCTTCGACAGTTTTGCAAAAATACCTCCATTTTTAACTGAAGGCGTAGAGTAATGCTTTTGTGGATCAGTGCAAGTTTCGACGCGTCATATGAAATACTATCTCCGTAAATGCACTTATGAAAATAAAGCTAATCTGAAATTTTAGCCTCGTACACTCCTTTGTTAAATAAGTAAAATAATTTCTTCTCTCGCATTTTTTTCTGTTCCTATGCATTAACATCAATAGTTTACACATTTTTTGATGGTTTTTTATCCCATTCGAGTCGGATTTTTGCATTTCTTTGATTTTGTAGCTTTTCATTATATTGTCACCGGAAAAAATTACCCACATATTTTCTGAAGTAATGCGGATATTACCTTCATGTTTTCACAGAAGGCGAAGGGTAATGCTTTTGGGGATCAGTGCAAGTTTCGACGCGTCATATGTCATACTTTCTCCCTAAATGCACTTATTACCATAATGCTAATCTGAACATTTAGCCTCGTTCACTCATTTGTTAATGTAATTAAAAATATTTCTTCTCTCGCAAAATTTTTTGTTCCTATGCATCAAACTCAATGGCATACACATTGTCTAACGTTTTTTTATCCCATTCAAGTCGAAGTTTTGCATTTCTTTGATTTTGAAGCTTTTTATTATATTGTCACCGGAAATAATTACCCACATATTTTCGGAAGTAATGCGGATATTACCTCCATGTTTACACAGAAGGCGTAGGGTATAGCTGTTGTGGATCAGTGAACGTTTCTTCGCGTTATATGAAATTCTTTTTCCGTAAATGCACTTATTACCATAATGCTAATCTTAACATTTTAGCCTGGTTCACTCATTTGTTAATGTAATTAAAAATATTTCTTCTTTCGCAAAGTTTCTGTTCCTATGCATGAAACTGAATAGCATACATTTTACTGAAGGTTTTTAATCACATTCGAGTCGAATTTTTGCTTTTTTTTTACTTTTAAGCTGCTAATAATAATGTCACCGAAAACTATTTCCTCCATATATTCCAAAATAATGCTGATATTACCTATCACTATAATGCTAACCTGAACATTTTAACCTCGTACACTCTTTTGTTAATGTGAGTAAAAATATTTCTTCTGATGGTTTTTTATCCCATTCGAGTCGAATTTTTACATTTTTTTTACTTTTAAGCTGCTTCTAATATTGTCCACGAAAACTTTTTCCTCCATATTTTCCAAAATAATGCTGATATTACTTCCATTTTTTCTCAGAAGGCGTAAACGATTGTTAACCTGTAACCCGTAGGCACCAATAGGACACAAACGTACCATTAGCTCGGGACCAATATGTCCCATTGCTACCTATGGGACGGCATATATAAATGCAATATAGTTATCCCGATGGCCGTCGAAGAGTAAATATAACTATTTCCTCCATATTTTCCAAAGTAATGCAGATATTACCACCATTTTTTCTCAGAAGTCGTAAACGATTGTTAACCTGTAACCCGTAAGTACCAATGGGAATAAAATATACCATTAGTTCGGGATCAATATCGTCCATTGCTACCTATGGGACGGCACATATAAATGCAACATAGTTATCCCGATGGCCGTCGAAGAGTTAATATAACTATTTCCTCCATATTTTCCAAAGTAATGCAGATATTACCTACATGTTTTCACAGAAGGCGTAGAGTAATTCTTTTGTGGATCACTGCAAGTTTTTACGCGTCATATGAAATACTTTTTACGTAAATGAACTTGTTACCATAATGCTAATCTGAACATTTTAGCCTCGTACACTCTTTTGTTAATGTAAGTAAACATATTTCTTCTTTCGCAGAATTTTCTGTTCCTATGCATCAAACTCAATGATATACACATTTTCTGATGGTTTTTTATCCTATTTGAGTAAAATATTTGCATTTCTTTGATTTTGAAGCTTTTCATTATATTGTCACCGGAAACAATTACCCACATATTTTCAAATCTTATACTGATATAATTGTCATTCTTTGAGGGTAGGTTAAGAAATATACCTTATCCCTGCACATCAAATTACACGACTAAACCTTGAGTACTTAGTCTGTAACAGCACTTATTCCAGTTATGCCTATCCAGAAAAATTTTCCCTTCGCCATCCTCTTTTCAATCTCATGTAACCATGGACACCATTTCCTTCATTTAGAAACCTTTTGCTAATTTAGTCACCGCAGGCATTTACACCCATATCTTTGATAGTTATGCGGATATTACCTCCATGCCTATCCAAAAAATTAGTTTCCTTCGCCATCCTCTGTTCAATCCCAAGTAACCATGGATAACATTTCTTTCATTTTGAAGCCCTTTGCTGATTTAGTCACCGTAGACATTTACACCCATATCTTCGACAGTTTTGCGAAAATTACCTTTTGTTTTCACAGAATGCGTAGGGTGATGCTTTTGTGGATCAGTGCAAGTTGCGACGCGTCATATGAAATACTGTCTCCGTAAATGCACTTATTACCATAATGCTAATCTGAACATTTTAGCCTCATTCACTCATTTGTTAATGTAATTAAAAATATTTCTTATCTCGCAAAATCTTCTGTTCCTATGCATCAAACTCAATGGCATACAGATTTCTGATGGTTTTTTTATCCCATTCGAGTCGAATTTTCGCATTTTTTTTTACTTTTAAGCTTCTTATATTGTCACCGAAAACTATTTCCTCCATATTTTCCAAAATAATGCAGATATTACCTCCATTTTTTCTCAGAAGGCGTAAACGATTGTTAACCTGTAACCGTTAAGTACCAATGGGACACAAATATACCATTAGTACGGGACCAATATGACCCATTGCTACCTATGGGACGTCACATATAAATGCAACATTGTTATCCCGATGGCCGTCGAATAGTTAATATAACTATTTCCTCCATATTTTTTCTGATATAAAGCAGATATTACCTACAAGTTATCACAAAAGGCGTAGAGTAATGCTTTTGTGGATCAGTGAAAGTTACTTTTTTTTTTTGTTATTATTTCAATTTCAAAACAGATAAGATTGAATTACAAAACAATTACATTGGAATTGACATACATTTGAAGATTATTATTTATATTATAAAATTACGATCGCTATTATTATTATAGCAAACTGATATTTACAATACAGTCAAGCCATTTATCATAAATAACATACATAGGATACCTTTTAAGTCCTGCTAAGCCTTTCCAGGGTTGTCGGCAGGTGCTCTTATTTATGTCTATTTATTTTCACTAGGTAGTTCAATTCATATTTAAAATCAATTAAATACTATATTTATACATTAGTTCATTAGTTCAAGTTTTAAAAAAGATAAAAAATAAATAATTAAATAAAAATGTAATAATGTATTTAGTTACCTGTTCAATTGTCAGAAATTATAATTTGTTAAAAGTAAAAGACAAACCCATTTAATAGTAATAAAAAACATAAATATACACAAAACAAAAAGTACAATTTCTATCACAACATTAAAATCTACCTTTGTTTCTTTTATTATTTAACTATTTTTATAGAATGCACAGCATTTTTCAGTCAAAAACAGATAAAAAATTTTAAAAGAAAACATAATTATATTCCAAAATGTAATAAAAGTTATGAATGGATAAATCATATTTATAAAAATTTCTAAAAAATCATATGTAAACTTCTTAGTTTAAGAACTTGGTATATTATTTTAAAATTAAGTTCACAACATTTAATTTTATCAGCTGTTAGCTTACCCTATTGACTCAATTGTATATTTCTTTATTCCACAACCATTTTTTTACTTCTCTCTTTAATACAGAGATTTTTTCAGTTTCACGTAAGGTTTGTGGTAGCTTATTGAATATCTTTGGTACAATATACATTAAACAACTCTTACCGTGCCGATTATTACATTTTGGAACATAATATTTTTCGATACAGCGAAGTCCAATATTATGTTTAACAATTCTTTGTATTTTAAACTTTTTTGGAAAACATTTTCACATATTATTACATACTGAAAAAGTTCTGGTAATGGTAATAAACCTAATTTCATATATATATTTGATACATTGGACTCAGTTACATCCAGACAGGCTACTATTTTATTTTGAATTTTCAATACCTCGTATAAAAAACTTCGGTACGTTGTACCCCATACGGTTAGTCCGTATCGTATGATAGCTTCGGCTAATCCTTGGTAAAGTAACTTTTTCACCTCAGTTGACAACGTATATTTTAAAAGAGATAATTGAAAGAGAATGCATCGAAGCTTTCCACACAAATAATTCAAATGTGGCCTAAAATTGTATTTTTCGTCTATAATCAACTAAGTCTAAGTATTTAAAATTATCAACCTGGGAAATTAATACACATGAATATAAGCGGCAGGTATTGCTTGTTTGACAGCCCTGAGTGGAGTGCAAGCATAAGTGGGAATGAAGCGTTAAGTTTATAGCTTTTCTTTTTTCTTTAACACTGAAAAATTGTAAAGTAACAGTTTTTTTATTGTTAATTACTAATTTATTGTTATGACACCATCTTTGGATGGCACAAAAATCGGATTCAAGTTTTTGCCTTGCCATCTCAAACGACTTACTGGTCGAAAGTAAGGCGATATCGTCTGCATACATATATATTTTACATCTTTTAATATGGTCAGGTATATCATTGATGTATAAAAGAAATAGAATTGGTCCTAAAGTGGATCCCTGTGGAACACCAGTTTCTATGGTTTTTATTGTGCTGTGATGATCGAACAACCTGACCACTATTTTCCTGTCGCTGAGGTAAGATCTAAGCCAGGAGAGCGGTGCTCCACGTATTCCTGATCGTTCCAGTTTTTTCAAAAGAATGTTTATATCGATTGTATCGAATGCTTTTTGAAAATCGATAAACACAGCGAGTGCGGAATGTTTCTTATTTAGACATTTCCGAACGTCTTCGCTGAAGTCTTCAGGAAGAATTTTAGTACTTTTTTGTTGTTGATATCCATACTGGTGTCGAGTGATGACATTAAATTTAGCAAGAAAACCTCTCAACTGGTTGGCAACATAGCGTTCCATGATTTTATCAAGTGAGGGAAGAATAGATATTGGACGATAGTTGTTAGTATCATTTCTCTTTCCTTGTTTATAAATTGGCCTAATTGTTGAAAGTTTTAAATTAGCTTGCATCTTTCCTTGTTCGATATTTAGGTTTATCCACTTTGATATTATTGTGGTTAATTCCTGCCTATATGTAAGGTCCACCAATCTAATTTTATCATATCCAGGGCTTTTTTTCTTCATGTTGTTTAAGATATTGCGTACTTCAATTGCCGTTATTGGCATTAGTGAGAAGGTATGGGGGCTAATATTAATATTACAATCACTGAGGAGGTGGTGTGAGCAGTTTGGCAGTATGTTTTTAATATTGCTAGTGAACTGTGAAGCAAAAGCTTCGCAAACAATGTTTACATTCCACTCTTTCCGAAAGTTACTTTTTATTAGTGCGTCAACATTTGTTTTGTTTGGAGCTCTTCTGAGATTGTTTATTAGTTTCCAGGTTTTTCTAATGTTATTTTTATGTTTTACAAATTTTGATTTGTAGAAGTTATTTTTGGTCTTTCTTAGCAAGGCAGTGACTTTATTTCTTTGTATTTTGTAATTCTGTCTATGTGAATCTTTTGTTGGGTTAGATTTCCACTTTCTAAATAATGCATCTCTTCTCTGTATTTCAAAATAAATTATATCGTTAATCCAAGGTTGCTTATACGTTTTTACTCTGTTATTGTTTGTTTTTTTGACGGTGGCCTTCACGTATATGTGACTCAGTTGTTCGTGAAGTTGCTGATATATGCAGTCTGGGTCATTTAATGTTAATAGTTTCAACCAGTTTATGTTGTTCATCATCTGCCTTACTATCCGGTTACAAAGGTAGGAGGAAGAACAGTTGGAGTTGGTGTCAGGTATCTCATCATTAGTGTGGATGAAAATGCCAACTGGAAAATGATCAGATAGTTTTGTATTTATAATGAAGCCATTAATATTATAATGCAAACCTCTAACACTAATATGGTCAATGCAAGATCTTATGAATTTATCGTTTCTTATTTCTAATCTGGTGTTTTTATTAATGTAGGTCAGGAAACCACAGTTAGCAAGGATGTTTTTATATTCTGCCACAGTGGTATCCCTCTTAGATTTTAAGTTTAAGTTGAAGTCCCCAAGTAGTATTATTTGTTTTTCATTTCTGCTCTCAATGAATGCTTCTAGACTAGTAAGAAACTCCTTTTTGTTTTTATGTGGTGGTCTATAAATGTTTATTATTAACATAGTTTGAGAGCCAAAGTTAGTCGTCAATATAAGAGATTCACACTCATTTATCTCAGTATCAATCACCTGACCAGGTATATTTTCCTTTAGATAGAAAATAATTCCCCCTCCTCTTTGATTTTGTCTTAACTTATGGTAGGAAGTGAATCCAATTAAATGATAGGGATGTATTTCTGACAATTTTACATTAACCTCAGTTAGGGCAAAGCCAAAGACATGGTTAAATTTGTTAAGTTGATTATGCAGCACATTAAGTTCATCCCAATGTTTCTTTAAAGACCTCACATTCAGTAAGTAAAAAAGATAGCCTTTAGAGGATGTATTATTATTACAAAAGTTAGCCATGTTAGCATATGATCTACAATGTGGGGTAATAGAAATTACAGATAGTGGTTCCATTTTGATCAATTATTATTATTTTTTTTTTCTTATTTAGTATTATACTTGATTATTTTCTGTTTACCTGATTAATAGATACATGAACATTCTCATTTTACCTTTAGGGTCGTGGTTATTGATACAATAGATTATTCCAATTTGCTTAGATCTTTCTCACAAGTTATTTTAATTATTTGAGTGCCTTCACTCTTCCTAACTAATATTTTACCATTTTTATACCATACAAACTTAAAATGTAGTTCCTGTGCTTTAGTCTTGGCTTAACATTCCACATTCCACATTCAATCCAATATATGAAATTCTTTCTCCGTAAATTCACTTATTACCATAATGCTAATCTGAACATATTAGCCTCGTTCACTCCTGTGTTAATGTAATTAAAAATATTTCTTCTCTCGCAAAATTTACTGTACCTTTGAATCAAACTCAATGGCATTCAATTTTTTGATTGTTTTTTATCCCGTTCGAGTCGAATTTTTGCATTTTTATTTACTTTTAAGCTGCTTCTAATATTGTCACCGAAAACTATTTCCTCCATTTTTTCCAAAATAATGCTGATATTACCTCCATTTTTTCTCAGAAGGCGTAAACGATTGTTAAACCTGTAACGTGTAAGTACCAATGGGACACAAATTTTCCATTAGTACGGGACCAATATGTCCCATTGCTACCTATGGGACGGCACATATAAATGCAACATAGAATCCCGATGGCCGTCGAAGAGTTAATATAACTATTTCCTCCATATTTTTCAAAATAATGCAGATATTACTTCCATTTTTTCTCAGAAGGCGTAAACGATTGTTAACCTGTAACCCGTAAGTACCAATGGGACCGAAATATACCATTAGTACGGGACCAATATGTCCCATTGCTACCTATGGGACGGCACATATAAATGCAAAATACTTATCCCGATGGCCGTCGAAGAGTTAATATAACTTTTTCCTCCATATTTTCCAAAGTAATGCTGATATTACCTACAAGTTTTCACAGAAGGTGTAGAGTACTACTTTTGTGGATCGGTGAAAGTTTCAACGCGTTATATGAAATTCTTTCTCAGTAAATGCACTTATTACCATAATGCTAATCTAAAAATTTTAGCCTCGTGCACTCTTTTGTTAATGTAAGTAAAAATATTTCTTCTCTCGCAAAAATGTTTGTTCCTATGCATTAAACTCAATAGCATACACATTTTCTGATGGTTTTTTATCCCATTCGAGTCGAAGTTTTGCATTTCTTTGATTTTGAAACTTTTTATAATATTGTCACCGGAAACAATTATCCACATATTTTCGGAAGTAATGCGGATATTACCTCCATATTTTCACAGAAGGCGTAGAGTAATGCTTTGTGGATCAGTGCAAGTTTCGACGAGTCAAAGGAGATACTTTCTCCGTAAATGCACTTATTACCATAATGCTAATCTGAACATTTTAGCCTCGTACACTCTTTTGTTAATGTAAGTAAACATATTTCATCTCTCGCATATTTTTCTGTTACTATGAATAAAATTTAATGGTATACACATTTTCTTATGGTTTTTTATCCCATTCAAGTCGGAGTTTTGCATTTCTATGATTTTGAAGCTTTTCATTATATTGTCACCGGAAACAATTACCCACATTATTTCGGAAGTTTTGTAAAGAATTACCTTCATGTTTTCATAGAAGGCGTAGAGTAATGCGTTTGAGGAAAAGTACAAGTTTTGACACGTTATATGAAATACTTTCTCCATAAATGTACTTATTACCATAAGGCTAATCTGAAATTTTAGCTTTGTACACTCTTTTGTTAATGTAAGTAAAAATATATCTTCTCTCGCAGAATTTTCTGTTTTTATGCATCAAACGCATAGGTATACATATTTTCTGATGGTTTTTTATCCCATTCGAGTCGACGTTTTGCATTTCTTTGATTTTGAAGCTTTTCATTATATTGTCACCGGAAACAATTACCCACATATTTTCGAATCTAATGCAGATATAACCGCTATTCCTTAAGGGTAGGTTAAGTAATATATCTAAATCCTGCACATCAAATTACACGACTAAACCTTGAGTACTTAGTCTGTAACAGCACTTATTCCGGTTATGCTTATCCAAAAAATTAATTCCCTTCGCCATCCTCTGTTCAATCTCAAGTAACCATGGATACCATTTATTTCATTTAGAAGCCTTTTGCTAATTTAGTCACCGTAGGCATTTACACCCATATCTTCAATAGTTATGCGGATAAGACCTCCATTCTTTTACAAAAGGCGTAAAGTATTGCTATTGTGGATCAGTGCATTTTTCCACGCGTCATCTGAAATACTTTCTTCATTAAATGCACTTATTAACATAATGCTAATCTGTAATGTTAGCGTCGTACACTCTTTTGTTAATGTAAGTAAAAATATTTCTTCTCTCGCATATTTTTCTGTTCCTTTGCATCAAACTCAATGGTATACACATTTTTTGATGGTTTTTTATCCCATTTGAGTCGGATTTTTGCATTTCTTTGATTTTGAAGTTTTTCAGTATATTGTCACCGGAAACAATTACCCACATATTTTCGAAAGTAATGCGGATAATACAACCATGATTTCACAGAAAGCGTACAGTAATGCTTTTGTGGATCAATGAAAGTTTCATCGCGTTATACGAAATATTTTCTCCGTAAATGCACTTATTACCATAATACAAATCTGAACATTTTAGCCTCGTTCACTCATTTGTTAATGTAATTAAAAATGTTTCTTCTCTCACATATTTTTCGGTTCCTTTGCATCAAACATAATTGCAAACACCTTTTTTGATGGTTTTTTATCCCATTCGAGTCGAATTTTGGCATTTTTTTTACTTTTAAGCTGCTTCTAATATTGTCACCAAAAACTATTTTCTCCATATTTTCCAAAATAATGCTGATATTACCTCCATTTTTTCTTAGAAGGCGTAAACGATTGTTAACCTGTAACCTGTGTGTACCAATGGGACACAAATATACCATTAGTACGGCACCAATATGTCCCATTGCTACCTATAGGACGGCACATATAAATGCAACATAGTTTTCCAGATGGCCGTCGAAGAGTTAATAAATCTTTTTCCTCCATATTTTCCAAAGTGATGCAGATATTTCCTACATGTTTTCACAGAAGGCGTAGAGTAATGCTTTTGTGGATCAGTTAAAGTTTTAACGCGTTATATGAAATTCTTTCTCCGTAAATGCGCTTATTACCATAATGCTGTGCCAATCACCAATGTGTGAGCATTGGGGCAGAGTTCGTGGATCTTCGGCCGGTGCTTAGATCGTGCCGGGATCCTCTCAACTCGTCTGGGGTGCATTATTCCAACGAGGCGTCTGAACGGGTGGCTCGTAGGATTTTTGAGCACTGTAGATATTTTTTAGACTAGAGGTTAGGTCATCAAGTGGGATTTGTAAAGATTTAACCGAACGTAGCCTCCGAGGAAGTCCGCATTGCGAAAATGTTCACATCTAAGTAAACTTAGAAGGACTAAAGCCGGAAAATAGCGACAATATTCCCAAAACGCGTACTCCAGCGAAAGAAATTATATCAAATCTAATAAGCATTTCCAGTGAAATTCGCCCACCTAATACCCATAAGCGTGGAAAAGAACCAACCGACACTCAATCTACAAAATATGACATTAACTTTGTAGTAGTTAATTGCCGTAGCGTTAAAAACAAGCGCGCTGAAATCGAGCATATATTTCAGGACGCAGACGTGGTCATAGGAACGGAGAGCTGGCTTACTGAGGATGTTAGTGACAGCGAAGTTTTTCCTCCAGGATATAAAATCTACAGATACGATCGAAGCGATAGGGCAGGTGGCGGAGTTTTTCTAGCAGTTATATCACATTTACACAGCACCGCCCACGAAATAACTGACAATGAAATAGAAAGCGTATGGTGTACAATTAAACAACGAAACAAAAGGAGTATACATGTTTGCTCTTTTTATAGACCTCCAAACTCCGAAGCTGATATTATTTACCAATTAGAAAATCAAATATCCGCATTTACTTTGAGAGACAGTAAAAGTGTAATCATTATTGGGGGAGATTTTAATCTGCCATCTATAAATTGGGATTATTACACTGTAAAGCCAAATTCAAGGAATAGGGAAATCAGCGAGATCTTACTCAACACACTTACTAAGCACTCACTCGCCCAAGTAGTTGACAAGCCTACGAGAGGAAATAAAATATTAGACCTTTTTGCAGTAAGCCATCCTAGGTTGATAAAACAACTCGATGTTATTGATGGCATAAGTGATCACAGAGTAATTTTTGCAGCCTTAAAACTTGAAGTAGAGCCAGCTGTAAAACCGAAACGCAATATTTATTTATTTGATAAACGCAACTTCATAAAATTTGGCGAGATGCTTAATGATTCGTACACTGACTTCGTAGCTAAAACAGAGGACAAAAGCACTGATGCATCATGGAAATATTTCTTAGAAATTCTACGCCAGGGAATCAACGAATATATTCCGCGAAAATTGAAATGTGATAGTAAAGAACCTCGCTGGTATAACAATGATGTTAGGAGGGACCTTAAGAGACAGAGAAAACTGTACAACTTATTCAAAAAGTCCATTACGTTAGGTGACAAATCGAAGGAACTTGAAGCAAAAGAAAGTTACGCTGCACAACGCTCAAAAACCAAGAAATCAATGCGTACTGCATTGGGAAATTTCAAGAAAAAAGTACTTGGTGAATTACTCGAAAAAATCCGAAATCTTTTTGGTCATATGCGAGAGAGCTTCAGGGAAAATCTTCAACCGTAGATTCGTTATTTGATAAAGATGGCAAACTTGTCACCGATAATATTGACAAAGCTACCACGTTAAATTCCCACTTCGAAAGTGTATACACTACAGACGATACTCCATGTTATTTCGACATTTCATTCACTGAGGAACCGATGAAAGAAATCACTATTCAATGTGATGGGATAACTAAACAGCTACAGTCGATCAAAAAAAGGAAAATCTCCGGGTCCGGAGAGAATACCCGCGCGTGTCCTCAAGGAATTAGCGCCATAGATCGCACCGTTCTTAGACATAATCTTCAAGAAGTCATTGTCTGAAGGAAAGATACCAATAGACTGGAAAATTGCAAACGTTACACCGATATTCAAAAAGGGAAACAGACATGACCCAGGGAACTATCGACCAATTTCATTAACGTCTATTATAGGCAAGATACTCGAACATATCGTCGTTAGCAATATCATGACGTTCCTGGACAGTCGTAACTTCCTTCATGGCTGTCAGCACGGCTTTCGGAAAGGTAGATCATGTGAAACATAGCTCGCGCTCTTTCTTCATGACGTTCTCAAATCTGGTGAATCGAAAACACAAATGGACGCATTATTCCTAGATTTTAAGAAAGCTTTCGACAAGGTACCTCACAATCAACTTTTATACAAATTACAGTCATGCGGCCTAAACGAAACAGTAGTAAACTGGATACGCGACTTTCTGAGTGATCGTAAGCAAAAAGTAGTTCTTGACGGAATTAGCTCTGATGCAGTTAAAGTGACATCAGGTGTCCCACAAGGAAGCGTAATCGGCCCTCTTTTGTTCATTATATACATAAATGGTCTATGCTCTCGAATTAGAAGTAAAATACGTTTATTTGCTGACGACGCTGTCATCTATCGCGAAATTAATGATCACTCTGACTTTGAAATTCTATCATCGGATTTAAACAACGTTCATGTGTAGAGCCAAGAGTGGGTACTCGAAATTAATCTGAGCAAATGTGCGGCGGTACATTTTTTGCGGAGTTCGTCCAACTATCCCCGTGTATATGCTTTGGATGGCGTTAAGATAAAGGCGACAGATTAAGTTAAGCATCTGGGAGTTACGATAACCTCAAACCTATCGTGGGGAACACATATAAGAAATATTTGTGGCAGAGCTCTGAAGAAGCTAGGATTCGTCAAGCGTATTGTGGGAAGATTCTCAGATGAAAAAGTAAAAGAGAGGTGCTATTTCGCACTCGTCCGGCCACACTTTGAATATGCAGCAAGCATATGTGATCCGATAGAGAAAGAATTAACCCTTAAGAGGTCGCGCACGGTCTATAAGACCGGGTGGCTCTAAAAGTTGCAATTAAAAAAATAATTATCTCATTGTAAACTCTGGCCTTTTGAGTACCTTCATAATAGTCAATATTGCGTCAAAAGACAATGTATGAGTTCTCCCTGTGCGACAGCTAATTTTTTATAATTACTTTTTCCCCATTGCGCACCATTTATTTCGATATGTGAACGGGAGAGGTCGCGCACGGTCTAAAAGACCGGGTGCCTGAAACTATTTTCGTAAATATATTTCAGAAGTATTTCACCCCAAAACTTTAAATAACATCATCTATAAACTCTATAGTTTCAGATGATAAGGTGCAAGGACTATTTGTACCATCTATTTTTTATTATGCTGCTTTCTTTCGACCCATGTTTGACTGGGATAGCCCACCTACGGCCTGAAATGTGAATCCGATGCTGTGCCCGCCTATCCATCTCGTTGCCTAACCCTTATTCATTATCTTACATATAATTACATATATACAGACTAGCTCTTATGATGTCACATCACAAGCGTTACATGTATTTACATTGTGGTGTCTGCATTTCTGCGAGCGCGTGGCGCAGATCCGACCCACCTCGCTGTCTTTGCTTTGACGAATAATGAAATACTGGTGAAATGCCTGTCCATTCAGTCTCTCCTCGTGGTTGAGAGCAGTTGACCTCGTAGTCTTATGAAGTGAACTTTTTGTATTTACTGTTTTTACGTTTTATATGTACTGGGAAAATGTTTACTTTCGCATATTCTTATTATCCTTGAATAAATTGATGGTAGTAGCCTGTAAGTATTCAGCACGTCTCATTATTGTGCATATTTTCGTAATTTACAGTCGTACTAATTTCAAATATTTGTATATCCATTCTAGGTGGCAATTTAATCGCGTGTGTAAGTTGGATTTTTATGAATCACAAAAATATTTTGTCTTTTTTTACTCTGGTGATTTATGGAAATCTAGCGTCATAATACGTTCATATTTCCAGCAGAAATGGAAGATGCGAATATTTTAAAACCTAATTATCTTACTCATTGACGCCACATTTGCGTTGTTTGTGTGTTGTACAAAAAGCTTTGTGTATACTATTTTCTCCGAGCTCCAAACACTCGCCATGACTAATTTAGAGGACAAGGAAGTGTAAAGGATCAGGTTTCTTCTGCAAAGTGAGACAGGTGAAGAGGAAATAATTGCAAGTGATACAGATGAGGAGGACATACTAGAGGAAAGAGACCATGATACGCTTTGCGAAGAATCTGCTGAAGAGTGTGCTAATGACAATGTGGAACAATTTGATTCAGTGCATTGCACCGGAAAAGACGGAACAAGTGAGTGGAGTGCTCTTCCCACTAGTCGATCAGTGCGCAACAGTATAGTAAGTATAGTGACAGGTTCCACAGAAGTAAAAGGGATTGGGTTAAATGCCAAATCCTCAATTGAGTCTTGGGCGTTATTTTTCCCTGGCATGGCCATTGACAAAATTGTCAAATACACTAATACAAGCATTGCTAAGAATTAGCCTAATTATTCTCGCGAGAGAGATGCTAATTACACTAATATTATTGAAATTAAAGCCTTGTTTGACCTTGTATATTTGGCAGGTGTTTTGAGGGCATCACATCAAAATCTTGAGGACCACTGGGCAGTATATGAAACAGGAATATAGCAGTTTTGCGTTGCAATGTCTTAAGTTTTTGATGCGTGTATTGCGGTTTGATAATATAAATGATAGGAACGACAGGAAAAAATGTGACAAACTAGCTCCAATACGAAGTGTTTTCACTCATTTTGTCAACCGGTGCATGGCACATTACACAATTGGGAAATACGCGAGCATAGATGAGATGTCAGAAGCTTTTCGCGGCAGATGTGGTTTTAGACAATACTTGAAAAATAAACCAGCAAGGTACGGAATCAAGATTTATTCTTTAGCAAATTACCTCATATTTTCCACTCTAAATATGGAAACATATGCTGGCGAGCAACCTAACGGAGATTTTGCAGTAGACAACAGCCCGCTGAAAATTGTGCAAAGATAGATACGTCCAATTTCAAGATCCCGTCGCAATGCAACTTTTGACAATTGGTTTTCCTCGGTTCCACTAGCAAAACAAGTTGTAATTGACAAGATGAAACTTGTTGGAAATTTGAGAAAAAACAAACGTGGAATACGGCACCTGTTTGTAAACATCAAACACCGTGAACCGCATAGCAGCCTATTTGGATTTGAAAAAAACTTGTACACTTCCGTCTTACGTTACGGAAAAGAACAAGGAAGTTATGCTGTTGTCTTCAATGCATGACGATGATAAATGATAGAGATACTAATAATTCAGCAACGTCGTAAATACTTACATTTTATATTGCAACCAAAAATGGCTTTGATACCGTTGATAAGCTGAATGGAACGTATTCAGTAGCAAGGAAAAGTTGTCGTTGGCCATAGACTGTATCTTTTTCGCTTGTAAACATATATGCAATAAATGGATACACATATTATATTTCAAAGTAACACTGGAAGAAGATGAACAGGAGAAAGTTTCAGAAAACGACTTTTAATAAATAACTTTTGATAGATTACTTAAAAATTAGAGCTGCCTCAGAAAATCTACCTACCAGCCTAAAAGTAAAAAATAGGAATCTCTTTGGTATTCCCAATGAGAAAATAACGCCGCAGGGGGATGTAGACCCAGGAAGATGTGCGTTTTGCTCATAGAAATAGAATAAAAAAAGCAGCAAACACTGTGCAATATGCTCAAAATGTATTTGTAAAGAGGACACTACTTGCGTCGGTTGCGCGGAAGTTGAAAATAGAAAGGATAAAAAAGATGTGATGTAAAAACATAGCTCTGACGATGATAAATAAATCCTAATGTGATTCAAATCATAAAAAGTTTTGCATATTTACCTCTAATAATCTATTTCTTAATTTAACACAGGTTACAATATAATTCAAAGTGAATTTACGGTGGAGTCAAAATGTATTTATCATGTCAAATTTCTATAAAATACGTAAATAATTATGTATTAAATTTATTACTGCTTATTTAATATACTGTTGGTATGTGTTAACTTTTAAATACATTAATTTTCAATAAATATGTAAATATTTCAAATTTTTGTTAACACGGTCATTTAGACCGTGCGCGATCCCTTACGTCCCAATACACCGCGCGACCTCTTAAGGGTTAATTCGGGAACTTAATAAAATACAAAGGAAAGCTGCGCGATTCGTCAAAAACTGCTACGGGCGTACAGACAGCGTTACGCAGATGTTAAACGAATTAGGCTGGGAGCCGCTAGAGACTCGGAGGCTGCGCGCTAGGCTTAGATTACTTGAGCAATTGAGAATAGATATCTTTCAGAGCGACACGGAGAACATCATATAAGAACCCCACTATATTTCCAGGTCCAACAGAAACGATAAATTAAGAAAGATATTTTTCCAAACGGATAGGTATGGGAATTCGTTTTTCCCCCGAACAATAAGGGACTTTAATAAATGCAAGGCGTAATTTCATAGAGCGTTTCCGTTTTATATGTAAACGGCTGGTGTCCTAACACACCCCGCCACACGACTATTGAGGCGGTTGCGGGGTAGTATGTAGATGTAGATGTAGATGAATGCTAATCTGAACATTTTAGCCTCGTACACTCTTTTGTTAATGTAAGTAAAAATATTTCTTCTCTCTCATATTTTTCTGTTCCTATGCATCAAACTCAATTGCATACACATTTTCAGACGGTTTTTTATCCCATTCGAGTCGAAGTTTTGCATTTCTTTGATCTTGAAGCGTTTTATAATATTGTCACCGGAAACAATTACCCACATATTTTCGGAAGTAATGCGGATATTACCTCCAAATTTTCACAGAAGGCGAAGAGTAATGCGTTTGAGGTTCAGTACAAGATTCGACGCGTTATAAAAAAATAATTTCTCCGTAAATGCACTTATTACCATAAGGCTAATCTGAAATTTTAGCCTCGTACATTCTTTTGTTAATGTATGTAAAAATATTTCTTCTCTCGCAGAATTTTCTGTTCCTTTGCATTAAAATCAATTGTATACACATTTTCTGATGGTTTTTTATCCCATTCGAGTGAAGGTTTGCATTTCTTTGATTTTGAAGCTTTTCATTATATTGTCACTGGAAACATTTGCCCACATATTTTCGAATCTTATGCAAATATAACCGCCATTCTTTCAGGGTAGGTTGAGAAATATACCTTATTCCTGCACATCAAATTACACGACTAAACCTTGAGTACTTAGTCTGTAACAGCACTTATTCCAGTTATGCCTATCCAAAAAATTAGTTCCCTTCGCCATCCTCTGTTCAATCTCAAGTAACCATGGATACCATTTCTTTCATTTAGAAGCATTTTGCTAATTTAGTCACCGTAGGCATTTACACCCATATCTTCGATAGTTATGCGGATATTACCCCCATGCCTATCCAAAAAATTAGTTCCCTTCGCCATCCTCTGTTCAGTCTCAGGAGACCATGGATACCATTTCTTACATTTAGAAGCCTTATGCTAATTTAGTCACCGTAGGCATTTACACCCATAATTTCCATAGTTATGCGGATATTACCTCCATTTATTCAAGGAAGGCGAAGAGTAATGCTGTTGTGGATCAGTGCAAGTTTCAAAGCGTCATATGAAATACTTTCTCTGTAAATGCACTTATTAACATAATGCGAATCTGAACTTTTAGCCTCGTACACTCTTTTGTTAATGTAAGTAAAAATATTTCTTCTCTCGCAAATGTTTCTGTTCCTATGCATCAAACGCAATGGTATACACATTTTTCTATGGTTTGTTATCCCATTCGAATCGAATTTTTTCATTTGTTTTGCCTTTAAGCCTATTCTAATTTTGTCATCGAAAAATATTTCCTCCATATTTTCCAAAATAATGCTGATATTACCTCCATTTTTTCTCAGAAGGCGTAAACGATTGTTAACCTGTAACCCGTAAGTACCAATGGGAAACAAATATACCAATAGTACGGGACCAATATGTCCCATTGCTACCTATCGGACGGCACATATAAATGCAACATAGTTATCCCGATGGCCGTCGAAGAGTTCATATAACTATTTCCTCCATATTTTCCAAAGTAATGCAAATATTACCTACATGTATTCACTGAAGGCGTAGAGTAAAAAATTTGTGGATCAGTGAAAGTTTCGTCGCGTCATATGACATATTTTCTCCGTAAATGCACTTATTACCATAATGCGAATCTGAACATTTTAGCCTCGTACACTCCTTTGTTAATGTAAGTAAACATATTTCTTCTTTCGCATATTTTTCTGTTACTGTTCATCAAACTCAATGGTATACACATTTTCTTATGGTTATTTATCCCATTCGAGTCGGAGTTTTGCATTTCTTTGATTTTGAAGTTTTTCATTATATTGTCACCGGAAACAATTACTCCCATATCTTCGACAGTTATGAGGATATTACCTCCATTTTTTCACAGAAGGCGTAGAAAAATACATTTTTGGATCAGTGCAAGTTTCGACGCGTCATATGAAATACTTTTTCCGTAAATGCACTTATTAACATAATGCTAATCTGAAATTTTAGCCTCGTACACTCTTTTGTTAATGTAAGTAAGAATATTTCTTCTCTCGCAGAATTTTCTATTCTTTTTCATCAAACTCAATGGTAGACAAATTTTATATATTACCTCCATGATATTACCTCCATGCCTATCAAAAAAATTGGTTCCCTTCGCCATTCTCTGTTCAATCTCAAGTAACCATGGATACCATTTCTTTCTTTTAGACGCCATTTGCTAATTAAGTCACCGTAGACATTTACTCCCATATCTTCGACTATTTCCTCCATATTTTCGATATAACTTTTTCCTCAATATTTTCTAAAGTAATGAAGATATTACCAAAATATTTTCACAGAAGGCGTAGAGTAATGCTTTTGAGAATCAGTACAAGTTTCGTCGCGTTATATGAAATACTTTCTCCGAAAATGCACTTATTACCATAAGGCTAATCTGAAATTTTAGCCTCGTACACTCCTTTGTTAATGTAATTAAAAATATTCCTTTTCTCGCAGAATTTTCTGTTCCTATGCATCAAACTCAATGGAATACACATTTTCTGATGGTTTTTTATCCCATTTGAGTCGAAGTCGAAGTTAGTATTGTTTTTGTGGATCAGTGCAAGTTTAACAGCGTCATATGAAATACTTTCTCCGTAAATTCACTTATTAACATAATGCTAATCTGAAATTATGGCCTCGTACACTCTTTTGTTAATGTAAGTAAACATATTTCTTCTCTCGCAAAATTTTCTGTTCCTATGCATCAAACTCAATGGTATACACATTGTTTTTTGTATTTTTATCCCATTCGAGTCGAATTTTTGCATTTTTTTTTACTTTTAAGCTGCTTCTAATATTGTCACCGAAAACTATTTCCCCCATATTTTCCAAAATAATGCTGATATTACCTCCATTTTTTCTCAGAAGGCGTGAACGATTGTTAACCTGTAACCCGTTAGTACCGATGGGACACAAATATACCATTAGTACGGGACCAATATGTCCCATTGCTACCTATGGGACGGCACATATAAATGCAACATAGTTTTATCCCGATGGCCGTCGAAGAGTTAATATAACTCTTTCCTCCATATTTTCAAAAGTAATGCAGATATTACCTAAATGTTTTCACATAAAAAGTAGAGTAAAGTTATTGTGGATCAGTGAAAGTTTCATCGCGTTATATGAAATACCTTTTTTCGTAAATGCACTTATTACCATAATGCTAATCTGAACATTTTAGCCTCGTACTATCTTTTGTTAATGTAAGTAAAAATATTTCTTCTATCGCAAAATTTTTGTTCCTATGCATAAAAAAAACTCAATGGCATACACATTTCCTGACGGTTTTTTATCCCATTCGAGTCGAAGTTTTGCATTTCTTTGATTTTGAAACTTTTTATAATATATCCACCGGAAACAATTACCCACATATTTTCGGAAGTAATGCGGATATTACCTCCGCTTTAACTCAGAAGGCGTAGAGTAATGCGTTTGTGAATCTGTGCTAGTTTCGACACGTGATATGACATGCTTTCTCCGTAAATGCGCTAATTAACATAATACGAATCTTTATTTTTAGCCTGGCACACTTTTTGTTAATATAAGTAAAAATATTTCTTCTCTCGCAAATAAATCTGTTCCTATACATCAAACGCAATAGTATACACATTTTTTCTTAATGGTTTTTTATCCCATTGGAATATAATTTTTTCATTTTTTTTGCCTTTAAGCTTCTTCTAATATTGTCACCGAAAACTATTTCCTCCATATTTTCCAAAATAATGCTGATATTAACTCAATTTTTTCTCAGAAGACGTAAACGATTGTTAACCTGTAACTCGTAATTACCAATGGGAAACAAATATATAATTAATAAGGGACCAATGTGTCCCATTGCTACCTATGGGACGGCACATATAAATGCAACATAGTTATCCCGATGGCCGTTGAG
This sequence comes from Pyrrhosoma nymphula, assembly GCA_963573305.1. Taxonomy (NCBI): domain Eukaryota; kingdom Metazoa; phylum Arthropoda; class Insecta; order Odonata; family Coenagrionidae; genus Pyrrhosoma; species Pyrrhosoma nymphula. Next base: position 136,093,825 of record OY754332.1, on the reverse strand, counting down.
GAGTTAATATAACTATTTCCTCCATATTTACCAAGGTAATGCAGATATTACCTACATGTTTTCACAGAAGGCGTACTGTAATGCTCTTGTGGTTCAGTGAAACATTCATCGCGTTATATAATATTCTTTTTCCATAAATGCACTTATTACCTTTAGGCTAATCTGAAATTTTAGCCTCGTACACTCTTTTGTTAATGTAACTAAAAATATTTCTTCTCTCGCAGAATTTTATTATTCCAGTTATGACTATCCAAAAAATTAGTTTCCTTCGCCATCCTCTGTTCAATCTCAAGTAACCATGGATACCATTTCTTTCATTTAGTAGCCTTTTGCTAATTTAGTCACCGTAGGCATTAACACCCATATCTTCGATAGTTATGCGGACTCCATGCCTATTCAAAAAATTAGTTCTCTTCGCCATCCTCTGTTCAATCTCAAGTAACCATGGATACCATTTCTTTCATTTAGAAGCCTTTTGCTAATTTAGTCACCGTAGGCATTTACACCCATATCTTCGATAGTTATGCGAATATTATCTTTTTTTTTTACAGAAGGTGTAGAGAAATGCTATTGTGGATCAGTGCAAGTTTCGACGCGTCATATGAAATACTTTCTCCGTAAATGCACTTATTTACATAATTCTAATCTGAAATTTTAACCTCTTACACTCTTTTGTTAATGTAAGTAAAAATATTAATTTTCTCGCATATTATTCTTTTCTTATGCATCAAACTCAATGGCATACACATTTTGTGATGGTTTTTAACCCATTTAAGTCGAATGTTTGCATTTTTTTTTACTTTTAAGCTGCTTCTAATATTGTCACCGAAAACTTTTTCCTCCATATTTTCCAAACTAATGCTAATATTACCTCCATTTTTTCTCAGAAGGCGTAAACGATTGTTAACCTGTAACCCGTATATACCAATGGGATACAAATATACCATTAGTACGGGACCAATATGTCGCATTGCTACCTATGGGACGGCACAAATAAATGCAACAAAGTTATCCCGATGGCCGTCGAAGAGTTAATATAACTATTTCTTCCATATTTTCCAAAGTAATGCAGTTATTACCTAAATGTTTTCTCAGAAGGCGTATAGTAATGCTTTTGTGAATCGGTGAAAGTTTAATCGCGTTATATGAAATTCTTTTTCCGTCAATGTACTTATTACCCTAATGCTAATCTGAACATTTTAGCCTCGTACACTCTTTTGTTAATGTAAGTAAAAATATTTCTTCTCTCGCAAAATGTTCTGTTCCTATGCATAAAACCCAATGGCATTGATTTTGAAGCTTTTCATTATATTGTAACCGGAAACAATTACCCACATATTTTTGGAAGTAATGCGGATATTACCTCCATATTATCACAGAAGGCGTAAAGTAATGTTTTTGTGGATCAGTGCAAGTTCCGACGAGTCATATGATATACTTTCTTCGTAAAAGCACTTATTACCATAATGCTTATCTGAACATTTTTACCTCGTTCACTCATTTTTTAATGTAATTAAAAATATTTCTTCTCTCGCAACATTTTCTGTTCCTATGCATCAAACTCAATGGCATACAATTTTCTGATGGTTGTTTATCCCATTCGAGTCGAAGATTTGCATTTCTTTGATTATGAATCTTTTTATTATATTATCACCGGAAACAATTACCCACATATTTTCGGCGTATTGCGAATATTACCTCATTGTTTAAGCCGAGGGCGTAGGGTAAAACTGTTGTGGATCAGTGAAAGTTTCGACGCGATATATGAAATACTTTCTCCGTAAATTCACTTATAACCATAAGGTTAATCTTTAATTTTAGCTTCTTACACTATTTTGTTAATGTAACTAAAAATATTTCTTCTCTCGCAGAATTTTATGTTCCTATGCATCAAACTCAATGGTATATACATTATCTGATGGTTTTTTATCCCATTCGAGTCGAATTTTTGCATTTGATTTGACTTTTAAGCTGCTTCTAATATTATATTAACTCTTCGACGGCCATCGGGATAACTATGTTGCATTTATATGTTTCGTCCCATAGGTAGCAATGGGACATATTGGTCACGTACTAATGGTATATTTTTGTCCCATTGGTATTTACGGAGTGCAGGTCAAGAATTACTATTACAAGAGGTAATATTTGCCTTCTGTGAAAAAATAGAGGTAATATCCGCATAACTGTCGAACATATAAGTGTAAATGTCTACGGTGACTAAATTAGCAAAAGGCTACTAAATGAAAGAAATGGTATCCATGGTTACTTGAGATTGAACAGAGAATGGCAAAGGGAACTAATTTTTGGATAGGCATGGAGGTAATATCCGCATAACTATCGAAGAAATGGGTGTAAATACCTACGGTGACTAAATTAGCCAAAGGCTTCTAAATGAATGAAATGGTATCCATGGTTACTTGAGATTGAACAGAGGATGGCGAAGGGAACTGATTTTTTGGATAGGCATAACTTGAATAAGTGCTGTTACAGACTAAGTACTCAAGGTTTAGTCGTGTAATTTAATGTGCAGGAATATGGTATATTTCTTAACCTACCATAAAAGAATGGCGGTTATATCTGCATAAGATTCGAAAATATGTGGGTAAATGTTACCAGAGAAAATATATTGAAAAGCTTCAAAACCAAAGAAATGCAAAACTTTGACTCGAATGGGATAAAAAACCATCAGAAAATGTGTATGCCATTGAGTTTGATGCATAGGAACAGAAAAATATGCAATAGAAGAAATATTTTTACATACCCTTACACAAGAGTGTACGAGGCTAAAATTTCAGATTAGCCTTATGGTATTAAGTGAGCTTACGGAGAAAGTATTTCATATAACGCGTCGAAACTAGTTCTGATCCTCAAACAAATTACTCTTCGCCTTCTCTGAGAACATGGAGGTAATATCCGTAATATTTCTGAAAATATGTGTGAAAAGGTTTCCGGTGACAATATTATAATACACTTCAAAATCAAAGAAATGCAAAACTCCGATTCGAATGGGATAAAATAACGTCAGAAAATGTGTATGCCATTGAGTTTTATGCAAAGGAACAGAAAATGTTTCGAGAGAAGAAATATTTTTACTTACATTAACAAAAGAGTGTACGAGTCTAAAATGTTCAGATTAGCATTATGGTAATAAGTGAATTTAGGGAGAAAGAATTTCATAAACCACGTTGAAACTTTCCATGATCCACAAAAGCATTACTCTACGCCTTCTGTGAAGTCATGTCGTTATATGTGCATTACTTTGGAAAATATGGAGGAAATAGTTATATTAACTCTTCGACGGCCATCGGGATAACTTTGTTGCATTTATATGTGCCGTCCCATAGGTAGCAATGGGACATATTGGTCCCGTACTAATGGTATATTTGTGACTCATTGGTACTTACGGGTTACAGGGTTACAATCGTTTACGCCTTCTGAGAAAAAATGGAGTAAATATCAGCATTATTTTGGAAAATATAGAGGAAATAGTTTTCGTGGCAATATTAGAAGCAACTTAAAAGTCAAAACAAATGCAAAAATTAGACTCGAATGGGATAAAATACCGTCAAAAAATGTGTATGCTATTGAGTTTGATGCACAATAAAAGAATATTTTGCGAGAGAAGAAATATTTTTAATTACATTAAAAATTGAGTCAACGAGGCTAAAATGTTCAAATTAGCATTATGGTAATAAGTGCATTTACGGCGAAAGTATTTCATATAACGCGATCAAACGTGCACTGATCCACAACAACCATGCGCTACGCCTTCTGTGAAAACATGTAGGTTACATCCGCATTATTTTCGAAAATATGTGGTTAATTGTTTCCGGTGACAATATTATAAAAAGCTTCAAAATCAAAGAAATGCAAAACTTCGACTCGAATGGTATAAAAACAATCAGAAAATGTGTATGCCATTGAGTTTGATGCATAAGAACAGAAAAATATGCGAGAGAAGAAATATTTTTAGTTACATTAACAAAAGAGTGTACGAGGCTCAAATTTCAAATTAGCATTATGTTAATATGTGCATTTACGGCGAAAGTATTTCATATGACGCGTCGAAACTTGCACTGATCCACAATAGCATTAGTCTACGCCTTCTGTGCAAAAAAAGGTAATATCCGCATCCTACGGTGACTAAATTAGCAAAATGATTCTAAATAAAAGAAATGGTATCCATGGTTACTTGAGATTGAATAGAGGATGGCGAAGGGAACTAATTTTTTGGATAGGCATAACTGGAATAAGTGCTGTTACAGACTAAGTACTCAAGGTTTAGTCGTGTAATTTGATATGCATGAATAATGTATATTTCTTAACATACCCTGAAAGAATAGCAGTTATATCTGCCTAAGATTCACTGATTTCACTGATTCACAACAGCATTACAATACGCCTTCTGTGAAATTATGGAGGTAATATCCGCAATACTTCCGAATATATGTGGGTAATTGTTTCCGGTGACAATATTATAAAAAGCTTCAAAATCAAAGAAATGCAAAACTTCGACTCAAATGGTATGAAAAAACCGTCAAAAAATGTGTATGCCATTGAGTTTTATGCATAGGAACAGAAAATTTGGCGAGAAATGAAATTTTTTTATTTACATTAACAAAATAGTGTACGAGGCTAAAATGTTCAAATAAGCATTATGGTAATAAGTGCATTTACGGCGAAAGTATTTATATAACGCGATGAAACGTTCACTGATCCACATTAGCTTTAGTCTACGCCTTCTGTGCAAAGAAAAGGTAATATCCGCATAACTATCGAAGACATTGGTGTAAATGCCTACGGTGACTAAATTAGCAAAAGGCTTCTAAATAAAATTAATGGTATCCACGGTTACTTGAGATTGAACAGAGGATGGCGAAGGGAACTAATTTTTTGGATAGGCATGGAGGTAATATCCGCATAACTATCGACGATATAGGTGTAAATGTCTACTGTGACTAAATAAGCAAAAGGCTTCTAAATGAAAGAAATGGTATCCATGGCTACTTGAGATAGAACAGAGGATGGCGAAGGGAACTAATTTTTTTGATAGGAATAACTGGAATAAGTACTGTTACAGACTAAGTACTTAAGGTTTAGTCGTGTAATTAATTTGGTGTGCAGGAATAAGGTATATTTCTTAACCTACCCTAAAAGAATGGCGGTTATATCTGCATAAGATTTGAAAATATGTGGGTAATGTTCAGATTAGCATTATGGTAATAAGTGCATTTACGGAGAAAGCATATCATATGACGCGTCGAAACTTGTAATGTACCTCAAACGCTGTACTCAACGCCTTTTAAGAAGACATGGAGGTAATATCCGCACTACATCCGAATAAATGTGGGTAATTGTTTCCGGTGACAATATTATAAAAATCTTCAAAATTAATGAAATGCAAAACTTCAACTCGAATGGGATAAAAAAAAGGCAAAAAATGTGTATTCCATTGAGTTTTATGCATCGGCACAGAAAATTTTGCGAGAGAAGAATTTTTTTTATTAACATTAACAAAAGAGTGTACGAGGCTAAAATGTTCAGATTAGCATTATGGTAATACGAGCATTTACGGAGAATGAATTTCATATAACGCGTTAAACTTTCACTGATCCACAATAGCATTACTCTACGCCTTAGGTGAAAACATGTAGGTAATATATGTATTATTTTGGAAAATGTGGAGGAAATAGTTATAATAACTCTTGGACGGCCATCGGGATAACTATGTTATATAACTATAACGGATATTACCTCCGTCCCATAGGTAGCAATGTGACATATTGGTCCCGTACTAATGGTATTTTTGTGTCCCATTGGTACTTACGGGTTACAGGTTAACAATTGTTTACGCCTTCTGAGAAAAAATGGAGGTAATATCTGCATTGCTTTGGAAAATATGGAGGAAATAGTTATATTAACTCTTCGACGGCCATCGGGATAACTATGTTGCATTTATATGTGCAGTCCCATAGGTAGCAATGGGACATATTGGTCCCGTACTAATGGTATATTAGTTTCCCATTGGTACTTACTGGTTACAGGTTAACAATCCTTTACGCCTTCTGCGAAAAAATGGAGGTAATATCAGCATTATTTTGGAAAATATGGAAGGAATACTTTTCGGTTACGATATTAGAAGAGGATTAAAAGTAAAAAAAAATGCAAAAATTCGACTCGAATGGGATAAAAACCATCAGAAAATGTGTATGCCATTGAGTTTGATGCAAAAGAGTGTACAAGGCTCAAATTTCAGATTAGCATTATGGTAATAAGTGCATATATGGCGAAAGTATTTCTTATGACGCGTCGAAACTTGTACAGATCCTCAAACGCATTACTCTACGCCTTTTTTGAAAACATGGAGGTAATATCCACAATACTTCGGAAAATATGTGGGTAATTGTTTCCGTTGACAATATAATGAAAAGCTTCAAAATCAAATAAATGCAAAGCTCCGACTCAAATGGGATAAAAACCGTCAGAAAATGTGTATGCCAATTAGTTATATGTATAGGAACAGAATATTTTGCGAGAGAAGAAATATTTTTACTTAAATTAACAAAAGAGTGTACGAGGCCAAAATGTTCAGATTAGCATTATGGTAATAAGTGCATTTACGGCGAAAAAATTTCATAAAACGCCTTGAAACATTCACCGATCCTCAAAAGCATTACTCTACGTCTTCTGTGAAAACATGTAGGTAATCTCTGCATTACTTCGGAAAATATAAAGGAAATAGTTATATTAACTCTTCGACGGCCATGTTGCATTTATATGTGCCGTCCCATAGGTAGCAATGGGACATATTGGTCCCGTACTAATGGTACTAATGTTTCCCATTGGTACTTATGGGTTACAGGTTAACAATCGTTTACGCCTTCTGAGAAAAACTGGAGGTAATATCCGCATTACTTCCGAAAATATGTGGAAAATTGTTTCCGGTGATAATATAATGAAAAGTTTTAAAATCAAAGAAATGCAAGAGTTCGACTTGAATGGGATAAAAAACCATTATAAAATGTGTATGCCATTGACTTTGATGCATAAAAACAGACAATTTTGCGAGAGAAGAAATATTTTTACTTATATTAACAAAAGAGTGTACGAGGCTAAAATTTCAGATTAGCATTATGTTAATGAGTGCATTTACGGATAAAATATTTCATATGACGCGTCGAAACTTTCATTGATCCACAAAAGCATTACACTACGCCTTCTGTGTAAACATGGAGGTAGTATCCGAATAAATGTCGAAGATATGGGTGTAAATGTCTACTGTGAGTAAATTAGCAAAAGGCTTCTAAATGAAAGAAATGGTATCCATGGTTACTTGAGATTGAACAGTGGATGGTTGTGAAGGGAACTAATTTATTGGATAGGCATGACTGGAATAGGTGCTGTTAGAGACTAAGTACTCAAGGTTTAGTCGTGTAAGTTGATGTGCAAGAATAAGGTATATTTCTTAACCTACCCTAAAAGAATGGCGGTTAATTCTGCATAAGATTCAAAAATATATGGGTAATTGTTTCCGTTGACAATATAATGAAAAGCTTCAAAATCAAAGAAATGCAAAACTTCGACTGGAATTAGATTAAAAACCGTCAGAAAATGTGTATGCCATTGAGTTTTATGCATAGGAACAGAAAATTTTGCGAGAGAAGAAAAATTTTTACTTAAATTAACAAAAGAGTGTACGAGGCTAAAATTTAAGATTAGCATTATGGTAATAAGTGCATTTATGGAGACAGTATTTCATATAACGCGATAAAACTTTCACTAATACACAACAGCATTTCCGTACGCCTTCTGTATAAACATGAATGTAAAATTTGCATTACTTTTGAAAATATGTGGGTAATTGTTTCCGGTGACAATATAATGAAAAGCTTCAAAATCAAAGAAATGCAAAAATCCGACTCGAATGGGATAAAAAACCTTAAGAAAATGTGTATACCATTGAGTTTGATGCATAGGAACAGAAAAATATGCGAGAGAAGAAATATTTTTTCTTTCAATAACAAAAGATAGTACGTGGCTAAAATTTCAGATTAGCATTATGTTAATAGGTGCATTTACGAAGAAAGTATTTCATATGACGCGTCGATACTTGCACTGATCCACAAAAGCATTACTCTACTCCTTTTGTGTAAAAATAGAGGTAATATCCGCATAATTGTCGAGGATATGGGTGTAAATGTCTACGGTGACTAAATTAGCAAAAGGCTTCTAATTAAAGAAATGGTATCCATGGTTACTTGAGATTGAATAGAGGATGGCGAAGGGAACAAATTTCTTGGATAGGCATGGAGGTAATATTCGCATAACTATCGAAGATATGGGTGTAAATGCCTACGATGAACAAATTAGCAAAGGCTTCTAAATGAAAGAAATGGTATCCATTGTTACTTGAGATTGAACAGAGGATGGCGAAGGGAAATAATTTTTTGGATAGGCATAACTGGAATAAGTGCTGTTTCAGACTAAGTACTCAAGGTTTAGTCGTGTAATTTGATGCGCAGGATTAAGGTATATTTCTTAACCTACCCTGAAAGAATGGCGGTTATATCTGCATAAGATTCGAAAATATGTGGGTAAAAGTTTCCGGTGACAATATAATGAAAAGCTTCAAAATCTAAGAAATGCAAAACTTCGACTCGAATGGGATAAAAAACCATCAAAAAATGTGTATACCATTTAGTTTGATGCAAAGTAATAGAAAGTTCTGCAAAAGAAGGAATATTTTTACTTACATTAACAAAAGAGTGTACGAGGCTAAAATTTCAGATTAGCCTTATGGTAATAAGTGCAATTACGGAAAAAGTATTTTAAAAAACGCGTTTTAACTTGTACTGCTTCCTAAACGCATTACTCTACGCATTTTTTGAAAACATAGAGGTAATATCAGCAATATTTCCGAAAATATGTGGGTAATTGTTTCCGGTGAAAATATAATGAATAGCTTCAAAATCAAAGAATTCCAAAATTCCGACTCGAATGGGATAAAAAACCATAAAAAAATGTGAATACCATTGAGTTTGATGCATAGGAACAGAAAAATATGCGAGGAAAAAAAAATATTTACTTACATTAACAAAAGAGTGTACGAGTCTAAAATGTTCAGGTTAGCATTATGGTAATAAGTGCATTTACGGAGAAAGTATTTCATATGACGCGTCGAAGCTTGTACTGATTCTCAAACGCATTACTCTACGCTTTCTGTGAAAACATGAAGGTAATAGCTGCATTACTTTGGAAAATATGGAGGAAATAGTTATATTAACTCTTCGACTACCATCGGGATTAATATGTTGCATTTAAATGTGCCGTTCCATAGGTAGCAATGGGACATATTGGTCCCATACTAATGGTATATTTGTGTCCCATTGGTACGTACGGGTTACAGGTTATCAATCGTTTACGCCTTCTGAGAAAAAATGGAGGTAATATCCGCATTACTTTGGAAAATATGGAGAAAATAGTTATATTACTCTTTGACGGCCATCGGGATAACTATGTTGCATTTATATGTTCCGTTCCATAGGTAGCAATGGGACATATTGGTCCCTTACTAATGGTATATTTACGTCCTATTGGTAATTACGGGCTAAAGGTTAACAATCGTTTACGCCTTCTGAGAAAAAATGGAGGTAATATCAGCATTATTTTGGAAAATATGGAGGAAATTGTTTTCGGTGACAATATAAGAAGCAGCTTAAACGTCAAAAGAAATAAAAAAAATTCGACTCGAAGGGGTTAAAAAACCAACAGAAAATGTGTATGCCATTGAGTTTGATGCATAGGAACAGAAAATTTTGCGAAAGAAGAAATATTTTTAATTACATTAACAAATGAGTGAACGAGGCTAAAATGTTCAGATTAGCATTAAGGTAATAAGTGCATTTACGGAGTAATTATTTCTTATAATTATATGAAACATTCACGGATCAACAACTGCATTACTGTTCGCCTTCCGTGAAAACATGGAGGTTATATCTGCAATACTTTTGAAAAAATGTGGGTAATTGTTTCCGGTGACAATATTAGAAGCAGCTTAAATAATAAAACAAATGCAAACATTTGACTCGAATGGGATAAAAACCATCATAAAATGTGTATGCCATTGAGTTTGTTGCATAGGAAAAGAAAAATTAGCGAGAGAAGAAATATTTTTACTTACATTAACAAAAGAGTGTACGAGGCTAACATTTCCGATTAGCATTATGTTAACAAGTGCATTTACGGAAAAGTATTTCATATAACGCATCGTAACTTGCACTGATACACCAACGTATTACTCTACGCATTCTTTGAGGAAATAGAGGTAATATCCGCATAACTGTTTAACATATGGGTGTAAATGTCTACGGTGACTAAATTAGCAAACGGCTTCTAAATGAAAGAAATGGTATCCATGGTTACTTGAGATTGAACAGAGGATGGCGAAGGGAACTAAATTTTTGGGATAGGCATAACTGGAATAAGTGCTGATACAGACTTAGTACTCAAGGTTTAATCGTGTAATTTGATGTGCAGGAATAAGGTATATTTCTTAACCAAACCTGAAAGAATGGCGGTTATATCTGCATGAGATTCGAAAATATGTGTGTAATTGTTTCCGGTGAAAATATAATGAAAAGCTTCAAAATCAAAGAAATGCAAAACTTCGACTCGAATGGGATAAAAAATCATAAGAAAATGTTTATACCATTTGATGCATAGGAACAGAAAAATATGCGAGAGAAGAAATATGTTTACTTACATTAACAAAAGAGTGCACGAGGCTAAAATTTTAAGATTAGCATTATGGTAATAAGTGCATTTACGGAGGAAGTATTTCATATGACTCTTTGAAACTTACGCTGATCCACGAAAGCATTACTCTTCGCATTTTGTAAAAACATGGAGGAAATATCTACATATATGTCGAAGATATGGGTGTAAATGTGTACGGTGACTAAATTAGCAATAGGCTTCTAAATGAAAGAAATGGTATCTCTGGTTACTTGAGATTGAACAGAGGATGGCGAAGGGAACTAATTTTTAGGATAGGCATTGAGGTAATATACGCATAACTATCGAAAATATGTGTGTAAATGTCTATGTTGACTAAATTAGCAAAAGGCTTCTAAATGAAAGAAATGGTATCCATGGTTACTTGAGATTGAACAGAGGATGGCGAAGGGAACTTATTTTTCGGATAGGCATAACTGGAATACGTGTTGTTACAGACTAAGTACTCAAGGTTTAGTCGTATTATTTAATGTGAAGAAATAAGGTATATTTCTTAACCTGCCCTGAAAAAATGGCGGCTACATCTGCATAAGATTCGAAAATATGTGGGTTAATGTTTCCGGTGACAATATAATGAAAAGCTTAAAATTCAAAGAAATGCAAAACTTCGACTCGAATGGGATAAAAAAAACAACAGAAAATGTGTATACCATTGAGTTTGATGCATTGGAATAGAAAATTCTGGGAGAGAAGAAATATTATTACTTACATTTACAAAAGAGTGTACGAGGCTAAAATTTCAGATTAGCCTTATGGTAATAAGAGCATTTACGGAAAAAATATTTCATATAACACGTCGAAAGTAGTACTGATTCTCAAAACCATTATGCTATTCCTTCTGTGTAATTATAGAGGTAATATCCGCAAAAAGTCCGAAAATAGGTGGGTAATTGTTTCCGGTGACAATATTATAAAAAGTTTCAAAATCAAATAAATGCAAAACTTCGACTCGAATGGCATTAAAAACCGTCAGAAAATGTGTATGCCATTGAGTTTTATGCATAGGAACAGAAACTTTACTGGAAAAGATATATTTTTACTTACATTAACAAAAGAGTGTTCGAGGCTAAAATGTTCAGATAAGCATTATGGTAATAAAAGCATTTACGGAGAAAGAATTTCTTATAACGCGTGGAAACTTTCACTGATTCACAAAAGCATTACTCTTCGCCTTCTGTGAAAACATGTAGGTAATATATGCATTACTTTGGAAAATATGGAGGAAATAGTTATATTAACTCTTCAAAGCCCATCGGGATAATTATGTTGCATTTAAATGTGCCGTCCCATAAGTAGCAATGGGACATATTGGTCCCGAACTAATGGTATATTTGTGTCCCATTGGTACTTATGGGTTACAGGTTAACAATCGTTTACGCCTTCTGACAAAATATGGAGGTAATATCCGCATTACTTCCGAAAATATGTGGGCAAATGTTTCCGGTGACAATATAATGAAAAGTTTCAAAATCAAAGAAATGCAAAAATTCGACTCGAATGGGTTAAAAAAACCATCAGAAAATGTGTATACCATTGAGTTTGATGCATAGAAACAGAGAAATATGCGAGAGAAGAAATATATTTACTGTCATTAACCAAAGAATTTACGAGGCAAAAATTTCAGATTAACATTATGGTAATAAGTGCATTTACGGAGAATGTATTTCATATAACGCGTCGAAATTTGCACTGTTCCTCAAAAGCATTATATCGCTTCTTCTGTGAAAAATGGAGGTAATATCTGCATTACTTTGGAAAATATGGAGGAAATAGTTTTCGGTGACAATATTAGAAGCAGCTTCAAAGTTAAAAAAAATGCAAAACGGATATGGAAAATGGATAAAAAATCGTCAGAAAATGTGTATACGATGTAGTTTTATGCATAAGAACAGATAAATGTGCGAGAGAAGAAATATTTGGTCCAGTACTAATGGGATATTTGTGTCCCATTGGTACTTACGGGTTAACAAAGGTTTACGCCTTCTGAGAAAAAATGGAGGTAATATCTGCTTCACTTTTGCATTTTTGAAAAACAAAAACGTTTTCAGGCGAAATATTGAAAAACGACGTGTTCAGTCGAAATTTGGAAAATACGTTTTCAGTCGAAATTTTGATAAAAAGACGAGTTCATTGAAAATGTTGATTACAGGAAAAAATCTAAAGAATGCAAAAGTTCCATGTAATTGGGGAAAAAAACCTTCCAGAATGTGTACATGATGGAAGTTTCCGTGTAGGAAAGGAGAAATTGCCACTGAATGAAGATTATAGGTGAAATTGTAAGAATAGCGGATGTGATGATAATGTTCAGATTTGTAATATGCCGAATTACGGAAAAAGTATTTCAGAATTCGTCATGGAATTCGGTGTGCTCCAAGAAGGTATTGTTTTTCCCCTTCGGTGAAAAAATGTAGATGGGATCAGCTCTACTTTATTATTTATCCATGTGGTTGCACCTACGGATTTTCAATTTCGTTTCTCAGGCACACGTCTAGCTTTTCCTTGGGTTAATCGCTGTGTTTCGCTGGAATAGGACTTGGTTGGTCTCAAGAGGAAAACCAATAGGCATTCCAGGGAAACACAGCGATTTACCCAAGGAAAAGCTAGAGGTAGTGCTTAGAAACGCCATTAAAAATCCGAAGGTCGACCAAGAGGCTTTGCACGTTAGCATAAATTGGTAAAAATATAAAATTTCGAAATACTGCTCCCCGATGGATAAATACTGTTAATAGATGAATTTCGTCACTGAATATAAATATATACGAAAGGTGTGTGTACTTCGTGAATTGTGGCAGGGGGTGTTAAAAAGGAAGTAGGCATAAATTGCATTATTGGCATTATAAAATTCAGAAATATTGCTTACGAACCTTTAAAAACTGATAATGGCCATTGTAGTCACAGAATAGGAAGAAATACACACATTGTTTCTCAGTATTTGCAATAAAATTCACACATCTGTCTTTCGTGTCTGTGATAACCAATATCTTTGGAGGTGGGTTGTTGTTAAAGCTGATGATCGACGTATGTGCATATTTCTTTTTGGTAGATAAATGAAATTTGACACGGATTACGTTGTGGTGTGTGTAGAAAAGGATGAAGGGGTAATTGGAAGTAATTTGTGGTTAACTGTGCCAAATTTTTATTCGAATAACGAAGGAATGAATAATATTTCTACATTTTTTATATGGGAACACGTTTCTCGTTTGAGATTATGGTGGTGGAATACAGTAACAAGAAACAAGGAGTGTGTGTAGTTGATGTATATTAGTGTGCACATTGTGGTGAAAATATGTTCATGTCGACATTCGTAATTTGACAAGGAATTTAGTAGCAAGAGTTATACGTATACTGTTCCGTTTGAAGTGTAACAGGTAATGAAATGTAATGAAAGTAGGCAATCATGCAATACGTACTTAACCCATATCCAAGAATGATGAACAACAGCTGACGCAAGCAAAGAAAGACACACATTATTTCACTAATCACTTAACTGAAAACACTCACATTCACGAAATAACAACTTAAATTTCACTTCACATAATGGATTACAGGGGTTAAGTTATCGAAGACAGTTAACTCGAATGGGCTGCGATGTATCCAAAGGAGCACGTAACTGCGTGGAAAAGCACTTTCTTAAAAGATGAATTTCAGTGGTAAGATGCAGGGCAGAGGGCAGCCGGTGGTATTCGTGGATGAAGTAAGTATTCCTTAATTTGAATTGTGCATGTACGAAGGTGGTGGTGGATGGAATCAGCCGGTGGACGGGTAGTGAAGGCAGTGCCATTCCCTTGGAGTAAGAGCTTTCGACATCGTCAACACTTTGTTATAATCCTTTCTGGAGAAGCTCCTGTGAGAGGAAAGAGAAAAATGATCAGGTTGTTGCGAAACAAAGATTACTTTACACGTGACGAAGAGGGCATCGTCGGCTGTGAGCGAAAGGCAGACTAGGGAGTCGAAGTGGAAGGATCGTTCACCGTGGTTGATGGGAGAAAACAAAAGAGTCATGGTGTGCGCAATGTTCCGATATTGGAATTGAACTTTAAAGATACGTTTTTGACGTGATATCCCCGTATTATAATTAAGTATTCGTTCGCTGTTACGATTATCATATTCGAGTATGAATACTGTGTAATAAGGTAGGTTACGTCGTCGCGGGAAGTGTGAAATAAGGGCGCAGCACAAAAATTCGTAAGTGGGAGTGGAGTGTTGCATATACTGCAGGAGAGGTAGTTTTGCATTTTTTTCTAACGGATTTTTTTTTAAACGTCTTAGCTCGTGGTTTGCATTAGCAGTTCGGGAAATCGCGCAAGAAGTAAAAAAATTATGGGTTACCAGTTACAAAAGGGGGGGTTATCAGTTAAAAATATGACGGGTTATCAGTTTAAAGGATAAGGGGTTACCAGTTAAAAAAAAGTGGGGTTACCAGTAATATACGAGAATGGTTACCAGTTGGAAAAAAATAATGGGTTACCAGTTACAAAAGGGGGGGTTATCAGTTAAAGATATGACGGGTTATCAGTTTAAAGGATGAGGGGTTACCAGTTGAAAAAATGTGGGGTTACCAGTGATATACGAGAATGGTTACCAGTTTGAAAAAAATGAGGGGTTACCAGTTAAAAATATGAGGGGTTACCAGATATAAAAATTAGGGGTCACCAGTTTAAATGAAGGGTTACCCGGATTGGGATTGAAACCGGGATGGCGGTGGGAACTTATTCTTTCCATTGCTACTTGGGATTGAACCCAAGATGGCGGTGGGAACTTATTGTTTCCATGGCTACTTGGGATTGAACAAGGGATGGCAGTGAGAACTTATTGTTTCCATGGCTACTTGGGATTGAACCCAGGTTGGCGGTGGGAACTTATTGTTTCCATGGTCACTTGGGATTAAACCTGGGAAGGCGGAAGGGACTTTGAAAATACAAAAAAAAGATTGTTTCGTCGGTGAGATGAGATTGAACCCGGGATATCGGAACGGACTTAGAAAAAATAAAAAAAAAGATTGTTTTTTTCGGTGAGAAAGGATTAGATTGAACCCGAAAGTTCGGAACGGACTTTGGAAAAGAAAAATAAATTGTTACTGAGATGGGATCGAACCCGGGTGATCGGAACGGACTTGTAAAAAAAAATTTTAATGAAATAAACCGCGACGAGGAGGATAATCCTCCCCGCCGCGGTGGCCCTGCTCTCATCGTGGGTCTCGCCTAGAAAATGGCAAGACGAACCCCTCAAGCTAGGGCTGAGTCTCAAGAGATCGCAGCGTGGCAGCTGCTCTACCGAGTACAACACCCCGCTCGGTACCAAAGTCGTCTACAGACAATTCCGAGACCCGACGCCGTCCTCAGTTCGTCACCCATGTTCGACCGCTAGGGGGAGCAATACTCTACGCCTTCTCTGAAAAAATGGAGGTTATATCCGCATAAATGTCGAAGATATGGGTGTAAATGTCTACGGTGACTAAATTAGCAAAAGGCTTCTAAATGAAAGAAATGGTATCCATGGTTACTTGAGATTGAACAGAGGATGGCGAAGGGAACTAATTTTTTGGATAGGCATGGAGGTAATATCCGCATAACTATCGAAGATATGGGTGTAAATTTCTACGGTGACTAAATTAGCAAAAGGCTTCTAATGAAAGAAATGGTATCCATGGTTACTTGCGATTGAATAGAGGATGGCAAAGGGAACTAATTTTTTCGAGAGGCCTAACAGGAATAAGTGTTTTAAAGACTAAGTACTCAAGGTTTAGTCGTCTAATTCAATGTGCAGGGATAAGGTATATTTCTCAACCTACCCTGAAAGAATGGCGGTTATATCTGCATAAGATTCGAAAATTTGTGGGTAATTGTATCAAGTGACAATATAATGAAAAGCTTCAAAATCAAAGAAATGCAAAACTTCGACTCGAATGATATAAAAAACCGTCAGAAAATGTCTATGCCATTGAGGTTTATGCATAGGAACAGAACATTTTGCGAGAGAAGAAATATTTTTACTTACATAAATAAAATGTGTACGACGCTAAAATTTCAGATTAGCATTATGTTAATAAGTGCATTTACGGAAAAATTATTTCATATGCTGCGTCGAAACTTGCACTGATCCACAATAGCATTACTTTACGCTTTCTGTGAAAAATTAAGGTAATACCCGAAAAACTGTCGAAGATATGGGTGTAAATGCCTACGGTGACTAATTAGCAAAAGGCTTCTAAATGAAAGAAATGGTATACATGGTTACTTGAGATTGAACAGAGGATGGCGAAGGGAACTAATTTTTTTGATGGGCATGGAGGTAACATCCGCATAACTATCGAAGATATGGGTGTAAATGCCTACGGTGAATAAATTAGCAAAAGGCTTCTAAATAAAAGAAATGGTATCCATGGTTACTTGAGATTGAACAGAGGATGGCGAAGGGAACTAATTTTTTGGATAGGCATTACTGGAATAAGTGCTGTTACAGACTAAGTACTCAAGGTTAAGTCGTGTAATTTGATGTGAAGGAATAAGGTATATTTCTTAACCTACCCTGAAAGAATGGTTACACCTGCATAAGATTCGAAAATATGTGGGTAATTGATTCCGGTCACAATATAATGAAAAGCTTCAAAATCAAGGAAATTAAACCTTGGACTCGAATGGGATAAAAAACCATAAGAAAATGCGTATACCATTGAGTTTGATGCATAAGGAACAGAAAAATATGCGAGAGAAGAAATATTTTTACATACATTAACAAAAGAGTGTACGAGGCTAAAATTTCAGATTAGCCTAATGGTAATAAGTGCATTTACGAAGAAAGTATTTCATATAACGCGTCGAAACTTGTATTAATCCTTAAACGCATTACTCTACGCCTTCTCTGAAAACACATAGGTAATATCCGCAATACTTCCGGAAATATGTGGGTAATTGTTTCCGGTGACAATATAATGAAAAGGTTCAAAATCAAAGAAATGCTAATAACCGACCCCAATGGGATAAAAAACCACAAAAAAATGTGTATACTATTGAGTTTGATGCAGAGGAACAGAAAAATATTCGAGAGAAGTAATATGTTTACTCACATTAACAAAAGAGTGTACGAGACTAAAATGTTCAGATTAGCATTATGATAATAAGTGTATTTACGGTAAACGTATTTCATATAACGCGTCGAAACTTGCACTGATCCACAAAAGCATTACTCTACAACTTCTGTGAAAATACGGAGGTAATATCCGCAATACTTCTGAAAATATGTTGGTAATTGTTTCCTGTTACAATATTATAAAAAGCTACAAAATCAAAGAAATGCATAACTTCGACTCGAATGGGATAAAAAACCGTCAAAAAATGTGTATGCCAGTGAGTTTTATGCATAGGAACAGAAAATTTTGCGAGAGAAGAAATATTTTTACTTACATTAACAAAACAGTGTACGAGGCTAAAATGTTCAGATTAGCATTATGGTAATAAGTGAATTTTCGGGGAAAGAATTTCATCGAACGCCTTAAAACTTTCACTGAACCACAAAAGCATTACTTATGCCTTCTTTGAAAACATGTAGGTAATATCTGCATTACTTTGGAAAATATGGAGGAAATAGTTATAATAACTCTTCGACGGCCATCGGGAAAACTATGTTGCATTTATATGTGCTGTCCCATAGGTAGCAATGGGACATATTGGTCTCGAACTAATGGTAAATTTGTGTCCCATTGGTACTTGCGGGTTACAGGTTTACAATCGTTTA
The DNA here is from genome assembly GCA_963573305.1 of Pyrrhosoma nymphula. Classification (NCBI taxonomy): domain Eukaryota; kingdom Metazoa; phylum Arthropoda; class Insecta; order Odonata; family Coenagrionidae; genus Pyrrhosoma; species Pyrrhosoma nymphula. Next base: position 136,075,297 of record OY754332.1, on the reverse strand, counting down.
CGCCTTCTGAGAAAAAATGGAGGTAATATCAGCATTATTTTGGAAAAATGGAGGAAATAGTTTTCGAAGACAATATTAGAAGCAGCTTAAAAGTAAAAAAAAAGTGCAAAAATTCGACTCGAATGGGATAAAAAACCATCAGAAAATTGTATGCCATTGAGTTTGATGTATAGGAACAGAAAATTTTGCGAGAGAAGAAATATGTTTAATTACATTAAAAAATGAGTGAACGAGGCTAAAATGTTCAGATTAGCCTTATGGTAATAAGTGCATTTACGGAGAAACATGAAGGTAATTTCCGCAACATTTTTTAGAATATATGTGGGTAATTGTTTCCGGTGACAATATAATGAAAAGCTTCAAAATCAAAGAAATGCAAAAATTTGACTCGAATGGGATAAAAAACCATAAGAAAATGCGTATACTATTGAGTTTGATGCATAAGGAACAGAAAAATATGCGAGAGATGAAATATGTTTACTTACATTAACAAAAGAGTGTACGAGGCTAAAATGTTCAGATAAACATCATGGTAATAAGTGCATTTACGGAGAAAGTATTTCATATGACGCGTCAAAACTTTCACTGATCCACAAAAGCATTACTCTACGCCTTCTGTGAAAATAGGTACATTTACATCTATATCTACATACTACCCCGCAAGCCGCTTCAATAGGCGTGTGGCGGGGGGTATTAGGACAATAGCCGTTTACATATAAAAAGGAAACGCTCTATGAAATTACGCCTTGCATTTTTTAAAGTCCCTTATTGTTCGGGGGAAAAACGAATTCCCATACCTATCCGTTCGGCAAAATATCTCTCTTAATTTATCGTTTCTGTCGGACCTGGAAATATAGTGGGATTCTAATATGATGTTCTCCGTGTCGCTCTGAAAGATATCTAATCTCAATTGCTCAAGTAATTTAAGCCTAGCGCGCAGCCTCCGAGTCTCTAGCTGCTCCCAGCCTAATTTGTTTAACATCTGCGTAACGCTGTCTGTACACCCGTAGCAGTTTTTGACGAATCGCGCAGCTTTCCTTTGTATTTTATTAAGTTCCCGAATTAAGTTTTTCTGCACCGGATCCCATATGCTTGCTGCATATTCAAGGTGTGGCCGGACGAGTGCGAAATAGCACCTCTCTTTTACTTTTTCATCTGAGAATCTTCCCACAATACGCTTGACGAATCCTAGCTTCTTCAGAGCTCTGCCACAAATATTTCTTATATGTGTTCCCCACGATAGGTTTGAGGTTATCGTAACTCCCAGATGCTTAACTTAATCTGTCGCCTTTATCTTAACGCCATCCAAAGCATATACACGGGGATAGTTGGACGAACTCCGCAAAAAATGTACCGCCGCACATTTGCTCAGATTAATTTCGAGTCCCCACTCTTGGCTCTACACATGAACGTTGTTTAAATCCGATGATAGAATTTCAAAGTCAGAGTGATCATTAATTTCGCGATAGATGACAGCATCGTCAGCAAATAAACGTATTTTACTTCTAATTCGAGAGCATAGATCATTTATGTATTTAATGAACAAAAGGGGGCCGATTACGCTTCCTTGTGGGACACCTGATGTCACTTTAACTGCATCAGAGCTAATTCCGTCAAGAACTACTTTTTGCTTACGATCACTCAGAAAGTCGCGTATCCAGTTTACTACTGTTTCGTTTAGGCCGCATGACTGTAATTTGTATAAAAGTTTGTTGTGAGGTACCTAGGAATGATGCGTCCACTTGTGTTTTCGATTCACCAGATTTGAGAACGTCATGAAGAAAGAGCGCGAGCTGTGTTTCACATGATCTACCTTTCCGAAAGCTGTGCTGACAGCCATGAAGGAAGTTACGACTGTCCAGGAACGTCATGATATTGCTAACGACGATATGTTCGAGTATCTTGCCTATAATAGACGTTAATGAAATTGGTCGATAGTTCCCTGGGTCATGTCTGTTTCCCTTTTTGAATATCGGTGTAACGTTTGCAATTTTCCAGTCTATTGGTATCTTTCCTTCAGACAATGACTTCTTGAATATTATGTCTAAGAACGGTGCGATCTGTGGCGCTAATTCCTTGAGGACACGCGCGGGTATTCCCTCCGGACCCGGAGATTTTTTCTATTTTTGATCGACTGTAGCTGTTTAGTTATCCCAATACATTGAATAGTGATTTCTTTCATCGGTTCCTCAGTGAATGAAATGTCGAAATAACATGGAGTATCGTCTGTAGTGTATACACTTTCGAAGTGGTAATTTAACGTGGTAGCTTTGTCAATATTATCGGTGACAAGTTTGCCATCTTTATCAAATAACGAATCTACGGTTGAAGATTTTCCCTGAAGCTCTCTCGCATATGACCAAAAAGATTTCGGATTTTCTTCGAGTAATTCACCAAGTACTTTTTTCTTGAAATTTCCCAATGCAGTACGCATTGATTTCTTGGTTTTTGAGCGTTGTGCAGCGTAACTTTCTTTTGCTTCAAGTTCCTTCGATTTGTCACCTAACGTAATGGACTTTTCGAATAAGTTGTACAGTTTTCTCTGTCTCTTAAGGTCCCTCCTAACATCATTGTTATACCAGCGAGGTTCTTTACTATCACATTTCAATTTTCGCGGAATATATTCGTTGATTCCCTGGCGTAGAATTTCTAAGAAATATTTCCATGATGCATCAGTGCTTTTGTCCTCTGTTTTAGCTACGAAGTCAGTGTACGAATCATTAAGCATCTCGCCAAATTTTATGAAGTTGCATTTATCAAATAAATAAATATTGCGTTTCGGTTTTACAGCTGACTATACTTCAAGTTTTAAGGCTGCAAAAATTACTCTGTGATCACTTATGCCATCAATAATATCGAGTTGTTTTATCAACCTAGGATGGCTTACTGCAAAAAGGTCTAATATTTTATTTCCTCTCGTAGGCTTGTCAACTACTTGGGCGAGTGAGTGCTTAGTAAGTGTGTTGAGTAAGATCTCGCTGATTTCCCTATTCCTTGCTTTTGGCTTTACATTGTAAGAATCCCAATTTATAGATGGCAGATTAAAATCTCCCCCAATAATGATTACACTTTTACTGTCTCTCAAAGTAAATGCGGATATTTGATTTTCTAATTGGTAAATAATATCAGCCTCGGAGTTTGGAGGTCTATAAAAAGAGCAAACATGTATACTCCTTTTGTTTCGTTGTTTAATTGTACACCATGCGCTTTCTATTTCATTATCAGTTATTTCATGGGCGGTGCTGTGTAAATGTGATTTAACTGCTAGAAAAACTCCGCCACCTGTCCTATCGCTTCGATCGCATCTGTAGATTTTATATCCTGGAGGAAAAACTTCGCTGTCACTTATATCCTCTGTAAGCCAGCTCTCCGTTCCTATGACCACGTCTGCGTTCTGAAATATATGCTCGATTTCAGCGCGCTTGTTTTTAACGCTACGGCAATTAACTACTACAAAGTTAATGTCATATTTTGTAGATTGAGTGTCGGTTGGTTCTTTTCCACGCTTATGGGTATTAGGTGGGCGAATTTCACTGGAAGTGCTTATTACATTTGATATAATTTCTTTCGCTAGAGCACGCGTTTTGGGAATATTGTCGCTATTTTCCGGCTTTAGCCCTTCTAAGTTTACTTGGATGTGAATATTTTCGCAATGCGGACTTCCTCGGAGGCTACGTTCGGTTAAATATTTACAAATCCCACTAGATGACCTACCCTCTAGCGTAAAAAATATCTACAGTGCTCAAAAATCCTACGAGCCACCCGTTCAGACGCCTCGTTGGAATAATGCACCCCAGACGAGTTGAGGGGAGCCCGGCATGATCTAAGCACCGGCCGAAGATCCACGAACTCTGCCCCAATGCTCACACAGAATTTCCACAGCCTCTTGTTGATCCAGGCAATCCTTCCCAAACTCGAGGGCCGCAGTCAGTCCGTGGAACAATGCTGCAGATGGATAGTCGCAGATCGACACCAGTGCCCGTCCGAACGCTTTCCACCTCCGAGTTTAGATCCCTAAAGGAATCCAAGATCTCATCGGCTCTACGCTCGGAAGCATCATTGGTGCCAACATGGGCCACCACCCGCAGTCTAGAGCAGCCCGTGTCCTTCACCGCTGCTTTTACCACCACCGTAGAATTGGGTACGATTCCCCCTGGTATACACCAGGAGGTGACCCATTGGTCCGCTCCGTCTCTCCTTGCCCTCTTCTCTAACTGGGGGAAAATCCGCCGGACTTTTGAACTCCCTAACAATACTATCCCTGCCCTCCCAGCCCGGCTGCCGTTCGAAGTTGAGTCCCTTGCAACGGTGGGTTCGTTCCTGACCTCGCTAACTGGCCCCCCAGAATTGTCCTCCGACAAAACCTCGAAGCTGTTGCGAACGGGGATGGGATTAGCCTCCGCTTCCCCCACTCCCCGACTCGGCCGAGCCACCGCCCTTGGGCGTGACCACCGAGATACTCAAGGCCTCTCTACTCTGCCGTGACGTCACGAGGTCTGGGCGGAGTCGCCGAGGCAGGTAGCAGCACACAGATAACGCTCTAACACTACGCCGTGCCACCCAGTCCGCGAAACAACGCTGTTCGATTAAACTACGAAGAGCATACGTGAAATAGACTTAAGTGGATTGCAAACATTCTTGTTTAAGTCATTCAATAAAACACTGCCTATTTTAAAAATCGTTAATAAGCGGATTCTCCTGCGCGTCAAAGTAAACTTGAAATAATATTCTGGCATGTAGGGATTAAGGACAAGAAAATATATACCATCAAAATAGTTTTTATATTGTGTCTTTAAGAATGACGGGGATTTTCATTCCAACACCAAATAATATCAGGCATGTGCCACCCTTGAAGAAAAGATTTTCACCTGCCTAATTAACAACTACTCTTAAACACCATATTAGGATGAGGAAAGACATGAGAATAGGCCATTTCCAGCTCTTTTCTAAGGAAAGATTACGTAAAAGTATTTAGTGCTAATCCTCATCGGAGAGGAAGAAATTTAGGTACAACTGATAGGATATGACTACTTTCCACCACTGCATGTCAAGGACATTCTCCACACCAAATCATTGTAAAAGACACAGCTAATTAAATGGTGTCTTTAGGAATGACGGGGATTTTCATTCCAACACCAAATAATATAAGGCATGCGCCACCCCGAAGAAAAGATTACACAAAGTTTTAGGCACCACAATGAACCTACTTCTGTAGATTATCAACTTCATAGCATACTCACCAAACCCTCTTGTGTTTCACAAGAGCTGAGAATACACGTATGTGTAATATTACGTGACTACCTCTCTGTACCCTTTTGCCCCCTTCTTCCCAGCAAATTTATTTATGCCATTCTTTATACCATTTCTGCCATTTATTTATACAATAGCCATACTTCAATAGCTTACCAGCCTCAAGGTTATACAATTTCCTTAGCGTGTCGAACGATGCTAAATGCTTTATGGTGGAGTTGTCAAAATCAGGAAAGTGCATGCAGACTCCATCATTTTTTTCATTTACCCAGTTATTTCTAGAGAATTTCTAGCGTGGGGAGAGATAAGGAAAAACATGGAAGCGAAGACAATCATGTCTGAGTTATACCTTGGACCTTGTTTCTTCTTTTGAAGAAATTGGATTTGGTCAGAAAAGAAGAAAAATTTTCATTTTCACTGTCAATTATTTTTATTTGATCAATGGCTTTGGATATATGAGAAAAGTTATTGCTAATATTGACCTGGCAGGTGGTTACTATTATATCTAATAATTCATATATTTCATACATAAATGATGCTTTGAATGGTAGGTTAAATTTTCCAGCAGCAGTGATTTCAACATTGTCTTTATATATTTTCACAGTTAAATCTTGGTCAATAGTCATGGCATGAGTCAACACTGGGCCGCCTTCATTATTAATATGAAGGAAAAGAATATAATCCACCTTAACAATTAAATTCCAAAAGTAGGACACTTGGGGAATATATGTGGAACAGCTGACTCCTTCAATTTAGGGCGGTACAGTGGTGCAGTCACACTCTTCCCAGACCTCTCGTCGAAGTATGTAGTTTCCCACAAAACCTCCTCTGGACTGAAGTGCAGCTGACATACCTTGAAAAAAGTTGTGTAATTAGATGAGGATAATAATTTCTAATCTACCAGATTACTTCAAATTACATAATCAGGAAATAACTATATGAAAAGTAAGATTAAACACTACTCATCTAATGTGAACTGGTAAGAGAATAATGATATTAAAGTAAATTCAATGCCTGAGAATTTTTCATTAATTAAGGATTGACTTTCTATTATGCTGTTCCTTTATGTGCTATCATTCAACGTAAGCAAATCTACAAAATACCGTGCAAGCCACCTCAAGAGTGTGTGACAGGAGGTGAGTAGTCACCAACATCCATTACACTATACCCTATTAAAGTTAGTGTACCTACGACTATTGATGCATTAGCATAAATCGCTAATACCAGCCGCATGACTGATTATTAAATCTCACAAACATATTCTCGCAATGATTTTGTAGGGTTGAGCTCTTGCTTAATATAGTTTTCTTAAATATCAATCTGAAAAAAAACCGATCAACTAAACCGAGAAACCTTTCAGCTCAAATCTTCGAGCGAATTGTCGCGGCAACGCGCAATAAATGTTCAAGCAGCGATAACACTATGGTCAAACTTAACAGAGAGGAATGTGCTCCAAATTCTTATTGATGAGCAATGAACACCCAGCAAATGTAAAGCCATTGCAAAAAGTCTACCGCATCGACCTTAATTATAAAACAATATACTTAAGTATCTTCTGATCATTTCCCCATTGAAGTGAGAACCTTTCTCATAATTACAACGTAAAATTTACATTTATACATTCTATTGTTTCAGTACACATATTCAGACCTTTGCAAACATAAGCAGCCATTCCGCATGATATTGTAGGAGTTAAAATTCCCTCTCCTTAAATAACCAACATGACCAATGGTTCCCATCGAGGTCTCAACGACTGCAGGAATTATTGCTGTTTTAAAATTTCCGCTATCACCACGTTTCAATATTATAACATACTAACTAAAAACAATAATTCTTAATAATGCGAAATTAAGTCAGAAAAAAAATAATGAAGCGTATCATCCTTCATCTCCTCATTGCCCTTTTAGCCACTCTCTATGATGATTTGTCTCAGAGATAGCGTTAAAAAATCAATAGTATTAAGCTACGCATTTTACAACTTCATGATAGATATTGTAAGTAAAAACCTTATGTGCTCCATTGAATTTCTATTTTGAGCGACAGGTTTCGTCGATTATTCAAGATCAAGAACCGATGATGTCGAACAAGCGACCAAATCGGTCGTTCTGTGAAACTAAGTAAGTTTTACTTGTGTTAAAAACTTAAACGATGATATGTATGCATAATAATAATATAATGCACAAAAGATAATATGCACGCTTACAAAATACTTACTTTAGAGTGCTGGGTAGGTTGAAAATTCTTTCTCGGAATGGCGTTCGTCCATTTCTTCCTCAGTGCTTCATCGCTGGGAAACTGGAACACACAAACCTTCGTATCCTTGTCGTAATTCCCTCTGCTCAATGGAACACAACACTTATACACCATGATGGTACACTATTGATTCTGTGTAAATAAAAATATACACTGTAAACTCCACTCTAATCACAATATCTCGCTCTTCACTCACTCGCTCAACACCCTCAACACCGACAACTTTCGTTCATGCAGTATGACTGAACCAGGGTTAGGGTCGTTAGGGTATAACAGGCACGTTGAAACCTGTCCGTGAGTCGCCCAGTTCCTGTGACGTCACGAGAAAAGAAAGGCAGAGTAGGAAGGCCTTGAGTATCTCGGTGGTCACGCCTTGGGGCACAACCACGCACTCGGGCCCCAGGCTGTGAGTCATCCCCCGACCCGAAGAGTTTTCCCCAGGGCAATCGCACTTGCTTTCGCCCCCGAGCATGCCCGGGACACCACCTTGGTGCTGTGCAAGGTCCTGGGAGAAACACTACGACCACCGGATCCCGAGAATCCCCCACAACCCGTAATTCGGGCGTGCATCTCCGCAACCAACCTCTCAAGTTCGGCGACACGTGCCTCGAGGAGGTCGCTCTTCACCTTGCACTTGAGGTTCGCTACAGAGGAACTAGGGCCGGCCATACTATTCTACAGGCATTAGCACTTAAACGATGTGAATTTACACTAAGTCCTCTAAATGTATAAGGCGGGTATAAGCGAACCAAGCACGATACGCAAGGTTGCGTAAGAAGTACTTTCTAGCAAAGTAGTTAGACGGTTAAAGAACAAAAAATGCGATGGATCAGTTACTAGAACACGCACGCACGTATAAGATCAAATGATTATTAAGAGTCAATATTAATACCTAGGAACTATTAATAATTTTAAGTTCTATAATACTACTTAACCACAAAAGCAAGACAAATTATAACTAAGCAATCACGACAAACTAGTAAGACACTTGAATAAAGGAAAATAAATTAAAGAAAATAATATGGTCGGCGACTACTAATCCGTTACACCGTCAGCTGCAGGACCAGGCTGGTAGCAATGGGATATATTGGTCCCGTACTAATGGTATATTTGTGTCCCAATGGTACTTACGGGTTACAGGTTAACAATCGTTTACGCCTTCTGAGAAAAAATGGAGGTAATATCTGCATAACTTTGGAAAATATGGAGGAAATAGTTATATTAACTCTTCGACGGCCATCGGGATAACTATCTTGCATTTATATGTGCCGTCCCATAGGTAGCAATGGGACATATTGGTCCCGTACTAATGGTATATTTGTGTCCCATTGGTACTTACGGGTTACAGGTTAACAATCGTTTACGCCTTCTGAGAAAAAATGGAGGAAATATCAGCATTATTTTGGAAAATATGGAGGAAATAGTTTTCGGTGACAATAATAGAAGCAGCTTAAAAGTAAAAAAAAATGCAAAAATTCGACTCGAATGGGATAAAAAACCATCAGAAAATTGTTTGCCATTGAGTTTGATGCATAGGAACAGAAAATTTTGCGAGAGAAGAAATATTTTTAATTACATTAACAAATGAGTGAACGAGGCTAAAATGTTCAGATTAGCATTATGGTAATAAGTGCATTTACGGAGAAAGTATTTCATAAACCGCAATGACACTTTCACTGATCCACAACAACATTACTCTTCGCCTTCTGTGAAAACATACAGGTAATACCCACATTAGTTTCGAAAATATGTGGGTAATTGTTTCCGGTGACAATATAATGAAAAGCTTCAAAATCAAATAAATGCAAAAATCCAACTCAAATGGGATTAATAACAATCACAAAATGTGTATACCGTTAAGTTTGATAAATAAAAACAGAAAAATATGCGAGAGATGAATTATGTTTACTTACATTAACAAAAGAGTGTACGAGGCTAAAATTTCAGATTAGCATTATGTTAATAAGTGCCATTACGGAGAATGTATTTCATATGACGCTTTGAAACATGCACTGATCCACTAAATCATTACTCTACGCCTTCTGTGAAAAAATAGAGGTAATATCCGCCTAACTGTCGAAGATATGGGTGTAAATGTCTACGGTGACTAAATTAGCATAAGGCTTCTAAATGAAAGAAATGGTATCCCTGGTTACATAAGATTGAACAGAGGATGGCGAAGGGAACTAATTTTTTGGATAGGCAAAACTGTAATTAGTGCTGTTACAGTCTGAGTACTCAAGGTATAGTCGTGTAATTTAAAGTGCAGGAATAAGGTATATTTCTTAACCTACCCTGAAAGAATGGCGGTTATAAGTGCATCAGATTCGAAAATATGTGGGTAATTGTCAAAGAATTGTAAAAATCAAAGAAATGCAAAACTTCGACTCGAATGGGATAAAAAACCATAAGAAAATGAGAATATTATTGAGTACGATGCATAGAAACAGAAAAATATGCGAGAGAAGAAATATGTTTACTTACATTAGCAAAAGAGTGTACGAGGCTAAAATGTTCAGATTAGCATTATGGTAATAAGTGCATTTACGGAGAAATAATTTCATTAAACGCGTTGAAACTTACACCGATCCACAAAAGCAATACTCTACGCATTCTTTGAAAACATGAAGGTAATAACTGTATTACTTTGGAAAATATGGAAGAAATAGTTATATTAACTCTTCGACGGCCATCGGGATAACTATGTTGCATGTATATGTGCCGTTCCATAGGTAGCAATAGGACATATTTGTCCCGTATTAATGTGTCCCATTGGTAACCTACGGGTTACAGGTTAACAATCGTTTACGCCTTCTGAGAAAAAATGGAGGTAATATCAGCATTATTTTGGAAAATATGGAGGAAATAGTATTCGGTGACAATATGAAAGGAAGTTGATTAAAAGTCAAAACAAATGCAAAAATACGACTCGAATGGGATAAAAAATAATCAGAAAATGTGTATGCCATTGAGTTTGATGCATAGGAACAGAAAATTTTGCGAGAGAAGAAATATTTTTTATTACATTAACAAATGAGTGAACGAGGCAAAAATCTTCAGATTAGCATTATGGTAATAAGTGCATTAATGGAGAATGTGTTTCATATAACGCGAAGAAACTTTCACTGTTTCACAACAGCAATACTCTACGCCCTCTGTGAAAACATGGAGGTAATTTCCGCATTACTTTCGAAAAAATGTGGGTAATTATTTCCGGTGACAATATTATAAAAAGCTTCAAAATCAAAGAAATGCAAACTTTCGTCTCGAATGGGATAAAAAACAGTATTAAAATGTTTATGCCGTTGTGTTTAATGCATAGGAACAGAAAGTTTTGCGAAAGAAGAAATATTTTTAATTACATTAACAAAAGAGTGTACGAGGCTAAATTGTTCAGATTAGCATTATGGTAATTAGTGCATTAACGGAGAAGGTATTTCATTAAACACAATGAATCTTTCATTAATAATCAACATCATTACCCTACGCGTTCTTTAAAAATATTGAGGTAATTTACTTATTACTTCCGAAAATATGTGGGTAATTGCTTCCGGTGACAATATACTGAAAAGCTTCAAAATCAAAGAAATGCAAAAATCCGACTCGAATGGGATAAAAAACCATCAGAAAATGTGTTTACCATTGAGTTTGATGCATAGAAACGGATTATTATGTGAGAGAAGAAATATGTTTACTTACATTAACAAAAGAGTGTACGAGGCTAAAATTTCAGATTAGCATTATGTTAATAAGTGCATTTCCTGAGAAAGTATTACATATGACGCGTCAAAACTTGCACCTATCCACAAAAGCATTACTCTACGCCTTTTGTGAAAAGATGAAGGTAATATCCGCATAACTGTCGAAGATATGGGTGTAAATGTCTAAGTTGACTAAATTAGCAAAATGCTTCTAAATGAAAGAAATGGTATCCATGGTTACATAAGATTGAACAGAGGATGGCGAAGGGAACTAATTTTTTGGATAGGCATAACTGTAATTAGTGCTGTTACAGTCTGAGTACTCAAGGTATAGTCGTGTAATTTAAAGTGCAGGAATAAGGTATATTTCTTAACCTACCCTGAAAGAATGGCGGTTATACCTGCATCAGATTCGAAAATATGTGGGTAATTGTCAAAGAATTGTAAAAATCAAAGAAATGCAAAACTTCGACTCGAATGGGATAAAAAACCATAAGAAAATGTGAATATTATTGAGTACGATGCATAGAAACAGAAAAATATGCGAGAGAAGAAATATGTTTACTTACATTAGCAAAAGAGTGTACGAGGCTAAAATGTTCAGATTAGCATTATGGTAATAAGTGCATTTACGGAGAAATAATTTCATTAAACGCGTTGAAACTTACACCGATCCACAAAAGCAATACTCTACGCATTCTTTGAAAACATGAAGGTAATAACTGTATTACTTTGGAAAATATGGAAGAAATAGTTATATTAACTCTTCGACGGCCATCGGGATAACTATGTTGCATGTATATGTGCCGTTCCATAGGTAGCAATAGGACATATTTGTCCCGTATTAATGTGTCCCATTGGTAACCTACGGGTTACAGGTTAACAATCGTTTACGCCTTCTGAGAAAAAATGGAGGTAATATCAGCATTATTTTGGAAAATATGGAGGAAATAGTTTTCGGTGACAATATGAAAGGAAGTTGATTAAAAGTCAAAACAAATGCAAAAATACGACTCGAATGGGATAAAAAATAATCAGAAAATGTGTATGCCATTGAGTTTGATGCATAGGAACAGAAAATTTTGCGAGAGAAGAAATATTTTTTATTACATTAACAAATGAGTGAACGAGGCAAAAATCTTCAGATTAGCATTATGGTAATAAGTGCATTAATGGAGAATGTGTTTCATATAACGCGAAGAAACTTTCACTGTTTCACAACAGCAATACTCTACGCCCTCTGTGAAAACATGGAGGTAATTTCCGCATTACTTTCGAAAAAATGTGGGTAATTATTTCCGGTGACAATATTATAAAAAGCTTCAAAATCAAAGAAATGCAAACTTTCGTCTCGAATGGGATAAAAAACAGTATTAAAATGTTTATGCCGTTGTGTTTAATGCATAGGAACAGAAAGTTTTGCGAAAGAAGAAATATTTTTAATTACATTAACAAAAGAGTGTACGAGGCTAAAATGTTCAGATTAGCATTATGGGAATTAGTGCATTAACGGAGAAGGTATTTCATTAAACACGATGAATCTTTCATTAATAAACACAATCATTACCCTACGCGTTCTTTAAAAATATTGAGGTAATTTACTTATTACTTCCGAAAATATGTGGGTAATTGCTTCCGGTGACAATATACTGAAAAGCTTTAACATCAAAGAAATGCAAAAATCCGACTCGAATGGGATAAAAAACCATCAGAAAATGTGTTTACCATTGAGTTTGATGCATAGAAACGGATTATTATGCGAGAGAAGAAATATGTTTACTTACATTAATAAAAGAGTGTACGAGGCTAAAATTTCAGATTAGCATTATGTTAATAAGTGCATTTCCTGATAAAGTATTATATATGACGCGTCAAAACTTGCACCTATCCACAAAAGCATTACTCTACGCCTTCTGTGAAAAGATGGAGGTAATATCCGCATAACTGTCGAAGATATGGGTGTAAATGTCTACGTTGACTAAATTAGCAAAAGGCTTCTAAATGAAAGAAATGGTATCCATGGTTACTTGAGATTGAACAGAGGATTGCGTAGGGAACTAATTTTTTTCAATAGGCATAACTGGAATAAGTGCTGTTACAGACTAAATACTCAAGGTTTAGTCGTGTAGTTTGATGTGCAGGAATGAGGTATTTTTCTTAACCTACCCTGAAAGAATGGCGATTATATCTGCATAAGATTCAAAAATATATGGGTAATTGTTTCAGGTGACAATATAATGAAAAGCTTCACAATAAAAGAAATACAAAACTTCAAATCGAATGTGATAAAAAACCAACAAAAAATGTGTATACCATTGAGTTTGATGCATAGGACCAGAAAATTCTGCGAGAGAAGAAATTTTTTTACTTACATTAACAAAAGAGTGTACGAGGCTAAAATTTCAGATTAGCATTATGGTAATAAGTGCATTTACGGAGAAAGTATTAAATATAAGACGTAGAAACTTGAACTGATCCACGAAAGCATTACTCTTTGCCTTCTGTGAAAATATTGAGGTAATATCCGCATTACTTCCGAAAATATGTGGGTAAAGGTGTCCGGTGACAATATTATAAAAAGCTTCAAAATCAAAGAAATGCAAAACTTTGACTCGAATGGGATAAAAAAGCATAAGAAAATGTGTATGCCATTGAGTTTTATGCATAGGAACAGAAAGTTTGCGAGAGAAGAAATATTTCTACCTACATTAACAAAAGAGTGCACGTGGCTAAAATGTTCAGATTAGCATTATTGTAATAAGTGCATTTACGGAGAAAGTTTTTCATAAAACGCGAAGAAACCTACCCTGATTTACAACAGCATTACTGTACGCTTTCTGTGAAACCATGGAGGTAATATCCGCATTACTTTCGAAAATATGTGGGTAATTGTTTCCGGTGACAATATTATAAATAGCTTCAAAATCAAAGAAATGCACACTTTCGACTCGAATGGCATAAAAAACAGTCAGAAAATGTGTATGCCGTTGTGTTTTATGTAAAGGAACAGAAAATTCTGCGAAAGAAGAAATATTTTTAATTACATTAACAAAAGAGTGTACGAGGCGAAAATGTTCAGATTAGCAATATGGTAATAAGTTTATTTACGGAGAAAGTATTTCATTAAACACGATCAAACTTTTACTAGTAAACAACATCATTACCCTACGCCTTCTATTAAAAGACATGAAGGTAATATACTCATTACTTCCGAAAATATGTTGGTAATTGCTTCCGGTGACAATATAATGAAAAGCTTTAACATCAAAGAAATGCAAAAATCCGTCTCGAATGGGATAATAAACCATCAAAAAATGTGTTTACCATTGAGATTGATGCATAGAAAGGGATAATTATGCGAGAGAAGAAATATTTTTACTTAAATTAACAAAAGAGTGTACGAGGCTAAAATTTCAGATTAGCATTATGTTAATAAGTGCATTTCCTGAGAAAGTATTATATATGACGCGTCAAAACTTGCACCTATCCACAAAAGCATTACTCTACGCCTTCTGTGAAAACATGGAGGTAATATCCGCATAACTGTCGAGGATATGGGTGTAAATGTCTACGGTGACTAAATTAGAAAAAGGCTTCTAAATGAAAGAAATGGTATCTATGGTTACTTGAGATTGAACAGTGGATGGCGAAGGGAACTAATTTTTAGGATAGGCATTGAGGTAATATACGCATAACTATCGAAAATATGGGTGTAAATGTCTATGTTGACTAAATTAGCAAAAGGCTTCTAAATGAAAGAAATGGTATCCATGGTTACTTGAGATTGAACAGAGGATGGCGTAGGGAACTAATTTTTTGGATAGGCATAACTGGAATAAGTGCTGTTACAGACTAAATACTCAAGGTTTAGTCGTGTAATTTGATGTGCAGGAATAAGGTATATTTCTTAACCTACCCTGAAAGAATGGCGGTTATATCTGCATAAGATTCAAAAATATATGGGTAATTGTTTCCGGTGACAATATAATGAAAAGCTTCAAAATCAAAGAAATACAAAACTTCGACTTGAATGGGATAAAAAACCATCAGAAAATGTGTATACCATTGAGTTTGATGCATAGGAACAGAAAATTCTGCGAGAGAAGAAAAATTTTTACTTACATTAACAAAAGAGTGTACGAGGCTAATATTTCAGATTAGCATTATTGTAATAAGTGCATTTACGGAGAAAGTTTTTCATAAAACGCGAAGAACCTTTCCCTGATTCACAACAGCATTACTTTACGCGTTCTGTGAAAACATGGAGGTAATTTCCGCATTACTTTCGAAAATATGTGGGTAATTGTTTCCGGTGACAATATTATAAAAAGCTTCAAAATCAAAGAAATGCACACTTTCGACTCGAATGGCATAAAAAACAGTCAGAAAATGTGTATGCCGTTGTGTTTTATGTATAGGAACAGAAAATTCTGCGAAAGAAGAAATATTTTTAATTACATTAACAAAAGAGTGTACGAGGCTAAAATGTTCAGATTAGCATTATGGTAATAAGTTTATTTACAGAGAAAGTATTTCATTAAACACGATCAAACTTTTACTAGTAAACAACATCATTACGCTACGCCTTCTATTAATAAACATGATAAAAAACCAGCAGAAAATGTGTATACCATTGAGTTTGATGCATAGGAACAGAAAATTCTGCGAGAGAAGAAAAATTTTTACTTACATTAACAAAAGAGTGTACGAGGCTAAAATTTCAGATTAGCATTATGGTAATATGTGCAATTACGGAGAAAGTATTTCATATGACGCGTCGAAACTTGTACTGATCCACAAAAGCATAACTCTACGCCTTTTGTGAAAATATTGCGGTATTATCCGCATTACTTCCGAACATATGTGGGTAATTGTTTCCGGTTACAATATTATAAAAAGATTCAAAATCAAAGAAATGCAAAACTTCGACTCGAATGGGATAAAAAACCATAAGAAAATGTGAATGCGATGAGTTTTATGCATAAATAGAGAAGGTTTGCGAGAGAAGAAATATTTTTACCTACATTAACAAAAGAGTGTACGTGGCTAAAATGTTCAGATTAGCATTATTGTAATATGTGCATTTACGGAGAAAAAATTTCGTGTAACGCGTTGAAACTTTTACCTATCCACAAAAGCATTACTCTACGCCTTCTGTGAAAACATATACGTAATATCTGCATTATTTTGGAAAATATGGAGGAAATAGTTATATTAACTCTTCGACGGCCTTCGGGAAAACTATGTTGCATTTATATGTGCCGTCTTATAGGTAGCAATGGGACATATTGGTCCCGTACTAATGGTATATTTGTGTCCCGTTAGTACTTACGGGTTACAGGTTAACAATCGTTTACGCCTTCTGAGAAAAAATGGAGGTAATATCAGCATTACTTTGGAAAATATGGAGGAAATAGTTTTCGGTGACAATATTAGAAGCAGCTTAACCCTTTGTTACTCGCGTCGGGTCTATTTGACCCATACCTTTTCTTTTACACGAAATATTTTCATTTTCTCAGAGTCTTTTGAAATAATTTCTGGATCTAGTCTCTTACTACATTGTATTGATTCGTCTGAACATAGTTTACTACAGTTTAAACAGTTAGCGAATTGATAGCTAGTCTTTTGACCCGACGCGAGTGTTGGCGTTCGAAATTTGTAAGCATTTTGACCCGACGCGAGCGTTAGTGTTCATAATTTATAAACACTTTTGACCCGACGCGAGTGGTTATGTTACAGTGTATTTCTACGAGGGTGACAGCATCAAAGACGATATCATTCCTCATTCTGCATTTGGTCACTGCTGTGAGAGGTTTTTCTTTAGCAATCGCAGATACCAAGTGTTCCCTTCTCCGGGATCTTCATAATCCGTCTTTGGAGTTTTATTCACATCAAGATAAGAGATTGCAATTCCTCTCGTTGACGCATGTAAGTCATACCACAATGCACTCAGCACTTGAATTTGATGAAACATTTGAGATATCTATTTATCTGTATTAGTAATATTTTGTCATTTCTCTTTACACTAGATCAAAATGGAAAACAAATTCATAAATAACAGCGAAATACTTGCAGAGTTGGTGAGGGAGGAGGATGAAAGTAATGGCGGAAATTCTGAAGATGAAGAGGATATGCTCCAATAGAATGAACATGATTCGGATTCTCTCCTTTCAGAGTCTTCTGATGATGAGAAACTGAAATCAGGTGAAGTAGTGCACACATTTGAGTTTAGGGATAAAACAACGAAGTGGAGGTCTGAGCCCGTAAACAGTATTGGAAGAACAAGAAAACACAACATTATTTCTTATCTTCCGGGAGTACGCGGAGAGGCTAGAAGTGCAAAAACAGAAGAGGATGCATTTTTTTACATTTTCAATAAGGAGTTGTTTGCAACTTTAGTGAAATATACCAATTTGTATATTTCAAATGTGAGGGCAAATTTTGTGAGAGATCGTGACGCTTTGGATACTGATGAAAAAGAAATGAAGGCATAAGTGGGGCTACTGTTTTTGAGTGGAGTCTATAAGGCAGGACATGTGAATTTTAGAGACTTATGGGACAAGGATGGTCCACCAGTTTTCTCAGTTACAATGTCATGCAACCGATTTTTATTTTTGCTTCGCTGCTTACGTTTCGATGATGTCAATGATCGGGAAGTAAGAAAGAAAACAGACCGTTTAGCCCCAGTGCGTCAGCTGATCACTATACTTAGAGTTAAATATTTAGAAGCATATACTCCATCAGAGTATTTAACAATTGACGAACAAATGGTGTCATTTAGGGGACGATGTGCTTTTCGTCAATACTTGCCGAACAAGCCGAAAAGGTATGGTATGAAAATATTTGCGTTGGTCGATGCGAGGTCATTTTATGTCCTAAAGCTTGAAGTATATGCAGGTACTCAACCTGAAGGGCCTTATCATCTATCAAATAAGCCTCATGATGTAGTACTGCACGGGGGCACGTGCCCCCCCCCCCAGATGCTTAAATATTGGACAGGACTGGAACTCTTCAGCAGGAAACATATTAGAAAACTGCCGTTATTATATATGTAACTAATTCATATTTTCATATTAGTAATCTCTATATTAAAATAAAAAATATATTTCGTACATTAATTGTTGTATGTTGTTTTTTAATCCCAAATATGCGAAGACCGTTTGCCCATCAGTCCCTTGTGCCCCCCCCCCCAAAGAAAAATCCTGGATCCGCCCCTGTTCGGCTTCACAAAAAATATAAAGATAGTTTCTTATGTGCCCAAGCGGTCGAAGGCTGTGATATTGATCTCAACAATGCATAATGATAAAAAAATTGACCAGGATACCGGTGACTGGAAAAAGCCTGAAATTGTAACTTTTTATAATTTGACTAAAGGAGGAGTCGATTCCTGTGATCAGCTTTGCTCTAGTTATGACGTGGGAAGGAAAACAAGAAGATGGTCTTTGGCTGTATTCTATTATCTTTTGAATGTTACTGCCGTTAATTCGTACATAATTTTCAAAACTAACACTGACGGCAAACTTAGGAGGAGGATTTTTTTGAAAAACTTAGGCCATAGTCTAGTCATGCCTATTATACTAGATCGTGCAAACAACCTCAAATTGCCGCGTCTGTTAAGACAAAAAATTAATTTATTTTTGCATGAACATGGTGTTGAAACGACCAACCAAAAGGTCAACCAAAAACATGTGGATAAAAATGTATCCACAAAAAGGAAAAGATGTCACTTGTGCCCGAGTACGAATGACAACAAATATTCGCAAATGTGCAATGACTGTGGTGAGATAATTTGAAGGCACACACTGCAATTATTTGCAGAGGATGTGATGACATGTTGTATAAATAGTAGATATCTATAATTTATAACTAAATTTTTATCAATTTGTAAAATTAACATTGATACGGTTTCGTTTTCACTTGTAATTTGGTACCAATAAATTAAGAGGCATATTTTCTCATGAACAATTCACATCTCACATTTTATTCAACTTTTTTCATAAAACTCTTCGCTGTATAGAGTGAGGAACTAAATATATGTCAATATTTTTAGTTGGGATCGGCATTTTAGGATTCTAAAATTGTACATTTTTAGTTTTATAAATTAGCCTTTATGAATTGCATGAATATATTCAGTGGCATTGCAATAGATCTTGTACAAGATATCAATTTAATAAGAAGAAATCAAAATTTTCTATCCACTGAGTAGGCAATAGTAAAATAATGAAAAGTTTGCGAAAAGAGAATTCATGAAGTAAAAGTATGAGATTATCTCTGTGTTTTAACTACTAATTAATTTAAGACCCAGGTTTCACTGGTAAAAATTATATTCAAGTTAAGATTCACCAACAAAATACTTATAAAAAACGAATGTGCTATTCTGGGTCAGAATGACCCGACGCGAGTATTTACGGAATTTTTATCCACGCGGGTAACAAAGGGTTAAAAGTCGAAACAAATGCAAAAATTCGACTCGAATGGGATAAAAAACCATCAGAAAATGTGTATGCCCTTGAGTTTGATGCATAGGAATAGAAATTTTTGCGAGAGAAGAAATATTTTTAATTACATTAACAAATGAGTGAACGAGGATAAAATGTTCAGATTAGCATTATGGTATTAGGTGCATTTACGGAGAAAGTATTTCATATAACGCGATGAAACTTTTAGTGATCTACCAAAGCATTACCCTACGCTTTTTGTGAAAACATGGAGGTTATATCCGCAATACTCCTGAAAATATGAGGGTATTTGTTTCCGGTGACAATATTATAAAATGCTTCAAAATAAAGAAATGCAAAACTTCGACTCGAATGGGATAAAAAATCATCAGAAAATGTGTATGCCATTGAGTTTGATGCATAGGAACAGAAAATTCTGCGAGAGAAGAAATATTTTTACTTACATTAACTAAAGAGTGTACGAGGCTAAAATGTTCAGATTAGCATTATGGTAATAAGTGCATTTACGGAGAAAAAATTTCATATAACGCGTTGAAACTTTTACTGATCCACAAAAGCATTACCCTACGCCTTCTGTGAGAAAATAAAGGTAATTTCCGCATAACTATCGAAGATATGGGTGTAAATGCCTACGGTGACTAAATTAGCAAAAGGCTTCTAAATGAAAGAAATGGTATCCATGGTTACTTGATATTGAACAGAGGATGGCGAAGGGAAATAATTTTTTGGATAGGCATGGAGGTAATATCCGCATAACTATCGAAGATATGGGTGTAAATGTCTACGGTGACTAAATTAGCAAAAGGCTTCTAAATGAAAGAAATGGTATCCATGGTTACTTGAGATAGAACATTAGGCGAAGGGAACTAATTTTTTGGATAGGCATAACTGGAATAAGTGCTGTTATTGACTAAGTACTCAAGGGTTAGTCGTGTAATTTGATGTGCAGGAAAAAGGTATATTTTTTAACCTACCCTGTAAGAATGGCGGTTATATCTGCTTAATATTCGAAAATATGTGGGTAATTGTTTCCGGTGACAATACAATGAAAAGCTTCAAAATTAAAGAAATGCAAATCTTCGACTCGAATGGGATAAAACACCATCAGAAAATGTGTATACCATTGAGTTTAATGCAAATGAACAGAAAATTCTGCGAGAGAAGAAATATTTTTAGTTACATTAACAAAAATGTGTACTAGGCTAAAATTTCAGATTAGCCTTATGGTAATAAGTGCATTTACGGAGAAAGTATTTCATATGACGCGTCGAAACTTGCACTGATCCACAACAGCATTACTCAACCATTTCTGTAAAAGACTGTAGGTAATATCCGCATTACTTCCGAAAATATGTGGTCAATTGTTTTCGGTGACAATATTATAAAAAGCTTCAAAATTAAAGAAATGCAAAACTTCGACTCGAATGGGATAAAAAAACCGTCAGAAAATTTGTATGCCATTGAGGTTAATGCACTGGATCAGAAAACTTTGCGATAGAAGAAATATTTTTACTTAGATTAACAAAAGAGTGTACGAGGCTAAAATGTTAAGATTAGCATTCTGGTAATAGGTGCATTTACAGAGAAATAATTTCATATAACGCGTTAAAACTTTTACTGATCCACAAAAGCATTACTCTACGCCTTCTGTAAATACATGGAGGTAATTTCCGTATAACCTTCGAAGATATGGGTGTAAATGCCTACGGTGACCAAATTAGCAAAAGTCTTCTAAATGAAAGAAATGGTATCCATGGTTACTTGATATTGAACAGAGGATTGCGTAGGGAACTAATTTTTTGGATAGACATAACTGGAATAAGTGCTGCTACAGACTAAGTACTCAAGGGTTAGTCATGTAATTTGATGTGCAGGATAAAGGTATATTTTTTAACCTACCATGAAAGAATGGCGGTTATATCTGCATAAGATTCGAAAATATGTGGGTAATTGTTTCCGGTCACAATATAATGAAATGCTTCAAAAACAAAGAAATGCAAAACTTCGACTCGAATGGGATTAAACTCCATCAGAAAATGTGTATACCATTGAGATTGATGCAAATGAACAGAAAGTTCTACGAGAGATGAAATATTTTTAGTTACATTAACAAAAGATTGTACGAGGCTAAAATGTTCAGATTAGCCTTATGGTAATAAGTGCATTTACGGAAAGGATATTTCATATAACGCGTCAAAACTTGTATTGATCCTCAACCGCATTACTCTACGCCTTCTGTATAAACATGTAGGTAATTTCTGCATTACTTTGGAAAATATGGAGGAAATAGTTATATTAACTCTTCGACGGCCATCGGGATAATAATGTTGCATTTATATGTGCCGTCCCATTGATAGCAATGGGACATATTGGTCCCATACTAATGGTATATTTGTGTCCCATTGGTATTTACGGGTTACAGATTAACAATCGTTTACGCCTTCTGAGAAAAAATGGAGGTAATATCTGCATTACTTTGGAAAATATGGAGGAAATAGTTTTCGGTGACAATATTAGAAGCAGCTTTAAAGTAAAAAAAAAATGCAAGAATTCGACAAGAATAGGATAAAAAAACCATCGGAAAATATGTATACCATTGAGTTTGATGCATAGGAACAAAACAATATGAGTGAGAAGAAATATTTTTACTTACATCAACAAAAGAGTGTACGAGGCTAAAATTTCAGATTAGCATTATGGTAATAATTGCATTTTCGGACAAAATATTTCATATAACGCGTTGAAACTTTCATCGATCCACAAAAGCATTACTCTACGCCTTCTGTGAAAACATGTTGGTAATATCTGTATTACTTTGGAAAATATGGAGGAAATAGTTATATTAACTCTTCGACGGCCATCGGGATACCTATGTTGCATTTATGTGTGCCGTCCCATATGTTGCAATGGGACATATTGGTCTCGTACAAATGGTAAATATGTATCCCATTGGTACTTACGGGTTACAGGTTAACAATCGTTAACGCCTTCTGAGAAAAAATGGAGGTAATATCTGCATTACTTTGGAAAATATAGAGGAAATAGTTATATTAACTCTTCGACGGCCTTCGGGAAAAATATGTTGCATTTATATGTGCCGTCCCATAGGTAGCAATGGGACATATTGGTCCCGTACTAATGGTATATTTGTGTCCCATTGGTACTTACGGGTTACAGGTTAAAAATCAATTACGCCTTCTGAGAAAAAATGGAGGTAATATCTGCATTACTTTGGAAAATATGGAGGATATCGTTATATTAACTCGTCGACGGCCATCGGGATAACGATATTGCATTTATATGTGCCGTCCTATAGGTAGCAATGGGACATATTGGTCCCGTACTCATGGTATATTTGTGTCCCATTCGTACTTACGGGTTACAGGATAACAATCGTTTACGCCTTCTGAGAGAAAATGGGGATAAAATCAGCATTATTTTGGAAAATATGGAGGAAATAGTTTTCGGTGACAATATTAGAAGCAGCTAAAAAGTAAAAAAAAATGCAAAAATTCGAGTCGAATGGGATAAAAAACCATCAGAAAAATGTATGCCATTGAGTTTGATGCATAGGAACAGAAAGTTTGCGAGAGAAGATAAATTTATAATTACATTAACAAATGAGTGAACGAGGTTAAAATGTTAAGATTAGCATTATGGTAATAAGTGCATTTACGGAAAAAGTAATTCATAAAACGCGATAAATCTTTCACTGATCCACAAAAGCATTACTGTACGCATTCTGTGTAAACATGGAGGTAATATTCGCATTACTTCCGAAAATGTTTGGGTAATTGTTTCCGGTGACAATATAATGAAAAGTTTCAAAATCAAAGAAATGTAAAAATTCGACTTGAATGGGATAAAAAACCATCAGAAAATGTGTATGCCATTGACTTTGATAGTTAAAAACAGAAAAATATGCGAGAGATGAAATAATTTTTTTTCTAACATTAACAAAAGAGTGTACGAGGCTAAAATTTCAGATTAGCATTATGTTAATAAGTGCATTTACGGAATAAGTATTTAATATGACGCGTCGCAACTTGTACTGATCTACAATAGCATTACTCTACGCCTTCTGTGAAAACATTAGGTAATATCCGCAATACTTCCGTAAATATGTTGGTAATTGTTTCCGGTGACAATATAATGAAAAGCTTCAAAATCAAAGAAATGCAAAACTTCGACTCGAATGGGATAAAAAACCATCAGAAAATGTGTCTACCATTGAGTTTGATGCATAGGATCAGAAAATTTTGAGAGAGAAGAAATATTTTTACTTACATTAACAAAATAGTGTACGAGGCTAAAATTTCAGATTAGCCTTATGGTAATAAGGCCAATTACGGATAAAATATTTCATATAACGAGTCGAAACTTGTACTGATTCTTAAACGCATTCCTTTATGCCTTTTGTGTACACAAAGAGATAAGATCCGCAATACGTCCGAAAATATGTGTGTAATTGTTTCCGGGGACAATTTAATGAAAAGCTTCAAAATCAAAAAAATGCAAAACTTCGACTTGAATGGGATAAAAAACCGTTAGAAAATGTGTATGCCATTGCGTATTATGCATAGGAACAGAATATTTTGCGAGAGAAGATATTCCTACTTACATTAACAATACAGTGTACGAGGCTAAAATGTTCAGATTAGCATTATGGTAATAAGTTCATTTACGGAGATATAATTTCATATAACGCGTTGAAACTTTCACCGATCCACAACAGCATTACTCTATGCCTTCTGTGAAATCAATTAGGTAATATCTGCATTACTTTGGAAAATATGGAGGAAAGAGTTATAATAACTCTTCGACGGCCATCGGGATAACGATGTTGCATTTATATGTGCCGTCCCATAGGTAGCAATGGGACATATTGGTCCCGTACTAATGGTATATTTGTGTCCCAATGGCACTTACGGGTTACAGGTTAACAATCGTTTACGCCTTCTGAAAAAAAATGGAGGTAATATCTGCATTACTTTGGAAAATATGGAGGAAATAGTTATATTAACTCTTTGACGGCCATCGGGATAACTATGCTGCATTCATATGTGCCGTCCCATAGGTAGCAATGGGGCATATTGGTCCCGTACTTATGGTATATTTGTGTCCCATTGGTACTTACGGGTTACAGGTTAACAATCAATTACGCCTTCTGAGAAAAAATGGAGGTAATATCTGCATTACTTTGGAAAATATGAAGGATATAGTTATATATTAACTCTTCGATGGCCATCGGCATAACGATGCTGCATTTATATGTGCCGTCCCACGAGTAGCAATGGGACATATTGGTCCCGTACTAATGGTATATTTGTGTCCCATTCGTACTTACGGGTTACAGGTTAACAATCGTTTACGCCTTCTGAGAAAAAATGGTGGTAATATCAGCATTATTTTGGAAAATATGGAGGAAATAGTTTTCGGTTACAATATTAGAAGCAGCTTAAAAGTACAAAAAAAATGCAAAAATTCGAGTCGAATGGGATAAAAAACCATCAGATAATTGTATGCCTTTGAGTTTGATGCATAGGAACAGAAAAGTTAGCGAGAGAAGATATATTTATAATTACATTAACAAATGAGTGAACGAGGCTAAAATGTTCAGATTAGCATTCATCTACATCTACATCTACATACTACCCCGCAAGCCGCCTCAACAGGCGTGTGGCGGGGGGTTTTAGGACACCAGCCGTTTACATATAAAAAGGAAACGCTCTATAAAATTACGCCTTGCATTTATTAAAGTCCCTTATTGTTCGGGGGAAAAACGAATTCCCATACCTATCCGTTCGGCAAAATATCTCTCTTAATTTATCGTTTCTGTCGGACCTGGAAATATAGTGGGATTCTAATATGATGTTCTCCGTGTCGCTCTGAAAGAAATATCTGTTCTCAATTGCTCAAGTAATCTAAGCCTAGCGCGCAGCCTCCGAGTCTCTAGCGGCTCCCAGCCTAATTCGTTTAACATCTGCGTAACGCTGTCTGTACGCCCGTAGCAGTTTTTGACGAATCGCGCAGCTTTCCTTTGTATTTTATTAAGTTCCCGAATTAATTCTTTCTGCACCGGATCCCATATGCTTGCTGCATATTCAAGGTGTGGCCGGACGAGTGCGAAATAGCACCTCTCTTTTACTTTTTCATCTTATCAGCATTATGGTAATAAGTGCATTTACGGAAAAAGTAATTTATATAACGCGATGAATCTTTCACTGATCCACAAAAGCATTACTGTACGCATTCTGTGTAAACATGGAGGTAATATCCGCATTACTTCCGAAAATGTTTGGGTAATTGTTTCCGGTGACTATATAATGAAAAGTTTCAAAATCAAAGAAATGCAAAAATTCGACTCGAATGGGATAAAAAACCATCCGAAATTGTGAATGCCATTGACTTTGATGCATAGGAACAGAAAAATATGAGAGAGAAGAAATATTTTCTTCTAACATTAACAAAAGAGTGTACGAGGCTAAAATTTCAGATTAGCATTATGTTAATAAGTGCATTTACGGAATAAGTATTGAATATGACGCGTCGAAACTTGTACTGATCTACAATAGCATTACTGTACTCCTTCTGTGACAACATTAGGTAATATCCGCAATACTTCCGAAAATATGTTGGTAATTGTTTCCGGTGAAAATATAATGCAAAGCTTCAAAATCAAAGAAATGCAAAACTTCGACTCCAATGGGATAAAAAAACCATCAGAAAATGTGTATACCATTGAGTTTGATGCATAGGATCAGAAAATTCTGCGAGAGAAGAAATATTTTTACTTACATTAACAAAAGAGTGTACGAGGCTAAAATTTCAGATTAGCCTTATGGTAATAAGTTCAATTACGGAGAAAATATTTCATATAACGAGTCGAAACTTGTACTGATCCTTAATCGCATTACTCTACGCCTTCTGTGAAAACATGGAGGTAAAATCCTGAATACTTCCGAAATAATGTGGGTAATTCTTTCCGGTGAAAATATAATGAAAAGCTTCAAAATCAAAGAAATGCAAAATTCCGACTCTAATGGGATAAAAAACCATAAGAAAATGTGTATACCTTTGAGTTTGATGCATAGGAAAAGAAAAATATGCGAGAGAAGAAATATGTTTGCTTACATTAACAAAAGAGTGTACGAGGCTAAAATGTTCAGATTAGCATTATGGTAAAAGGTGCATTTATGGAGAAAGTATTTCATATGACGCGTAACTTGCTCTGATCCACAACAAAATTACTCTACGCTTTCTTTAAAAATATGGGGGTAATATCCGCATTACTTCCGAAAATATGTGGGTAATTTTTTCCGGTGACAATATTATAAAAGCTTCAAAATCAAAGAAATGCAAAACTTCGACTCGAATGGGATAAAAAACCGTCAGAAAATGTGAATGCCATTGAGTTTAATGCATTGGATCAGAAAAATTAGCGAGAGAAGAAATATTTTTACTTACATTAACAAAAGAGTGTACGAGGCTGAAATGTTCAGATTAGCCTTATGGTAATAAGTGCATTTACGGATAGATTATTTCATATAACGCGTCAAAACTTGAACTGATCCTCAACCGCTTTACTCTACGCCTTCTGCATAAACATGTAGGTAATTTCTGCATTACTTTGGAAAATATGGAGGAAATAGTTATATTAACTCTTCGACGGCCATTGGGATAATAATGTTGCATTTATATGTCCCATTGGTAGCAATGGGACATATTGGTCCCGTACTAATGGTATATTTGTGTCCCATTGGTATTTACGGGTTACAGATTAACAATCGTTTACGCCTTCTGAGAAAAAATGGAGGTAATATCTGCATTACTTTGGAAAATATGGAGGAAATAGTTATATTAACTCTTCGACGGACATCGGGATAATTATGTTGCATTTTTATGTGCCGTCCCATAGGTAGCAATGGGACATATTGGTCCCGTACTAATGGTATATTTGTGTCCCTTTAGTACTTACGGGTTACAGGTTAACAATCGTTAACGCCTTCTGAGAAAAAATGGAGGTAATCTCAGAATTTTTTTGGAAAATATGGAGGAAATAGTTTTCGGTGACAATATAATAAGCAGCTTAAAAGTCAAAAAGAAATGCAAAAATTCTACTCAAATGGGATAAAAAAACATAAGAAAATTGTATGCCATTTTGTTTGATGCATAGGATCAGAAAATATTGCGAGAGAAGAAATATTTTTAATTACATTAACAAATGAGAGAACGAGACTAAAATGTTCAGATTAGCATTATGGTAATAAGTGCATTTACGGATAAAGTATTTCATATAACGCAATAAAGCTTTCACTGATCCACAACAGCTTTATCTTACGTATTTTGGGAGAACATGGAGGTAATATCCACATTACTTCCAAAAATATGTGGGTAATTGTTTCCGGTGACAATATAATGAAAAGCTTCAAAATCAAAGAAATTCAAAAATCCGACTCGAATGGGATTTAAAGTCATCATAAAATGTGTATGCCATTGACATTGATGCATAGGAACAGAAAAATATGCGAGAGAATAAATAATTATACTTACATTAACAAAAGAGTGTACGAGGCTAAAATTTAAGATTAGCATTATGTTAATAAGTGCACTTACGGAGAAAGTATTTCATATGACGCGTCAAAACTTGCATTGATCAACAAAAGCATTACTCTACGCCTTCTTTGAAAACATGGAGGTAATATCTGCATTACTTTGGAAAATATGGAGGAAATAGTTATATTATAATAACTGTCGAAGATATGGGTGTAAATGTCTACGATGAATAAATTTGCAAAAGTCTTCTAAACGAAAGAAATGGTATCCATGATTACTTTAGATTGAACATAGGATGTCGAAGGGAACTAATTTTCTGGATAGGCATGGAGGTAATATCCGCATAATTATCGAAGATAGGGTTGTAAATGCCTACGGTGACTAAATTAGCAAAAGGCTAAGATTTAAGATTAGCATTATGGTAATAAGTGCATTTACGGTGAAAGTATTTACTATGAAGCGTCGAAACATGCACTGATCCAAATAAGCATTACTTTTCGCCTTCTTTTAAAAATAGAGGTAATATCAGCATTTTTTTGGAAAATATGGAGGAAATAGTTTTCGGTGACAATATTAGAAGCAGCTTCAAAGTAAAAAAAAATGCAAGAATTCGACAAGAATGGGATTAAAAAAAACCATCGGAAAATATGTATACCATTGAGTTTGAGGCATAGGAACAAAACAATATGAGTGAGAAGAAATAGTTTTACTTACATCAACAAAAGAGTGTACGAGGCTAAAATTTCAGATTAGCATTATGGTAATAATTGCATTTTCGGACAAAATATTTCATATAACGCGTTGAAACTTTCATCGATCCACAAAAGCATTACTCTACGCCTTCTGTGAAAACGTTTTGGTAATATCTATATTACTTTGGAAAATATGGAGGAAATAGTTATATTAACTCTTCGACGGCGATCGGGATACCTATGTTGCATTTATATGTGCCGTCCCATAGGTTGCAATGGGACATATTGGTCCCGTACAAATGGTAAATTTGTGTCCCATTGGTACTTACGGGTTAAAGGTTAACAATCGTTTACGCCTTCTGAGAAAAAATGGAGGTAATATCTGCATTACTTTGGAAAATATGGAGGAAATAGTTATATTAACTCTTCGACGGCATTCGGGATAACTATGTTGCATTTATATGTGCCGTCCCATAGGTAGCAATGGGACATATTGGTCCCGTACTAATGGTATATTTGTGTCCCATTGGTACTTACGGGTTACAGGTTAAAAATCAATTACGCCTTCTGAGAAAAAATGGAGGTAATATCTGCATTACTTTGGAAAATATGGAGGAAATAGTTATATTAACTCTTCGACGGCCTTCGGGATAACTATGTTGCATTTATATGTGCCGTCCCATAGGTAGCAATGGGACATATTGGTCCCGTACTCATGGTATATTTGTGTCCCATTCGTACTTACGGGTTACAGGATAACAATCGTTTACGCCTTCTGAGAAAAAATGGGGGTAATATCAGCATTATTTTGGAAAATATGGAGGAAATAGTTTTCGGTGACAATATTAGAAGCAGCTTAAAAGTAAAAAAAATGCAAAAATTCGAGTCGAATGGGATAAAAAACCATCAGAAAATTGTATGCCATTAACTCGTATGCATAGGAACAGAAAGTTTGCGAGAGAAGATATATTTATAATTACATTAACAAATGAGTGAACGAGGTTAAAATGTTAAGATTAGCATTATGGTAATAGGTGCATTTACGGAAAAAGTAATTCATAAAACGCGATAAATCTTTCACTGATCCACAAAAGCATTACTGTACGCATTCTGTGTAAACATGGAGGTAATATTCGCATTACTTCCGAAAATGTTTGGGTAATTGTTTCCGGTGACAATATAATGAAAAGTTTCAAAATCAAAGAAATGCAAGAATTCGACTTGAATGGGATAAAAAACCATCAGAAAATGTGTATGCCATTGACTTTGATAGTTAGGAACAGAAAAATATTCGAGAGAAGAAAATTTTTTTTCTAACATTAACAAAAGAGTGTACGAGGCTAAAATTTCAGATTAGCATTATGTTAATAAGTGCATTTACGGAATAAGTATTTAATATGACGCGTCGAAACTTGTACTGATCTACAATAGCATTACTGTACTCCTTCTGTGACAACATTAGGTAATATCCGCAATACTTCCGAAAATATGTTGGTAATTGTTTCCGGTGAAAATATAATGCAAAGCTTCAAAATCAAAGAAATGCAAAACTTCGACTCCAATGGGATAAAAAAACCATCAGAAAATGTGTATACCATTGAGTTTGATGCATAGGATCAGAAAATTCTGCGAGAGAAGAAATATTTTTACTTACATTAACAAAAGAGTGTACGAGGCTAAAATTTCAGATTAGCCTTATGGTAATAAGTTCAATTACGGAGAAAATATTTCATATAACGAGTCGAAACTTGTACTGATCCTTAATCGCATTACTCTACGCCTTCTGTGAAAACATGGAGGTAAAATCCTGAATACTTCCGAAATAATGTGGGTAATTCTTTCCGGTGAAAATATAATGAAAAGCTTCAAAATCAAAGAAATGCAAAATTCCGACTCTAATGGGATAAAAAACCATAAGAAAATGTGTATACCTTTGAGTTTGATGCATAGGAAAAGAAAAATATGCGAGAGAAGAAATATGTTTGCTTACATTAACAAAAGAGTGTACGAGGCTAAAATGTTCAGATTAGCATTATGGTAAAAGGTGCATTTATGGAGAAAGTATTTCATATGACGCGTAACTTGCTCTGATCCACAACAAAATTACTCTACGCTTTCTTTAAAAATATGGGGGTAATATCCGCATTACTTCCGAAAATATGTGGGTAATTTTTTCCGGTGACAATATTATAAAAGCTTCAAAATCAAAGAAATGCAAAACTTCGACTCGAATGGGATAAAAAACCGTCAGAAAATGTGAATGCCATTGAGTTTAATGCATTGGATCAGAAAAATTAGCGAGAGAAGAAATATTTTTACTTACATTAACAAAAGAGTGTACGAGGCTGAAATGTTCAGATTAGCCTTATGGTAATAAGTGCATTTACGGATAGATTATTTCATATAACGCGTCAAAACTTGAACTGATCCTCAACCGCTTTACTCTACGCCTTCTGCATAAACATGTAGGTAATTTCTGCATTACTTTGGAAAATATGGAGGAAATAGTTATATTAACTCTTCGACGGCCATTGGGATAATAATGTTGCATTTATATGTCCCATTGGTAGCAATGGGACATATTGGTCCCGTACTAATGGTATATTTGTGTCCCATTGGTATTTACGGGTTACAGATTAACAATCGTTTACGCCTTCTGAGAAAAAATGGAGGTAATATCTGCATTACTTTGGAAAATATGGAGGAAATAGTTATATTAACTCTTCGACGGACATCGGGATAATTATGTTGCATTTTTATGTGCCGTCCCATAGGTAGCAATGGGACATATTGGTCCCGTACTAATGGTATATTTGTGTCCCTTTAGTACTTACGGGTTACAGGTTAACAATCGTTAACGCCTTCTGAGAAAAAATGGAGGTAATCTCAGAATTTTTTTGGAAAATATGGAGGAAATAGTTTTCGGTGACAATATAATAAGCAGCTTAAAAGTCAAAAAGAAATGCAAAAATTCTACTCAAATGGGATAAAAAAACATAAGAAAATTGTATGCCATTTTGTTTGATGCATAGGATCAGAAAATATTGCGAGAGAAGAAATATTTTTAATTACATTAACAAATGAGAGAACGAGACTAAAATGTTCAGATTAGCATTATGGTAATAAGTGCATTTACGGATAAAGTATTTCATATAACGCAATAAAGCTTTCACTGATCCACAACAGCTTTATCTTACGTATTTTGGGAGAACATGGAGGTAATATCCACATTACTTCCAAAAATATGTGGGTAATTGTTTCCGGTGACAATATAATGAAAAGCTTCAAAATCAAAGAAATTCAAAAATCCGACTCGAATGGGATTTAAAGTCATCATAAAATGTGTATGCCATTGACATTGATGCATAGGAACAGAAAAATATGCGAGAGAATAAATAATTATACTTACATTAACAAAAGAGTGTACGAGGCTAAAATTTAAGATTAGCATTATGTTAATAAGTGCACTTACGGAGAAAGTATTTCATATGACGCGTCAAAACTTGCATTGATCAACAAAAGCATTACTCTACGCCTTCTTTGAAAACATGGAGGTAATATCTGCATTACTTTGGAAAATATGGAGGAAATAGTTATATTATAATAACTGTCGAAGATATGGGTGTAAATGTCTACGATGAATAAATTTGCAAAAGTCTTCTAAACGAAAGAAATGGTATCCATGATTACTTTAGATTGAACATAGGATGTCGAAGGGAACTAATTTTCTGGATAGGCATGGAGGTAATATCCGCATAATTATCGAAGATAGGGTTGTAAATGCCTACGGTGACTAAATTAGCAAAAGGCTAAGATTTAAGATTAGCATTATGGTAATAAGTGCATTTACGGTGAAAGTATTTACTATGAAGCGTCGAAACATGCACTGATCCAAATAAGCATTACTTTTCGCCTTCTTTTAAAAATAGAGGTAATATCAGCATTTTTTTGGAAAATATGGAGGAAATAGTTTTCGGTGACAATATTAGAAGCAGCTTCAAAGTAAAAAAAAATGCAAGAATTCGACAAGAATGGGATTAAAAAAAACCATCGGAAAATATGTATACCATTGAGTTTGAGGCATAGGAACAAAACAATATGAGTGAGAAGAAATAGTTTTACTTACATCAACAAAAGAGTGTACGAGGCTAAAATTTCAGATTAGCATTATGGTAATAATTGCATTTTCGGACAAAATATTTCATATAACGCGTTGAAACTTTCATCGATCCACAAAAGCATTACTCTACGCCTTCTGTGAAAACGTTTTGGTAATATCTATATTACTTTGGAAAATATGGAGGAAATAGTTATATTAACTCTTCGACGGCGATCGGGATACCTATGTTGCATTTATATGTGCCGTCCCATAGGTTGCAATGGGACATATTGGTCCCGTACAAATGGTAAATTTGTGTCCCATTGGTACTTACGGGTTAAAGGTTAACAATCGTTTACGCCTTCTGAGAAAAAATGGAGGTAATATCTGCATTACTTTGGAAAATATGGAGGAAATAGTTATATTAACTCTTCGACGGCATTCGGGATAACTATGTTGCATTTATATGTGCCGTCCCATAGGTAGCAATGGGACATATTGGTCCCGTACTAATGGTATATTTGTGTCCCATTGGTACTTACGGGTTACAGGTTAAAAATCAATTACGCCTTCTGAGAAGAAATGGAGGTAATATCTGCATTACTTTGGAAAATATGGAGGAAATAGTTATATTAACTCTTCGACGGCCTTCGGGATAACTATGTTGCATTTATATGTGCCGTCCCATAGGTAGCAATGGGACATATTGGTCCCGTACTCATGGTATATTTGTGTCCCATTCGTACTTACGGGTTACAGGATAACAATCGTTTACGCCTTCTGAGAAAAAATGGGGGTAATATCAGCATTATTTTGGAAAATATGGAGGAAATAGTTTTCGGTGACAATATTAGAAGCAGCTTAAAAGTAAAAAAAATGCAAAAATTCGAGTCGAATGGGATAAAAAACCATCAGAAAATTGTATGCCATTAACTCGTATGCATAGGAACAGAAAGTTTGCGAGAGAAGATATATTTATAATTACATTAACAAATGAGTGAACGAGGTTAAAATGTTAAGATTAGCATTATGGTAATAGGTGCATTTACGGAAAAAGTAATTCATAAAACGCGATAAATCTTTCACTGATCCACAAAAGCATTACTGTACGCATTCTGTGTAAACATGGAGGTAATATTCGCATTACTTCCGAAAATGTTTGGGTAATTGTTTCCGGTGACAATATAATGAAAAGTTTCAAAATCAAAGAAATGCAAGAATTCGACTTGAATGGGATAAAAAACCATCAGAAAATGTGTATGCCATTGACTTTGATAGTTAGGAACAGAAAAATATTCGAGAGAAGAAAATTTTTTTTCTAACATTAACAAAAGAGTGTACGAGGCTAAAATTTCAGATTAGCATTATGTTAATAAGTGCATTTACGGAATAAGTATTTAATATGACGCGTCGAAACTTGTACTGATCTACAATAGCATTACTCTACGCCTTCTGTAAAAACATTAGGTAATATCCGCAATACTTCCGTAAATATGTTGGTAATTGTTTCCGGTGACAATATAATGAAAAGCTTCAAAATCAAAGAAATGCAAAACTTCGCCTTGAATGGGATAAAAACCATCAGAATATGTGTCTACCATTGAGTTTGATGCATAGGATCAGAAAATTCTGCGAGAGAAGAAATATTTTAACTTACATTAACAAAATAGTGTACGAGGCTAAAATTTCAGATTAGCCTTATGGTAATAAGTGCAATTACGGATAAATTATTTCATATAACGAGTCGAAACTTGTACTGATTCTTAAACGCATTCCTTTACGCCTTTTGTGTAAACATAGAGTTAATATCCGCAATACGTCCGAAAATATGTGTGTAATTGTTTCCGGTGACAATATAATGAAAAGCTTCAAAATCAAAAAAATGCAAAACTTCGACTCGAATGGGATAAAAAACCGGTAGAAAATGTGTATGCCATTGCGTATTATGCATAGGAACAGAATATTTTGCGAGAGAAGAAATATTCCTACTTACATTAACAATAAAGTGTACGAGGCTAAAATGTTCAGATTAGCATTATGGTAATAAGTTCATTTACGGAGATATAATTTCATATAACGCGTTGAAACTTTCACCGATCCACAACAGCATTACTCTTTGCCTTCTGTGAAATCAATTAGGTAATATCTGCATTACTTTGGAAAATATGGAGGAAAGAGTTATAATAACTCTTCGACGGCCATCGGGATAACGATGTTGCATTTATATGTGCCGTCCCATAGGTAGCAATGGGACATATTGGTCCCGTACTAATGGTATATTTGTGTCCCAATGGTACTTACGGGTTACAGGTTAACAATCGTTTACGCCTTCTGAGAAAAAATGGAGATAATATCAGCATTTTTTTGGAAAATATGGAGGAAATAGTTATATTAACTTTTCGACGGCCATCGGGTTAACTATGTTGCATTTATATGTGCCGTCACATAGGTAGCAATGGGACATATTGGTCCCGTACTAATGGTATATTTGTGTCTAATTGGTACTTACGGGTTACAGTTTAACAATCGTTTACGCCTTCTGAGAATAAATGGAGGTAAAATCAGTATTTTTTTGGAAAATATGGAGGAAATAGTTTTCGGTGACAATATTAGAAGCAGCTTAAAATTCAAAACAAATGCAAAAATTCGAGTCGAATGGGATAAAAAACCATCAGCAAATTGTATGCCCTTGAGTTTGATGCATAGAAACAGAAAATTTTGCTGGAGAAGAAATATTTTTACTTACATTAACAAAAGAGTGTACGAGGCTAAAATGTTCAGGTTAGCATTATGATAATAATTGCATTTACGGAAAAAATATTTCATAAAACACGTTACAACTTTCATTGATCCACAAAAGCATTACTCTACGCCTTCTGTGAAAACATGTTGGTAATATCTTTATTACTTTGGAAAATATGGAGGAAATAGTTATATTAACTCTTCGACGGCCATCGGGAAACCTATGTTGCATTTATATGTCCCGTCCCATAGGTAGCAATTGGACATATTGGTCCCGTACAAATGGTAAATTTGTGTCCCATTGGTACTTACGGGTTACAGGTTAAAAATCGTCTACTCCTTCTGAGAAAAAATGTAGGTAATATCACATTACTTTGGAAAATATGGAGGAAATAGTTATATTAACTCTTTGACGGCCATCGGGATAACTATGTTGCATTTATGTGTGCCGTCCCATAGGTAGCAATGGGACATATTGGTCCCGTACTTATGGTATATTTGTGTTCCAATGGTACTTACGGGTTACAGGTTAACAATCGTTTACGCCTTCTGAGAAAAAATGGAGATAATATCTGCATTTATTTGGAAAATATGGAGGAAATAGTTATATTAACTTTTCGACGGCCATCGGGTTAACTATGTTGCATTTATATGTGCCGTCCCATAGGTAGCAATGTGTAAGCGCTTAGCTTAAATAAAAGGATTTGGTCCGGAGAAGACGCGGTAAGGGAACAAGTCGGAAATTCTGCTTTTACAATTTATTCACGCACACACAATACATGTTTATCGGTCACCCGCGCGAGACTGCTCGAGTCTCTCCTGCCACCACGCAGCGCCCAGCACCGCGTCACCGCGTGACCCCCTCGAGGGCTCCCTATTGGCCGGCAATTGCAGTAGCTTTTTACCTTACCCGTGCATCTTCCCACGAAGCAAGATCCCACGGCAAGGCGCCGCCAGGTGTTAGAGGAGCCACACCTAAATGTGATTCCACATCCGGCGGCTACCATTTCAGCTGAGACCAACACCGGGGCGGCGCTAGTGCTGACCGCTGCGCGCACGCTTACACCACTTCCCCCCAAAAGTGAATCGTTGAATAATAAAGAATAACATGTTGTATTCAGCGATTCATTCAACAACCAATCAGTCAACCAATGTTCTAAAAATAAAAATCAGATTATACATTAATTATTTAAATGCAACCCAGAAAATAACACTGCCCCTGAAAAATAGTTTTCACCCAACAATATAAAGACTCATCACAATCGTTTTGCCCATGACCTACATAGGTAAACAAAATAAATGGAATGGGAATGACAAAGGGAAACAAATACATACACATGACTACACACATACAGTCCCAATTCATAGTCTATGCAAACTAACACCCTCTACAATTCACTACTATTCATGCACTGGTTGTTATATCTTGTGAAGTTTGTTCTATAAATTCTTCTTCTATTGCACATTGACTGTTTATAACACTTTTATCATATAGTCCATTTAAACCTGTTATTTTGACATTTACCAATATTCATTTAATTATAAAATGTTCAAGTTTAAGTGAAATCCCTTATCAACATCACTATCAAAACATATACACCAAACTTATTCATCCCAATAATGTGTTTTTTCTTAAAATTAGCGGAATGATATGGAACATGAAAATAAAATAACCCCTGTAAGACATTGAATCTACCCCAACCTAATTCCTAATTATTTCATCGGGCTCTGCTCCTACTTCTTCAGCAGGAGCTTCCAAGCTCGATAGCGTGACGCGCACATTCTTCTCGTCAATTACTCCTTTCCTCCTCTTCCTTTCTACCGCTCTCCCGCCGCAATTACTACTCAGCGCCGACCGCTTCCAGTACAAATATAACATCACAGTTGTTATCCCAATGGCGCTCCCTAACCCCACAATGATTTCCCAATTTCCATTACGAGTAGAATTGCTAGCTGCTCGCAGTCTCCCTACCCATTTATTAAAATCCACTGAGCGCCTGTGCGTCATTAATTCCCGTCCCAGTTCGTCTCGCAGACCCTCCAGATTCGAGTCGTTTCCAATATCTAGGCTGCCTTCATCCTCGACTAAAACTCTGCCTAACTTCCCCTTCCATTCTACCCCTTACGTCATCGAAAATTTGTCTCACCTTTTTATACTCATCTTTCATGGCACCCAGATCAAAATTTATTACTACCATCCACGAATGTTCAGTTAAAATTACATCTCGCTGTCTTTCAAATAATATACCACTTTTTAATGGTGTCACTTCTTGACCCCTAGTAGGGTCCAAACCACACCCCACCACCCACAACAACCAAACCCAACACTTTAAGGGTCCTCCAGATCCTCTTCTTCCTCCTCCCATCGTGTCAGCGCCTCCCGCGGGCGTAGATAATAGCGATGAGAGGATGCAGGCGGGGGAATCACGTAAGGTGGGGATGACTCACCGCGTCCACTTCTCGGTCGAAAACGATATGGACAACGTCGGGGGAGGGGAGGGGGATAAGGGGCGGCGACTCCTTCTACCTCGAGCGGAGGGGCGGGAGGGGGATGAGGGGTGACGACTCCTTCCACCTCGAGCGGAGAGGCAGTGTCTTCTTGATGAGGGACAGGGGGTGGAGGGGAATGGCCAACACAGGGGGAAGCGGGGAGGAACTTCTCCTCCTCTACGGCAACGGTGTCCTCCCTTTCCGCGCTGACGTCACCTCCTCCTGTGCTTTGAGTCACCAAGGATTCCCCTCGACCTTCCACCCACTCGTCCTCCCACTCAGGGGGGGGTCGGATCAGCTGGCTCCGGAACTCGCGCGGTGATTCGGTTTCTTTTTGGCCGTCCACGGGGGCGATCACCAATATTCACTGCATCAGGGGGGGGAACAGGACCGTGATAAGGCTTAACACGACTTATGTGCACAATAAGGGTTCGAAATGGAAGCTCCAACATTAGATTGCACTTTGAAGTTACCTTCAACACGCGATACGGGCCCTTCCACGGTCTATGAAACTTTTTCACTTGCCCTATTTTTAAACAAGGGTCACCTAAAAATACGTAGTCGCCTTCTCTATATTCCCTCACCTTACCCTTTCCTCTCACCGTTTCCCTCCTTTTCCTCACTGCTAAACGATCATTACGGGCGCATTGTTTCCACATTCCCTTCAACCTCTCTCGTAGTCCTGTCACACCAGGGTGTTCCTTTCCTGAGCTACTCATTCCGAGACAATTGAAAGGTGATGCCATCTGTCGTCCAAAAACCAACTCGTGCGGGGTGAACCCAGTGCTCCTGTGTTTACTCGTGTTATACGCAGTCACGGCAAATGCGAGGTGCTTTTCCCAGTCGTCGTTTCGTACGTTCACGTAATGGCTAAGAATATTTGCGATTGTCCGATGAACTCTCTCAACTCGGCCATTGCATTGTGGGTGGAACGGGGAGGTCCTTAGCTTTTTTACCTTCAATAGTCCACAAATCTGTCGGAAAAGATCGGACATAAAGTTAGTCCCCTGATCCGTAAGCAATAACTCCGGCACCCCGAATTTCAATATCCATTGTTTTACTAGTGCGACGGATATGGTTTCGGCCGTTTGGTCGGGCAAAGGCACCATTACCAAGTATCTTGTAAAATGGTCTAGGATAGACAAAATATATCGATTCCCACCATCTGTCTTTGGAAGAGGGCCCACTACGTCAATAGCAATGAACTCGAAGGGTCTTTCCGCCGCTGGTAGTGCCTGTAGAGGGGCCCTGCACTTACCGTAAGGGCTTCGCTGGCTACAGGCTATACAACGCTTCACATACTCCTTGACATCTCCCAAAATCGTTGGCCACCAGTAGTCCCTCCTGACCCTACTCGCGGTGGTGTGTACTCCTAGATGTCCCGAAAGTATATGATCATGGCACTGGCGCAAGACTCTCTCTCTGCAATTTCGTGGTACCACTATTTTATCTCCTCCCTTGTGTCTTTTACAAATAACGTCCCCAACGACAACGAAATTATTTTCCCTTCCCCACTTTACACACTCAGGGTCTCGTTTCTGCTCATCTCCAAAATTAATTATTTCTTCGGCAGATACATGGCAAACCTTCCTGCTCAAGGCGTCAGCATTTGCATGGATTTTTCCTGGCCTGTGGACCACCCGGTAATCGTATTCACCCAGTTTTAATGTCCACCTCATTAATCGGCCGTTGGGGTCCTTTAAATTAAATAGCCACG
This sequence comes from Pyrrhosoma nymphula, assembly GCA_963573305.1. Classification (NCBI taxonomy): domain Eukaryota; kingdom Metazoa; phylum Arthropoda; class Insecta; order Odonata; family Coenagrionidae; genus Pyrrhosoma; species Pyrrhosoma nymphula. The sequence goes on along the minus strand of OY754332.1, from coordinate 136,035,338 downwards.
TGAGGGCTGCGTGGTCCGTCACAATGGTAAATTTTCGTCCGAGAACATAATTTCTAAACTGATTGACGGCCCAAGTTACTCCAACCAATTCCTTCTCTGTTGTGGTATAATTCAGCTCAGATTTCTTCAGTTGCCGTGAGGCAAATGCTACCGGATGTTCCTCACCGTTGATCACTTGAGACAGAACGGCACCTATTGCGAAATTACTCGCATCTGTCGAGATGGTAAAAGGCAAAGAGAAATCTGGGTACACCAATACGGGACTGCTCGTAAGCGCTGTTTTTAAATTTTCCACTGCTTCGTCGCACTCGGGTGTCCAAACAAATGCGGTACCCTTTCTTAAGAGCGATGTAAGCGGCCGGGCGATAACCGCATAGTTTTCGATGAACCGACGGTAATAATTCGTTAGGCCCAAAAAGGATTGTATTTCCTTCACTGTTTTCGGAATAGGGAATTCCTTTACCGCTGAAATCTTACTAGGGTCCGGAAAAATACCTTTTGCACTAATAATGTGTCCCAAATAGTTCACTTGCGGAAAGGCAAAGTGGCATTTAGACAATTTCAATGACAATCCTGCCGTTTCTAGCCTTTCGAAAACTCTGCCCAAACGCAAAGCGTGTTCCTTTATTGAGCCGCTAAAGACGATGACATCATCGAGATACACTAGGCATTCCGTGGGAGACATTTCTCTAAAAATACTATCCATGAAGCGTTGGAAGACACTTGGGGCGTTTCTAAGACCGAAGGGCATTCGGAGGTATTCATACAATCCATTATGCACAATAAAGGCGGTTTTCTCACGCGAATCTGGAGCCATCGGAATTTGGTGGTAACCCGCAGTTAAATCAAGTGTGGTGAAATACCTACATCCCCCCAAATAGTCAAGTGTTTCGGTAATGTTAGGCAAAGGATAAACATCAGGCTTGGTTATTGAATTCAAAGCGCGAAAATCGATGCAAAACCGATACTTCGGCCTTCCGTCCTCAGACTTTTTCGGTACAATCACGATGGGCGAAGCCCAGGGGCTGTGACTTGGCACAATTATACCCCCCTCTAATTGTTCCTTCACGAAATCGTCTATCAATGGCTTCAAGTGATGTGGGGTCCGATAGGGTCTTCTGTAAATTGGCCGGGCATCACCAGTAGGAATGTGGTGTTCTACCAAGTGCGTGGCCGGGGGTGTTCCCGATGGCGAGAACAAATGACTATACCTTCCGATTAAAGGCTGCAGTACCGATTGTTCCTCAATATCCAGATGGGACAACTTCCTTGCAATCTCGTCCTTAAAATTATCGTCACCAGCCTTACACACGGAAATGCATACGTCCCTGTCACTCCCGTTCCCTTGCACTGCACCTTCGTCCCACCCATTATTCACTGTCTCCACCACATCGCTCACTATCGCGATCACTGTACCCTTACTCAGAGTTACATCTATCATTCCAAAGTTACTTACTTGGATCTTAGCACCTCCTTCCCCATTCACCTTACAAACACATCGGGCCACCCAGCAGTCGTCCACTTCCAGCGCCGACTCAACCATGCACTCATGGCCCTCTCTCCAGCCGCCACCAAGGGGGAGGGTCATGAGACGAACGCTCCGTGCTGGGATGACCTCCGCTGAAACAAGCCGTACCGGCATATTCACCCGGGGGCGGCGCCATTCCTTCCCCGCGTCTCCCGTCTCCTTCGCCGGGTCCTTCGTCGTTGCGTCTCTCGGTCTCTCCTCCGCGACGTTCGCTGCTCCGCCTCCCCACGCCGCTGCAGCCACGCCTTCCGTCCTTATCTCCATCGTTGGCAATCCCGCCTTCCGCGGCCCGCCTTCCGCCTTATCGTGGATGGTTGGCCCGCCAATCTCCGTTGGCCGCGACGGAATCTCCACAGGCTCCGTCCTTCTACTCTCAGTCAGGCAAATTATGCGCCCGCCAATTGTGAGTTCGCCCTTGCTCACGTCAATTATTGCCCCATTTTCGCGGAGGAAGTCGATTCCTAAAATTCCCTCGTGACCCCCCAAACTGTCTACAACCTGAGCCTTTAGGTTATACACACTATCGCCGAAACCTAGCGGAACCACCACCTCTCCGAAGTTCCAAATATACCCTCCATTTAATCCCTTTATCCGGAACGTAGACCTCTTCGGTACTCGGCCCCCACAGCACTTCTTAGTTAAAAGGCTCACCTGCGCTCCTGTATCCACTAACATGCGCCGCCGCATGCCTCCACACGTCACAGTCACCGCCAAGTCTTTCACTCCCCCCTCGCGGTGCACACACGGGAGGACAATCCTTAATTGGGGCCGTTGCGGGCGACTTGCTCGGCCCCGGAACCGTTTAACGGCATCTCAGCCCGCTGGCTAAAACTACCCTGTTCTCGCGCCCGGCAGTTTCGGGCCCAGTGTCCTACCTTCCCGCAATTAAAACACTGCATTCTGCTCTTCTGTTTGCAGTCCCTTGCGAGATGCCCAAAATGGCCACAGGCGTGACAGGCTCCATCACGAACCGCGAAAATTTTTCTTTCCTCTCGCCCCTCTCTCTCTGGTCGAATCCTTCGCTCGGCCTCCCGCACGCGCACGGCTGCGGTGACAGCGGCGTCAAACGTCTCCGGCATTGCGAGGCACGTGTGCTCACCCACCCTGCCGGGAAGGCCATTTAGGAAGGCGTCCAAAGCCCTCTCGTCCGCCTCCGACCGGCGAGCGGCAGCCACGGCAGCATCACCCTCCTCCTTCCATGTATGGCTATTTATATCGCGGATGCGATCTGCAAACTCCTCTATTAGCTCCCCTGGGCCCATTTGCACGTTTGCCAGGATCTCCCTGTAAAATCTCCTATTCTTCACCCCCTGATATCTCTCCAACAGCACCTTCTTTGCTTCGGGGTAGTTCAAGGCCCCCCCCGCCCTCGTCTTCGCCCTCAGGAGATCCGCGGCTCCTCCGCGTGTGCGAAGTGTGACCGCGCTTAGCCTGTCCTCATCATCCCAGCCACCCAACCTTCCCACTTGTTCTAATTGCGAAAAGAATGCTTCAACGTTTTCCCCTGTGGATCCCGAAAAGCTTTCAATCGCCGATATCATTGAATATGACTTCCTCGAGTTCTCCCCTGCTCCGGCCACGTCTACTGTACGGGCCCTAAAAATCGCGTTTTCTTCTTTAAGGGCCCGTAGCTGCGTGCAAAGTTCATCCACCGCCTGTTGGAGCTCCATTTCACGACCCGATAAACTAACGCGACTCGCCATTGTCACTCACCTTTTCACGACTTGGTATTACCGCACTTCCCAACGCCTTGAGGCAATCCCACTTCTGACACCAATTGTAAGCGCTTAGCTTAAATAAAAGGATTTGGTCCGGTGAAGACGCGGTAAGGGAACAAGTCGGAAATTCTGCTTTTACAATTTATTCACGCACACACAATACATGTTTATCGGTCACCCGCGCGAGACTGCTCGAGTCTCTCCTGCCACCACGCAGCGCCCAGCACCGCGTCACCGCGTGACCCCCTCGAGGGCTCCCTATTGGCCGGCAATTGCAGTAGCTTTTTACCTTACCCGTGCATCTTCCCACGAAGCAAGATCCCACGGCAAGGCGCCGCCAGGTGTTAGAGGATCCACACCTAAATGTGATTCCACATCCGGCGGCTACCATTTCAGCTGAGACCAACACCGGGGCGGCGCTAGTGCTGACCGCTGCGCGCACGCTTACAAATGGGACATATTAGTCCCGTACTAATGGTATATTTGTGTCTAATTGGTACTTTCGGGTTACAGTTTAACAATCGTTTACGCCTTCTGAGAAAAAATGGAGGTAAAATCAGTATTTTTTTGGAAAATATGGAGGAAATAGTTTTCGGTGACAATATTAGAAGCTGCTTAAAATTCAAAACAAATGCAAAAATTCGAGTCGAATGGGATAAAAAACCATCAGCAAATTGTATGCCCTTGAGTTTGATGCATAGAAACAGAAAATTTTGCTGGAGAAGAAATATATTTACTTACATTAACAAAAGAGTGTACGAGGCTAAAATGTTCAGGTTAGCATTATGATAATAATTGCATTTACGGAGAAAATATTTCATATAACACGTTAAAACTTTCATTGATCCACAAAAGCATTACTCTACGCCTTCTGTGAAAACATGTTGGTAATATCTTTATTACTTTGGAAAATATGGAGGAAATAGTTATATTAACTCTTCGACGGCCATCGGGAAACCTATGTTGCATTTATATGTCCCGTCCCATAGGTAGCAATGGGACATATTGGTCCCGTACAAATGGTAAATTTGTGTCCCATTGGTACTTACGGGTTACAGGTTAAAAATCGTCTACTCCTTCTGAGAAAAAATGGAGGTAATATCTGCATTACTTTGGAAAATATGGAGGAAATAGTTATATTAACTCTTTGACGGCCATCGGGATAACTATGTTGAATTTATATGTGCCGTCCCATAGGTAGCAATGGGACATATTGGTCCCGTACTTATGGTATATTTGTGTCCCATTGGTACTTACGGGTTACAGGTTAACAATCAATTACGCCTTCTGAGAAACAATGGAGGTTAATATCGTCATTACTTTGGAAAATATGGAGGATATAGTTATATTAACTCTTCGACGGCCATCGGGATAACGATGTTGCATTTATATGTGCCGTCCCATAGGTAGCAATGGGACATATTGGTCCCGTACTAATGGTATATTTGTGTCCCATTCGTACTTACGGGTTACAGGTTAACAATCGTTTACGCCTTCTGAGAAAAAATGGTGGTAATATCAGCATTATTTTGGAAAATATGGAGGAAATAGTTTTCGGTGACAATATTAGAAGCAGCTTAAAAGTACAAAAAAAATGCAAAAATTCGAGTCGAATGGGATAAAAAACCATCAGAAAATTGTATGCCAATGAGTTTGATGCATAGGAACAGAAAAGTTTGCGAGAGAAGATATATTTATAATTACATTAACAAATAAGTGAACGAGGCTAAAATGTTCAGATTAGCATTCATCTACATCAACATCTACATACTACCCTGCAAGCCGCCTCAATAGGCGTGTGGCGGGGGATGTTAGGACACCAGCCGTTTACATATAAAAAGGAAACGCTCTATGAAATTATGCCTTGCATTTATTAAAGTCCCTTATTGTTCGGGGGAAAAACGAATTCCCATACCTATCCGTTCGGCAAAATATCTCTCTTAATTTATCGTTTCTGTCGGACCTGGAAATATAGTGGGATTCTAATATGATGTTCTCCGTGTCGCTCTGAAAGAAATATCTGTTCTCAATTGCTCAAGTAATCTAAGCCTAGCGCGCAGCCTCCGAGTCTCTAACGGCTCCCAGCCTAATTCGTTTAACATCTGCGTAACGCTGTTTGTACGCCCGTAGCAGTTTTTTACGAATCGCGCAGCTTTGCTTTGTATTTTATTAAGTTCCCGAATTAAGTTTTTCTGCACCGGATCCCATATGCTTGCTGCATATTCAAGGTGTGGCCGGATGAGTGCGAAATAGCACCTTTCTTTTACTTTTTCATCTTATCAGCATTATGGTAATAAGTGCATTTACGGAAAAAGTAATTTATATAACGCGATAAATCTTTCATTGATCCACAAAAGCATTACTATACGCATTCTGTGTAAACATGGAGGTAATATCCGCATTACTTCCGAAAATGTTTGGGTAATTATTTCCGGTGACTATATAATGAAAAATTTCAAAATCAAAGAAATGCAAAAATTCGACTCGAATGGGATAAAAAAACCATCCGAAAATGTGTATGCCATTGACTTTGATGCATAGGAACAGAAAAATATGAGAGAGAAGAAATATTTTCTTCTAAAATTAACAAAAGAGTGTACGAGGCTAAAATTTCAGATTAGCATTATGTTAATAAGTGCATTTACGGAATAAGTATTTAATATGACGCGTCGAAAATTGTACTGATCTACAATAGCATTACTCTACGCCTTCTGTGAAAACATTAGGTAATATCCGCAATACTTCCGAAAATATGTTGGTAATTGTTTCCGGTGAAAATATAATGCAAAGCTTCAAAATCAAAGAAATGCAAAACTTCGACTCCAATGGGATAAAAAACCATCAAAAAATGAGTATACCATTGAGTTTGATGCATAAGATCAGAAAATTCTGCGACAGAAGAAATATTTTTACTTACATTAACAAAAGAGTGTACGAGGCTAAAATTTCAGATAAGCCTTATGGTAATAAGTTCAATTACTAAGATAGTATATCATATATCGCGTCTACACTTGTAGTGATCCTCAATCGCATTAATCTACGCCTGATGGGAAAATATGGAGGTAATATCCGCATTACTTCCGAAAATATGTGGGTAATTGTTTCCGATGACAATATTATAAAAAGCTTCAAAATCAAGGAAATGCAAAACTTCGACTCGAATGGGATAAAAAACCGTTAGAAATTGTGTATGCCATTGAGCATAGTGTATAGAAAAGGAATATTATGCGAGATAAGAAATATTCCTACTTACATTAACATAAAAGTGTACGAGGCTAAAATGTTCAGATTAGCATTATGGTAATAAGTGCATTTACGGAGATATAATTTCATATAACGCGTTGAAACTTTCACCGATCCACAAAAGCATTACTCTATGCCTTCTGTGAAATCAATTAGGTAATATCTGCATTAATTTGGAAAATATGGAGGAAAGAGTTATACTAACTCTTCGACGGCCATCGGGATTACTATGTGGCATTTATATGTCCCCTCTCATAGGTAGCAATGGCACATATTGGTTCCGTACTAATGGTATATTTGTGTACCAATGGTACTTACGGGTTACAGGTTAACAATCGTTTACGCCTTCTGAGAAAAAATGGAGGTAATATCAGCATTATTTTGGAAAATATGGAGGATATAGTTTTCGGGGACAATATGAGAAGCAGCTTAAAATCCAAAAAAAAATGCAAAAATTCGACTCAAATGGGATAAAAAACCATCAGAAAAATGTATGCCATTGAGCTTGATGCATAGGAACAGAAAATTCTGCGAGAGAAGAAATGTTTTTACTTACATTAACAAAAGAGTGTACGAGTCTAAAACTTCAGATTAGCCTTATGGTTATAAGTGCATTTACGGAGAAAGTATTTCATATAACGCGTCGAAAGTTGTACTTCCTCAAACGCATAACTATACGCCTTCTGTGAAAACATAGAGGTAATATCCGCAATACTTCCGAAAAAATGTGGGTAATTGATTACGGTGACAATATATGAAAAGCTTCAAAATCAAAGAAATGCAAAAATCCGAATCGAATGGGATAAAAAACCATAAGAAAATGTTTATACCTTTGAGTTTGATGTATAGTAACAGAAACATATTCGAAAGAAGAAATATAATTACTTACATTAACAAAAGAGTGTACGAGGCTAAAATTTCAGATTAGCATTATGGTAATAAGTGCATTTAAGTAGAATTTATTTCATGTGACGCGTCGATACTTGCACTGATCCACAAAAGCATATCTCTACGCCATCTGTGAAAATATGGAGGTAATATCCGCATTACTTCCAAAAATATGTGGGTAATTTTTTCCGGTGACAATATAATGAAAAGTTTCAAAATCAAAGAAATGCAAAACTTCGGCTCCAATGGGATAAAAAATCATCAGATATTGTGTATACCATTGAGTTTGATGTATCAAATCAGAAAATTGTGCGAGAGAAGAAATATTTTTACTTACATTAACAAAAGAGTGTACGAGGCTAAAATTTCAGATTAGCCTTATGGTAATAAGTGCATTTACGGAGAAAGTATTTCATATAACGCGTCGAAACTTGTACTAATCCTCAAACGCATTATTTTACGCCTTCTGTGAAATAATGGAAGTAATATCCAAAATACTTCAGAAAAAATGTGGGTAATTGTTTCCGGTGACAATATTATTAAAAGCTTCAAAATCAAAGAAATGAAAACTTCGACTCGAATGGGATAAAAAACCGTCAGAAAATTTGTATGCCATTGAGTTTTATAAAAATGAACTGAAAATTAAGCGAGAGAAGAAATATTTTTACTTTCATTACCAAAAGAGTGTACGAGGCTAAATTGTTCAGATTAGCATTATGGTAATAAGTGCATTTCCGGAGAAACAATTTTTATATAACGCGTTGAAATTTTCACAGATCCACAAAAGCATTAGTCTACGCCTTCTGTGAAAGCATGTAGGTAATATCTGCATTACTTTGGAAAATATGGAGGAAATAGTTGTAGTGGAAGAAATATTTTTACTTACATTAACGAAAGAGTGTACGAGACTAAAATTTTAGATTAGCATTATGTTAATAAGTGCAATTACGGAAAACATTTTCATATGACGCGCAAAAACCTGCACTGATTCACAAATACATTACCCTTCACCTTCTGTGAAAACATGGAGGTAATGTCAGCATTACTTCCGAAAATATGTGGGTAATTGTTTCCGGTGACAATATAATGAAAAGCTTCAAAAACAAAGAAATGCAAATATCCGACTCGAATGGGATAAAAAACCATCAGTAAATGTGCATACCATTGAGTTTGATGCATTTAAATAGAAAAATATGCGAGAGAAGAAATATTTTTACTTATATTAACAAAAGAGTGTACGAGGCTAAAATTTCAGATTAACATTATGTTAATAGGTGCATTTACGGAGAAAGTATTTCATATGACGCGTCGAAACTTGCACTGATCCACAAAAGCATTACTGTACGCCTTCTTTGTAAACATGTAGGTAATATCTGCATTACTTTTGAAAATATGGAGGATATAGTTATATTAACTCTTCGACGGCCATCGGGATAACTATGTTGCATTTATATGTGCCGTCCCATAGGTAGCAATGGGACATATTGGTCCCGTACTAATGGTATATTTATGTCCCATTGGTACTTACGGGTTACAGGTTAACAATCGTTTACGCCTTCTGATAAAAAATGGAGGTAATATCACCATTATTTTGGAAAATATGGAGGAAATAGTTTTCGGTAAAAATTATAGAAGCAGCTTAAAAGTAAAAACAAATACAAGAATTCGACTCGAATAGGATAAAAAAACGTCAGAAAATGTGTATGCCATTGAGTTTGATGCATAGGAACAGAAAATTCTGCGAGAGGAGAAATATTTTTAATTACATTAACAAATGATTGAACGAGGCTAAAATGTTTAGATTAGCATTATGGTAATAAGTGCATTTACGGCGACAGTATTTAATATAACGCGATGAAACTTTTACTAATATACAACAGCATTACCTTACACCTTCTGTGAAACAATGGAGGTAATATCAGTATTATTTTGTAAAATATGGAAGAAATAGTTTTCGATGACAATATAAGAAGCAGCTTAAAAGTCATTAAAAAAATGCAAAAATTCGACTCGAATGGGATAAAAAAACATCAGAAAATTTGATATGCATATGAGTTTGATGCATAGGAACAGAAAATTGTGTGAGAGAAGAAATATTTTTACTTACATTAACAAAAGAGTGTACGAGGCTAAAATTTCAGATTAGCCTAAAGGTAATGAGTGCATTTACGGAGAAAGAATTTCAGATAACGCGTCGAAACCTGTACTGATCCTCAAACGCAATACTTTACGCCTTTTGTGAAAACATGTAGGTAATATCTTCATTACTTTGGAAAATATGTGGGTAATTTTTTCCGGTGATAATATAATGAAAAGTTTCAAAATCAAAGAAATGCAAACCTCGGTACCAATGGGATAAAAAATCATCAGATATTGTGTATACCATTGAGTTTGATGCATAAAATCAGAAAATTGTGCGAGTGAAGAAATATTTTTACTTACATTAACAAAAGAGTGTACGAGGCTAAAATTTCAGATAAGCCTTATGGTAATAAGTGTATTTACGGAGAAAGTATTTCATATAACGCGTCGAAACTTGTACTGATCCTCAAACGCATTATGTTACGCCTTATGTGAAAACATGGAGGTAATATCCGCAATACTTCAGAAAAAATGTGGGTAATTGTTTCCGGTGACCATATAATGAAAAGCATCAAAATCAATGAAATGCAAACCTCAGACTCGAATGGGATAAAAAACCATAAGAAAATATGTATACCATTGAGTTTGATGTATAAGAAAAGAAAAATATGCGAGAGAAGAAATATGTTTACTTACATTAATAAAAGAGTGTACGAAGCTAAAATGTTCTGATTAGCATTATCGTAATAAGTGCATTTACGGAAAAAGATTTCATATGACGCATCAAAACTTGCACTGATCCGCAAAAGCATTATTCTACGTCTTCTGTGAAAATATGGAGGTAATATCCGCATTACTTCCGAAAATGTGTGGGTAATTGTTTCCGGTGACAATATTATAAAAAGCTTCAAAATCAAAGAAATGAAAACTTCGACTCGAATGGGATAAAAAACCGTCAGAAAATTTGTATGCCATTGAGTTTTATGCATAGGAACAGAAAATGTTGCGAGAGAAGAAATATTTTTACTTACATTACCAAAAGAGTGTACGAGGCTTAATTGTTCAGATTAGCATTATGGTAATAAGTGCATTTCCGGAGAAAGAATTTTTATATAACGCGTTGAAACTTTCACCGATCCACAAAAGCATTAGTCTACGCCTTCTGTGAAAGCATGTAGGTAATATCTGCATTACTTTGGAAAATATGGAGGAAATAGTTGTAGTGGAAGAAATATTTTTACTTACATTAATAAAAGAGTGTACGAGGCTAAAATTTCAGATTAGCATTATTGTTATAAGTGCAATTACGGAAAAAGTATTTCATATGACGCGTCAAAACGTGCACTGATTCACAAATACATTACCCTACACCTTCTGTGAAAACATGGTGGTAATGTCCGTATTACTTCCGAAAATATGTGGGTAATTGTTTCCGGTGACAATATAATGAAAAGCTTCAAAATCAAAGAAATGCAAATATCCGACTCGAATGGGATAAAAAACCATCAGAAAATGTGTATACCTTTGAGTTTGATGCATTTAGATAGAAAAATTTGCGAGAGAAGAAATATTTTTACTTATATTAACAAAAGAGTGTACGAGGCTAAAATTTCAGATTAACATTATGTTAATAAGTTCATTTACGGAGAAAGTATTTCATATGACGCGTCGAAACTTGCACTGATCCACAAAAGCATTACTGTACGCCTCCTTTGTAAACATGTAGGTAATATCTGCATTACTTTTGAAAATATGGAGGATATAGTTATATTAACCCGTTAACGCCTAGAGTACCATATATGGTACGTAATACAGGGTGAAACTTCGGCGGCACTAATATGTGCTTACATTGTTACATTTGCTTCGACATTCCGTCGATAGGACGATGAGTCTTTCCTCAATACATAGCAGTTTGTCTGGTTTCTTTCTGTTAGAATCAGTTGTCAATGTGCATGGTTGGAGGAAGGAGTGTGATAGAATACAAGGTGAGTTAGGGAATTATGGCGTTGTCCCCGAGGTTAGTGCTCCATTTCTTCTTTGATAAAAGCTTTTTTGCACATATTATTCATCTCCTTCAAAGTTAACATATATATTTTACCCGTATGTCGATCACTAAGACTCAAATGCTATTTTTGTGGTAATTTTGTGTGAAACCAATTTGGTGTACCTTATATGGTACGCTAGGCGCCTACGTGGTCATTTAGGATCCTCGAGATTTTTTCTGATTTATTTGTGTAATACTGCAGCTATAGCTGTACAAACTTGATCATATTCGTTTGAAATACTATTTTTTCTACAATACAGGTTATTTTATACAGTATTTTGCTAACTTGTAAATTATCCTGTAGAGATTTGTTTTCGAAACACCTCCAAAATGATCTTTACTCAAGATACCGCTATTGGATAATAAATGACAGGGCCGCATATCTTTGAACCGAATTTTATGTTTTATATAGTTTAATTTATTTTTGACAAAGGTTTGATTCTTATAGCTATTCCCAATATTTTCATAGTTTTAGGACCCTAACACTTGAAGAAGTTCTTATGGTATTGGAGGAAGAAGAGACATTAGATGTGAGAGAGATATTTGTTGGACCTCCAGAGCCAAATATCAATTCCGACGAGGATTCAGCTGACAAAGATAGTGGCGGTCTAATAGACAATTTGTCCGGGAGGCAGTTACTCAGTTTAGCTGAAGTGGTATTTCACGGCGATCTACGTCTGGGCACTGGGAGTGACACTGATTTTCGCGACAGATGCCGTTCCCAGCCTTCTTCAGCGCCATCTGGCTCGTCCGCACACTCGGACACTAACCTGGCTCGGTAAGAAACCAAGCATTTCTCTGTACGGAAATTAAATCAAGGGGCCAAGTCGAGGGCAGCAGAGGTACCATGGACTGATGGGAGTTTTGAGCAGCGGGAATTTGGTGGTTTACCTGAGCCCAACTTCACCATAGAGCGAGATATGTCCTCGGTAGATATTTTTGAAAGCATTTTTGATGTAGATATCGTTGATTTCCTCTCCAAAGAAACTTCTAAATATGCACTGTTCAAAAACTGTCCAGATCCTAATGTTTCACATGATGAAATGCAGGTTTTTGTAGCTATTCTGGTACTATCAGGGTATAGTGTAGTGCCAAGTAAGCGAAGTTACTGAGAGAACAAAAAAGATCTTCGAAATGATCTCATCCTATATGCCATGCGAGGGGATCGTTTCCTTCAAATATGCCAATTTATACACTGTGCAGATAATAACCCCATGGATAGTAATGATAAGATGTGGAAACTGAGACCTTTCTCTAACATGCTTCAAAATAAGTACCTGATGAAATTTCGGCCGGAGAGACACATCGACTATGATGAGTGCTTGGTTCTCTATTACGGCCGCCATAGCTGTAAGCAATTTACCAAGGGTAAGCCCATTCAATTTGGCTACAAAATATGGTGCTTGAATACACCAGACTATTACCAGGGAAAATATTGTGAGCCAAACACGGACTATGAGGCTAAATTTGGTAAAGCGGCCACTCCTATGATCAAAATGCTTGACAATTTTCCGTCATCGATAAAGAACTTATCGTATTAGTTGTATTTTGACAATCTATTTACGGGTATCAACCTTCTTCAACATCTAAAACAAAGGGGACTGGGTGGCACGGGAACAGTGTGCGAGAATAGGATTCCGAAAAATACACTGTCTATGAAAAAAATGTCCCGAGGAAGCATGGAAAGTAAAGTATCATGTAATGGTATATGCTTGATTTATTGGATGGATAATTCATTGGTTACAGTGGCATCAACTTCTTATGGGGTACATCCAGTCTCACCAGTAGGACGGTACTGTCGATCGAAAAAGAAAAGAGTAGCTATTCCCCGACCATATGCGATTAGCCAGTATAATAAGTACATGGAGGGCACTGATCGTATGGATGAAAATGTAGGAAACTACCGCATCGGTTTCCGGAGTAAGAAATGGTGGTGGCCATTGTTTACCTGTTTGATCGATACAGCGATTCATAATGCGTGGACTCTTGTGAGAAAGGCAGGGAAATCTATACCCCAATTAGAATTTAGAAGGCAGCTTGTAATGACCTTACTCGTTATGGGTCTATTCCAAGGGGTCCAGGAAGACCACCAATGAGGCAAAGTAGCATAAATAGCCAAGTTAGTGACACTATACGCAAATATGGCTACAATCATTTCGTAGCTAGTTTTTCTGAAAAAAGAGGTGTGACTGTGTGGAGCTAAATCAAGATATGAGTGCGTGAAGTGCAATGTGGGTTGCTGTCTTGAATGTTTTATCAAGTTCCGTACAGCATAAAGATTCAAACCATAAATCATAAAGAATTCCATGAATCATAAAAATTTTATAGACTTGAAGAATAACGCTTTCTAAAAATGTAATTCACCTTATTTCAACTGAATACGTATAATACTATTTGTTAAGAGTTATGTTTCTGAGAATATGTAGGTATTTATCCATTTCCTGTGTATCCATTTTCAGGATGAAAAGTAAAAATGCATAAACACTGTCTTAGCCCTTTATTTGCATAATACGTTTAAAATAACTTGAACATTAATTTTACTTGAAATAAACTGCAGGGACGTATAATGGAGCAGATAACTCTGCATTACAACAGACACCCTACAAGCGCCTAGCGTACCATATATGGTACACTCTATATCTCAGAAATAAGAATGAATATTGCTATGATAATTTCGATTCTGAATAAGAATAATGTAATAAGACGAAATTTTAAATATAAAGCAAATCAGAAAAATAAATTAATTCAGGCGTTAAAGGGTTAACTCTTCGACGGCCATCGGGATAACTATGTTGCATTTATATGTGCCGTCCCATAGGTAGCAATGGGACATATTGGTCCCGTACTAATGGTATATTTATGTCCAATTGGTACTTACGGGTTACAGGTTAACAATCGTTTACGCCTTCTGAGAAAAAATGGAGGTAATATCACCATTATTTTGGAAAATATGGAGGAAATAGTTTTCGGTAAAAATTATAGAAGCAGCTTAAAAGTAAAAACAAATACAAAAATTCGACTCGAATAGGATAAAAAAACGTCAGAAAATGTGTATGCCATTGAGTTTGATGCATAGGAACAGAAATTTTTGCGAGAGAAGAAATATTTTCAATTACATTAACAAATGAGTGAACGAGGCTAAAATGTTTAGATTAGCATTATGGTAATAAGTGCATTAACGGAGACAGTAATTTATGTAACGCAATAAAAAACTGTTATTGATATACAACAGCATTACCTTACACCTTATGTGAAAAAATGGTGGTAATATCAGTATTATTTTGTAAAATATGGAAGAAATAGTTTTCGGTGACAATATAAGAAGCAGCTTAAAAGTCATAAAAAAATGCAAAAATTAGACTCGAATGGGATAAAAAAACATCAGTAAATTTGATATGCAATTAAGTTTGATGCATAGGAGCAGAAAATTCTGTGAGAGAAGAAATATTTTTACTTACATTAACAAAAGAGTGTACGAGGATAAAATTTCAGATTAGCCTAAAGGTAATAAGTGCATTTACGGAGAAAGTATTTCATATAACGCGTCGAAACCTGTACTGATCCTCAAACGCATACTTTACACCTTTTGTGAAAACATGAAGGTAATATCTGCAATACTTCCGAAAACATTTGGGTAATTGTTTCCGGTGACAATATAATGAAAAGCTTCAAAATTAAAGAAATGCAAAACTTTGAGTCGAATGGGATAAAAAACCATAAGAAAAAGTGTATACCATTGAGTTTGATGCATAAAAACAAAAAAATATGCGAGAGAAGAAATATGTTTACTTATATTAACAAAAGAGTGTACAAGGCTAAAATGTTCAGATTATTATTATGGTAATAAGTGCATTTACGGAAAAAGTATTTCATATGACGCGTCGAAACTTGCACTGATCCACAAAAGCATTACTTTTCGCCTTCTGTAAAAATATGGAGGTAATATCCGCATTACTTCTGAAAATATGTGGGTAATTTTTTCCGGTGACAATATAATGAAAAGTTTCAAAATGAAAGAAATGCAAAACCTCGGCTCCAATGGGATAAAAAATCATCAGATATTGTGTATACCATTGAGTTTTATGCATAGGAACAGGAAATTGTGCGAGAGAAGAAATATTTTTACTTACATTACCAAAAGAGTGTACGAGGCTTAAATTTCAGATTAGCCTTATGGTCATAAGAGCATTTACGGAGAAAGTCTTTCATATAACGCGTCGAAACTTGTACTGCTCCTTAAACGCATTATTTTACGCCTTCTGTGAAAACATGGAGGGAATATCCGCAATACTTCAGAAAAAATGAGGGTAATTGTTTCCGGTGACAATATAATGAAAAGCATCAAAATCAATGAAATGCAAAACTCAGACTCAAATGGGATAAAAAACTATAAGAAGATGTGTATACCATTGAGTTTGATGTATTAGAAAAAAAAAATATGCGAGAGAAGAAATATTTTTACTTACAATAATAAAAGAGTGTACGAAGCTAAAATGTTCAGATTAGCATTATCGTAATAAGTGCATTTACGGAAAAAGATTTCATATGACGCGTCAAAACTTGCCTTGATCCGCAAAAGCATTATTCTACGTCTTCTGTGAAAATATGGAGGTAATTTCCGCATTACTTTCTAAAATATGTGGAAAATTGTTTCCGGTGACAATATTATAAAAAGCTTCAAAATCAAAGAAATGAAAACTTAGACTCGAATGGGATAAAAAACCGTCAGACAATTTGTATGCAATTGAGTTTTATGCATAGGAACAGAAAATTTTGCGAGAGAAGAAATATTTTTACTTACATTACCAAAAGAGTGTACGAGGCTAAATTGTTCAGATTAGCATTATGGTAATAAGTGCATTTCCGGTGAAAGTATTTTTATATAACGCGTTGAAACTTTCACCGATCCACAAAAGCATTAGTCTACGCCTTCTGTGAAAGCATGTAGGTAATATCTGCATTGCTTTGGAAAATATGGAGGAAATAGTAGTATTGGAAGAAATATTTTTACTTACATTAACAAAAGAGTGTACGAGGCTAAAATTTCAGATTAGCATTATGTTAATAAGTGCAATTACGGAGAAAGTATTTCATATGACGCGCAAAAACCTGCACTGATTCACAACAATATTACCCTACGCCTTCTGTGAAAACATGGAGGTAATGGCCGCATTATTTCCGAAAATATGTGGGTAATTGTTTCCGGTGACAATATAATGAAAAATTTCAAAATCAAAGAAATACAAATATCCGACTCGAATGGGATAAAAAACCATCAGAAAATGTGTATACCATTGAGTTTGATGTATTTAAATAGAAAAATATGCGAGAGAAGAAATATTTTTACTTATATTAACAAAAGAGTGTACGAGGCTAAAATTTCAGATTAACATTATGTTAATAAGTGCATTTATGGAGAAAGTATTTCATATGACGCGTCGAAACTTGCACTGATACACAAAAACATTACTATACGCCTTCTGTGTAAACATTGGTCCCGTACTAATGGTATATTTATGTCCCATTGGTACTTACGGGTTACATGTCAACAATTGTTTGCGCCTTCTGAGAAAAAATGGAGGTAATATCAGCATTTTTTTGGAAAATATGGAGGAAATAGTTTTCGGTAAAAATAATAAAAGCAGCTTAAATGTCAAAACAAATGCAAAACTTCGACTCGAATAGGATAAAGAAACGTCAGAAAATGTGTATGCCATTGAGTTTGATGCATAGGAACAGAACATTTTGCGAGAGAAGAAATATTTTTAAATACAATAACAAATGAGTGAACGAGGCTAAAATGTTTAGATTAGCATTATGGTAATAAGTGCATCTACGGAGACAGTATTTTATATAACACGATGAAACAATTTTTGGTATACAACAGCATGACCTTACACCTTCTGTGAAAAATGTAGGTAATATCAGCATTATTTTGGAAAATATGGAAGAAATAGTTTTCGGTGACAATATAAGAAGCAGCTTAAAAGTAAAAAAAAATTCAAATCCTCGACTCGAATGGGATAAAAAAACATCAGGAAATTTAATATGCAATTGCGTTTGATGCATAAGAATAGAAATTTCTGTGAGAGAAGAAATATTTTTACTTACATTAACAAAAGAGTGTACGAGGCTAAAATTTCAGATTAGCCTTATGGTAATGAGTGCATTTACGGAGAAAGTATTTCATATAACGCGTCGAATCCTGTACTGATCCTCAAACGCCTTTACTTTACGCTTTCTGTGAAAACATGAAGGTAATATCTGCATTACCTGTGAAAAAATTGGGGTAATTGTTTCCGGTGACTATATAATGAAAAGCTTCAAAATTATAGGAATGCAAAACTTTGAGTCGAATGGGATAAAAATCCATAAGGAAAGTTGTGTACGATTGAGTTTGATGCATAAAAACAAAAAAATATGCGAGAGAAGAAATTAGTTTACTTACATTAACAAAAGAGTGTACAAGTCTAAAATGTTCAGATTAGTACTATGGTAATAAGTGCATTTACGGAAAAAAATATTTCATATGACGCGTCGAAACTGTCACTGATCAACAAAAGCATTACTTTTCGCATCTTCTGAAAATATGGAGGTAATATCCGCATTACTTCTGAAAATATGTGTATAATTGTTTCCAGTGACAATATAATGAAAAGTTTCAAAATCAAAGAAATGCAAAACTTCGGCTCGAATGGGATAAAAGACCATCAGATATTGTGTATACCATTGAGTTTGATGCATAAAATCAGAAAATTGTGCGAGTGAAGAAATATTTTTACTTACATTAACAAAAGAGTGTACGAGGCTAAAATTTCAGATTAGCCTTATGGAAATAAGTGTATTTACGGAGAAAGTATTTCATATAACGCGTCGAAACATGTACTGATCCTCAAACGCATTATTTTACGCCTTCTGTATAAACATGGAGGTAATATCCGAAATACTTCATAAAAAATGTGGGTAATTGTTTCCGGTGACAATATAATGAAAAGCATCAAAATCAATGAAATGCAAAACTCAGACTCGAATGGGATAAAAAACCATAAGAAAATGTGTATACCATTGATTTTGATGTATAAGAAAAGAAAAATATGCGAGAGTAGAAATATGTTTACTTACATTAATAAAAGAGTGTACGAAGCTAAAATGTTCTGATTAGCATTATCGTATTAAGTGCATTTACGGAGAAAGATTTCATATGACGCGTCAAAACTTGCCTTGATCCGCATAAGCATTATTCTACGTCTTCTGTGAAAATATGGAGGTAATATCCGCCTTATTTCCGAAAATATGTGGGTAATTGTTTCCGGTGACAATATTATAAAAAGCATCAAAATCAAAGAAATGAAAACTTCGACTCGAATGGGATAAAAAACCGTCAGAAAATTTGTATGCCATTGAGTTTTATGCATAGGAACAGAAAATGTTGCGAGAGAAGAAATATTTTTACTTACATTACCAAAAGAGTGTACGAGGCTAAATTGTTCAGATTAGCATTATGGTAATAAGTGCATTTCAGGAGAAAGAATTTTTATATAACGCGTTGAAACTTGCACCGATCCACAAAAGCATTAGTCTACGGCTTCTGTGAAAGCATGTAGGTAATATCTGCATTACTTTGGAAAATATGGAGGAAATAGTAGTAGTGGAAGAAATATTTTTTCTTACATTAACAAAAGAGTGTACAAGGCTAAAATTTCAGATTAGCATTATGTTAACAAGTGCAATTACGGAGAAAGTATTTCATATGACTCGCCAAAGCTTGCATTGATTCACAATAATATTACCCTACGCCTTCTGCGAAAACAAGGAGGTAATGTCCGCATTACTTCCGAAAATATGTGGGTAATTGTTTCCGGTGACAATATAATGAAAAGCTTCAAAATCAAAGAAATGCAAATATCCGACTCGAATGGGATAAAAAAACCATCAGAAAATGTGTATACTATTGAGTTTGATGCATTTAAATAGAAAAATATGCGAGAGAAGAAATATTTTTACTTATATTAACAAAAGAGTGTACGAGGCTAAAATTTCAGGTTAACATTATGTTAATAAGTGCATTTACGGAGAAAGTATTTCATATGACGCGTCGAAACTTGCACTGATCCACAAAAGCATTACTGTACGCCTTCTGTGTAAACATGTAGGTAATATCTGCATTACTTTTCAAAATATGGAGGAAATAGTTGTATTAACTCTTCGACGGCCATCGGGATAACTATGTTGCATTTAATTGTGCCGTCCCATAGGTAGCAATGGGACATATTGGTCCCGTATTAATGGTATATTTATGTCCCATTGATACTTACGGGTAACAGGTTAACAATCGTTTACGCCTTCTGAGAAACAATGGAGGTAATATCAGCATTATTTTGGAAAATATGGAGGAAATAGTTTTCGGTAAAAATTATAGAAACAGCTTATAAGTCAAAACAAATGCAAAAATTCGACTCAAATAGGATTAAAAAACATCAGAAAATGTGTATGCCATTGAGTTTGATGCATAGGAACAGAAATTTTTGCGAGAGAAGAAATATTTTCAATTACATTAACAAATGAGTGAACGAGGCTAAAATGTTTAGATTAGCATTATGGTAATAAGTGCATTAACGGAGACAGTAATTTAATTAACGCAATAAAAAACTGTTATTGATATACAACAGCATTACCTTACACCTTATGTGAAAACATGGAGGTAATATATACATTACTTCCGAAGATATGTGGGTAATTGTTTCCGGTTACAATATAATGAAAATATTCAAAATCAAAGAAAAGCAAAACTCCGATTCGAATGGGATAAAAAACCATCAGAAAATGTGTATACTATTGAGTTTGATGCATTGGAACATAACAATATATTTGAGAGATGTAATATTTTTACTTACATTAACAAAAACGTGTACGAGGCTAAAATTTCAGATTAGCATTATGTTATTAAGTGCATTTACGGAGACAGTTTTTCATATGAATCGTCGAACTGGTACTGATCCAAAATAGCATTACTCTACGCCTTCTGCGAAAACATAGAGGCAATATTCGTCTAACAGTAGAAGATATGGGTGTAAATGTCTACGGTGACTAAATTAGCAAAAGGCTTCTTAATAAAAAAAATGGTATCCATGGTTACTTGAGATTTAACAGAGGATGGCGAAGGGAACTGATTATTTGGATAGGCATGGAGGTAATATCCGCAAACCTATCGAAGATATGGGTGAAAATGCCTGCGGTGACTAAATTAGCAAAAGGCTTCTAAATGAGAGAAATGGTAACCATGGATACTTGAGATTGAACAGAGGAGGGCGAAGGGAACTATATTTTTTGGATAGGCATAACTGGAATAAATGCTGTTACAGACTAAATACTCAAGGTTTAATCGTGTAATTTGATGTGCAGGAATATGGTATATTTATTAACCTACCCTGAAACAATGGCGGTTATATCTGCATAAGATTCAAAAATATTTGGGTAATTGTTTCCGGTGACAATATAATGAAAATCTTCAAAATCAAATAAATGCAAAACTTCGGCTCGAATAGGATAAAAAACCATCTGAAATTGTGTATACCATTGAGTTTGATGCATAGGAAATGAAAATTCTGCGAGAGAAGAAATATTTTTAATTACATTAACAAATGAGTGAACGAGGCTAAAATGTTCAGATTAGCATTATGGTAATAAGTGCATTTACGGAGACAGTATTTTATGTAACGCGCTGAAACTTTTAATGATTTACAACAGCATTTTTCTTATGCCTTCTGTGAAAACACGTAGGTAATATCCACATTACTTCCGAAAATATGTGCGTAATTGTATCCGGTTACAATATAATGAAAAGCTTCAAAATCAAAGAAACGCAAAAATCCGACTAGAATGGGATAAAAAACCATCAGAAAATGTGTATACCATTGAGTTTGATGCAAAGGAACAAAAAAATATGCGAGAGAAGAAATATTTTTACTTACATTACCACAAGAGTGTACGAGGCTAAAATTTCAGATTAGCATTATGTTAATAAGTGCATTTACGGAGAAAGTATTTCATATGACGCGTCGAAGCTGGTACTGATCCACAATAGCATTACTCTACGCCTTCTTTGAAAACATGGAGGTAATATTCGTCTAACTGTAGAAGATATGGGTGTAAATGTCTACGTTGACTAAATTAGGAAAAGGCTTCTTAATAAAAGAAATGGTATCCATGGTTACTTGAGATTGAACAAAGGTTGGCGAAGGGAACTAATTTTTTTGGTAGACATGGAGGTAATATCCGTAAACCTATCGAAGATATGGGTGTAAATGACCACGGTGACTAAATTAGCAAAATGCTTCTAAATGAATGAAATGGTATCCATGGATACCATTGAGTTGGATGGCGAAGGGAACTATGTTTTTTGGAAAGGCATAACTGGAATAAGTGCTGTTACAGACTAAGTATTCAAGGTTTAGTCGTGTAATTAGATGTGCAGGAATAAAGTATATTTCTTAACCTACCCTAAAACAATGGCGGTTATATCTGCATAAAATTTGAAAATATATGTGGGTAATTGTTTCCGGTGACAATATAATGAAAAGCTTCAATATCAAGGAAATGCAAAACTTCCGCTAGAAACTTGTACTGATCTTCAAACGCATAACTCTACGTTTTCTGTGAAATCATGGAGGTAATATCCGCAATACTTCAGAAAATATGTGGGTAATTGTTTCCGGTGACAATATAATGAAAAGCAAAAAAATCAAAATAATGCAAAACTTCGACTCGAATGAGATAAAAAACCATAAGAAAATGTGTCTTCCATTGAGTTTGATGCATAGGAACCGAAAAATATGCGAGAGAAGAAATACGTTTACTTACATCAACAAAAGATTATACGAAGCCAAAATGTTCAGATTAGCATTATGGTAATAGGTGCATTTACGAGAAAAGTATTTCATATGACGCGTCGAAACTTGCTCTGATCCACAAAAGCATTACTTTACGCCTTCTGTGAATATATGAAGGTAATATCTGCATTACTTCTGAAAATGTGTGGGTAAAAGTTTCCGGTGACAATATTATAAAAAGCTTCAAAATCAAAGAAATGAAAACTTCGACTCTAATGGTATAAAAAAACGTCAGAAAATGTGTATGCCATTGAGTTTTATGCATAGAAACAGAAAATGTTGAGATAGAAGAAATATTTTTACTTACATTAACAAAAGAGTGTACGAGGCTAAAATGTTCAGATTAGCATTATGGTAATAAGTGCATTTACGGAGAAAGTATCTCCTTTGACTCGTCGAAACTTGCACTGATCCACAAAGCATTTCAGATTAGCATTATGAAGACAGTATTTCATATAACGCGATGAAACTTTCACTGATTATCAACAGAATTACCCTACGCCGTCTGTGAAAACCTAGGGTTAATATCCGCATTTTTTCCGAAAATATGTGGGTAATTCTTTCCGGTGACAATATAATGAAAAACTTTATAATTTAAAGAAATGCAAAAATCCGAATCCGAATGCCATACGCCTTCTCAAAGAGAAAAATGGAGGTAATAAGAGCATTATTTTGGAAAATATGGAGGAAGTAGTTTTCGGTGACAATTTTAGAAGCAGCTTAAAAGTTAAAACAAATGCAAAAATTCGACTCGATTGGGATAAAAAACCATCAGAAAATTGTATACCATTGAGTTTGATCCATAGAAAAAGAAGATTTATGTGAGAGAAGAAATATTTTTACCTACATTAACAAAAGGGTGTACGAGGCTAAAATTTCAGATTTGCCTTATGGTAATGAGTGCATTTACGGAGAAAGTATTTCATATAACGCGTCGAAACCTGTACTGATCCTCAAACGCATTACTCTACGCCTTGTATGAAAAAACGGAGGTATATCCGCATAACTATCGAAGATATGGGTGTCAATGCCTAGGGTGACTAAATTAGCAAAAGGCTTCTAAATGAAAGAAATGGTATCCATGGTTACTTGAGATTGAACAGAGGATGGCGAAGAGAACTAATGTTTTGGATAGGCATTGAGGTAATATCCGCAAACCTATCGAAGATATGGGTGTAAATGCCTACGGTGACTAAATTAGCAAAAGGCTTCTAAATGAAAGAAATGGTATCCATGGATACTTGAGATTGAACAGGGGATGGCGATGGGAACTATATTTTTTGGATAAGCAAAACTGGAATAAGTGCTGTTACAGACTATGTACTCAAGATTTAGCCTTTAATTTGATGTGCAGCAATAAGGTATATTTCTTAACCTATCTTGAAAGAATGGCGGTTATATCTGTATATGATTTGATAATATGTGGGTAATTGTTTCCGGTGACAATATTATGAAAAGCTTCAAAATCAAAGAAATGCAAAACTCTGACTCGAATGGGATAAAAAAAACCATCAAAAAATTGTATACCATTGAGTTTGATCCATAGAAAAAGAAGATTTATGTGAGAGAAGAAATATTTTTACTTACATTAACAAAAGAGTGTACGAGGCTAAAATTTCAGATTTGCCTTATGGTAATAAGTGCATTTACGGAAAAAGTATTTCATATAACGCGTCGAAACTTGTACTTATCCTCAAACGCATTACTCTAATCCTTCATTGAAAACACGGAGGTAATATCTGAATAACTTTTTAACATATGTGGATAATTGTTTCCGGTGACAATATAATGAAAAGCTTCAAAATCAAAGAAATGCTAAAATCCGAATCGAATGGGATGACCACGGGGTAAAAAAACCGTCAGAAAATGTGTATGTTATTGAGTTTTATGCAAAGAAACAGAAGATGTTGCGAGAGAAAAAATATTTTTACTTGCATTAACAAATGAGTGTACGAGGCAAAAAGGTTCAGATTAGCAGTATGGTATAAAGTGCATTTTCGGAAAAAAAATTCCATATAACGCGTTGAAACTTTCACCGATCCACAAAAGCATTACTTTACGCCTTCTGTGAAAACATGTAGGTAATACCTGCACAACCTTGGAAAATATGGAGGAAAGAGTTATATTAACTCTTCGACGGCCATCGGGATAACCATGTTAAATTTATATGTGCCGTCCCATAGGTAGCAATGGGAAATATTGGTCCCGTACTAATGGTATATTTGTGTCCCATTGGTACTAACGGGTTACTGGTTAACAACCGTTTACGCCTTCTGAGAAAAAATGAAGGTAATATCAGCATTATTTTGGAAAATATGGAGGAAATAGTTTTCGGTGACAATAATAGAAGCACCTTAAAAATAAAAAAAAAAATGCAAAAATTCGACTCGAATTGGATAAAAAACCATCAAAAAATTGTATCCTATTGAGTTAGATGCATAGGAAAAAAAATTTTTGCGAGAGAATAAATATTTTTAATTACATTAAATAATGAGTGAACGAGGCTAAAATGTTCAGATTAGCATTATGTTAATTAGTGCATTTACGGAGAAAGAATTTCATATAACGCAATGAAACTTTCAATAATCCACAACAGCATTACCTTACGCCTTCTGTAAAAACATGGAGTTAATATTCGCATTACTTCCAAAAATATGTGGGTAATTCTTTCCGGTGACAATATAATGAAAAGCTTCAAAATCAAGGAAATGCAAAAATCCGACTCGAATGGGATAAAAACCATCAGAAAATGTATATACCATTGCGTTTGATGCATAGGAACAGTAAAATATGCGAGAGAAGAAATATTTTTGCTTACATTAACAAAAGAGTGAACGAGGCTAAAATTTCAGATTAGCATTATGTTAATAAGTGCATTTACGGAGAAAGTATTTCTAATGACGCGTCGAAACTTGCACTGATCCACAAAAGCACTACTCTACGCCTTTTTTGAAAAAAAGAGGTAATATCCGCATAACTATCGAAGATATGGTTGTAAATTCTTACGTTGACTAAATTAGGAAAAGGCTTCCAAATGAAAGAAATGGTATCCATGGTTACTTGAGATTGAACAGAGAATGGCGAAGGGAAATTATTTTTTGGATAGGCATTACTGGAATAAGTGCTGACTAAGTACTCAAGGTTTAGTCGTGTAATTTGATGTGCAGGAAAAAGGTATATTTTTTAACCTACCCTGCAAGAATTGCGGTTATATCTGCTTAATATTCGAAAATATGTGGGTAAATGTTTCCGGTGACAATATAATGAAAAGCTTCAGAATCAAAGAAATGCAAAACTTTGACTCGAATGGGATAAAAAACCATCAGAAAATGTGTATACACCTGAGTTTGATGCATAGGAACAGAAAATTCTGCGAGAGAAGAAATATTTTTACTTACATTAACAAAAGAGTATACGAGGCTAAAATTTCAGATTAGCCTTATGGTAATAAGTGCAGTTACGGAGAAAGTAATTCATATAACGCGTGTTTCCTTTACTTATCTTCAAACGCATTACTCTACGCTTTCTGTGAAAATTTGGAGGTAATATCCGAAATACTTCCGAAAATATGTGGGTAATTGTTTCCGGTGACAATATAAAGAAAAGCTTCAAAATCAAAGAAATTCTAAACTCCGACTCGAATGGAATAATAAAAGCATCAGAAAATTTGTATACCATTGAGTTTGATGCATAGGAAGAGAAAAATATTCGAGAGAAGAAATATGTTTACTTACATTAGCAAAAGATTGTCTGAGGCTAAAATGTTGAGTTTAGCATTATGGTAATAAGTGCATTAACGGTGAAATTATTTCATATGACGCGTCGAAACTTGCACTGATCCACTAAAGCATTACTCTTCGCCTTCTGTGAAAATTAAGAGATAATATCTGTATTACTTCCGAAAATATGTGGGTAATTGTTTCCGGTGACAATATTGTAAAAAGCATCCAAATCAAAGAAATGCAAAACTTCGACTCGAATGGGAAAAAAAACCATCAGAAAATGTATGTTATTGAGTTTGATGCATAGGAACAGAAAAATAAGCGAGAGAAGAAATTTTTTTACTTATATTAACAAAAGAGTGTACGAGGCTATAATTTCCGATTAGCATTATGATAATAAGACAATTTACGGAGAAAGTGTTTCATATGACGTGTCGAAACCTTCACTGATCCACAATAGCATTACTTTTCTTCTTCTGTGAAAAACTGGAGGTAATATCCGCGTAACTGTCGAAGAACTTGATGTATATGCCTACGGTGACTAAATTAGCTAAAGGCTTCTAAATAAAAGAAATGGTATCCATGGTTACTTGAGATTGAACAGAGGATGGCGAAGGGAACTAATTTTTTGGATAGGCATAACTGGAATAAGTTCAGTTACAGACTAAATACTCAAGGTTTAGACGTGTAATTTTATGTGCAGGAATAAGGTATATTTCTTAACCTACCCTAAAAGAATGGCGGTTATATCTGCATAAGATTCGAAAATATGTCGGTAAATGTTTCCGTTGAAACTATAATGAAAAGCTTCAAAATCAAAGAAATGAAAAAATCCGACTCAAATGGGATAAAAAACCATAAGAAAATAGGTATACCATTGAGTTTGATGCATAGTAGCAGAACAATATGCGAGAGAAGAAATATGTTTACTTACATTAACAAAAGAGTGTACGAGGCTAAAATGTTCAGATTAGCATTATGGTAATAAGTGCATTTACGGAGAAAGTATTTCATATGACGCGTCGAAACTAGCACTGATCCACTAAAGCATTACTTTACGCCTCGGGTGAAAATATGAAGGTAATATCTTCATTATTTCCGAAAATATGTGGGTAATTGTTTCCGGTGACAATATTATAAAAAGCTTCAAAATCAAAGAAATGCAAAACTTCGACTCGAATGGGATGAAAAACCGTCAGAAAATGTGTTTGCCATTTAGTTTAATGCATAGGAATAGAAATGTTTGCGAGAGAAGAAATATTTTTTACTTACATTAACAAAAGAGTGTACGAGGCTAAAATGTTCAGATTAGCATTATGGTAATAAGTGCATTTACGGAGAAAGAATTTCATATAACGCATCGAAACTTTCATTGATCCACAAAAGCATTACTCTACGCTTTCTTTGAAAACATGTAGGTAATATATGCATTACTTTGAAAAATATGGAGGACATAGTTATATTAACTCTTCGACGGCCATCGGGATATATATGTTGCGTTTATATGTGCCGTCCCATAGGTAGCATGGGTACATATTGGTCCCGTACTAATGGTATATTTGTCTCCCATTGGTACTTACGGGTTACAGGTTAACAATTGTTTACGCCTTCTGAGAAGAAATGGAGGTAATATTTCCATTACTTTGGAAAATATGGAAGAAATAGTTATATTAACTCTTCGTCGGCCATCGGGATAACAATGTTCCATTTATATGTGCTGTCCCATAGGTAGCAACGGGACATATTGGTCCCGTACTAATGGTATATTTGTGTCCCATTGGTACTTACGGGTTACAGTTTAACAATCGTTTACGCCTTCTATGAAAAAATGGAGGTAATATCCGCAATACTTCCGAAAATGTGTGGGTAATTGTTACCGATGACAATATAATGAAAAGCTTCAAAATCAAAGAAATGCAAAACTTCGACTCGAATGGGATAAAAAACCATCAGAAAATGTGTATACCATTGAGTTTTATGCATAGGAACAGAAAATTCTGCGAGAGAAGAAATATTTTGTTTTACATTAACAAAAGAGTGTACGAGGCCAAAATTTTAGATTAGCCTTATGGTAATAAGTGCATTTACGGAGAAAGTATTTCATATTACGCGTCGAAACTTGTACTTATCCTCAAACGCATTACTCTACGCCTTCTATGAAAACATGGAGGTAATATCCTCAATACTTCTGACAATATGTGGGTAATTGTATCCGGTAACAATATTTTTACTTACATTAACAAAAGAGTGTACGAGGCTAAAATGTCCAGATTAGCATTATGGTAATAAGTGCATTTACGGAGAAATAATTTCATTTAACGCATTGAAACTTTCACTCTTCCACAAAAGCATTACTCTACGCCTTCTATGAAAACATGTAGGTAATATCTTCATTACTTTGGAAAATATGGTGGAAAAAGTTATATTAATTCTTCGACGGCCATCGTGATAACTATGTTACATTTATATGTGCCGTCCCATAGGTAGCAATAGGACATATTGGTCCCGTTTTAATGGTATATTTGTGTCCTATTGGTACTTACGGGTTACAGATTAACAATCGTTTACACCTTCTGAGAAAAAATGGAGGTAATATCAGCATTATTTTGAAAAATATGGAGGAAATAGTTTTCGGTGACAATATTAGAAGCAGCTTGAAGGCATTTCATTTCCCCTGTTCGAAAATTAAGTTCTTATGCATCAAACTCAATGGTATACACATTTTCTGTAGGTTTTTATCCCTTTTGAGTCGAAGTTTTGCATTTCTTCGATTTTGTAGCTTTTCATTATATTGTCACCGGAAACAATTACCCATATATTTTAGAATCTTATGTAGATATAACCGCCATTCTTTCAGGGTAGGTTAAGAAATGTACCTTATTCCTGCACATCAAATAACACGACTAAACCTTGAGTACTTAGTCTGTAACAGCACTTATTCCAGTTATGCCTATCCAAAAAATTAGTTCCCTTCGCCATCCTCTGTTCAATCTCAAGTAACCATGGATACCATTTCTTTCATTTAGAAGTCTTTTGCTAATTTAGTCACCGTAGGCATTTACACCCATATCTTCGATAGTTATGCGGATATTACCTCTATTTCCCTATCCAAAAAATTAGTTCCCTTCGCCAATCTCTGTTCAATCTCAAGTAACCATGGATACCATTTCTTTCATTTAGAAGCATTTTGCTAATTTAGTCACCGTAGGCATTTTCACCCATATCTTCGACAGCTATGCGGATATTGTCTCCATTCTATTACAGAAAGCGCAGAAAAATGCTTTTGTTGATCAGTGAAAGTTTCATTGCGTTATATGAAATACTTTTTCCGTAAATGCACTTATTACCATAATGCTAATCTGGACATTTTAGCCTCGTTCACTCATTTGTTAATGTAATTAAAAATATTTCTTCTCTAACAAAATTTTCTGTTCCTATGCATCAAACTCAATGGCATACAATATTTTAATGGTGTTTTATCCCTTTAAGTCGAATTTTTGCATTTTTTTTTACTTTTAAGCTGCTACTATTATTGTCACCTTAAACTATTTCCTCCATATTTTCCAAAATATTGCTGATATTACCTCCATTTTTTCTCAGAAGGCCTAAACGATTGTAAACCTGTAACCCGTAAGTACCAATGGGACACAAATATACCATTAGTACGGGACAAATATGTCCCATTGCTACATATGGGACGGCACATATAAATGCAACATAATTATCCCGATGGCCTTCGAAGAGTTAATAAAACTATTTTCTCCATATTTTCCAAAGTAATGTAGATATTACCTACATGTTTTCACAGAAGGCGTAGAGTAATGCTTTTGTGGATCAGTAAATGTTTCAACGCGTTATATGAAATTTATTCTCCGTAAATGCACTTATTACTATAATGCTAATCTGAACATTTTAGCCTCGTTCACTCTTTTGTTAATGTACGTAAAAATATTTCTTCCCTCGCAAATTTTCTGTTCCTATGCATTAAACTCAATTGCATACACATTTTCTGACGGTTTTTTATCCCATTGGAGTCGAAGTTTTGCATTTCTTTTATTTTGAAGCTTTTTATAATATTGTCACCGGAAACAATTACCCACATATTTTCAGGGTTAATGCGGGTAGTGGTTGACCGTCGTGAAGTTAGTAGCAATGAGAGAAGAATTTATAGTCCAGCTAGAATTAAAGAGGATCAAAGAAAACGATACGCTTCCTGCAACTACTATGGGTCAGAATAGTCAAGTGTAATGAATCATGTGGGAATATTTACCACTGAAAAGGATAAGAAATCAAGCGATTCTTTTCGAAGGCGTAGTCAGCAATCACACGACAAAATGAGAGTATAAATCCTACATCTACATCTAAAAAATACCCTGCAAGCCACCTCAGGGGTGTTTGGCAGGGGGTGAGTAATCACCAACATGCATTACACTATACCCTAAAGTTAGTGTAACTACGACTTATTATGCATTAGCGTAAATCGCTAATGTATGTCACGAGGCGAAGCCTCACAAGCATGCACCACTACACTACAGATGTCATCAAAATGGATAGTGACCTCAATATACATGCATTCTACAACTACACAGATGGACAGGGACACAAGACCCATGTAGAAAACATGCTAGGCGTGCTGTTAGTATGTGTTAGGTAATGGCTAAGGATTCAAGTATTAGGAGTACTACTACTACTAAGAGCTACACTACCTAACGACAAACCTAGATAAAAGTCTAATGGCAGCTATTATGGTCCCTTATCGTTCGTGGGTAAAATGAAATCTTAAATCTATCCTTTCATCAGTCTAGTTCCCTAATTTTACTCTCATGATCTGATCTACCGTAGTAAGTCGGATTTCGTAAAATATTGTCAACGTCGTTAGAGAATAGACCGGTTTGGATTTTACATAATAGATATAGTCTAAATTTTAATCGACGGTCTGAAAGCTTTTCCCATCCCAGTTGCTGCAAAAGGTCAGTAACACTAACGAGATAACTCACACTAACACTGGACACAACCCAACTCTCTTGTGGCTTCAGCTGAGCGTCGAGTTAGGAGAGAGCGTTATTTTCCTGATAAGACTACTTTTGCATATGCTAATGCTAGCGCATTTTTAATATTCTCGTTATAGTTCTTTCCTTTTCTTGCCCATTTCTGTAATACCCCTTTAATACTTTCCTTATGTCGTCTCATTCAGATCTGAGCGCCACAAAGTCAATGAGGTATTTGGTAAGGTGACGAAAGGAAATATCCGTAACGCACTCTCCACATCATGCCCAAGTAGGAATTTTTTTTTTGGAGAGAGTAATTTTTTTTTCTTTAATACTTACATTTAATATTTTACATTTAATACATATTAATGCCATTTACGCTACAATTTAGGCCCCGCTAAGTCTCAAGGATTACATTGAATAATCTCCTTCCCTTTTGGGATTCAAGTCCGCACCCTCGGGAATCAAACTCTTCACTCGAACGACCACACTAACGAGCTCATCGACAAACTATTGTTTCATTGGTAATGATGGGAATATTCATCCTGGGGTTCCATAGAAAAACCAGGTTTTAGCCGTCACCGAATGAACATTTTCCCTCGTCTATTGCTCCTTGTAAAATGTATAAGAAAAAAATATTTGTAAATGTTTATAAATGTGATATTTTACAGTATAAGTTTGCAAATGTCGTGAACTTTCCGCATCGTTACAGATTTCAATAAGAGCACGAAACTAATTCTCGACTCCAGCTAATCGAGCAGCACTTCATGCAAAAATCTGATATCCTGGATAATTTTTAAAGATTTCTAGTGCATTGGCTAAGAGGGAATAAGTGCGAACAAATAAAAGTAAAGAACTCATACTTGAGAAATAAATTTCAAAGTGACTTTAGTTAGCTTGAGTTCCAGCATCATGTAACTTGATATCTCGTTACATAATTTTATAAAAGTAGTCCACCGATTACCTTCATGTACTAGAGAGAGATTTTCTGGCTGGTGTCTGGTGGAGGAAGCAAGGATCGTCACGGTCTTTTAGAGATTGATAGGCAGGGAAGGGTTTACCTTTGAAGTATGTTTACACTTTAACCTTCAACTGATAAGAAACAAATAAAATTAACTTAATCTTAGTCAACATACTAGTAATTCATTTAAGATAAGTTTTGAATGGAACGTATATGTGAGCTGGAAAAGTATTTTTGTTAAAACTGTAATTACTCTGTTTTCAATCATATTAATAACATCAATTAGCAATCAGCTTCTGCAGTATGCTCTGCAATTTCTCAGTGCTAAAGTGTCTCGTCATCGGGAACGAGTTTACATATAAAAAAATTTAACTATTCAAGTATATAGAATGTGAATATAAATAGTCAAGTGCTAATAGTGACGGACTGGATTTACTATGGTGCGCGACGTATCCAATAGTAAACAAAGAAATACTGAGCTTGCTTAACAGCTCTGCATGCTTTTGAAAATAACGACTAAGGGGTCCGCTACGCAGGCTGTATGCACCAAGTGACGAGAGAGAAAGGATTGCCACTGCACAATTTCCTCTTCAAGTTGTGCGGGAATCAACCAAAGTGTTAAAATACACTGAAAAACAGTTTCTGGTACATGACGGTTTTATGTTCCCAATATAACTTTTTACGCTGAACTCGAAAATGCAATCAGAATATTTCCATTACCCACAGATTTTGTGCAATAACATTTCCAAAGTATTGCTTTCTTTGAAATTGGTGTATTTTTAGGGTCAACTGATAAAAGTATTATATAATGCCTAACAGAGGGTAGAGTGAAAACTTGAGCAGTAAAACTATTTTTTCGACGTAAGACATCTACAGTTAAAAGTTAAATTATTTATAACAGCTGTTTGTGCATGATTCATTTATTGCAGGTTCAGATATATCAGCACAGAGCAGTCTTCTAAAACAGGCCTACAATGAACACACCAGAATCATTGATTCCGGTGTGACTCCGTAGAAGTGATGCGCATCCATCATGAAATAACTTAGTAAACTTCCTCTCAATATATATTTATTGGCACGTGTTTTGCTGCACTAACTATTGGCTACTGGGCCTACGCAACATATATACGAAACGCTGCACTGTAGCATAATCACGAGCATATGATTGACACAGTGTAATGAAACGCGACGTGCCAATAACATTATATATTGTGTGGAAGTATACCAAGTTATTTGATTTCCTGATGGTCACCATACCAGTATTGTTTGAGCTCCGTAAAAGCACTTCTGTTTTGTGATGTACAATTACAAATCGGTCTATAGTTACTGGGCTCTTCCTTATTATTGAAGTGTAAACTTCTTATGGCCAGTTTGGCCCTTTTCGCATGGAGGAAAAAGAGCAAACTTGTGTCACGTACCGTCAGATTCTTCTTTCCGGGGCCCTTCTTAGCATCCCAATGAGAACGCTCACTTTCAACTGAGTAAGATGGCGTAGTGGTTAGAGTTGTGTCCGACAAACCGAAGGTCCCAAGATCTATTCAAATGGGAGACTTTTTTTTTGGTATTTTTTAGAATTTTTTTGGGAACAATTCTTGAGAATTTCAGCATTACGAGGAGTCTTCCCACCCATTGAGATGATCTTCCAATTAAACCCTTGGGAGCTGTATCTCTGCGAGGCAAAACTCTACCAGAGAGTTCAAGCCCAATTTTAAAGGAGTTACGGGATCATGTAAAGGTGATTTATGATGACCAAGGTGCGCTTTCACATTCCACAATATAAATTGAGTGAACCGCGGAATGATATGTCGGAATGGAGTGCTTAATCAACGAAAACAGTAAAAGTATTGCTCTCAAGAATGACTCCCATTTTACGTGAAATGTACGCGAAGGCAGAAGAGCTAAAGAAAAGTTGTAGAATTAAGTGCATTTTATCATAACTAAATTATCACATGAGCTCGCATCCGCCTCAGAATATTTTCGCTAGTTTTTGGCACTGTTCCTAAATCTCTGCCTTACCATAATAAGTCATGAAACATGATTCTCTTCTATGAATAAGTCATGAAGATTCTCTTAATTCTCTTGATTATCTTAATTAACCAGAGCTAAATACTGTGCCATATAAGAATCTGAGAAAATGACAAAGAAATTCTCTCATTACCTACGTCAAAGCGAAAATGGATCCCCAGTTATTTATTTGAGGACGGATATGAATAAATGCAGCTGGTTTTCAAGGTTACAGAAGAGGGGTGGCAATCCCCAAATATTGAAGTTTGAATATCTTGAAGTTTGGGGAAATTCGAATAAAGTCAAAAGAAAACGTCAAAACATTTTCTCCGGCCCTTATAACCTGCGCACGATTACACCGAAAACATGCGGTTACTGAATGAATAAAGCCTTGCTAATTGATGTTAGAAAACCAGTGAGTGTAGATTTGAAACAGCCACAATTGGTTGCCAACAATTTGGAGGTCTATATACTGCTGCCTCGACAATTTTCTGGAAAGTACCATGTATTTAAAAAAACGGGCTTTCTGCTTTCATGTGAACAAGAAAGTTACTTGTAATGAAAAAATTTTTTATATATAAATATATTCCACAACCACATCTCAGCAATATATCATTGCGAACCTATACATAATTTTCCAAGCTCTCGGAAGGAACAGAGGGTCCAACCAGTACTCAGAGATCGCAATCACAAGATATTGACCACGAAGAAAAAAATGGCGAAATTCATAGATGTAGGCTGGCCGTGACTGAGCGTTGACGTGAAATATGTTTAAGGTGGGACACAGAATGCCGTTTGGGAAAATTTGAATTCCCGTTCCCCGGTGATTTCAATAGGTTAATTTCATGCACGTCTCCTACCACTTGAATATTCTAGCTCGTGTAATTGGAAAAAAAGGAAATGATTTTCAGTGCGTTGTTAGTCTCAGAAATAGATCGAATGCAGCGGGGAGCAACAAGATTTTTAAAAATTCTCACGATAAACTTAGCAATGTTACGGAATTGTCAAATGAAATAGTGTGTGTGAATCTCTAACTGATTAAAGGGAATAATATATCTTTTCCACATATTCGAAGCATGCACTTTCTTAGCGGACTTTCAACATATTTTGCTAGAGTCAACATATTATTGTAGAAAATATCACAATCATAAGGTAAAAGAAATTGACTGCAGAACCCATAGATGTCAAATGTCATTTTTCCCGCTTACAATAAGGGATTATAAATGCGGCGATCGATGAAATCTACGAAACTTCCACCCTCAGGTAGAATATACTTTTTACTAATGTATAACAACATCATTTTTATACACTACTAAACAGTGTTTATGCTGGCCTGGGTGGTGGCGGGGTAACGTTCTTGCCTACCAACCCAAAGGTCGCGAGTTCGAGTCCCGCCTGGGTGGTTTTTCCCAATCCAGGGCATGGTTATGTGTGCTGTCTAAATATGTATAATAAATAGGTAGTAATTAGTGAAAATCTGTTACCTATATAGAAAATATTATTATTAACATTATTAACACCTCATCGCGATTAATTTGTCCGGCATTCAATTGTTTTCTGGATGGAGCAATATATCGTAGCATTCATAAATTAGTAGTTGTGTTTTGTCTACGTAGCACTCTCCCAGTTTCTGGTGTCACTGCAAACTGTTCTCTTCACTGCATTATGGTCTGTGCCTAGTGGCCGGTGGAACGTACGAGGTTCTGATTCGAGCTAGGACGAGTATTGCATGCGTGGTGCTGTGTCACTCCGAGCCACACGCCCTAGTGGTGCTTTCACGGTACTTCGTATCTGTATCTGTAAGTGTCGTTCACTTCCATCATGCTCCCTTGTGAATATTTTCCCACTTTTGATCCATAAGTCTACTATTTTCTTTAAGGGCACTTAATTCTACAACTTTTCTTCAGCTCTTCTACCTTCGCGTACATTTCACGTAAAATGGGAGTCATTCTTGAGAGCAATACTTTTACTGTTTTCGTTGATTAAGCACTCCATTCCGACATATCATTCCGCGGTTCACTCAATTTATATTGTGGAATGTGTAAGCGCACCTTGGTCATCATAAATCACTTTTACATGATCCCGTAACTCCTTTAAAATTGGGATTGAACTCTCTGGTAGAGTTTTGCCTCGCAGTGATACAGCTCCCAAGGGTTTAATTGGAAGATCATCTCAATAGGTGGGATGACTCCTCGTAATGCTGTTTGTGCAGTCCTAGGATTGATTTGTATCCTCCAGTTGAAAATCAGCCTCGCTTAGTGCGTCAAAGGTACGATGAAGGACTCCATCACAAGTGCCGCGGGTCACGGTTTTCTGGATATGTTTAGTGATCAAACCGCACTGAGAACATGAAGATATTGGAGACCACTACACTACGCAACTAAAGTCAATCAATTAGTCAATGCTCAGAGACAAAACAAGCAGAACGATACACGTTTATTGACCACCAGAGCACGATAATGACAGGAGAGGAGGAAATATAGAATATAGATAAGTCCACTAAAACTAAACGTTAGGTTTTGTCACTTTATTTTGGTACTCATGAAGTGTAAAGTTCGATTCAAAAGGCTTTGTAAAAGTGAAACATGGACGCATAAAAAGCGGCAGAAAAGTGGGAATTGCAGGAGCAAGTTAAAAAGAACATCGGTGAATCAATGAAAAGTAAACGATTAAGGAAAGATGGGATAGTAACAAAAATAGGGAAGGGAAAGCAGCAGAGAAAAAATAGGAGCGATGGAAACGATAAGCATAAAAAAGCAATGGGTCACCTAGGAACTGATAAGGAAAAGAGAAGTGAGAAGAAAATAAAAAAATGTCATCACCAAGCTATACATGAATAGGTATTAGGAATTAAATAATAAACTTCGGCGAGAAACTAATCGGGAGAAGGAAAACTGGTGGAAAGCACAATGCGAGGAAATGGAAAGCTTCAGGATGATCAGGAATTTCGTAGGTTATACGCTAAAGTAAAAATACTTACGGGTGTTTGAATCTTCAGCGCAAAGGATAATTCTCATGCAATAGTGCATTTCATGAAAAAAATCTCGAAAAGATGAAAATCAACCAACCCAATCTTTACCCTATTTCTCCACATATCATGGCTGTTGTCCTAACACCCCCTACAATACGCTTCTACGGTGGCTTGCAAGTTTGTATGTAGATTGTACGAAGACGCTCAAATAATCTCCCTTTCCAACTCCTGAAGATAGCGTGGGTGCGTGAATCACGCAGTACGCGTATGTACGGCTTCGTGTAGAATACGATAAGGTAAATTAGGGAAAACTTACCCATCAACACAAGGACAGGTTTTGGTTGAAAGAAAAAACATCTTGAAGAAATGCATATTTCCGTGAAAATTAAGGTAAATTATATACATTTTTCCCCAATCTAAAATCAAAACTTCTATATGAATACCTACCAAGGATCTTCTCTGGAATAAAATCTATTTAATAAATATGGTTCGCGTGAATTGAGCAATCTTTTAATTTGGAACCTACATACTGGTATTCTGTGTCCACCATTGTCAGCTGAGACCAACCTTAGTACTCCGAGAGCTAACGGACATGGTGAGTCATTCATTCAAAAAGGGTCCTGAACCAAAAGAGTAATATTCCCATAATATTTTTCCCATATTGTTTAGAAAATAGCCTCCAAGCAGGGAGAAAGGTGATTCACAGTAGAGGTAAATTTTATCAGCGCTTCTCAGGGATGATTTCACGGAAAAATTGACGCAGATGATTGTGAGTCTTGATCTGTGAATATTTACAGAGTTTATAACCACTAGATAGTGATGTATGGAACTCGAGTTGAAATGGTGCAGCATTTGCAACATCATTTGCAGGACAGTTACAATAGCGACGGCATAAGGAGTTGCGTCAAAAAAGCGCATTGCCCCAACCTCGGCAATTGGTCGAAGCATCGACGAGGCAGCGACCTTACTTAAAGGATTACCTTTCGGCAGACATTGTGATATAATACCGTGTGAGAGAATAGTTTCTCTTGTCATAGTAAATTTCTCATGAAAATTATCTATCATAAAATATCTCGAAAATAGACGAGATAGACAAAAATATATCTAGATAGACGAGAAAATAGACGAGAATAGACAAAAAAATATCTAGAAAGAAGTGTCATCTCCTAGCGAAATAAGCCGATGTTCAAATCTTCGACAGATTGCAAGGCAAGCTGAAGACGAAATCAATCCTTCAATGTATTTCTTGTTTCAATCCTTTCTTTCATAATCTAGGCATGTATCCAGTGGTCTATCCAATGGAACCATTTGTTTTTTTATCTTTTTAAGCTCACCAGCACAAAAACCCGTAAAGAAAGTTTTGCAATTTAAATGGAAGCGTCGCATACCATGGCGAATCCTAATCAAGTCTGTCGCTTTCTCCTTCATGCAAATTTTTATATACTCGATTGATAGACATAATCTTTCATTATATATTTTCGTGCTAAGAATTTAACACTTAATGGAAATTGGTCAGAAAAAAACGCAGCAGTTACTACTCGAACCAAAATGTGCTCTGATCTCCCAACTTGGGGCCACGAATTCTTCAAGAAATAACAAGCAAGAACTCATGGCTGAGGTCCACCGTCACTCGCGCAACTAACCTGCATCAAGGTACACGCTATCTGAAGGATAATGCAGGTACACAGATTTACATTTGGGCGCTTATGGAAGAAAACAGTCGGCGTGGAGGGAGCAAGTAACGCTGAAGGGGACAGGGTACTCCTTGCTGACTGAGAGAGGATCGGATAATCGGGTAATCGAGCGACAAATAATCGGCGGTTAAGTCACAATCACTCACCACACAATAGCGTTAAAATTGGGAGAAATGTTAACGTCCCGCTAAAAAGGGATTTCAGCTCCAGCGTGATATTCCATTTTCTTGATAAACCGGGATTATTATGGTCAAACTACTAATTGAATAAATCAAACTACTAATGGCATGACTTTAGGGAATTACAACGCGAACTCTCATATATTTTTTATTTCAAACTCCATTTTTTGGCTTTCGCTACGATAAAAAAAGAATAAAAAATGAAATAATAAAATCAGATAGTATAAAAAAAGAAGGAAAAGTCGAGCATTGTCTCTTGAGATGGGTTTTTCGAACCTCCACACTGGGCACCGGGCAAAACAACTGGAAAATCAATAGTAGTAGATGGAGAATGCATCAAATGATATGGTATATTCCCATAACCTTAACAAATTATGTATTCATCACATGGTTATCAACAGGTCTGACACTTAGTACTATAA
Organism: Pyrrhosoma nymphula; assembly: GCA_963573305.1. Taxonomy (NCBI): domain Eukaryota; kingdom Metazoa; phylum Arthropoda; class Insecta; order Odonata; family Coenagrionidae; genus Pyrrhosoma; species Pyrrhosoma nymphula. The sequence goes on along the minus strand of OY754332.1, from coordinate 135,996,005 downwards.
CGCTACTCCTTCCTTACTCTTGGCCTTCAAATATTTAAACCCCCAACAGATAGCGCCACCTATTTTTATTTTTTCTATCACCATAGGAATTGAACTATATCCAAACTAGTCGAAACTTTGGCTTCAATCATATGGAAAAAGGAAATGGACTCCAAGTAATTATCACTTAATCCGACCGAAAAAAGTTTTATCTGAAAATTTAATGATCGACTTAGGTTTTTACAATTTTTATACCTTACATAAATATGATAATACAGTGAATATAAATAAAAAATTCAATACATGTTGTTCACAATCCATTTAAAAAAATCACAATCCATGATAACTAAATGATTACTACTTTGAATTATATGTAAAGCAAACCATACAGTATAACATTTCTTCCCTTTACTTTGATATCCTTGTCATAGACAAAAAGTAATGGAATATCCTATGTTGGTTTGATCTAGTAGGGTCATTCCACGTCAAATCGACAAGAAAATTGACAAAAATGATGGTTACGATGACCGATTTTTGCCAAATTTGTCATTTCGTCCTCATTTGATAGCATATTGAAAATCCCCAAGCCATTTTGTAATTCATGGAAACGTTTACGAGATATTGCAACGTCGCAAGTTTTGAATTTTACAAAATTGTCTACACATTTCACCGTATATCTCCGAGAATATTGAAGCAACATATGTACATAAGAGCTTATTTTAAAGGACATGAAATAGTGAAGTAAAAAACGGATTATGTTTCAAAATGTAAACAATTTAATGAAGTTGATAACAATATTAATATTTCCAATCGATTTTTGACGATGTGCTGATGCCTTCGAATTTGCTAATGTTTGTATTTATTGTAGATACAACTCTCTCTTACAAATTAAAAAAGTTTGGTAGGGATAAAATTTCATTTAAGAAACAAAAAAAATTCAGTGAAGGCGTTCCGCTGCGCTGGCTGGCGCTAAAATGAAAATCAGTGTACCGCTAGAAAGAGATTCAAACTCCAACATAACATCCCTTTTTCTTGATATAACGGAGTTATTATGGTAAAACTATTAATTGAATGAATGCATGACTCCAGGGTAGTACAATTAGATAGTATACTCCAGGGACAACAGGAATTATTTCGTATTTTTTATTTTAAACTCCGGCTTTCACTATGATAAAGAAAAAATATAAAATTGAAAAAAAAAAATACTTGTGTGCTTAAGACCACACGGGAGAATTGTAAACTTCTATGGCGATATTGTGATAGATATCATATATATAAAATATTTTATCAATTGTAATATTGTGGATTTTATGCAAAGGTGTTTGTATTAAATAATTCAGCCACGCTCTAATCACTCTTTTGTTCACTACGCCGTGCAGAAAGCTAGACTCATGTATTCTTTCTCTCTTTATGTGAACGTATATACAGTGATTATCATCAACATTTTGCGGTATTTTACTCGCCATTGTATTAACCTCAACTGGAAAATTAATTACTTGACCAAAAATCCCAAACTGACCGTGGATATGTCGCAGTCGCCTTATTTGCATGAAAGGAATTCGGGGTGATATTAATCTTTCAGTCACAAAATCTAATGGAAAATTTTTCAAACTATCTGGAAATGGGGGATATTTGAAACCATAAAAACTGATAGCTGTGGGATATTATTTTTGTGAATGCTTGTGATACTGGTTGCACATATCTGAAATTCCGATTTCTGAACCGGAACAATTTTCCTGATTAATATTATGCTTTTTGTACTGTCAATATTGGTAAATGATTTTGAAACGAAAGTCTATCACAAACATCGCAAGCATGTCTAAATTCATAATTAATAAATTGCTTTATAAACTATTTATGTGCCAGCAAATGTGTTGAGAATGAGCTGTACATTATTTGCTGATGTGGTCGTGCTTGTATTAGAGGTTCTTTAATATTATTTTCGTTTGAAATATCTTTTTCATTCCGCCGTTGAACGAAATCGTGCACAACTTTATCAACATTTTAATTTGACTCGCCCCGTTCCTCTCCTCCATCAATCAGCATAGCCGAAATATGAAGATCTGGAGATGGTCTACCACTTTCAGAATTAGGATAGGTAATGTCTTTCCGCGGTATAAATGGCACCTCTCTCGTAGAGGGACCTGCTATTTGCGAACAATGAATTATGCGATCTCTTTTGGGAATGAATGATAGTTTTTTGGAGGGCCCCGCTATTTGGAAATCAGTCATTTCCATAGTTTGTAGTAAACCATCGGTCCCTTGTCTCTCCGTGTAGTTTTTAGAACGAATTTTATATTTGCTCTTTCTATGAGCAGCATCTTCATTTCCTACACAATCTTTATTCTCGACATCAGCTTTTTTCTTAGCACGATGATTTCTGGCATATTCGGCTTTTTTCCTCTTGTTTTCCGCTTCCTGTGCACTCTGATGAATACATTCTTTCTTTCTTGCGCGGTAATTTTAGGCATATTCAGTATTTTTTTCTCTTCCGATCCATGTTAGTTTTTTCCAAATCGGGATCAGCGTCAATTCTCCCTAATTCATTCATTTTAGCACGATAACTTCCGTCATCTTCGGCGTTCTTCCTCTTTCTTTCATCTCCCTGTCCTTCCGCTAAATTATTCAATTGTAAAATCTCACCCATTTCGTCTGTTGTTTCATTACCCTTATGATCTTCTTGCCGCTCTCTCTCACTTTCTGAATTTTCTAACATTGCGGATTCAACACAAGCTGCGTTGCCTTCATGACGTTTGTCCATGTTTCCGTGCCTACAAAAGATTTCCAAATCAATAACATTTCTCGAAAATGCAGTTCGGGTACGTAGGTCAAATTTCCGAAAGAAATTCTCATTAACACCCATTTTTTATGAAAAAACATTTTTTCCTCACAAATTTGTCAGGAAAAACTTTTTGATACGATCAGAACAAAATTTGAAAGAAATTGTCAAGAATTTTTCCCAAAAAAATTCTAAAAAATACCAAAAAAAAAGTCTCCCATTTGAATAGATCTTGAGACCTTCAGTTTGTCGGACACAACTCTAACCACTACGCCATCTTACTCAGTTGAAAGTGAGCGTTCTCATTGGGATGCTAAGAAGGGCCCCGGAAAGAAGAATCTGACGGTACGTGACACAAGTTTGCTCTTTTTCCCCCATGCCAAAAGTGCCAAACTGGCCATAAGAAGTTTACACTTCAATAATAAGGAAGAGCCCAGTAACTATAGACCGATTTCCCTTACGTCTATCTCGTGCAAGATATTGGAACATATAACCGTCAGTTCGATTATGGGGTACTTGGATAGTCACAACTTGTTATCGCCAAATCAGCACGGATTCCGGAAAGGCAGGTCATGCGAAACCCAGTTGGCCCTCTTCCTTCACGACATTCTTTCCTCGGGAGAAAAGCTTGTCCAAGTAGACGCAATATTTCCAGATTTTAAAAAAGCTTTCGATTAGGTCCCTCATTCAAAGTTACTCGTTAAGTTGGAAGCATACGGAATACACCACGACGTAATATGTTGGATAAAAGAGTTCTTAGCCGACCGCGAACAGAGGGTAGTTCTAGATGGCGTAAGCACAGATGTAGTGAAAGTTACATCGGGTGTACCTCAGGGAAGTGTCATCGGTCCCTTATTGTTCCTTTTGTATATTAATAATATCACTACCGTTGTTACTAGCAAGATTCGCCTCTTCGCAGATGACGCAGTGTTGTACAGGGATCTAGACAATGAGTCAGACAAGATAGCGCTACAAAAAAACCTAGATGCTATAAATGAATGGTGCAATACTTGGCAGTTAGAATTGAATTTTAAAAAGTGCGTTTTTATGAATTTTTGGAAAAAGAATAACTCGGCCAACGATACCTACACAATTAATCAAACAGACTTATCAAATGTAGAGTCAGTTAAATACTTAGGTGTGACCCTTACTCAGGACCTGTCTTGGGGGAAACACGTTCGGGAAATATTCGGACAGGCTAGTCGCAAATTGGGATTTATCAAGAGAATATTAGGAAAATGCGACGAGAAAGTTAAAGAGCGATGTTATTTTTCACTCGTGACACTTCACTTGGAGTACGCCGCTAGCATATGGGACCCTTACGAAGTAGGACTAATCTCTGAAATAGATAGAATACAACGGAGAGCAGCAAGATGTGTGAAAGGTTGTTACGATAAACTTAGCAGTGTTACCGAATTGTTGAATGAATTAGGGTGGGAATCTTTAACTGATCGAAGGGAAAAATACAGGATAAATCTTTTGCGCAAATTTGGAGCAGACAGTTTCTTGCCGGACGTTCAACACATACTGATAGAGCCAACGTACTACGTTAGAAGCGATCACAGGAATAAAATAAAGGAAATTGACTGCCGAACCGATAGATTCAAAATGTCATTTTTTCCACGCACAATAAGGGATCATAATAGTTGCGATAGATCAATCACATGAAACTCCCACCCTCAATAGGTTGAGTAGAATTTTTACTTGTGCTTAATAACACCACATAATTACTAACTCTTCACACCGGTCGATTAGTCCGGCATTATTTTATTTTGTTCTTTGCATGAGGTAGCATCTCGTAGTATTCATAAATTAACAATATCAGTAATATTAACCACTAGATGTGTCTATAGCATTTTTCTGCATGTTTGTATGTTCTTTTACGTATCACTCTCCCAGTTTCCGGTTGTACTGCGCACTGTTCTCCTGACTGCTTTTGGCCTGCGCCTAGAGCCTGGGGGAACGTGCGAGGTTCGGATTTGTTCTGGGATGAGTGCTGCATGCCTGGTGTGGAATCACCCCGTGCCACACACCCCAGTGGTGGCTTGCACGGTACATCGTAGATGTAGATGTAGATAATAATAACTGAAAGAATAAAAAAGAAAAGAATGAATAGTCGAGGATTGTCTCTTGGGGCGGGATGTAAGAACCACCACACTGGGAAAATAACTGGAAAATCAATAGAAGTCGAGGGACAACGCATCCAATGATCTTATTTATACATCTAACCTTAACAAATTGTGTATTTACAGCATGGTAATCGAACGGCGACGTGATTTCAGCCCAGGCGCTCCACACCCCAAGTTCGAAAACGGCAGTGCTGCCAACATCAATCCCCAGTAAGATTTGAAAGAACGTATGGCGCAAGAAAAGCGCACACATACTCACTGTAAACGTCCATAAATGGTAGATAAAATAATGATATATAGTAACAGGAGAGTACTGTATTTAATGGATTAAAGAAAAGTTACTCATATCCACAGGTTTGTCACCCAGGGCCGGCTAACCACGTAACCCACCCAGCACCACACGAGGCAAGCACCCATATATCGACTTAATACGGAGTTCTCCGTCCAGAAATCCTATTTTAATTTACTGCACATACTGGCAGTAATGTACTCTTGATGATGAATTGCACAAAAGTTACTCATATTCCCAATTTTGACACCAAGGACCGGCTAACCACGTTTCCGCCCGAGCCCCTCACGAGGTAAGCGCTCACAAACCGACTTCATACGGAGTTATTTGTCAAGAGATCCTATTTAAATTTATTGTACGAACTAGCAGTATTGTACTCATTAAGATGAATCAAACAAAAATTACTCATATTCCCAAGTTTGACACCCAGGGCCGGCAAACCACTTCACCGCCCCGCACGAGTAATAAGCGAAGCAAGCGCTGACAGACCGACCGCTTAGGGAGTTATCCGTCCAGAGATCCTATTTAAATGTATTGATCATACTGAAAGTAATGTATTCTTCAAGATAGGATAAACAAAAGTTACTCATATTCCCAAGTTTGACACCCAGGGCCGGCTAACCACGTTACCGCCCAGCGCGAGTCATACGCGAAGCAAGCGCTCACACACCGACATCATACGGAGTTATCCGTCCAGAGATCCTATTTAAATTAATTGTACATACTGATAGTAATGTACTCTTCATGATGCAAAAAAGAAAAGTTACTCATAATCCCAAGTTTCACACCCAGGGCCGGCTGACCACGTTACCGCGCGAGCCACACACGAAGCAAGCGCCGATATATCGGCATATTAATGAGTGATCCGTCAAGAGATCCTATTTAAATTTATTGAACATATTCACAGTAATGTACAATTCAAGATAAGATAAACAAAACATACTCATATTCCCAAGTTTGACCCCAGGGCCGGCTAACCACGTTACCGCGCGAGACACACACGTAACAAGCGCACATATATCGACTTATTACGGTGTTATCCGTCCAGAGATCCTATTTAAATTAATTGTACGTACTGGAATGAATGTACTCTTCAAAAAGGAAATAACAAAAGTTACTCATATTCCCAAGTTTGACACCCAGGGCCGGCTAACCACGTTACCGCTCCACGCGAGTAATATGCGAGGCTAGCACTGACATACCGACAGCATACGGAGTTATTCCAAGTTTGACACCGAGGGCCATCTAAACACGTTACCGCCCGAGCCCCTCACCAGGCAAGCGCTCACATTCCGACTGCATACGGAGTTATCCGTCCAGACATCCTATTTAAATTAATTGTATATACTGGCAGTAATGTACTCTTCATGATGCAATAAAGAAAAGTTACTCATATTCTGAAAGTTGACACCCAGGGCCGGCTAACTATTTTACCGCGCGGACCACACACGAAACAAGAGCCCTTATATCGACTAATTACGGAGTTATCCGTTTAGAGATCATCGTTAAATTACTGCACCTACTGACAGTAATGTACTCTTCATGATGCATTAAAGAAAAGTTACTCATATTCCCAAGTTTGACACCCAGTGCCGGCTTACAAATTTTACTGCACGAACCACACACGAAGCAAGCGCCCATATATCGACAAATTACGGAGTTAACCGTTCAGAAATCTTCTTGAAATTTACTGCACCTACTGACAATAGTGTACTCTTCGAGATGTAATGAAGAAACGTTATTCATATTATCACATTTGACACCCAGTGCCGGCTAACCATTTTACCGCGCGAACCACACACGAAACATGCGCCCATATATCGACTAATTACGGAGTAATCCGTTTAGAGATATTCTTTAAATTTATTGCACCAACTGACAGTAATGTAGTTTTCATGATGCATTAAAGTAAAGTTTTTCATATTCGCAAGTTTGAAACTTAGGGCCGGATAACTATTTTCCGCGTGAACCACACACGAAACCAGCGCCCATATATCGACTGATTACGGAGTAATGCGAACAGATATCTTCTATACATTTACAACATCTACTGACAGTAATAAACTCTTCATTTTGCAATAAGGTTAAGTTATTCATATTCTCATGTTTGACTCCCAGGGCCGGATAACCATTTTACCGCATGAACCACACACGAAGCAAGCGCCCATATTTCGACTAATTACGAAGTTATTCGTTCAGAGAACTTCTTTGAATTTACTGTGCCTACTGACAGTAATATATTCTTCATGATGCAATAAAGAAAGGTTACTTATATTTTCAAGTTTGATACCCAGGGGCGGCTAACCATTTTACCGCGTGATCCTCACACGAAGCCAACGCCCATATATCGACTGATTACAAAGTTATCCGCACAGATATCTTCTACAAATTTACTACATCTACTGACAGTGATAAACTCTTCATTTTGCAATAAGGTAAAGTTATTCATATTCTCAATTTTGACACCCAGGGCCGGCTAACCATTTTAACGCACGAACCACACACGAAACAAGCGTCATATATCGACTAATTACGGCGTTATCCGTTCAGAGATCTTCTTTAAATTTACTGCACCTACTGACAGTAATGTACTTTTCTTGATGCAATATAGAAAAGTTACTCATATTCCCAAGTAAGACACCCAGGCCGGCTAAACACTTTACCACGCGAACGACACACGAAGAAATCGCCCATTTTTCGACTATTTACGGAGTTATCCGTTCAGAGAACTTCTTTACATTTACTGTACGTACTGACAGTAATATACTCTTCATGATGCAATAAAGAAAGGTTACTTATATTTTAAAGTTTGACTCCCAGGACCGGCTAACCATTATACTGCACGAACCACACACGTAACAAGCGCCCATATATCGAATAATTACGAAGTTATCCGTTAAGAAATCTTCTTGAAATATACTGCACCTACTGACAGAAATGGTATTTTCATGATGCAATAAAGAAAAGTTAATCATGTTCCCAAGTTTACCACCCAGGGCCGGCTATTCATTTTACCGCGTGTACAACACACGAAACAAATGCACATATATCGATTAATTACGGGGTTATCCGTACATAATTCTTCTTGAAATTTACAGGACCTACTGACAATATTGAACTCTTCATGATGCAATAAAGAAACGTTACTCATATTCCCAAGTTTTACACCCTTTGCCGGCTATTCATTTTACCGCGTGAACCAAACATGAAACAAGCGCCCATATATTGATTAATTACGGAGTCATCCGTTCATAGATCTTCTTGGAATTTACTCCATCTACTGATAGTATTGTACTCTTCATGGTACAATATAAAAAAGGTTACTCATATTCCCAAGTTTGACACCCAGGGCAGGCTAACCCTTTTACCGCGCGAAACACATACGAAACAACTTCCCATATATCGACTAAATACGGAGTTATACGTTAAGAGATCTTCTTTTAATTTACTGCATCTACTGACAGTAATGTACTTTTCATGATGCAATAAAAATAAAGTACTCACATTCCCAAGTTTGACACCCAGGCCCGGCTAACCATTTTACCGCGCGAACCACACACGAAACAAGCGCCTATATATCGACTAATTACGGAGTTATCCGTATAGAGATATTCTTTAAATTTACAGCACCTACTGACAATAGTGTACTCTTCCAGATGCAATAAAGAAACGTTATTCATATTATCACATTTGACACCCAGTTCCTGCTAACCATTTTACCGCGCGAACCACACACGAAACATGCGCCCATATATCGACTAATTACGGAGTTATCCGTACAGATATCTTCTTTACATTTGCATCACCTAATTACAGTAATATACTATTCATGATGTAAAAAAGAAAAGTAACCCATATTCCCAAGTTTACCATCTAGGGCTGGCTAACCATTTTACTGCACGAACCACACACGAAACAAGCGCCCATATATCGACTAATTACGGAGTAATCCGTTTAGAGATATTCTTTAAATTTACTGCACCAACTGACAGTAATGTAGTTTTCAAGATGCATTAAAGTAAAGTTTTTCATATTCGCAAGTTTGAAACTTAGGGCTGGATAACTATTTTCCGCGTGAACCACACACGAAACCAGCGCCCATATATCGACTGATTACGGAGTAATGCGAACAGATATCTTCTATACATTTACAACATCTACTGACAGTAATAAACTCTTCATTTTGCAATAAGGTTAAGTTATTCATATTCTCATGTTTGACTCCCAGGGCCGGATAACCATTTTATCGCATGAACCACACACGAAGCAAGCGCCCATATTTCGACTAATTACGGAGTTATTAGTACAGAGAACTTCTTTAAGTTTACTGTACGTACTGACAGTAATATACTCTTCATTTTGCAATAAGAAAAAGTTATTCTTTTTTTCAAATTTGACAGCCAGGGCCGGCTTACTATTTTACCGCACGAACCACACACGAAGCAAGCGCCCATATATCGACTAATTACAGAGTTATCCGTTCAAAGATCTTCTTTAAATTTACTTTTCGTACTGAAAGTAATGTACTGTTCATGATGCAATATAGAAAAATTACTCATATTCATAAGTTAGACACCCAGGACTGGCTAACCACATTACCGCGCGGGCCACACACGAAGCAAACGCCCATATATCGACTTATTACGGAGTTATCCGTCCAGAGATCAGTGTTTGGTGTTCCATTAAATACTCAACAAGAAGAATTTTTATTTGCTCATATTCGAGACCACCCGACGCAGACCCGATGCAGTCTCACAAGTCAAAATGACGAAAACTATATAATTATCGGTGTTGATTTCAACGTTCCCTCTTTATATGCAAATTACCCTGGAAGCCACCTCAGGGGTGTGTGGTAGGGGGTGAGTAATCACCAATATGCATTACACTCTACCCTAGAGATAGTGTAACTATGACTTATGATGCATCAGCATAAATCGCTAATGCTTGTCACGAGGCGAAGCCTCACAAGCATGCACTACTACTCTACAGATGCCATCACAATGGAGAGGGACCGTCAATATACATGCATTTTACAACTACACAGATGGGATTCAATATCACCAGTGTTGGAAAAACAATGGAATTAAGAGAATACTTTAATATTACATTTCCCACGACATAACTTCGCAACCAGAGAACGCACACACATGATAAGCACCTCATTTTGAAGCTAATTAAAATAGCTTCATTTATAGAGTGAAGGAAATAAGTCACTGTAGATTCTGAGCGTAATAGAGTGCAAAAATGAGGTTGATAAAACATAACTTTCATAATTATCAACGTAGAATTTCAGTTAAAAAACGACCGTGATCCTCACGGAGAGCTTATCTCAGCTGCAAGAGAAAAGGAAAGTGAATACGTGTGCTAAACAATTTGTAATTTTTACTGCGCGCGGACTTGAGGTACCCGTGCGACCGCGAGGGATAAGATGTCCATGGTCTCGGCGCAATGAGCCGACTTGCGGCTGAGCGAATATACCCTCGTGATGGTCGGGCAGGACTTTCAATAGTGCTAAATTTGAGTTTCGTTTGTTCCAAATGATGAAGTAGGATCACACGGTCTTACTTAGCACTAAATAACATGATTATGTTGCTCAATAGTGCTCGTGCGTCTTTTGTGGTCGGTAAATCAAAATGTTGAAGTTCCTACCTTTCTTAACACCGACTTTAAAACATTGACTATCGCAATTTTCATGATGTGCAGATGTGAAGACACTACGTATTATGGAGGTCACAGCCTAATACTCAATTTGGGAAGTACCTACACGGCGATGGACCGTGCATCGATCAGCCAAGAGCATAAATCTAAACTCCTAGATTCTCATTTTAGATTATGTTTATTTCCCGACCTTCTCATTATTGCATGCTGACGGCTTGCGATACCGTGGTCGAGGAGGAGCATATTCGTTTTTTAATTAACTACAGTCCTGCGACTAACATTGATAAAGTTGACATACCTAAAAAGCGTCCTTAAGGTAGTAACAGTGAACGGCATTAGCGATCACAGAGCAGGAAACGCTAGAGTCCATATTAGTACTGACAAAAAGGCACCCATAAAGAGGAGGGTATATTTATTTAGTAGTTAGTACACAATAAGTTGTTACACTAACTCTAGGCTATAGTGGAATTCATGTTGGTGATTACTCACCCCCTGCCAAACACCCCTGAGGTGGCTTGCAGGGTATTTTGTAGATGTAGATGGTGGGCGCCCACGCTTCTCATTTGAGCCCTTCTTAGGGAAATTGACATTGAAATCAAATCAATAGCTGCAGACCTAGTAAGGTCTTACTTGAGAAGGAAAATGTCCAATGCTTGACTCCCAAGACTGGTACGAGTAAGTATAGGGCAGGTTCTCCACTTACCGCTTGAAGAGGCAGAAGATGTTGAAAGCTAGGCTAGAGAAGCGAACGACATGTAGACTGTGCCCTTCGCACTAAAACCAAAAACCTCTTTCTTAAGTTTCCAATGCAAAAAGCTACACAGTGCACATTGAGAGTGCATAACAAAAATTGTAAAGACTTGTGTAAATATGGAGGTGTGAGTGATTTTATAAAAAAATGTAATGTTTATCAGCATATATATAACTTATATCCGCATATCCACATTATACCACCTAGGTTCAGTATTGACCTTTTTAAATTTACTTGGAATTGCGCTAGTTATGGCTAGTTGTGTGATGTTACGAAAAGTATTCTATGTATAGTCAGGCCAACGGTTTTCACTAACATCACTAAATTTTTATACGAGGTCAATAATTCTTGTTTTAAGCCTTCGAAATCCGCCTTGTGAAATAAGTTTACCCTTCTCTTTATGGGTGCCTTTTTGTCAGTACTAGTATGGAATCTAGCTTTTCCTGCTCTATGATCGCTAATTCCGTTCACTGTTACTACGTTAAGGACGCTTTCAGGTATGTTGGTCTCCAAAAGATCTACATCTACATCTACATCTACAAAATACCCTGCAAGCCACCTCAGGGGTGTGTGGCAGGGGGTGAGTATTCACCAACATGCATTACACTATACACTAAAGTTAGTGTAACTACGACTAATTATGCATTAGCATAAATCGCTAATGCTTGTCATGAGGCGAAGCCTCACAAGCATGCAACACTACACTACAGATGTCATCAAAATGGAGTGACCTCAATATACATGCATTCTACAACTACACAGATGGACAGGGACTCAAGACCCATGTAGAAAACATGCTAGGCGTGCTGTTAGTATGTACTAGGTAACAGATAAGGACTCAAGTATTAGGAGTACTACAACTACTAAGAGCTACACTACCTAACGACAAACCTAGATAAAAGTCTCATGGCAGCTATTATGGTCCCTTATCGTTCGTGGGAAAAATGACATCTTAAATCTATCCGTTCTGCAGTCTAGTTCCCTAATTTTACTCTCATGATCTGATCTACCGTAGTATGTCGGATTTCGTAAAATATTGTCAACGTCGTCAGAGAATAGACCGGTTTGGAACTTACATAATAGATTTAGTCTAAATTTTAATCGACGGTCTGAAAGCTTTTCCCATCCCAGTTGCTGCAAAAGGTCAGTAACACTAACGAGATTATCATAACGGCCTTTAACATATCTTGCCGATCTTCGCTGCACGCGTTCTAACTCAGTTTCCAAGCCTATCTCATAAGGATCCCAAATACTGGCGGCATATTCTAAGTGGGGTCTAACGAGGGAGAAGTAGCTGATTTCCCTAACTTTATCGTCGCACTTGCCAAGTACTCTTTTAACAAATCCCAATTTACGATTAGCTTGACCGGTAATTTCTCGAATATGTTTACTCCACGATAGATCATTAGTCAGTTTAACTCCGAGGTACTTAACCGATTCTACGGTGTCTAGTTTTATGTTGTTAATACAATAGCTGTTACAAGGAGCGTTTTTCCGTTTCCAAAAATTTACAACAACGCATTTTTTCAGGTTTAATTCTAGCTGCCACGCATCGCACCACTCTTGTATTGCCTCGAGGTCCTTAGTTAGCGCTTCCTTGTCATTAAAGCTACGAATTTCTCTATACATCTAGAACGTTGTTTCCTCATTCCGTCATAAAAGATGATCACACAATGTCACAATGTCATTGTTGAAACTCTTCCTTCCCCCCCCCCTCCCCCCAAGCCACCACTGACGTCATGCCTCTTTTTTAACCGTCTCCCTAATGCCAGTAAACCCTCTCTCCTCGGCGTTCGAACCCCAAGGCGTTAGATCTCCTGACTCTCAAGTTGACGTTCTGAATCCTCTCCCCCCACCATGCCCCTGCTCCCGTCACCTTGCCCCTGCTTTCGCAAATCAGTTTGATCCCCGTGGTGAGGGTGTAACAAGGGTATGGGGGGTTCTTAAGACGCAGGGGAAAGAATAGATATGCGGAAAGGTGCTTAAGGATTCCCCTATTTCACCCTCATGCTCATATTTTTAACTGATAATTTAAACAGAGTTTGGAAAAAAACCGTTGTCATATTTGAATTGTTTCCAGGAAGAAACAGATGCCAACTCAGTGTTAAAAGTGGTGTCTAACGACGAAATTACGTCCAAACCGTAGAGATAGGTGTGAGACATATCGGTCTGTAGTTCGGTGGCTGTTCCTAATAACCGCTTTGGAATATGGCATTTGCAGTATCAGCGCTTTTGACAATTGCAGTTTTCCAGTCCAGTTCCAGTTTGTAGTGTAGTAGTGCAGGCTTGTCACGCGACGAAGTCTCGTGACAAGCCCGGCTTTTTTTAATGTACAATTTTCTTCTTTCTTTAAAACTTTTAATTATATTCAAAAATAAATTTGCGGTAACTACTCTATGGTCACTAATGTCCTCAACAGTTTTTACCTAAGTTACTTGCTGCGGTATATTTGTTGCCAATAGATAAATCTAAATTGGCGTATTGAAATCTCCACCTATGATTAAATTTCTTCCAGTGTTCCTGGATGTGATGTTCTTCATTTGTAATTCCAGTTCTAAAATTGAGGTGACGTCGGTTTAAGGAGGCCTGTAGAAAAGTTGCACTATCAGAAATATAGTCCGTCAGCCAACTTTATGTGCCAATAATCACGGAAATTCTGAAAATGCAACACATGACAAATGTATTATTGTAAATGATGTTCTTTTTCAATACCATTCCCCTCTGCTTAACCTACCACCACCTGATGTCCCCGTCCACCCTCCAAAACCTCCCCCTTCCCCCCACCTTGCCACACGATCGTGACTTACGGCCGCACAACCACCCTTTCCCCCTCCTAACAACAGAAGCCTACAGATTCCCCCCCACAGCGCCCTTCTTCCTTATCTTCTCTCCTCTCCCTGTCCATACTCATCAAAATCCACCCCCCACCCTTCCCCTGCCTAACCCTCTCAAACAACAATAACTTACAGCCTCCCCCACAACGCCCTTCATCCTTTTACTTCTCTCTCTTTCCTTACTCATGCAAACGCACTCCACTCTGCCCCAGCTCTACCCACCCCCAGAAAACAATAAATTTAAATAGGATCTCTGGACGGATAACTCCGTAATAAGTCGATATATGGGCGCTTGCCACTTGTGGGGCTCGGGCGGTAACGTGGTTAGCCGGCCCTGGGTGTCAAACTTGGGAATAAGAGTAACTTTTCTTCATTGCATCATGAAGAGTACATTACTACCAGTATGTACAGTAAATTTAAATAGGATATCTGGACGGATAATTCCGTATGAAGTCGGTATGTGAGCGCTTGCTTCGCGTATGACTCGCGCTGGGCGGTCTGGGAATATGTGTAATTTTTGTAAAGAGTTCATTGCTTGTAGTATGTAAATGGTGTTATTTCAGGGTTAGCGTGTTATTTAGGCGTTTAGCGTGTTATTTCACTGTTTAGAAGTGAAATGGGGAAATTAAGGTGTCTAAAATGAAAAGTAATGAATAATGTTGGCAGCACTGCAAATTAGAACTTGGGGTGGATTTTTTGGGGGCTAACTTCCTGCGCGTTAAACGACAAGTCTCACACCTAGTAGTACAACGGTACCCTTTTCCTTCTCCTGGCCCTTAAATATTAAAACCCCCAACAGAAGGCGCCACTAATTTTTATGTTTGCTATCACCTCAGGAATCGAACCATGTCCATATTACTCAAAACTTTGGCTTGCATCATATGAAAAAAAGGAAATGGACAGTAAGCATTAATCACCCAATCCGAGTTACAAATATTTAAAATGAAAATATAATGACCAACTTAGGCTATTACAATTGTTACACCTTGCATTTAGAGATAATTCAGTGAATATAAATAGAAAATTGCTTCCACTATTTATGTTCACAATCCAATAAAGGACAAGTGCAGCACATTGTTCCTAATTATTACTATTTTGAATTATATGTAAACCAAACTATACTATAAAATATTTTTTTACTTTACTTGGATATTTTTAAAATGAATTTCTATTCGAAAACAAATGGAATATCCTTCGTTGGTTTGACATGGTGGTTCAGTCATAGAGAGTGATGGTTATTAAATTATGGCGAAAAATATTTAGAAATAGAATGAGCAAGGAGAAATGTATCAATCAACCAATTCAATGGTAAACGTGATTTGAAAGACTCGCTTTCTAGAAAAAAGCGTTTATCATGAGTAAGCTGAGGACATTACCTAAAATGCCTATTTTTTCTTTTACTCAGGAAACTTATTTTACGAAGTTATTAGTTTATTTAGGATCATTTATGGCGAAATTAACGCAGTTTGTTACTGCTTAAAAAGGCCTATTTTACCTGTCTATGCTTTTTCTGCTGATATTTCCTATTTAAGTGCCTAAAAAAGCAATATTCTTCTCAACGTCACAAAACTTCTCTTTAGTGCAGAGCTAGTCTCTTATTTCAGTTTCTTTTTTAATCTATCAAGGTTAAAATAATATTATTAAACATACATAAAGAAAAATCATCCATTTCATTATTTAAATAGTAGAAAAACAGTTATGGTAGTTTTACATGATGCATACATGCGATGGTTTCAATTGCCAAAAACTTGTAATTGAAGGCACCACCTTAAGTATTGATGAGTTTAATGAGATACTGCCAAAAGTTGGTCTGCCTTCACAGCCAGTATTGATACTGTAGGGAACATGTCTAAATACTGCATTGTACTCTGCAGATAAAATATTTGAAATACGTGAGGTATGTGACAGGAATAATGTGCGCCTCCGATACATCAGTTCGAACGTCTTTTTCACCCACTTAAGGTACGCTGTTGAAACCGTATTCGCTCATATTTTATGCTACGTAACAATCCTGTCAATAAGAAATTTAAACCATCATGGTGCATGAGTAGGAGAATATATGGATGAAGAAGAAGCAAACTGAATTCTCAAAGCCAAAGCAGAGTTGAATCTCGATGTCAACGCAGATCCTACGTTTATCAGATGCAATTTTGGTTGACTACCACCAACCATGTAATCGCTGGAGGCAGGAGAACTACTCCTTGTGGCAGTTATCGAAAAAAATATAAAGGTGGAAAATGAACTTATTAATATACCAACGGATGTGGGAGAAGCCTTGATTCCAAAATTCACGAAAGTTATGCAAAGGAACCCTTGTTAGAAAGATGTCCAGAAAATTGAAAACAATTTATCAGGGACTTCGGTTGCTCCAGGACCATAGAAGACAGCAGAATAGCTTGCATCATTTAAGTATTGCCCTATCTCCTCTAGCGAGGTTGAAAGGTCATTTTCATACTATAGAAATATCCAGACTGACTCTCGGCATCAGTTTACAGGACAACATTTAGAGAAATATCCTGATGTAAATGATGTAATGTAACTTGAAATAAGTTAACCTTTTTTATTTTAATTTTCTTTAGATTATTAGCTTATTTTATTTGAAGTTTATGCCCTATTCTTTCCATTAGTTTCACCAAAAATTAATCGTGTATTTTAGCCCAAGCTTTAAATTTCAGATGCTTCTTTGTGGCAATAAGTCGCATTACGTTTCTAGCCGGTCACTGAGGCGGCGGGGTTAAGTCATCGCCTGCTAATCTTGGGATTACGAGTTTGAGTCCCGCCTGGGTGGGTATTTCACCACCCAAGGTATAGATGTATGTCAAGTTCTGTTTGTCTGGTTTTTCTGCCTTTTATAAATACCTGTTTGGAAATGTGTAGTGCCTATTTCTTCATTTTTAGTGCCTTAAGGTCCTCAGCTTAATCACGAGAAACAGGATAGTACGTATGAGGTTTAATGTAGTGTTCCGCTTATTTCCCGGAAAATTGAGGTATTAAGAAGTGAAATAATAATGACTCTTGCGATTTCACTGATAACTGTAAATAAATAACATATACAAAGGTAAATAATACTGTTCATATTTATTTCCTTGATAAGGGAAACTTATTTATTTCATACCCATCGTTTCGCATTTTATGGTTTAATTGGAAATTTGAAAATTTTTGCAATTAATAGTTTTGTATTTTTACTAACCCATTGGCTTCGTATTTTTTTGAGTGATTTCCTTACCCAGGGCTACGATTTATTTCATCAACATTTTGTAAGGAATATCGTTTTTTATCTCCGATGATAATTGTGCAAAGAGCATGATATTTTTAAATATTTTCAATGAGTGAACATCTGTATTTTTTATCATTTGTAGAACAATTTTTTTATAATCGTTGTAACAATTGCAAAAATAAAAATTTTTACAACAATTGTTCTACTATTATTACAAAAACTATTTCACAAAAATTGTCGCAAATTTAAAATGCAAAACATTTATTTCTTTTTGCAGATTTATTTTATTATGACTTATCAAGTGGTCTTGATGAAATATTTTGCTGAATTCATGCGTCAAAATCTGTAAATAAAAATAGTTATCGGCAGCTAACATGTACCCTACTACTACTACTACTTTATTAGTAAGTCGGAGTAAGGCTTCATCATCTGTAGCACTATTGACTGACTATAAAACTTCACTTGCTGCTTCTAGTTTCTTACCGGTGTGAATTGCAATCTGCATGCAATTATCCAAGGACCTTTTACATTTGTATTCAAATTTTATGCCAAAACGAGCTTCCTTGTCAGTATTGTATTGACTGAAACTAAGTCTCCCAAGAAGCTTCATTAGACTTTCATCTACGGCATGATTTTGTGGAGGATTATTAGGGACTGAAATTTTTGATTCACGTTATGAACTATGGGAGATATCTTTCTTAGAATGTCACATACATCAAGGTTTGCTCTGTCAGTAAAATGCCAATTATTGATTAGCAAATGAAATCATCTCTATGGCATTAATTCACTCAAGAAAGAAGTTTCATTGACCACTCGCGAATGCCAGTATTTCTGAATTTTAATTTTCTTCAATTGTGCCATCAAATACTCACTGCAAAATAGAACTGAATCTCGTCAGCAGATGTTGAGAACCATTCGTCCGTCAAACTACTTCTGTGTCTCCTAGCTACAATGATAACGACTGTGCAAATTACGACGGTTAGTCTTCTTGCAGATCGATCCTATGGCCAACCGGCTCCAAGTATAACGGAAAATAATAACAAAATAATTGCTTCTCGTGTATTGCTGCTCACAGAAAAATGATGTCATTTCATTTGGTGCATCTCTTATTTCGGAAAACAAAGGTTTCGTCTTATAAACTGATGATGATCACAATTAATAAGATACAGCGCGACAGAGCACTTAAAAATAATTTTTTATTTTTTTATTTCTGATTCTCATAAATCTTTTAAATGATCGTAACGCATGAATATTTTTAATGATGATAGATCACGAAAAGATTTAGTTTACTCTCTTACACTCTCATACTTTAAGATTAATGGACGCAAAAAATATCTAAATATGACTGGTGTAAAGTAGGTAACCTCGCAAACCTCATTTTAAAATCCCGTGTCAAATCCATGGCCGAGAGCGGCATATCACGCCCTAAATATTTATTTTTTTTAAAGACCATTATTAACATTAATTTTTTCAATATTTTTTATGCATATGCAGGTAACATTCTATGCATATTTCAAAATAATTTGTATTCAGCCACGAGATATCAACCATTGAAAAACGGCCCCACACGGAACGTATTAAAAGTAGACTTCATAATTTTATAATTTTCTAAATGGAGTACATATTTATTTACAAGTCACCCTAGCCATTTCTGAAATTGTTTACAGAAAGTAGATGGTATTAATAAAGTAAATAGATGTCAGAAAGAATGATATATGTGAAGAAACCAATGTATGTAGCATTTGAGTTCTTAGAGAAACCCTTCGAAAACTTTAAGTGGGACAAGATATTAGGGCTGTCGGAAAAACTCAGAATGGATTCAGCTATTTCAGGTATTCAGCAACAATAAATGGGAATAAATGGAAATAAAATTAATAGAGAAGATAAAATCATGCTCCGCTTCGCAGATGATATCGCAGTTATAGCAGGAAAGCACGATGATCTTCAGAGATCACTAAACAAATGGATCATGTTCTTCAAGATAAATAAATTACAAGAAGAACAAAATCCTAGTATTTAGAAGAGAGTAGGTGAAAGCAGAAGTCACGCTAAGAGGAGAGAAATTAGAGCAAGTGGAATCCTTCACCTACCTCAGAAGCACCATCATGAGGGACGGAAGAAGTACAACTGAAATCAGGTGCAGAATAACCCAAGCTAAGAAAGTGTTCATGATGAAAAGACTAATACTGTGTTCGAAAACGAAAAGACTAGAAACAAGGAGAATGGCACTTTATGGATCGGAAGCATGGATCATTGGAAAAGCAGACCAGGAAAGAATAGAGGAAGTTATTCAAACTGCATTGCCAGGTGCCAGGCCATAAGCCAGGTATAAAATATGAAAGGTATCACCACAAAAACATCGCCTATGTGAATTATGAAATCTTATATCTTTGATACATATCCCAATAGATACATATATAGAATACATCCTCTAATGCTTTCCACTTGTATTAAAAGTAGGGCAGATATCAGTATTCAATCTGCCCTAAATACATATTGAATACTTTATTTAATCCTTTCACAATTACCGATGAATATACATTGTGCTGAGTATTCTTAAATTAATACCTAGGTACATTATAATAGCAGATTATGCATAGTATCACTTTAAAACATTCAAATTTAGAGGCAGTCACATAAAATAATACTTTAACTCTTTGTGCCGATATTTTCATAAAAAGTTAAATTTTATAATTATTGTCCTTCGTCAAATGAACTCGGTAATAAGTCGACTCAAACTCACACTGGAATTTACCTCCTCACCACTGGCAAGGTCCGTGGCATGGTGAAGTCCTCACTTTATTTTATTCTAGCTCCATGGGTGGATTAAGGTTGTTGTGTTGGGGGCAGATTGCTATTTTGTAAGGTTCAGGGATATAGAATTGTTACAATTATCTCTATTTCACTATAAATTACAGGGGGGAAAACCATCACCTCTGCACCATGCCTTGGTCTGCCTATGGCTAGATCTCCCTTGAATGTTTTTATATTAATTTACAATCAGCCAATTGCATCTTAAGACGGTAAGCCAAAGAGTAGAGTAAAAATCAAAATAATTTTTAATTTGCACTTTGAAATTGTCAATGGCTTCTGCATATAAAGTGTAGATCATGTTAGATCAAAGGCTCACCTTAGAAACAGCCAGGATCAGCTTAAGAATATTTTGTAATTTGGGTGCTCATTTGATCATCATCCTGAAGTGATTTGAAATAACAAATATCATTACTGTGACAAATGCGTCAAAAATGAATTATTGGATAATCTTCTGAAATGCTAATTAATACAATCCTAATGTCGTTTTGCCATATTTTTTCATCTCATGAATCACCTAAACTCATTAAGTACAGACTAGTGAAGACATGGTTCACTACAGTAGCATACGCAGGATTGACTTCTGGGAGGGGTTTCATTAATATTTATGTACATCATCATAAAATGATATTTAGATAATTTTTAACAAAAACAATAATTAAATTAACATTCTCTTTCATGGAGGCAATTCAACTATATATTTTTCAGCCCAATAAGCTAAATTCGAAATGCTAGTTAAGGTAAACAAATGAAATCAAATTCAGGTAAACATGCTTTGGGGGGTTTAAACCCTAAACCCACCCTCCGTACACCACTGGTTCACTACCCTTACTACTATCTATTGATGTGCTCCTTTAAACATTTTTTGGTAAAAAAATTCCGCTGTAAGTAAGAATGAAGCCATGAAGTTTTGCAGCCAAAGAGTTAATTACCCAGAAAAAGATCTGCATATTCAAAACTAAAAAAAATCTTGATATTTAAACTTACTTCACATGCCTTCATCACACAGGAATTATTTTGCTGCAGCTTGGATGTCTTATCTATCTTTGCATGGGTATGGCAATTATCACCACAATCCCTCCATATAATTCAATGCCACTACTTTGTGACTGTCATTCACATGTCAATTTTTATTCGGGATGTTTGGTGCCACAACTTCCTCTTCAAGGATACCTCCTACCTATTAATTCATATAAATAATTCATGAATAATGTTGAAACAATTTCAATCACTGACTAAATTATTCAGGCTTGTTACATGCCCTCCAGATAATAAGTTCATATGTTGCCCTGGATGAGGGCATGGCATTAACCCCTGTTATTGAGCTTCAAGGAAACCAGTTAAAAATTTTAGTGGCTCACTGGGATTCTATGAATACCATGTTGTACTATGTTGCTTGACACCTATCAGTGTTCACATTGCGTGCACCCTGCACACCTAACCATGGTCTGCATAATATCTTCTCTGGATACTCTATTTTTAGCACGCAGCAAGCTTTAATTTTTCATGTAGGCATATGATAGCACTGGAAAGGATATATGGGCTATATAAGAAAGCTCCCCCCAAAGTGGGCCCTTCAGGCAGTGGCAGATTAAGGTTGGGTGTGGGGGGGAAGGGGCAGGGGTTGGTGGGGAGAGGGGGTGCCCTCCTATGGTGCCCCGATAGTTCCTGGTAAAACAGAAAAAATGGTGGCGATTAGGGTATTCCATACTCTCAGACCTCCATGAAGTAGCAATCTGCCCACCCCAAAATAACAACCCTAATCCACCACTGCCTCTGGATGTCATAGAATGTTGCTTAACTAGAATTCTCCACAGTTTTGAAGCTTTGTGCATGAAAGATTTGAAAATCAAAACCCCAACTAAAAGAGTGGGGTCCTGATAAGTCTTGGTGCCTATTCAAAAGTTTTTCCTAAAGGTGGTGATTGCTATGAAACACCTTTAAACCTCCAATGGGGCTAGATGGTCCTAGCCTTGATGGGTAGAGGAAACTTGAGTTATCACAAACTCATCATCAAATTTCCCAACTTTTATAAATTAAAATTAATGTCTTTTTATGTTTTCCTTTCTAATCTGTCGATGTATTGGGTACTTACTTACAACCACAAATTCATCAAATTTGGATCAGTGATTAAGTGAGAAAAAACATAAATATGCGATAAAGCAAAATAACAGCTATGTATTTGTAATTTTACGTAATTCTGAGCACGTAATGGGGGAATTATTACATTAAAACATTTAAACAATAAAATAGTACAAAATAAAATTATACAAAATAAAATAATATCTACAAAATAAAATCAAGGCCACGACATAATATTTTGATGAAACGTCAAAAAAATTTCGCCATAGTACATTGTTACAAATATTCCCTTTCACAAAGAGCACTGGTGCACCATGAAAATTCTGTGACGGCACACAGTGCTTGGTAACACCATACGTAATGTTGAGTTTTCCTAAATATTGCCGTCTGAGCGGAGCAGTAGTAGCCCTGGAAAAACCCACAAACAAAAATATCCCTCAATTTTCGTGGCGACTTTGCAGTATACCAGTTACAAGGTTGGTAGTTCTCTTAGACTATGTATACAAGTAGACCTGCTCCCCCACCAGCACGCATTACTCCTATTTACAAGTAGACCCAATACGGCATTACTCCCATTTGCTACAGTGATAAGGCAAACATTCCTCTGCACAAGGTCGACCATCCAGCAGTACCTGAGTACCTTGAAAAGTAAGTGTAAGGCCACAATCCAACCTAGGCCCTAGGCCTACTCTAGTTTCCAAGATAGGTGGACACTAGGGTTCCTTGTTTTTCCACTTTTTTCTTGGAGTGAATTGTAATACCTGGAAAAAGTTGGAAACCCGTATCGACAACAAGTATGATTTTTTTTCTAAATCGGTTAATATCTTCTGTCAGAATTTTTGCCTAAAATTTTCAAAATTTAATTAAAAACAACAAAATTGTCATTGATTGTTTTCGGTCAGAGTGACCATATTTTATGTAAAAAGATATCAGTCATAATGAAAATTGGCATTAAAACCTCAAAATGCCAGTTATATGCCCATTTTTCATCGATTAGATGACCTTCTACGTTGCCCCCTGAAGTCATCTTTGTATGTAGTAGGCAACCCGCAAAAAAGTTTGCTTTTTTTTTCTTTATTTCTGCAGCAAATGACTCATTGAAGACATTTTCTCCAGTCGATACCGTAAAAGTCATGAAAATAATTTGTCGAGGAAGTTTAAGAGATGGAGAAGTTAGTTGATTCGGATTGGTTATGTGACTGGGAAAAATGCATTATTTGGATCATTTACTGCAGAAATATAAAAAAAGGCGAACATGTGCTGCGGGTTGCCTACTACATACAAAGATATGCCGTCTGTGTGATATGCCAGCCGTTTATAGATTTGATTTTAACATTAAGAGGATCAAAGTACCCGTTTGCCCACCTGCTTTGGAATAAATTGGAGTCATTCAGCTGGTCACTCAAGCAGTATAGTCCAGTCTGTAGAGAAATTTGAAGGTTTTTTCGTGATACAGGTTAAGAATAGTCAAAAGTTGTAGGGAAGGGAGTGTTATATATACCTATATATTTTTAAACTTCGAACTAGACCGTTATAAAGTCTCGCTCAGGCAGTGAAGGTGAACGGTCGTGTTGTTCTCGCTCGCTCGCTCTCTCTCGTTCGCTCGGTTTTCGCCTGAGACCTATTCTTGCTCGCCTCGTAATGCCAAATTGCGTAATCTGTGGCCTCCCAACAAAACGTGGCTCTAGCCTCTCCTGCAGTGCATGTAAGGATTTGCAACATCCGTCTTGCAATTATCTAACTGAGGAGGACTTCAAGGCACTCCTAGATCTCCAAAAGCCGTGGACATGCAGCAAATGTCTTGGGTAACGTCGCTTGTACCGCAGAGAAGAAACTCCCGTGAGAGGAATCCGTGCTGCGTCTCCTAGTCTTCCGGATAAGGAGGATACTACAAAGGAGCTGTTGCAGACCCTTCTGCTTCGCGTCAACTCTATACACGACGAGCAGCGCTCATTAAAGAATACCATTTCTACGTGGCAAGCATCTGTGAGTGAGCACGCCAAGTCTATGGAGCTTATTAACACTAACCTGACAAAATTAAGTGATAAGCTGGATGAAATATTGAGTGAAAATAAAGGTCTAACTAGCAAACTGTCCGATTGTGAAGTTCGCTTAAACCAACTTGAGCAGGAGCAATTGCGGAATGTGGTGGAGATAAGAGGTATTCCTATGTCTGATGGTGAAGTTGTCGATTCCCTCGTTATTGCAACGGGATTATCATTGGGGTTAAAAATTGACATCAGTGATATTGACTATTCATTCCGCATTGGTAGTCACTCAGAGGATAACCCAAGCCGTGCGATCGTAGTACGTTTTATGAGGTCCCGTGTTGCAGAGGAATTTGTCCAGCTACGTAAAAGGAAAAGAGATTTATACTTGAAGGAATTGGATGTGCCCCATTTGAAGTCATATTCACCAAATCCCCTCATCTACGTAAATGAATCGTTGACCCCACTTCACAGAAAACTATACAGCATAGCCCGCAGCCTTAGAAAGGAGGGTACAGTCAAGTTTGCCTGGATTAGAAATGGAAAGGTTTGCGTAAGAAAAAGCGAAGGTGCCTATCGAGTCCACTGAAGAAGACCTACAGAGGGTCAAATAGGATTTATGTACATGTTCAAACGGTGAAAATAGCACATTACCTTTTAGCACCAAAGCTATTGCTGCACGTGAGCCATCAAAACTTAGTGTATGCCATGTCAATGCCCAATCTTTATTTGTTCACATAGATGAATTTAGACATTATTTTCTTGCAAAAAGATATCATTTAATTGGAATATCTGAAACCGGGCTGAATGAACTTAACAATGATATGGTGAAACTTCAAAACTATCATCTAATTCGGAATGATCGACTCGATAGAGGTGGTGGTGGTGTGGCTGCCTATATTCATGATCAGTTAAATTATAAAGTCCTTGAAATCTCTGATGGTACTCCTCGAAAACCTGAATTTATGTTTATTGATGTGTCTAATACAAATGGAAAATTATTGTTCGTAGTCATGTATAGACCACCAAATACTTGCTACATTTGTGAAGATTTTGAAACTTTAATCTGCAAGTACTTACCTGTGTATAAAAATGTTGTTATTTGTGGCGATTTCAACATTGATGTGCTTAAAGATACACGTAAGAGTGCTTATCTTAAGAATTTATTGTTCAGTTATAATCTTCATCTCCCTCCTTTTCAAGCTACACACATCTTGGAATCAAGTCAGACTTTGCTTGACCTAATCATTGTTGACGATGCAAGTAAAATAGATGACTTTGGTCAAGAATCCCTAAACTTTCTATCTGAGCATGATTTAGTGTATGTAAACTACATTTTCAACACGCCACCATATAAACCTCCTGAAATCTGTTTCCGAGATTTGGTTAAACTTGATTATGTTACGTTTGAAACGGATTGGAACGGTCTCTCATGGAAGGATTTCTTTTCAACGCGTGATGTCAATGAAAAAGTGACAATATTCAATACCCAACTTACTTGTCTATTAGATAGACACGCTCCCATTAAAAAAATGAAAATAAGACGTAACCCAGCTCCCTGGCTCTCTCAAGAAATTAAAAATGCCATGAGTCAAAGAGATTCTTTACGTAGGCACTTCCGAAGAACTCGGTCTGTTATAAAATAGCACGAATATAAAGTCGCCCGAAATAAAGTGAAACAAATGCAGCATAATGCAAAAGTTAACTACTTTCTTTCCTGCTTATAAGATAAACGTGACGCTCGTTCTCTTTGGCAAGAAATTAAAAGATTGGATCTTGGTAATTCTAAAAATGAACCCACCAATATTTATTTTCCCCTTAATGAGCTTAATACTTTTTTTCTAAATAGCTCCACATCGTCTAATTGTATAGAAGAGGACGAACGTCTCGATGTCACAAATTGCATTGAGCCTGATTTTAGCAATGAAAATATTTATTTCCCTCATTTTACCCCCGATCTACAATTAAAATACATCTCAATGGTAAATTCTAACTCAACGGGCGTAGATGAAATTAGTATTAAGGTAATTAAAAAGATTCTTCATCTAGCACTTCCAATGCTACTTTCAATTTTTAATTGTTCCTTAGATTACTCTAAGTTCCCCTCTGTGTGGAAATCTGCTCTCATTCAACCTATTAAAAAGAAGCCCAATCCTGTAGAAATGTCTGACTGCCGACCTATTGCAATACTTTGTGCCTTATCAAAACCTCTTGAAAGACTCGTGTACAATTGTGTTATTGAACATCTGTCTAAAAATAATTTTCTAAATAATTTTCAATCTGGATTTCGCAAAGGTTATAGTACTCAAACAGCATTGATTAAAATAACAGATGACGTAAGACTTTCAATGGATAAACAGAGAATAACAGTATTGGTACTTCTCGATTTTAGTAAAGCCTTTGACTGTGTTAACCATAGTATACTATTAAGACAACTATCTAATTTGAAAATATCTGCTTCTGTTTTACAATGGTTCCGTTCTTACTTGAGTCAACGTTTCCAGGCGGTAAAGGATCGGAAGAACAATTCACATTCTGAATTACTACCTGTCGAACGTGGGGTCCCCCAAGGGTCAATACTAGGGCCATTGCTCTTTGTCATTTATATTCAAGACCTCCAAAATAAGATACGTCATTGCAAGTACCATCTATATGCTGACGACTTGCACATTTATTTTGACTGCGATCGCAATGAGATCTCTAGCGCCATTGCACAAATTAACGAAGATATTTCATCTATATGTGAATGGGCGTCAAACAATTGTTTGAAATTAAACTCACAGAAAACAAGGAGCATTATTATAGGCAGTGCCAAGGTCCTGTCTTCTATAAACATCGACTCACTGTCTAAAATTCAAGTACAAGATGCGGAAATAGATTATTCTGATAAGGTTAAATATTTAGGCGTTATTCTAAACAAAACACTTACCTGGGACGAACACATAGCATGAATCTCTAATAAGGTAGTTAAAACTTTGCACCAGTTGAAATGCTTCCGTAACCTAATGCCGTTATCATTGAGACTCAAATTAGCAAATGCTTTATTGATTCCTCATATTGATTACTGTTCCTTGGTGATTTCGAACATTACAAAATGTCAGATATCAAAGCTACAGAAAATTCAAAATTGTGTCTTGCGTTATGTGTGCGATATTTCATATTATGAGCATATCACACCATATTATAATGAATTAAAAATGTTAAAAATTTAAAAAAGAATAAAATTTCAAATGGGACTCTTCATGTACAAACTTTTAAAAACTGAAACTCCTTCCTACATTTTCCAACCTTACACAGATAATTCAATGAAAAAAACAAGGAATACCAGAAATAAAAATAAATTAATTGTACCCTGTCACAAAACTACTATGTATCACAATTCATTTTACATCAGTTCATGCTATGTATGGAATTCGATTCCCCAAGAGTTGAAGGATATCACATCAGTTAATAATTTTAAAAAATGTTTGTTTTCATTTTATTTCCATGAAACTTGAATTGTATCAGCATGAGGAACTTGCAGTTTATGGTTTTTTTGTTTATAAAATTTATTTCGATTGTTGTATAGCTATTGTATAATTTTGTATTGTCGAAATTCACTAAAAATTATATATGTTGAAAATTACTATTGTGAAGTTGAGAGTTGAAAAAAGAGATTACTGCGTATCTTTGGAAATATTTATAATAAATGTTTGTTTTCATTTGTCTTTGATGAAATTTGATATATAAATTTACATAAAAATTTGTAATCTTTGTTTATCAGTTCATTATTATTATACCGAGTGTTTTATGATTTTGTTATCTTGTTCATCATACCGAGTGTTTTATGATTTATTTTTAATGTAGTACTTTCTCTGTCCGAGTGTTTATGTACTTACATAGACTCCAAAGGTAATGCTCCTAGAGCCAATAAAACTTATTTATATATTTATTTATAAACAAAGAACAGGGGTTCAAAGTTGGCTAAAAACGGTTTTTCAATTCTACAAGCCAAGGTATCTGAACCAATTTCGACATAAAATATAATATTTATATAAAAAGTAAGTTGACCAATATTCATACCTTTTTGAGGTACCCCAGATTAAAAAAAAACATCGAAATTGGTTCAGAACTTTCCGAGATACGAGAGATTTTCCGAGCGCAGCAGATTTGAAGTAGCAAACTCAGTTTCCTCTTGCGCGCGCGAGAGCTGACGTCGCGCTACCCCCACCACCGCGGCCGGCCGGCCTTGTTTTTCTTCGCTATACTTCATTCATGTTTTTTTAACACTTACAAGTAAATTTTTGTAAATCTGATAATAGATTGAAAATATTAGTCTTTGAGGTCCAAATGCCGTCAGATTTATTTATTAATTGTTATAAACAACGGAGCAGTGATTTTTTGAAAAAAAAAATTCTTATCTCGGTTGGTATTGGTCGAAAAAAAACTTTTTTTTACATTCTTTGTTTTAACCTCAGATACTCAAATCTTGAAGAAAAAATTATCTACAGTTTATGGGGTGGCCCCAGCTTCAATTATTCATAAAAAAAACGCCCTCTTTTTGTAAGCGTTATTTGAGGGGTTGAAAATAATATTTTTTAAATTTTTCTTTAATATTATTAACTTTTGGACCCAAACAAAGAGAATGACTATTTATGCGACCCTGTGTGTTAATCCAATAAAGAGTTACAGCATTGAACATTAGACATATTTTTAATAAACAAATGGAATAACTCAGCAACAAATTAACGAAATTGGCTTCATAAATCCTAATTTATTTGTCATAATAGGGGCCTTAATCTCAAAGCAAAAAATTATTTAAAAAATCATTTTTGCAATAAATAATTGATATACAAAAAAACGCCATTTTGGGGGGTTTTTCAAAGTTTTTGCAACAAATAATAATTATTGAACATAAACTAACCATAGCTCAAATTATGCGTTTTGTAATTGTCTACAAAAAACATTTGAAACATTTTTTCCTAAATTGAATACCTTGGCTTGTAGAATTGAAAAACCGTTTTTAGCCAACTTTGAACCCCTGTAATTTGTTTATAACGGTCTAGTTCGAAGTTTAAAAATATATAGGTATATATAACTCTCCCTTCCCTACAACTTTTGATTATTCTTAACCTGTATCACGAAAAAACCTTCAAATTTCCCTACAGACTTGACTATACTGCTTGAGTGACCAGCTGAATGACTCCAATTTATTCCAAAGCAGGTGGGCAAACGGGTACTTTGATCCTTTTAATGTTAAAATAACATTCACGTGCATCCTCCAATTGCAGACAAATTCTCTGTGAATTATGAAGTTTCAAATTGCGCACATCCACAATCTAGACGCACATCTTTTTATGCTGATTAGTGGTTCATAGTCCTCGGTCCAATAAACTGCAACATAAATTAATGAAATCCTCGTTTCCGTTTACATTTTAGAATTGATTTTGTCCGTGCCCTGATCCTTGTTTCAGTGCAATTCTTAAACATAATAAACTGCAACGTAACTGCGTGCATTGGTTAATCGAGTGTTTAGTATTGGAAGTGCACTATTTCCGAAAGTTATTCTTATATTTTGATTCACACTTTTAAATAATGATACTTTCGGTTGCGTAATGCATTTCATTGAAACCAAACTAATTATGTGTAGCAGACGAAACTGCTCGGCCTGACGTATATTGCTGTTCGATTTAAGTCACGGTAGTTTACTGTCGTTGATATGCTTTAATTTTTGTTTCTCCATGCGGATCTTAAACTAACAAATGGTGCTCGTTTACAAAATACCATGTTACCTCTTAAAAATACCATTTCGTCTCTGACAATCGTACGTTTTGCATCAGTTCACAGCTAAGTGCTTGGGCGACTACTAGTGCTGCCATCTACAATAGAAACTTTCCTAAAGTGACAATAACGGCGACAGCAGTTAGCATTGCGGAGATAGGAGTGTGTCCGAGGGGGGGTCCAAACCATTTCAACATAGGTAATATTCTCAATCCTCCACACTACATTTCACATTTACTCCACAACGCTCTCTTAATGAACTTGACTTTTAAAAAAGATTTAAGTCTTAGTTAAACTATAGGTGCGTTGAATAAAAATTGATATAATACTTAATAAATATAGTATTTATTAATAAAATAAAATTTTAGGGTATTCATAAATTAATCCATGGCAATGACTGAGGAACACTAATGTGAACAATGGCCTTTTATTTCCTTGGCAAGCTTGGATAAGTCCGGTTTGTATGTTGTTGTCTTTAATTTTTGGATCGATTCCAGGTTCTCATCAATAAGACGACTTCTCAATTTACTCATGTTAACGTTTAACCTTGAAAATGATTGTACGCATGAATATGTAGACCGAAATTAGGAAAGAACGGCAAACGCTAGTTTTTTCTGCTGATTATATGAGTCTGGAATACTGTTCCAAGCTTTAAAAATCAACATATCTTCTTTCTCCAGGACTTTCAAAGCAGACAACATGTGCTGTGAACTAAGATAACTTTTGTTTTTCTACATTATCTCCATATCCGCTTAAATACGTTCAAATTTGAGTTCTACAATTCTTTGTTCTTAAATCCAGTGATTGCATTTCTAAGTCGCCAATGTCAATATTAAAGGGAGAAAAATATATTTCTGGTAAGGTATCATTAGGAAGTTTTTTTTTAACAAGGGCTTACATTATTAAAATAGCAAATGTGAATATCAGAATTATTTTCTTGGCGACGTTTCAATAGTGTTTCAAAGTGAATAAAATTTTCTCTTTCAAATCTCAAGCAGACTGAGATAATTTGTTTTCAAATGAAATAACTTCCTCTAAAATCGAAAAAATTGTGTTTCCTTTCATCTGTAGTTTACGAGTTAGTTGATTCAGATGAGACGTAACGGCAACCATGAAATAAAATTTTTGGATCCACTGATCGTTCGTTAGTTCTGGATAGTGAACACCTTTCTCAATCAGAAATGCTCTAATATCTGTTAATAAGGAAATGAAACGCTTCAAATGTTTCCCATTGATATCCAATGTACATTGCTATTTGAAGATCTGCGTACTCACTCTCCATTTCAACAAAAATATATTTTAATTGACGATGATTAAGAGCTTTAGCTATAATTGACTTGATAATCCAAATACCAATTCCATACTTTTGAAAAATTCTTTTGGAAATGTCTGCGCACAAAGCGCTTCTTGAAAAATGATGCAATTGTAAGGAAGTAAATCGAGATTGATTTTTTCCTTAAAAATAGCAAAAACCCCGTTTTCTATGCCGGTCATACCTTTTTCCCCGTCTACTGAAATTAAGGTAATTTTATCGAGAGGAATATGATGTTTTTCAATGCACATAATTAAAGCAATTGCTATATTCTCTCCAGGTCCTTGACCTTTGAGTGGCAATAATCCTAAAATGTCTTCTTGAGGATCTTTTGGTGAAATAAATCGTACAAAAGGTGAAACTTGCGCTGCTTCATTTATATCACAAGACTCGTCAACTGTTATTGATAAAGCAGAAACCTATTTAAGATATTTGATCTGCTGGCTGATATTATTCGAAGACATTTTGACTGTTCTATCTTTCACTGTTTTAGCAGACAATGGCAACTTTTTTATTATTTTTAGAGTATCCGCTTTGTTCTTAAAATCATGAAATAGTTCTTTGGATGCATTTAAAAAATGAATTTTTATGTATTCGCCGTCTGTTTATGGTTTTTCTATCCAAGCAATCTCTTGACTAACCACAAAACTTACAATATTATTATTTTTGGAAGATTGTATCCAGTACTTAAATTCAAAACTAGATATTTCTCGACTCTACTGATGTTCCTCAACTGCTTTCTTCCTTGAATCAGCAACAGGATATTTAGTACTAAATGACACTTGTTTAGCTGTAAAGTGTCTCTGAAAATTTCATTTCTTGTTATGCGCCATTATTGCATGACAATTAAGACAGGACGGAAGGCCATTTAAGTTTTGAATAAACGCGAAAGTTTCCATCCCCCTCGGTCCATTCAACTTAAAATTCTCGATTTTCGTCACCAATTTTATTTTAATTCTTCTTTGTAGCCATGCCTAAAAGGGCAACTAAAAATATTTCATTTTTAAATAATAATGCTAACATAAAATAAAAACAATTCTTAAATTGATGACAAAATACCTGTAGGATTTGCAGCTGGTCTTCTCGCCAGATACTTCTTCTCTGCCGGGATTGCTAAATCAGCTAATATGCTGATTATTTCCACAGGTATTTACTCAACGACAACAGTATTTACTTTGAGTATGAAGTCCCTTTTTATACGATCACCCTCCCTACCCACTGGTTCAACCTTTTCGGTTTTGCCTAGAGTATTTTGATAGGCCAATATGTTTCCGGCTGCCATCAGTCTCTCCACCTGCCATTAATTCTCCTATTTTGTTGACCTTCTTTATTCTTTATATGATTGTACCTTAATTTGTTTGTTTGGCGATAAGGCCATTTTGAACGTAAACCTGAATCCGCATCTGTCCCCTATTTTTTTTGTTTTCCCAGCCATACGTCCATTCTTTCTTACCTCCTCGGCCTCCTTCTACAACTACATTCCAGTCTCCACAAATACTCAGATTTTCATCCCCTTTTCCATTAAATGTCATTTCTTCTATTCCATCGGGCGTCTTCTACTTTAAAATCCTAGGTATCTGATGTAGACATGTATAGCAGTACCACCATTTGCTCCTAAGTTTTTAATTTCTAATCTAACCATATTTATCCTATCATTGTATTGATGATTGGTTTAAACTCCCAAACCTCTACTTTTCCTTAGTAATATTGCAACACCTACGCTTCCATCCCGGGATTCCAAGTAGATAATCCGGTAACTGTCGCATCAAAAGTCCCCGCCGCTTTGCGCTTTCGTCGTATCTCCCTTCTTTCCCCTACTGCCTCCAAAATGTGTATGTATTTTCAGCGCTTTTTAGGATTTCTCTATCTATACAACAATAAGTTGTATACATTGAGAAACCCTATAAAATAATGTTAAATGATAGCAAAACATTAATAAAAGCAAAATTTAATTTACATTATTAGACAGAATATTTGGAAAGTATGAGTCATTTAGGTTTGTTTGATAAGTCCATATATCATTTGAAGTCTTGGTAACGGTTATACCTTTACAGTTTCGTTCTTACGTTAATCTACAACGAACTATTTAACCAGTATTGCGCGGTTATCAATTTACAAGTGAGAACTGTCATTTCACTCGATAGTATCACAAAGAAATCCTTGTATAGATATGGAAGCTGAAGGTAGCTCTTCATCTATAATGTTTTCAGTTCATAGAGCCCTACTGGGCACACGTCCTGGACCCGTCCTGTACGTCTTTCGGAGGGTTCTTGTAATCCTTAATCCTTCATGCATTTATTTACAATCGATGTTGTCAAACGGAAAAAAAATCCTTCTTCAACCACCTAGCCATTCAATTCTGATTCACGACTATGGCGAGTAGTGAAGCTTGACATAAGGCAATAAAGTTTTTTTTTATTCTCACGTATTCGAAAACTTTATCCTAGGAGTTCCTATGCCTCTCGTATATTGAAAAATAATCGCTAACATGCTGTAACATGATGTACTCTAGCAATAGCACAAAATAAGGTGTCGCATTGCTTATGAAATTTTGTTCTTTTCTCTGCTTGGAAAGCAACTTCCAATAAATTGAATTGTAACGAATTAAATTGTTACAAAACTCGTTATAATTACCCTATTTACAAAAGAAACATTGTGTTATTTTCAGTCAAATACATCTACATCAAGAGACTAACCTTCAAACCACCTCAAGTCACCAACATACATTACATTGTACCTTAAAAAACTATCAGAAGCATAAAATATAAGAAATTGACTGCAGAACAGATAAATGACATGTAATTTTTTCGCGCAAAAAGTGGTAATGATAGATCAATTATATGAATCTGCAACTCTCACTAGGCCAAGTAGACTTTTTTTTCATAGAATATCATCATTATTAACACCAAAACAAGCTCGATATATTTCTCCAAATGCTCCAGCAGTCATCTTTTGGAAGACAGGAAGACTAAAGTAGAAATTCCGATGAAGCTGTGGACAGAAACCAAGGATAAAACTGACAAAGACACAATATTTCAGCCATGAGAAAAGCATTCTACAGGTAAAGAACCTTCACACCGAAAGCAATACATATTTCGTTAGCTAGCGTTAATGATGAAAAATGTAAAAAAACTTAAGTTCTCTCAAACTATCACAATTTTTCGCGCAAAAAGTAGTAATGATAGTTCAATTATATGAATCTCCAACTCTCACTAGGCTGAGCATACTTGTGTTTCATAGAATATCATCTACATTAGGTCCAAACCACTCTCGAGATGTTTCTCCAAATGCTCCAGCAGTCGTGTTTTGGAAGATATGAAGACTAAAGAAGAAATTCTGATGAAGCTGTGGTCAGAAACCAACGATAAAACTGACAAAGACACAATAATTCTGCCATGAGAAAAGCAATCTACTGTTAAAGAACCTTAGCACCGAAAGCTATACATATTTCGAGTTATGTTATACTACAAAGTGTGAGACTTGTTGGTAACCATGTGGTTAATGCATCATTTCATAAGGTTTTACGTATATATAATAGCATTTGTTGCATTGTCCATATACTTCTATTGATTTTCCAGTTGTTTTCTTGGTGCAGTGGTTCTTACGTCCCATCCCAAGAGACAGAGCTCGACCTTTCATTATCTTCATGTATAATCTTTTAGTTTCTTATTTTGTTACCAAAGTGAAAGCCGAAAAAAGCATTTTGAAATAAGAAATATGATAAAAAACTCATCGAAGTACTACCCAGAATTAATGCATTCATTCATTCATTCATTGAAGGCGATGATTGCGATGGCTGGCTGATGCGATGGAGGATTTGAGGACAATAGGAGTAAGAAGCTGGAGGGAGTAAGGTAGAGACTGAAATAAATTGAGGCTGATCGTGGCGGAGGCCAAGGTCCCCTCGGGGCTGTAGCGCCGGAGAGAAGAAATAGAAGAGGAGAATATATTAAATGAGGCCGATTGTTACGGAAAAGCACATTTAACATTGTGAAGAAAAACCTACACTTGCTCCTCGGTGATTCAATTACACCAAGGTTATTGCTCAAATGAAAGGGGTGCGGGTTAAATTCAAAGAAATTCAGGAGATCACATTCATTTTCCATCCTATCGTTTTTGAGTAGTAAAATATTCTCTCCTTCTATCAACAATATTGCAAAACCCATTGAAGCAATTGCTCTCTTCATGAGCCGCGTCTTCATTTTTTTAACTTTATTAAGTGCATAGACACATACTATTTGGTCAATACTTCAACGTTAAGGCAATATTTGAATTTAAAATATTTTAAAGGAAAGTACTGCGGAGATTGGTACTGAAATTAAATTTCACCCATCAAAATTCGATCTTGATTTCACATTATGACAATGACTTCGAGCTCAGATGGAGAAGTATACCATAGACTCTATTTTCCTCAAGACGTAGAAGTTTTACTCTTTTATTTCCTCTTTAGCATTCAGAGAACTGAATAATCGAATTCGAGGGACAAAATAATAGATAAAGATTGTAACACAGATTAAGTGTATTACACAAGAGAATTTCATTCATTTAAATGTTGATTGACAATTTATGTTCACCTAATTCCCATTTTCCCTGTAGTACCAAATTAGTGGATGTTGAATGGCATTTTTACCTATTAGAGTTTTAGTGCATATTTTATGACTCTGAAGTCTGCGAAAGAAGAATTAAGATATTATTGAGCCATATATCTCCCCAATTGGTTATCTATTAATCATTAATTTTACCAGTGTCATTGAACTAAAGCTAAGAAAATAAATGCTAGGATTGTAGATTCACCATCAATTAGTCATAAGTAATTCTTTTAATAATGATCTCAAAAGCATTATGAACGATGGGTATCAACTATATAAGTTTCCTTCATTAAGGAAAAAATATTTACAGATCTTTAATTTATTTTGCGTTATTTTTTTACGGTTATCTCTGAAATTACATGGCTCAGTATTATTTTGCTCCTTAATACCTCCGTTTTCCGGGTAATCAGCAGAGCACTGCATAAATTCTAATACATTTCATTCCAGGAAGCGAGCTTCAAATCACGTTTACAATATCATTGTTTGAGGGATATATTTCTCCTGGCCAGTTCTATCACTAAATATTCTTAATTATAATTTTATAACCATCATTCTCTAATACTGATTACAAGGTCAAACCAGCATATGATATTCCATTCATTGTCGTCCATTAGATGATTATCCAAGTAAGGTTATGAAATGTTTAGTTAGAAATGTTTAGAGGCGGATGCGGACTCAGATGATAGTTTAGTAAGGATGATATGTGATGTTGGATTAACAAGGTTTTGTAAATGTTGGAGGAAGAATATGTAAAACGTGGGAGAGTTGAGAGGTACGAAAAGGAGGGATTAGAATAGAATAGAAATGATTTGCTTTTCTTGTACTTCTTCCTCCACTAAAAACTAAATATGCATTAATGTATGATGAATGAAATTATAAATGAATCCCTCTGGCAAGTGGATAGAAACGTGAAGCAAAGTACACGGGAGACCAAAAAAATAGGCAGAGCAAGAGCGGCAGAGAAAATAATAGGAATAATTAGGAACCGATTACTATGAGGAAGGACTGTGTCTCAAAGGAAATGACAAGGAAAATAATGTAGTGAACAACTAACCGTAAGGACAACTGGTGGAAAGGGCAATGCGAGGAAAAGCTACAGTGAGATGAAGAAATGTGTGCGCTATACGTTAAAGTGAAGCAGTTTTCGGGCCGTAGGAGAGGGCGAGCAACATAAACGGTTAAGAGCAGAAAAGGCACGATAATAAACAAAGAAAATCGGTTTCGTGAAAACATTCCTAAAATATATCCCGGAGAAGAAGAAAGCATCAGAATGCAAGGAGTAAAGAGCAACTGGGTAAACTATAAAACCGAAAAAGAGTTACGTAGAATAATACTTAGGAGGTTAAAAAAAACAAGCATATCGCTTCACATTTATGTCAAGAAAATAGCAAGAGAGGCTCTGGAAGAGCAAGATGTTGAAACTAAATGGAGATGCTAGCTGATAAAGCCGATAAAAATCGCGGACGACCAGACATTGCTTAGTTTAGGAGTGCAAGCTGCAGTAGATACTTTAAAAATTCATTGCAGGAAATTTGGAATGACGAAAAGTAATAAGATAACAAAATTAATGAGATTCTCTTTGACAAAATAGCGAGGTTGGCCATAAAAGTAGTAGGGCCGAAACTAGAAAAAGTTGAGCAATTTTATTGCTTGGGTAGTACATTATTAGAAAATGGGTATGGTTGCGAAAGCATTTGGAAGAATTTCGCTAGCGAAAGAAGCATTCAGCAATAGGAAGGAGCTTATGACGAGGACCTTGGGGTAGGAATATAACGAATAGGCTGGTTAAGTGTTCAATATGAAGTATAGCATTGAATGAGAAAAGGCTGCAGGCGTTCGAGAAGCAGGTGTGGAGGAGGACGGAAAATTCTGGGTGGACGAGGAGGATGACAAACGAGAAAGTACTTGAAATGGTTGGTAATAAAAGGAAACTTGTAGATTATATTAGGTGTTTGGAAGAGGTAATGAGAGGCGATGAATCGAAATAGGTCGTGATAGAGGGAAGGATGTTGGGCAAGTAGGAAAGGGAAAGGCAAAAAGAATAGATATTAAGGTCATGATAAAGAGTGGTAGGATAAAAGCTGAGATGAAAAGCATTGTCATGAAATATTATCGGTTTATAGTGCCTTTCATATTTAAAACTTCGAAGGATTTTATAGCTTCCATTAAATCTTAAATTAACCTGTGGATTACTTTGAAAACAGCAGTACCTAGTAATCCGCCACCTGATAAAGATTCCCTTGCCAAATGGTTGGCAATTTGTGGAGACAATCTAAAACTAATGGCATATACCGCTGTTAAGATAAGCTGAGTAGAACAGTAGATGAAGGATCATTAAGGGAGTGAAGAACGGGCGAAGACAAAGCTGGCGTCAGCAAAATACACCAATCATGAGGAAAGGTGCCCTAAAATGAATTAGGATTCAAATGAAGTGTGACAGCAACTGCCGCGATGCTAAAATAGGCCGTCGGAAAAGATGCCAGTACTAAAGTCTTTTCCCCAACCTGATTCTACATTATCTTCTGAGCCCGACCAGAAGGCTTGTTAAATTACTCGAGGCTAGCTTTCGGTCCACCGTGTAGCAGATGATGGATCAATCGTTTGATATAACGATACTATCTTAAAAAGAGGCGAGTTTACTGATTGAATAAGTAATTTTGGTAAAACGTTGCGGTATCTGAAGGGTTTAGGGGACCATCTTTGGGTGAGAGCATTCGAAAAATCAAAGATAATCTGATAAAAGATGCCGTTACTTGGTGAATGGCTGTCGCAAACTAATAGGCAGCCAAAAACCCGAGGAAGGGATCAGCTTAGTATGATTTAAGGTGGATAACGCTAGTCAGTAAAGAAAAACCTATTGCAATACCAGCTCGGTGAGTTATTTACCAAAACGGCTGTAGTACTGGGAGATAGAAAGCAATAGGAAACCACCAGATTATTGTCCCGGCTTGAAGCAGCTCATTAAATATTTCTCTAATATTTTTTGTAATAATGAACGTGATGGAATTCTCTGGAAAGAAATATTTCGATGGTTTATTAGACTGCATTTGGAGCTCCGGGGAAAGGGTACTCGAGAGAGGACATAAGTGAAGATTTATAAGCAGCATTTTTGGAATTGCAGGGTAAATATGGTTAGATTAGGATTTAAAACATAGTGGTGGTACTGCTATACATGCCTATATAAGATACCTAGGATGTGAAATTAGAAGACGCCCGACGTAATAGAAGAAATTATATTAATTGGAAAAGGGTATGAAAATATGATTATTCGTGGAGACTGGAATGCAATTGTAGGAGGAGGCCGATGGGGTAAGAATGAATGGAGGTACGGCCTGGGAAAACGGAATATTAGGGGACAGACACATTGAGGTATCTGTTCAAAACGGCCTTGTGACCACAAATACATTTTGTTTGGCAAATATCCGTGAAGAAGGTACATGCACATTGAAAATACTAGGAGAAAAAAGAAAGTCAGCATAGTAGGAGAATCAATGGAATTTGGAGAGACTGAAGGAAGCTGGTAACGTATTGGCCAATAAAAATAATCTAGGCAGAGCCAAAAAGCTTGAAAACGATACAAAATCAATCGAAGACACTTGGAAAGTATTCAGAAAAGTGATCTTTAATGCAGCAGATGAGAAAGTAGGCAGGTTAAAAACAAAGAATTTGGATAGTTGGATTACACGGATGGAGTATGGGAAAAGGTAGGTTAGAATAAAACGTAAGTAGGATGCAGGAAAAGTAGAGGAACGATAGAAGATACGACGGCCCTGATACTTATCATAGAGTGAAGGATGCAAAGAGAGCTGTCCACATAAACGCAATACATTGACCAAGAGAAATAATTAGACAATATGGAGAGGAACATAATGACTTAAGAGATTAGGAGTGTCATTTTATGACAGGGAAGTAATATGCAGTATAGATGGCAGTGATTAAATGTGGTGGTAATTCGGAGCAAGCATCAGTGTGGAAAATTGA
Organism: Pyrrhosoma nymphula; assembly: GCA_963573305.1. Taxonomy (NCBI): domain Eukaryota; kingdom Metazoa; phylum Arthropoda; class Insecta; order Odonata; family Coenagrionidae; genus Pyrrhosoma; species Pyrrhosoma nymphula. Next base: position 135,955,846 of record OY754332.1, on the reverse strand, counting down.
GTGACAATGATGTGCTTTGTAAACATAGACCTTGAATATAGGTAGAAGGAGCATCAAGTCGTGAAAATGAGGGAGGGATAAGGCAGGTCACGTGCTTTGTGGCAGATCTCGATAAGTCTCGACGGTGAAACACGGTTCACCTTTGCCGGGCTTACGGTTGCAAAGAATTATTTGTAAAAGGAAGCCGAATATCTTTGCACAGTCAAGCCAATCCATTTTAAAAATGTCTATATACAGTGTACCTTTCTTCATGAAAAAGATTTCTGAGAAAAATCGCGAGAGTTAGAGTTATATTTCTTCACGGTGTGAGGATATCATGAAACATCTCACTTGCTCATCTGTCTGATTATTATCACTCGCCGGATTCTCTCTTTACGCATTCGTAAATAGACTCATACATATGTATTACCTCTTCCACGTGCAATAATTTTCCTACAGAAAAAGGAAGTATAAGGATGTGAATAATTGTTTTGAAAATGGATAAATTCGTGCCAATGGTCTGTTCTAAACTTCATTCGAAGTATTTTTCCAGACATCGTTTTGTTCAAGAAAGATTCGGTGGCCTCTGGCTTAAGTCAAATGCTATTCCTTCGCTTTTAATGTTACCTCATCATCTGATAAAGGAAAATACAGTGCTCATTATTTTCTGCCTCGACTGCACAGTGGAGAATTTTCAAAGCTTGCATTGGAAATAAAAAAGTGTTGAAATCACTTTAGGCTCCTGATGGGAAGTACATGCTGTGGGAACAGCCAGAATTATCAACTCTTTCTTCAAGATTTTGGAAGATTTCTCTGATAGTCAGTCGCAGCAAAAGGTGACACTAAACGGAAGGAAATTCTATTTATTATTATGGTGACTAGGAACGATATACAATGGTATTGGATAGCATCAAGAACATTTTTTGTATTCAAACACAATTCGTTTGTGATATCATGGAGTAAGTATGTATATACTTAATCAATGGTGAGGTTTAAGTAACTAACGTCTTATCATGACATAAGGTTTGGTGACGAAGGAGTTCTGTGACGTTATAATTATTATGTGAAGTTGAATGAAAATGAAAATGAATTAAAAAAAAAATACTATTACACAGGCAATATTGCAACAAAGCCGCGAAAAACTACGATTAAGTGATCGGAACTTTCATCTCCGAAAATTTTTCATACTTTTACCATGGGTATTCTTTGGAAAATGTGTGGTGAAATACCCTTAATTTTTACTTGAGCCTTGATACCGCTCAATGTTTGTTATCATTTTTCAGCAGAATTTTGATAATTATTAGAATTCTTTTCTTTCCCGTATGGAAAGGAGGTAGGCGTTTTTTTCTGATAAAATGTATAGAAATTTCAAAAAAGTTTTTAAACTACCCTAAACCTCATTTCTAACGCAAAGTTTTGGGGCCTAGTAACCGGTTCAGTAAGAAATAAAAAGTTTAGGTTTATAAATACATTAAGGGTTAATGAAAGTGCTTGACAAGTTATTAAATTCAGGCAACGCTAGAGATATTTGAAATGTTATAATTTCTACAGTTCCTATGCCTCCAAAAGATGGTGCCAAATTCTGTCTCATTATTTCTCAGCCTTTATAGAAAGTTGAGTCAAAAAAAGGTCGTCGATCTCCGCGTTTGAACCAAAATCTTGAATATAAATACTTTGTTTCTTTAGATGACAATGGTGGTCTAATATAATACATTTTTTTCCATGTTTTTAGTCCTTTTAAGTTTTGCGATTTTACGCATTTATTTCATTACGAAAGGATTACATTAAAACATGAATTTCAACTCCAAGTTAAATTACAAAGAAATTGGTGTTCATTTCTTCTGGTTTTGAGAGAAAGTTAATTTACAAACCATTCCAGCTCTGTCATTCTGGTTTTGAAATAAAAAATAACAAAATGTTTTCAAATGCAAAATATCCACTCAAGATTTCGTAAAGGTTTTTCTTACTGTATGGAATCTCTTCTCCTGAAAAAATAGGGATTGCGCATCGGTAGAAGATAATCTATTCCCTGTTTGTAAGGAATGGTAATCCTTATTCTGTTACGCCTTCTAGCGATTAAAAGCTTACACAGGCAAGTTTCTGCGTTCGATTTATAGTTTCTCTGTGAGCAGTTCATTAACCACTTAATATGTTTCTTTAAGGAATTATGATCCAATATTCAAATTAGGAAACCAATCATTTTCACGATTTCTAACGTTATGACTTTTTTAGCGTTTCCTTGAAAATCATCATTAAATTCTCTCTATTTTTCCAAACTCTAAAAAAATTAAATGCTTAGTTTCTGTTAGCTACCTATATTATAATTATAATCAAACCTTTGCTACCTAACATTACGGTTTGTCAATGCTTCTATTGAAACGATGTTCTCCTTTCATTCAAGTTCTTCATGCCAGCCTTTGTTGATGGATTTATAATTATAATAGCGTACACCTGATATAAGATGGTATCCCATTTACCATATTTATAAAATTACAATATTTATACTTCATTATATTGGGGTTTGTTTCGACACCCCAAATAGGAGATCTAAAACTTATTTGAAATTTAGGAGATAAATATTTTTCATGACAATCACCGATAAATGACTTTAGACTTTCCCGGTGAACAGTGTAGATGACATTTTCCCCCGATTCTAACCGGGTAAGAGATGGCTCCATGCCGACGTTTCGACAGCTAACTCCGCTGTCGTTATAGGGTGATGAGCGTCTTGAAAAAATACGGTTGACTGTATACATCAGTTCGGTAGAGGAGGTGTTACCAGGATCGGATTTGGTCAAAGCACTCATCACCTGAGAACGGCAGCGGAGTGAGCGGTCGAAACGTCGTCATGGAGCCTAACTGAGTCTGACGCCCATGGAGTCTGACGCCTAACTTGTCTCATTTTCCGAAGTTAGTTAGTTCTTCCAGTTTCCGTAAAGCTTCATTACTTCATGCTCTTCTCTCTGTTGTATTTTAGCTTACCAAATAGTAATTTCTTATTATTCTTTAATTTCAATTAAATCCTCGTCATAATTATCTCAGTTGTATTGAATCCAATCGTAATATGAAACTGAATGCAGTATGGATCACTCCACAAATTGCGGAAGGGGAATAATTTTTAACGGTTGAGATTCAGAGAAGGCAGAAATTGTGGACGGAGGACGTGATGATGGTTAATGGCTGAAGAGTGTGATCGACGGGGGATTGCTCGAGAAGCGTGAAGGGAAGAAGGAAGGGAATAGAAATTTTCGACGAAATAAGATTAGGCAGAGGTCAGTAGGAATTAATGAGAGATCTTGTGATAAAAAATTTATGTGGGGAAAGTATAAATATTTCCCATACATTGAACAGTCGGAAAAATATCATAAAACATTTCAATGTTCTGATAAATATCCGAAAGATTATTTTGTTTTTAATCTTTTCCCTAATTTGTATCACTTTCCATATTTTTTGAAGGAGAATAATGAGTCAAAGAATTAGCCCAGTTTTATCAGTTTCACTGTTCCCATCCAGAACTTCGACAAAACTTTTTCCCTTACTATCCGTATACCAATGAAATTATATGAAATGCGTACTCGAGTGCATCAGATATTTCCAAAATACGCATATTATATTGGAAATATATAGGAAAAAAATGGAATAATATATTCTTTATGACACGAGTGAAGGTAAAAGAACTAAAATGTAATTTGAAATATTTATATTTTCTTTTTTCCATTTCATTCTAGTCTATCATAGTTTACATCGTATTTTTATGTTGTCATTCATAATTATTCACTTCATATATTGCGGTAGTCAATATGCTAGAAATATTTCAGAGGTTATATAAGGTTTTAGAAAAACCAAAAATGCACTCTGTCGAAATAAAATATTGTAAAATTGTGTCCAATAACATGATTTTGGCAGCATAATTTTGTTAAATGAATTATTTATGCAATTGAATTTTCTGAATAAGATTTATGCACTAATTAGAGAAAACACTTGAACAATGTCTTAAAAGATATGAGATGTAGAGACAGAATACTTCAACATATAACCAGCAAAATATATACACAGTTATAATTATTTTTTTAAATATGTTGAAAGGTACCGACAATTTACGTTACGATTTTAATTACAATTATAGTCTTTCCCACGAGGACACGCGCTCGGAAGTAATAGATTGTACAACGCGATGCAAAGATACCGCTTGACGATACGCGTTGAATTTTATCATTATGGAAATGTATTCTCAATAAGTTGTTTCAGAGCACTCACCTAACGATAATTAATATAAAATATATATTTATATAATAAATAACGCACCTTTAATTTCTTCTTAGTCGTTTCTACACTGTACAGCATCCATGCCAGATATTTCTACAAAGATAGTTTTGCTAACTCAGCTAAGCTTGTGATTAATTCCTTTTGCATTGTTATTCCTGTTTTCAACTTACCTTAATTTCATTTACGACTTTTTGATTTTAAATATTGAAGGTATCGGTTACAAACATGGATCTTGAATATAGGTAGATGGCGTTATCCAAAGCTGGAGCATAGACGGCCGGTGAAATAATCATGAGGTCACGTGATGTGTGGCAAAAAAGTGACGGCGTTCAAATGCTTTTAAACACTTCGGAGCACAAAATAAGAAATTCATGCTTAACGACACCAGTATTTACTTTGAATATGAAGTCCCTTTTTATACGATCACCCTCCCAACCCAATGATCCCTGATCAGCCATATATTATGCCGGTTATTTCGCATCATTTAAATTTTCATCTTACCTTAAAATTCCTTTTTTTCCCGAGCTTTAAAAAAAGCATCCGCTTGGCTATAAAGTTCTCTCATGATGCAGTATTATATTAATTAATGACAAGAATATACTCCGTTGTCTCAGGCGTGACTTTGTGCAACCAAGTTGGTGGAATTAGCTTATCATTTTAAATGAAATATATAACATAGTTATAAGGTATAACTTAATCTATGTGGAATAAATAAGTTATACGTTTCATTAAGAATGACAAGGATGGTTAGAAAAATAAGTTGGTGGCATAAATATGAGGCTTACGGCAGTTAGAATAAAAAAATTATGCATAAACATTAAGGCTTAAACCCTTAGACTGCGAAAAATAATCTTAGCAAGTGTCAAAGGCAGTGTAATAAAAAAGTAATAATCCAACATATTTAAGAATAAACGGTACTTCAATCTTTAATGAATCGGAAAAATATTAGGGAATATAGCGGCAAAGCTAATCGTAATTTGGGATTTTTGTTAAAAGAGTGCTTTGCAAGTGCGACGATAAAGTAAGGGAAATCAGCTACTTAACCCTTGTTAGTCCGCACATGGAATACCCTGCCAGTATTAGGGATCCTTATGGGGTAGGCTTGAATACCGAGTTGGAACGTGTGCAGAGAGGATCCCTAAGACAAGTACGTTAAAGTCCGCTATTCTAGCCTCGTCAGTGTTGCTGACTTTTTGAAGCAACTTGGATGGGAATCGTTTTCAGACCGTCGATAACAATTGAAAGTTAATCTATTATGTAAGGTCAAAACCGAATTATTCTCTGACGAAGTTACAATTATTTAAAAAAAATCGAAATAATATGGTAGATCAGTTTATGAGACTAAAATTGGGAGATTAGACTGTAGAACGGACAAATTCAAAATTCATTTTTCCCGCAAACGATAAGAGAATTTAATAGCTGCCAATGAGAGTTTTAACTAGGTTTGTCGATAGGTAGTGTAACTCTTAGTACCTAGTAGTAGTGCTCCCTAATACGTGTATCATTATGTTCTACCTAGTACTTACAGCATGTCGAGTATTTTATTAGCATAACTCTTGAATCTCTCTCCGTTTGAGTAGTTGTCAAAAACATAATTACTAGCGGTCCCGCTGACATTATTAGCATATATATAGTTATGTACATAATTGTTAGGAGGCGAATCCTACCGATTGATCCTATTTTATTTGTCCTATGAATTTCTCATTTTGACGAAGTTAATTACAATATCGCAAGGACAGTTATTTCAGTACTTAATAAAACTAAACCTTTGTTCAGCTTGATGTATTTAAGTTTGACGTAAAATAACGCAATAACAAAATATGTTGATGCAGATTGAAAGTCTTCTCTGCAATGTTCGCTCATGTTAAGCTGCGTGAAATATAACTTTCTTGGACAGGATTCTAGGAGGTCTTTGTTGATCATGCTTATTTACGAAAGTTATGTGGTCTACATGTTGAGTACAGAAATTCTTTATATTGTTAGTACGAGATTGGGTCTTGTGGTTATTTCTAACATTATGTAATAACACAGCGTCTTCCTATTCTGGCGTTCCATGTACAATTCATGATTTCCCAATGCATCTGAAGTTTTTCAGAGCGATCAGAGATAAGCATACTTTCCGTAAGTGTAAAATGGAGACCTAGCCGTATATATTTCCCTCTACTCCACGTATTTTTTGTACTAAGTAATGATCAATAAGCATGAGAAGGTCATCGTGTCAGATTAAGTGTGGGCAATCAAGGATGCATTTACTAAAGCGATCTATTGTTTGACACTTTAGAATTACGTCGTTGTGTCCCTAAGAGTGATGTCATATATTTCCTCTGATTCATAGCCTAGTCATTTTGCTTCCCTCACGTGATCTGATGCTCTCTTTATATTTTATCTTCCTCTCTTTATTTCGAATGGTCTTAATTAAAAATTTTGACGGCAATGTGCGTTCGCGATACGCTGCTTGAAATTAAACTTCACATAATTGGAGTTTTTGGTTCGTCTATTCAGAACTCAAATTAAGAAATGTGCGATTAGTTGTTGGGTTGCGAATATTGTCTATACCATGTGACTTTACTGCGTGATTTATTTCAGAAATTGTGATAGTTTGAGAGAACTTTTACATTTCATGTACTTTCATGAACTTTCATTTTACATGTATGTTTGGGGATGGGATCAAGAAAAGGTGGAGTTTTTGTTGACGTAAAATCCGAGAAAACGCCCATATTTGTGTAACAAGGGCATTCGAAAAGCCCGGGCTAAACCTAGCCCATTGAAATGAATAGCCTAATAACCTCTCTCTCCCCACAACTGCCCAATTCCCCACCACTATCCATTCGCACTTACCTTCCTCTCTGCCCTTTCCTTCCCAAGGGAACAGAGCGGACTTTTCATCATATTCTACCGCCGAGGATGGCGGCATGACCGCCGATACGTCCAAGTTTTATTTGTGAGTCTCCTTTTTGTGTGTATTACTGTTTTTTATGTATATATATATATATATATATATATATATATATATACACAGTTTCTTAGGAAAAGATGCGCGTAGCACAATATAATAATACACCAGTGTCACTAGCTGTGACGCACTAAATAAAATAAAACACTAAGAAAGAACACTCACACGTTTCTCGTGTGAGTGTTCTTTCTTAGTGTTTTATTTTATTTAGTGCGTCACAGCTAGTGACACTGGTGTATTATATATATATATATATATATATATATTTATATATATATACATATATATATATTTATATATATATATATATCTTCAATCAATGGTATCGATATACCGGTGCACAGGTATTTTTTTTAAACAAAATATATGCTAACCGGTATGTTTAAAAATATCGGATTCTGATATATCGGTAGATGTTTATATATTACCTATCTCTATTTTCTAAATCTCTGCCTTACTATAATAAATAATGAAAGTCAATTAGTCACTTCCTTGTATTACCCGGCATTTTCCGTTTGTACGTATTTCCATGTCCTTCAGTGATGTTTAAACCTAATGTTTGCAACTACTATTTAATTTCTACTACAAAATTCAACTGCCATCCCACCCTGATCATTTCTTGCCCCTAGCCCATACTCTCCCATTTCATATCTATCCCTCCCTTCCCCGTCCCTGCATTCCAGTCAACCGTTACTAACAAATTTTTCTTTCTCGGGGCTTTTCTAATTATCTCTTCTAGTCAATCATAAACCTTATTTACCTTTTCGTTCCTATGGCTACTTGTGGTCATGAACACCTGGACCAGAACATTTTCTTCTTTTGTTTCTTTCAACAACTAGTATCCTGTCAATATGAAAATCCCATTTTATGTACAAGTAATGAGTATTCCCCGATATTTCTTAAAAATAGCAATTTGTATTACTTTTTTATTTTCAAGTCTTTAAGAAGGGGGTAGCCGCTCCATATAACCAAGTTATAAGCTATCTTTTTCTGTCAGTCTATCATAAACGTTTTTCGATCCCCGATAAACTACGATGTATTAGACCACAAACTTACGATTTCAGAATCACGATTACGAAACTAAGGTACCATCGTCATGGCAACATATCCATGGCTGCCAAGTCACAGTTCACCAAACATTACTGAAAAATGGACGCTAAGGTAGGTTTGACACAATTTTACTACCAGTGGAAGAAAACGATTCAAGGTTTTAAATACATCCCACAATGGAAACTATTTTCCTTCATAACAATATTAACTTGCTAAAAACATGTTTTTTCATTATTCCACTTTCTTTGACTACCATTTGATGCAATACTTTTAGGCATTTAAGAGTAGAAAATTTTATTATGCTCTTACAGTAGAAAACATCACAAGCATAAGGGAAAGGAAATTGATTGGGGAGCCATTATATTCCAATTATAATTTTTTTCCCGTGAACAGAAAGGGATCATAAATGTCGCAATAGACCAGTTCTACGAAACTACCATCTTCACTAGGTTGTGTGGAATTTTGCGTAATACTTCAAAATTACTAGCACCTCACCGCGGTTAGGCTTAAGTTCTAAGGCTATTTCGAGATTTAAAAAAAATATTTTCTAAGTTTTTAATGTTGGGGCATCGTCTGGAATTCTTTAACAGATATTCCTTTCTTCTAATTAGCATCAACAGATTGGTCGCAACCCATGGCTTGAGTATCCTTTCTCGCCAAATTGTCTAAACAGTGGACTTTGAGGAAGACAAACATTCGTTAAGAAGAAACATTAATTGATCGAAAGCTTTTGAATTATCATCTTCATTCAGCAGTATAACCCAGTTTGTTTCCATAACTCTAAACTGGAGTGCATTAAAATCAACTTTCGATAGGGTTTCATTATACTTTCCAACAATATGTTCCTGAAATTTACGGGAAAGTACAAGAAAGGTCATGAAGTGATCTGTGATGGATAGTTTTAAAACGTCGGCATTAATATCAAATGGAGCATAATTGTTCAATCTAGCAAATATGTCATCAATACATGTGGCTGACATTCCACTAACTCTGGTAGGTCTTCTGACAAGCCTGACAGACTGAATGAATTCATTAATTTAACACAAATTTGAGTCATTTGATGAGGATATACTTTTAAATATCATGTCTCCTATTGCAAAAACAGTATTTTAAACAGTAGATAATACAATTTATCACTCATCAGAAAATAATTTAACTGAAAAGTTTACTCCTCAGAGCAAGCATAAACAAATATGTATTATTTATTGAATTTTCTAAATAATCAAATAAAAAATCAGCTGAAGGAACTGAAAACAAAATTTATTTGCCAAAAATTGCATCGATAATACATTCAATTATGCCAGTTGATGTATTGCCTTTGTAATTGCGCATAATTTTTCTTACCCGCATATATTTTTTTTCTTCGTAAATCCATATTTCAGAGAAGATAATATCATTCGGGAGAATGCACATCTGATATTATACAAGCTAAAAAAGATCGAAATAACTTCTGAGACTTCAGATGATTTGGCGAATAATTGAACGGCATTTCGCCTTAAATTCACTATTATATAGATACATCATTTTGTTTTACAAATTATATAATTCATCCATACGCGTTATCGCAATGACCTGTTCTTTCTTTGCTTTTTGCATCAATATTTGACCATGTCGTAACCATAGATTATTATAATGTTTCTCCGTTCTGGCTTTTTAAGTGCCAAGGAAAACCTTTCACTTATCTGCACATAGCACTTCATTGACGTAGCTCGGGGTGTCAGGGATACTGAGGTCAAGGTGACTCGTGGAAAACTAGACTATTTTACCTGCTAGAATCATCCTTTTTTTCCGGACAAATTTCATGTACTCTCCTGTTGAATTATTGCTCTTAATTTGAAAAGAGGAACATTTTGCCCACCGACACTTCCCCAGACAACCGCAATTCCTCGAATTTCCAAAAGACTAACATTTCGGGGTTCTCCTGTTTGAAGCGCCCACCTCATCGCGTTTTAGAGTGGGGTCACCACTCGCGTCCGGCCTATATCAAGGTGGCTATACCCCCTTAGCGGGTCAAGGTCACTATAACATAGGTATAGTGACGATGGCCTGTATAAATCCGGTCAACCGGCCCTGGAGGAGGAGGGACGTGTAGTCGGCGGTGCCGAGGAGTTCGGCCGTGAGTGCAAGTAGCTTTGAGTTAGCAGTGAGATCTTTGTCCTATTCCCTTACTTCCTTATTCTATCCCATCTCCCGATTTACTACGATGACAGTGTGACCGACAGTTGAGCACCCTGTACAGTGTAAGGAAATCCAACAGCTACGGCTTGCGCTGGTTCCCCTTTCTCCTCCCCGTTACTCTTTCCCCGCCGAGTCCAGATGGAATTCGTATCATCCCCTTTCCCTTATCTGCACTGCTGTTAGTACTTTCCCGGAGGAACCTGCGACCTAGCTAAGCCGGGGGCGCCGTTGCAACACTGCTTAAAGAATCCACTTATACAGAGTTCAATTGATCTTGCAGGTTATTCGCTCGCCTCACAAGGCATTTGTTTTCAGCAACGAGACTGTCAAATCTAGCACAGATACTTGAAAGGGAGTCATTATTGATGGCAATAATAATACTTCTCTCGTTGATCAACTCTCCAAGCCGACATATCACTACGCAGTTCACTCAATTCTTTTATTATGGAATGTGTAAGCGCATCTTGGTCATCCTGAATCGCCTTGACACAATCCCGTAACTCCTTTATCCTGGTTGAATATTGCCTGGTTGAGAGAAATAGCTCCTAAAGATAAAACTAGGGTAACATTGCAACGAGTGGAAAGACTTTTGGTATTGCAGGTTGGGCAGTCCCAGGTTTGATTCGTATCCGCCAGATTTTGCAAATCAGCCTCGCCTGGAGCGTCACAAGTAAGACGAAGAACTCCATCACAAGTGCCGCGGGTCATCGTTTTCAGGATATGTTTAGATATCAAACTGAACTCAGAACATGCAGGCATTGTGGAGACCACCACTTTACAACCCCTTATAAAACTCACTCAATCAGTCAAAGGTCTGAGACAAGACAATGGGAACACTACACGTCCGTTCACCACAAGTTCTCAATTAAGACAGTGGATGAGGATATATAGGGTAAATATAAGTAAATAAGACATTAGCTGTGTGACTTTCCTCATATTTCCATTATTCCATTATTTGATCACGATATAATATTAATGACATCGAGATTAGGCGGAAGTTTCGGAAAGGTGTCAAAAACTCACCCTTCAGGGTCACTCATTCTGTAGAATACGGATTCACATCTTATTTTAGTCCTCATGAAATGTGAAGTTAGATTCAAAAGGTTTTGTAAAAGTGAAACATGGACGCATCGATAGGAGCGAAAATGTGAGAATATCGAAAGGGTGAGCGTGGATTTCCTTTCTTTTGATAAAACGGTGTTATTGCGGTAAAACTACAAATTGAATGAATGCATGACTTCAGGGTAGTACAACTCTGAGTTTTTTCTCATAATTTTTTTTTCAAAATGCTTTTTACGTTTTTCACTAAGGTTAAGAAAAAAAATGAACTGAAAGAATATAAATTATAATAATAATGATAAGTCTCAATGATAGACTCAATCATTCAAGGCTCGGAGACAAGGCAATGGGAACACTTCACGCGAAAAAATAAAAAACTGAAAGAATATAAATTAAAATAATGAAAAGTCGAGTATTGTCTCTTGGGATGGGACGTAATAACCACTGCACCAAGAAAACTACTGGAAAGTCAATAGTAGTATATGGACAATGCATCAAGTGATATAATGTATACGCATAACCTTATGAAATTATGCATTAACCACATGGTTAAAAAAAGCAAGAGGCACTCCGGGAGTGCCGACAGAAGTGAAAACTTGAAATAACGTGGGCATTTTTGAATGTAGGGAATAATTTCTAATGAAGTGTTTTATTAATCAGTAGAAAGTAGTTTCATGTATATAATAAATTAAATATTCATTTATTGCGCTATTGTACACAATTATCTTACATAAAAATTGTACACTTCAGAATAATCAACTTTCATCCATTATTTCAACAACTCTTTCATCATCACCGCCATCATCATCGGCAATATCTAAAACTGGTACAATAGGCTTATGGTAACTTAATTAAGAAACGAATAATTTTGATTCGAATTTGCTTAAATGTCTTGTAAATACTGCATCAATAGTAGTTTTATATTTCGTTGTGCCAAGATTGCGATCATTATACATCGTTAAACCAAACTCACTATTTAAAAATTCAATCAATGGTAGATTTTTATCGTCTGCAAAGTTTATGTTTATGTATATATGAATAAGCTACTCAAATTGAACGTATTAAAAGAAATTGAGTTATATTGTACTAACCTTCACTATTCTTGTATCGAGTACAATCTCCTGCACGAGTATGGACTATTATATTATCCGGCACAATATTTGTAGCAACCCAAATTTAATGAACTAAACCGTATATTAGCTATAAATAATGTAATATGAATAAAATTATAATATAGTTTATTTAACGGTGACGCGAGTCCAATGGTTTTTACCCATCCACAAGTACTGTGTATATAGCGAGTATACTGTGTTTATACAGAATATACAAGTATACATATATTTAGCAGCAGTGACGGTGACGGTGACGCGAGTACAATGGCTTTTACCTATCCACAAAAATTGTATGTATATACAGAATATACAATTACACATATATTTAGTAGCGGTGATGGTGACGGTGATGCGAGTCCAATGGTTTGTACCCATCCACAAGTACTGTGTATATGGCGAGTATACTGTGTATATACATAATATACATAATTATACATATATGTAGTAGCGGTGACGGTGACGCGAGCCCAATGTCTTTTACCCATCTACAAAAGTGCTCAACGCGTCATAAGAAGTTTTCACTTCAAAAACAAGTCTCACACTTTTAAGTATAACATAACTCGAAATAAGTATCGCTTTCGGTACGAATGTTCTTTAACTGTAGAATGTCATAGCAGAAATACCGTGTCTTTCGTAGTTTTATCGTTGGTTTCTGACCACAGCTTCATCAGTATTTCTACTTTAGTCTTCATGTCTTCCAAAAGACGACTGCTTGAGTATTTGGAGAAACATTTCGAGAATAGTTTAGTGTTAATAATGATGATATTCTATGAAACACAAGTCAACTTAGCCTAGTGAGAGTTGGACATTCATATAATTGATCTATCATTACTACTTCTTTCGCGAAAAAATTACATGTTATGTATCGGTTTTGCAGTCAATTTTCTATATATTATGCTTGTGATAGTTTATTAAGGTACAGTGTAATGCATTTTGGACACCACTCACCCCCTGCCACACACTTGAGGTGGCTTGCAGGGTAGTCTCTAGATGTAGATGTATTTCACTGAAAATAACACAATGTTCCTTTTGTAAATAGGGTAATTATTTCGAGTTTTGTCACAAATTAATTTCTTACAATTCCTTGCATTAGAAGGCGCCTTCCAAGCAGAGAATAGAAGAAAATTTCATAAGCAATCTCACACCTAATTTTGTGCTATTGCTAGAGTATATCATGTTACAGCATTTTAGCGCTTATTTTTTAATATACGAGAGGCTTAGAAACTCCTAGGCTAAAGTTTTCGAATAGGTGAGAAAAAAAAACAAACTTTATTGTCTTACGCTAGCTTCTACCCGCTTGTCTAGCTTCGCTACCCGCCATAATCTTGAATCAGAAATGAAAGGTTAGCCCTTTATAGGTTACTAGGAAAATATTTTCCCACCATATCTGTAGGGAACGCTCTTTGGGATATATGCTTCCCATCGGCGGCAATGCACGTAGTTTGGTGTTCCTAGTGGAGATGGCGTAGTGGTACGCATGAAAATATTTTTTTTTGCTTTAATCACCCTCCTTCGTGGAAAGTGGGAAAAATTTATCGCAGCGATTCACTCAGGGCTGACGTTGATGGCAGTACATTGCTTTGTTTGTTTATGTTGGATTTTTTATAAAAACTACCCTAATCTGGAAAATAAGAGGTATGTACGCAGTACTAATGTATTTCATTTGTTTTGTGTGCACGTATTTGCATGAGTATACTACAGTGTTAGAAATGCAAAGGTAGTTTTCTGTTACATGTACCACTTCATAAGTTTAGTTTACAATTTTTGCTTGCCCTGTTATGCCGGTTGGCGAAATTGAATGTAATGGTCAAATTGCTGTCCTTTCTTATGCTTCTTGTTCTCTGTAAAATGAGGTGCAAAGTTTGATTCTGTGTTTCGGAAAAGATGTTATACTAGGTGTTGTGCGAACATGTAACCCCAGGGAGTTAGGCAAAAATAATGCTTGGCTTTGCTCACGCCTTTTCATTCTCCTACCTCGCCACAACCAAAATATTACTCGAATAAAGGAATTATTTCAATGTTGTAGTCTCAAGTTAGCTAAAACCTAACTCTTTGAGTTTGAGAAACAACAAAACATGGTTATCATATATTGAGTACTGGTTCATTTCAGTATGCGTTATGTGTAAACTCCTTGTGCTCCAGAACAAAGGAATTAGCTGAGTGGGAGCTAGAACCAGTAAGGGTATAAAATTAATTTTATTGCGGCTTTTTCCAAAATAATAATTCGATTAGTGAGCAAAATGCATGAGGTTCACATAAGGGAATTAAAAATAGAGACTATAAACATTATTGCTGAGGCATTGAATCGCTCCATCGAGGTTTGGGCTACATCTACCTTGGATTTTGAATAATTACATGTGTTATAGGCCAGGTAGAATCACGCATGGTCTACCGTTTTTCTCTGAACATGCGTAACCGTAACGTATCAACGTCAGTATACAGTTGTGTCAGCAAGGCACGGCATTCTCTCATGAATTGATGTTTGGTAAAATTGATAGTCTCTCCCATTTTTGTATCCTTGGAAATACAACTCAGAACAGTTCTGAAAATTTTAAACTTATAGTAACAGCATAAACTCGAATTAATTACACTAGTCTCTAATCAATATAATATAATTTGGAATGTGATTGTGAAAGAAGCGAAATTATGTCACATGTATTTTTTACTACTTTTTTCCAGAAATGGAACCGGAAAAGATGAGTGCATGGTTAGATGAGATTACTGATGAGCAGGCAATAGATTCGGATTACAATGGAGACTCGGATGCTGACGATATTCAAATTTCTAGTAGGTCTTTGTAGTTAACTCTTCCTAAAGTATTTCATGTTTAGAAGTGGTTTCAAAATTGGTCTCTATAACCTCCGATTATTTTCCTTACTAGTCGTAAGTCCATCATCATCGGGAGAGCCTTCTCTCCGATCGTCATCATCAACGCCTGATATTTCTCTTCCATCAGTGAGTGGAATGCAAGCCAAACGAAAGTGCTGTAGGAAAGCTGGGTTACCGGATCCGAAATTGGAGCACTCAGATGATGATATTTCAGATAATTTTGTCGAAGATCCTGATTACACTCCAGATTCTCTGGAGGGAAGACAGACTTATTTTGATAGCAGCGAGTCAAGTTCTGAGAATGATTCATCTCCAGATGTTGGTAGTGGTGACATAGCCATGAATACTGCTGACTGCTGAATAAGTTGAAGAGGACTATGAGTGGACCAGAATAGCTCATGACCCAGAAAAATATTGCGCTACAACTTTCAAGCAGCCCTTTGGCTCAAAAGTAGCATTAGATACGAATAGTCCTGTGAGTATCTTTTCTAAACATCTGAAAGATAATTTTGTAAATTTAATAGTCAATCATAGCAATCTCTAGGCAAAACAGCATGGAAGGAGTCTCGACCTCACAGTAGACGAACTGAAAGCTTTTTTTGCAATTTTAGTGTTCATGGGATTTCATAAACTCCCAAGCATGCGTCTTTACTGAAGCAGTGATCAGAACTTCCATGTAGAGAGAGTGGCACAAGTGATGAGCCTAAAAAGATTTTTTTAAATTTTGCGGAATCTGCATCTCAATGATAATGAGAATATGCCAAACCGTGGATCACCTCAATTTGACAACCTATATAAGGTTCGTCCTTTGATTAGTGAACTCGTGAGTATGTTCCCTTGACTGTTTTCACCTTCACGTTTCTTGTCAATTGACGAAAGCATGGTTGCCTTCAAGGGACGTACTACTATGAAACAATATATGCCTCTCAAGCCTGTAAAGAGGGGATTCAAAATTTGGGTATTATGTTGTGCAGTCACAGGATATATGCTGGCGTTTGAAGTATATACAGGAAAAGATGAAAATGGCCAGGTAACGCATAAACTGGGAGAGAGAGTAGTAACCAAACTCTCTACAAAGCTTGAAGGCTCATCACACTGTCTATTTTTAATAACTATTTCAGCGACATACCCTTGCTGCTGAAACTACTAAAAAGGGGTATATTTGCATGTGGTACGCTCAGAACCACTCGGAAACATTACCATAGGGAACTGCTAAAGAGCGATAAAATCTTAGAAAAGCGCGAAAGTGATTTTGTCCAGTGCCATGATATTTCCGTAACGAAATGGAAAGACCATGGAAAGAAATCCGTATCAGCTATAAGCAGCATGCATAACCCCTCCATGAAAACCAAAGTTCTACGAAGAAATAAAAATGGTGAGCAGGAGAGTGATGACTGTCCTCAAGTCATAGCAGATTATAATAAATTCATGGGAGGAGTAGACAATGTTGACCAACACATGCCACATTAATGGATACTTCCAAAATAAAGTAAATGGTGGCTCAAACTCTTCTATTATTTCTTAGATTGCTGCGTAGTGAATTCATATGTTCTCTACTGAGAAGAATCGAGGAAAAATAAGCAGAAACACCTCTCACATTTGCAATACAGGAGCCTTTTGGTAGACCAGCTGATTAGGAAATTCTCTAACAGAAAACGCCCAGGCTGTGCACTAGGAAGAGGGTTTGGTAGAAAAAGGAATAATCCGGCAGGACACTTGACTTCAGAAAATTCAGTAAAATTGGTGAATGTAGGGGTTCATTTACCAAAATTAGTCCAAAAATATCGACGCTGTGCTTACTGCAGTACAAAAGCTAAAGAAAAACGAAGTAATATGATCTGTGAATGTTGCCTTGTGCAAAAAATGTTTTTCTCCATTCCACAAAGTATAAATTGGTATTACCTGTAAAAGACTTGAATTTTGGCAAGAGATTGTTGATCAAAACTAAGAATAATATTTGAATGTAATATTTGTATTTTTTGAGTATTTGTAATATTTGTATATTTCTACACTCAAAAGAAATTATAAAAATCCTAAATAATTACTTTTTAAACGATTCATAGGTTGTAGCTAAAATTTAAAAAGCTAGTAATTAATATTACTTTTAGCCACTTTTGTCTGTAGACTCATTTCCTTCTAGGTGGGAAATTATTCTCCCAGCGCCCACATATAACATTTAGTAGTGCAAAATAGTCTTTTGGATATTTATTTCCCACCCTGTATTTTGTCAAATTTAAAAAAAAAAGAAAAGAAATTATATATACTGCATCTTACATGACTAAGGATCAACAAAATAGAAAAAAAAACAGAATTTTTTGAGTTCCAGAGTTTTCGTTATAAAGGGTTAGATGGTTGAAAAAGGATTATTCTTTCGTTTGCCAACATCGTTCGTAGATACATGCGTGAAGGGTTAAGGATTACAAGAAACCTCCGGAAGACGCTAGTTACGGGTCCAGGACGTGCCCAGTAGGGCTCTATGAACTGAAAACATTAAAGATGAAAAGCTACCTTCAGCTTTCATATATCTATACAAGGATTCCTTTATGATACTATCGAGTGAAATGACAGCTCCTACTTTTTGACCGCAAAGCAAAGAAATAACTTGCAGTTTTTAGGAAATTGATAACCGCGCAATACTGGTTGTGTAGTTCGCTGTAGATTAATGTCAGAATAAAACTGTAAAAGTGAAACCGTCCCCAAGACTTTAAATGATATATGGACTTATCAAAAAAACCTAAATGACTTATACTTAACAAAAATTCTGTCTAATAATGTAAATTAAATTTTACTTTTATTTATGTTTTGCTATCATTTAACATTAATTTTTAGGATTTCTCAATTTATACAATTTATTGTTGTATAGATAGATAAATACTAAAAAGCACTGAAAATACATACATATTTTGGAGGCGGTAGGGGAAAGAAGGGAGAAACGACGAAAGCGCAAAGCGGCGGGGACTTTCGATGCGACAGTTACCGGATCTACTTGCGATCCAGGGATGGAATCGTAGGTGATGGAATATTACTGACGAAAAGTAGAGGTTTGCGAGTGAAAACCAATCATCAATACAATTCCTATATAAATATGGTTAGATTAGAAATTAAAAACTTAGGAGCAAATGGTGGTACTGCTATACATGTCTACATCAGATACCTAGGATTTTAAAGTAGAAGACGCCCGATGGAATAGAAGAAATGACATTTAATGGAAAAGGGGATGAAAATCTGAGTATTCGTGGAGACTGGAATGTAGTTGTAGAAGGAGGCCGAAGAGGTAAGAAAGAATGGAGGTATGGCATTGGAAAACAGAAAAATAGGGGACATATGCTGATTCAGGTTTACGTTCAAATTGGCCTTGTCACCACAAAAACAAGTAATGGTTTAAACATATAAAGAATAAAGAAGGACAACAAAATAAGAGAATTAATGGCAGGTGGAGATATTGAAGGAAGCTGGAAACATATTGGCCTATCAAAATACTCTAGGCAAAGCCGAAAAGGTGAGTCAGTGTGTAGGGAGGGTGATCGTATAAAAAGCGACTTCAAGTAAATACTGGTGTCGTTGAGTAAATACCGGTGGAGATAATCAGCATATTACTCTTAGCTCATTTAGCAATGCTGACAGAGAAGAAATATCTGGCGAGAATGTTAAACTGTGTAGAAACGACTAAGAAAAAATTTAATTAAATTTAGAATAACTTTAAGATTAAATTTTAGAAATCCAGGATTACAGTTGCTGGAAGAAATCAGGAAGAAACAGCCACCGTGAAACTTGGGGAAAAAAAGCTGAGTTGGAAAACCGTGGTACAAAGGCTGCAAGTAATTCCGTCAGTTTACATCTACATCTACATATTACCTTACATTTTTTCCTTACGATCACTCAGAAAGTCGCGTATCCAGTTTACTACTGTTTCGTTTAGGCCGCATGACTGTAATTTGTATAAAAGTTTGTTATGAGGGACCGTGTCGAAAGCTTTCTTAAAATCTAGAAAAAATGCGTCAACTTGTCTTTTCGATTCACCAGATTTGAGAACGTCATGAAGAAAGAGCGCGAGTTGTGTTTCACATGATCTACCTTTCCGGAAGCCGTGCTGAGAGCCATGGAGGACGTTACGACTGTCCAGGAACGTCATGATATTGCTAACGACGATATGTTCGAGTATCTTGCCTATAATAGACGTTAATGAAATTGGTCGATAGTTCCCTGGGTCGTGTCTGTTTCCCTTTTTGAATATCGGTGTAACGTTTGCAATTTTCCAGTCTAATGGTATCTTTCCTTCAGACAATGACTTCTTGAATATTATGTCTAAGAACGGTGCGATCTTTGGCGCTAACTCCTTGAGGACACGCGAGGGTATTCCCTCCGGACCCGGAGATTTACTATTTTTTATCGACTGTAGCTGTTTAGTTATCCCATCGCGTTGAATAGTGATTTCTTTCATAGGTTCCTCAGTGAATGAAATTTCAAAATTACATGCAGTACCGTCTGTAGTGTATACACTTTCGATGTGGGAACTTAACGTGTTAGCTTTGCCAATGTTTTCGGTGACAAGTTTGCCATCTTTATCAAATAACGAATCTACGGTTGAAGATTTTCCCTGAAGCTCTCTCGCATATGACCAAAGAGATTTCGGATTTTCTTCGAGTAATTCACCAAGTACTTTTTTCTTGAAATTTAGTAATGCAGAACGCATTGATTTCTTAGTTTTTGAGCGTTGCGCAGCGTAACTTTCTTTTGCTTCAAGTTCCTTCGATTTGTCACCTACCGTAGTGGACTTTTGACCAAGTTGTATAAATTTCTCTGTCTCTTAAGGTCCCTCCTAGCATCGTTGTTATACCAGCGAGGTTCTTTACTGTCGCATTTCAATTTTTGCGGAATATATTCGTTGATTCCCTGTCGTAGAATTTTTAAGAAATATTTCCATGATTCATCAGTGCTTTTATCCTCTGTTTTAGCTACGAAGTCCGTGTACGAATCATTAAGCATCTCGCCAAATTTTATGAAGTTGCATTTATCAAATAAATAAATATTGCGTTTCGGTTTTACAGCTGACTCTACTTCAATTTTTAAGGTTGCAAAAATTACTCTGTGATCACTTATGCCGTCAATAATATCGAGTTGTTTTATCAACTTCGGATGGCTTACTGCAAAAAGGTCTAATATTTTATTTCCTCTCGTAGGCTTGTCAACTACTTGGGAAAGTGAGTGATTGGCAAGTGTGTTGAGTAAGATCTTGCTGATTTCCCTATTCCTAGAATTCGGTTTTACAGTGTAAGAATCCCAATTTATAGATGGCAGATTAAAATCTCCGCCAATAATTATTACACTTTTACTGTCTCTCACAGCAAATGCGGATATTTGATTATGTAATTGGTAAATAACATCAATTTTGGAGTTTGGAGGTCTATAGAAAGAGCAAATATGTATACTCCTTTTGTTTCGTTGTTTAATTGTACACCACACACTTTCTATTTCATTGTTAGCTATTTCGTGGGCGGTGCTGTGTAAATGTGATTTAACTGCTAGAAAAACTCCGCCACCTGTCCTATCACTTCGATCGCTTCTGTAGATTTTATATCCTGGAGGAAAAACTTCGCTGTCGTTTACATCCTCAGTAAGCCAGCTCTCCGTTCCTATGACCAAGTCCCACAAATCCCACTATATGAACTATCCTCTAGTCTAAAAGATATCTACAGTGCTCGAAAATCCTACAAGCCACCCGTTGAGACGCCTCTTTGGAATAATGCACCCCAGACGAGTTGAGGGGAGCCCGGCATGATCTAAGCACCGGCCGAAGATCCACGAACTCTGCCCCAATGCTCGCACAGAATTTCCACAGCCTCTTGTTGATCCAGGCAATCCTGTCCCAAACTCGAGGGCCGCAGTCAGTCCGTGGAACAATGCTGCAGATGGATAGTCGCAGATCGACACCAGTGCCCCTCCGAACGCGTTCCACCTCCGAGTTTAGATCCCTAAAGGAATCCTAGATCTCATCGGCTCTACGCTCGGAAGCATCATTGGTGCCAACATGGGCCACCACCCGCAGTCTAGAGCAGCCCGTGTCCTTCACCGCCGCGTTTACCACCGCCGTAGAATTGGGTACGATTCCCCCTGGTATACACCAGGAGGTGACCCGTTGGTCCGCTCCGTCTCTCCTTGCCCTCTTCTCCAACTGGGGGAAAATCCGCCGGACGTTCGAACTCCCTAACAATACTATTCCTGCCCTCCCAGCCCGGCTGCCGTTCGAAGTTGAGTCCCTTGCAACGGGGGATTCGTTCACGACCTCGCTAACTGGCCCCCCAGAATTGTCCTCCGACAAAACCGCGATGCTGATGCGAACGGGGATGGGATTAGCCTCCGCTTCCCCCACTCCCCGTCTTGGCCGAGCCACCGCCCCCCGCCCTTGGACCATTTTAATGTTATAACAGTGATTTAACTTCAGTAACGCCTTCGTAAAAATAACTCAACTAGTGATTTTTGATTGCCATTCATTTCCGAATCAAAGCATAAATATTGCCTAGTAACCCAGGGGAGGGAAAAATGGAACTAAAGATTCTCCCGAGCCCCGTTCTGGCATTATGATGAGTTATTGACATTTTGTCTGTGGATATAACCAAAAGAATTCAGGAAATTATTAGCTCGTGGTTTTTCTAGAATATTTAACAACGTTTCAAGTTAAATCAGAAGGTATGTGAATAAATCTTTGTCAAAAGATTGTATTGAACTACTGATCATCTAGATCAGTGGTCGGCAAACCCCCTGAGTTGACGGTTGAGTGTGGCTCTTCCACATAATACCATACGCGGGCGAACTCACACAGTGCGATTGAAACTTCGTGATGACTGGTTTTATTTTTTCAATGTTTACATATATATTTCATGCATGTGTCTTTATCGTTAGGTGGGTGCTCTGAAGCAATTTATTGAGAATGCATTTCCAGAATGATAAAATGTCAACGCGTATCGTCAAGTGGTATCTTTGCATCGCGTTCTATATTTTTTTACTTCCGAGCGCATGTTCCCGTTGGAAAGACTAGAATTGTAGTTAAAACCCGCACCCCTGCGGTTGGCAATTCCACCTGCCTCTGTCCGAAGCGCTTTGCCTCCCCTACAAGATTCCCCAAAGGTAGAAGGCGCATTAAGCGGCTACGAAGTTTCAATCGGCCATTACGCCTGGGGGTGTGGGGTCGGTCGGTCGACGGGATACGCAGCACGAGGGAGGTGGGCATGCACGAGTTGAGTGAGCCAGTCAGCTAGCAGTCTCATTTTGCAGTGGTTAGTGCTAGTCGCGTCCACAAATCTTGCAACGGAGACTAAAGTAAATAACTACTCGAAGCATAATGTTACCTGTATTTTTCCTACCAGCTGCAAATCCTACAAGCAATTATTGTCATCAATTTAAGAATTATTTTTATTTTGTGTTGGTATTATTATTATACTATGAATTATTTTTAGGTGCCCTGTTTGCATGGCTACAAAGAAGAAGGAAAGTAAAACGGAAGTCGAAAACCCTCTGTAAGTCGGTCTAGGGCTTGTTACTATGGTGAAATATGACTATATTAAAAAAAAATTAAACGTATAATATGGTGAAAATAAAACTGCTGCTTGAAGTTTTAACACGTTCCGTGTGGAGAGCGGCATGTGCCGCTCACCTTGACCCTACCCCGTGGCTGAGAGCGGCATATGGCGCGCTCGTCGAATTTCGTTTTCTATAGGTTTATCGGTGACCAGTCGTGCGCATGCCTCTTTCCGGGTTTACAGCCGCCACCAGTTTGTTCCAACCTTCCGTACGGTGAAGTTTGTTTCCTCATCAACCATAGGAGTACGGAATACGAATTTTTTAAATTAATACAGGTTTGTACTTATTTTTTACTATTTTTCTAATATTTTTTCTAAGTTATTTTTAATTAACTCTATAGTTAATGTTATTTTTTATTTTTAAAATAACTAGAATGCGTTTATCAAGATTTTTTTAGCTTTCATGGAAAAAGTTTGTCGTTTTTATTTTTTACCCTAACAACTTTATTTAGTGAACATATTTTTCCTCTTTAAGCTAAGCGTGCGATTTTCTCTGGCTCTGTTAATAATTTCCGTATGGTTTACTCTAAAGTGGTTATTGTATGATTAATATATGAATCCTTTCACCATTTATTTAAATTTTTTACAGGGCATCGGGTAGAACACAGAATTAGAAACATTTTTCTTGTGAGCCTAGAGATTGCACCAGAAGGACTCAGTGTGATTTCCTTCATCAAAGTCGAAAGGTAATCATGAATTGTTAATTGTAATAAAATTATTTTTTTAAAATCATTAAGGACCATGCATCACAAGAGTAAAGTGTGCTGTATGTAATTAATAAATCTACAATTAATCCATGCGTATATATTACATTTAGGAAGGAGTAAATATTTTCGCACATAGAACAACGTAATGGCTGCCCACATGACAGTTTCTCAAAATTTGAATAAATTTAATTTCATTGTTTCTACTGAGGGTCATTGTTACTGAGATATTATTTTTATATAATGTATATATTCTTTAAAAACATTAATCTTTCGTCAATTTTGCCCTCTTTCGAATAAATTTAAGTTTCCCAAATAAAGGTGCGAAAAATATACATTCACTGGAAGCGCCCAAGCTTATAGATTTCGTATGCAGATTTAGTTTTCTCGATATAATTTACATAATATTTAATGTAATTTCAATTGTTTCAAACAACACTGTAGTTCATTGTTGTTTTCTAGCATGGTTAAAACGAGGGGTGGAAAGAAAACGCGCGACGGTTCACAGGCATCGACGCACGGTGAGCTGACCATCCCGACAACCTCGCCTAAGGAGTGTCTTCCGTCAACGTCTCAAGATGACTCCTTCCAACCAACGTCCCGTGGGACGGCCTTTCGGGTAACATAGGGAGCAATGTCCCGCACTTACACTCCGGAAGACCTGCTAAGAGTTTTGAAGGAGAGTGATGAGTACTTTGAAGATTTCTATCAAGCGGAATCCAATTTAGAAAGCCCATCTGTGGAGGAAAGCGAGGGGGAACCCTTGGCATGCAAATTCCATACCCGATCCTCGAGCAGTACCTCAGATCCTCCCCCGGTTATTGCTTCTGTCTCCGAACAATTAACTCCTCAGCCGGCTGCCGAAAGACGCCAGACCTAATATGCATTCAATCAGCTGATTAAATGCATATTAGGGCTGTTGGAAATGTCTCATTGGACACAGACGAAATCTCTCTGAATTTCGGACTATTGGAGTTCAGATATTCTTTACGATTAGCCTAGTTCTAGGAGTTTCATGAGTCATGACCGTGTCCAGCAAACTTTGGAGGGGGTGGTTAACATTCCGTAACTATATGACGCGGAAGAGTCATCTATGCTGAATAAAGCTATACATGTTGAGTGAACCTTCCGGTTTTGCTTTGAAATTCATCGTGAACAATGGGGCTGGTAACGTTGAATTAGGGGGTCCTGGACATGGCAGTAACGTTGCTCATAAATTGATGGAAGAAAATTTAGATAGGGGCCATTCACTTTTTATGGACAACTACTATAGCAGTGTTGACTTGGTGCACCAACTACTTGAACGACAAACTTACTGTACAGGGACACTCAGACCAAACCGGAAAGGCAACCCCCAGCATGTTATAGAGAAAAGACTAAGAAGGGGTAATCTTTTGCTGATGATGGCATCTGTGTCCTTAAGTGGAAATGTGAAAATTTTTGCAATTAATAGTTTTGTATTTTTACTAACCCATTGGCTTTGTATTTTTTTGAGTGATTTCCTTACCCAGGGCTACGATTTATTTCATCAACATTTTGTAAGGAATAATGTTTTTTATCTCCGAGGATAATTGTGCAAAGAGCATGATATTTTTGAATATTTTCAATGAGTGAATATTTGTATCTTTTATCATTTGCAGTACAATTTTTTTTAAATCGTTGTAACAATTGCAAAAATAAAAACTTTTACATCAATTGTTCTACTATTATTACAAATACTATTTCACAAAAATTGTCGCAAATTTAAAAAGCAAAATATTTATTTATTTTTGCAGATTTATTTTATTGTGACTTATCAAGTGGTCTTGATGAAATTTTTTGCTTAATTCATGCGTCAAAATCTGTAAATAAAACTAGCTATCGGCAGCTAACCTGTACCCTACTACAAATACTTTATTAGTAAGTCGGAGTAAGGTTTCAACATCTGTAGCACTATAGACTGACTATAAGGAACTTCACTTGCTGCTACTAGTTTCTTACCAGTGTGAATTGCAATCTCCATGCAATTATCCAAGGACCTTTTACATTTGTATTCAAACTTTTATGCGAAAACGAACTTCCTTGTCAATATTGTATTGACTGAAACTTAGTCTCCCAAGAAGCTTCATTAGACTTTCATCTACGGCATGATTTTGTGGAGGATTATATATGGACTGAAATTTTTTATTCATGTTATGAACTATGGGAGATATCTTACTTAGAATGTCACATAAATCAAGGTTTACTCTGTCAGTAAGATGCCAATTATTGATTAGCAAATGAAATCATCTCTATGGCATTAATTCACTCAAGAAAGAAGTTTCAATGACCACTCGCGAATGCCAGTATTTCTTAATTTAAATTTTCTTCAATTGTGCCATCAAATACTCATTGCAAAATAGAACTGAATCTCGTCAGCAGATGTTGAGAACCATTCCTCCGTCAAACTACTTCTGTGGCTCCTAGCTATAATGATAACGACTGTGCAAATTACGACGGTTAGTCTTCTTGCACATCGATCCCATGGCCAACCGGCTCCAAGTATAACGGAAAATAATAACAAAATAATTGCTTCTCGTGTATTGCTGCTCACAGAAAAATGATGTCATTTCATTTGGTGCATCTCTTATTTCGGAAAACAAGGTTTCGTCTTATAAACTGATGATGATCACAATAAATAAGTTACAACGCGACAGAGCACTTAAAAATAATTTTTGATTTTTTTATTTCTGATTCTCATAAATCTTTTAAATGATCGTAAGGCATGGATATTTTTAATGATGATAGATCACGAAAAGATTTAGTTTACTCTCATACACTCTCATACTTTAAGATTAATGGACGCAAAAAATATCTAAATATGACTGGTGTAAAGTAGGTAACCTCGCAAACCTCATTTTAAAATCCCGTGTCAAATCCATGGCCGAGAGCGGCATATCACGCCCTAAATATTTATTTTTTTAAAGGCCATTATTAACATTAATTTGTTAAAATATTTTTATGCATATACAGGTAACATTCTTTGCATATTTCAAAATAATTTGTATTCAGCCACGAGATATCAACCATTGAAAAACCGCCCCACACGGAACGTATTAAAAGTACCTAGAATTCATAATTTTATAATTTTCTAAATGGAGTACATATTTTATTTACAAGTCACCCTTGCCATTTCTGAAATTGTTGACAGAAAGTAGATGGTATTAATAAAGTAAATAGATGTCAGAAAGAATGATACATGTGAAGAAACCAATGTATGTAGCATTCGTGGTCTTAGAGAAACCCTTAGAAAACTTTGAGTGGGACAAAATATTAGGGCTGTTGGAAAAACTCGGAATGGATTCAGCTATTTCAGCTAATCATAAACAAGAAATGGGAATGAATGGAAAAAAAAATAATAGAGAAGATATAATCATGCTCCGCTTCGCAGATGATATCACAGTTATACCTAGCAGGAAATCGCGTTGATCTTCAGAGATCACTGAACAAATGGATCAAGTTCTTCAAGATAAATAAATTACAAGAAGTACAAAATCCTAGTATGTAGAGGAGAGAAGTTGAAAGCAGAAGTCACGCTAAGAGGAGAGAAATTAGAGCAAGTGGAATCCTTCACCTACCTCAGAATCACCATCATGAGGTACGGAAGAAGTACAACTGACATCAGGTTTAGAATAACCCATGCTAAGAAAGTGTTCTTGATGAAAAGACTACTACTGTGTTCGAAAACGAAAAGACTAGAAACAAGGAGCATGGCACTCTATGGATCGGAAGCATGGACCATTGGAAAAGCAGACCAGGAAAGAATAGAAGAAGTTATTCAAACTGCATTGCCAGGTGCCAGGCCATAAGCCAGGTATAAAATATGAAAGGTATCACCACAAAAACATCGCCTATGTGAATTATGAAATCTTATATCTTTGATACATATCCCAATAGATACATATATAGAATACATCAGCTAATGCTTTCCACTTGTATTAAAAGTTGGACATATAGCAGTATTCAATCTGCCCTAAATACATATTGAATACTTTATTTAATCCTTTCACAATTCCCGATGAATATACATTGTGCTGAGTATTCTTAAATTAATACATAGGTACATTATAATAGCAGATTATACATAGTATCACTTTAAAAAATTCAAATTAAGAGGCAGTCGCCTAAAATAATACTTTAACTCTTTGTGCCGATATTTCATAAAAAGTTAAATTTTATAATTATTGTCCTCAGTCAAATAAACTCGGTAAGTTGATTCAAACTTACATTGGAATTTACCTCGTCACCACTGGCAAGGTCCGTGGCATGGTGAAGTCCTCACTTTATTTTATTCTAGCTCCATGGGTGGATTAAGGTTGTTGAGTTGGGGGCAGATTGCTGTTTTGAAAGGTTCAGGTATATAGAATTGTTACAATTATCTCTATTTCACTAGAAATTAAAGGGGGGAAAACCATCACCTCTGCACCATGCCTTGGTCTGCCAATGGCTAGATCTCCCTAGAATGTTTTTATATTAATTTCCAATCAGCCAATAGCATCTTAAGACAGTAAGTCAAACAGTAGAGTAAAAATCAAAATAAATTTTAATTTTCACTTGGAAAATGTCAATGGATTCTGCATATAAAGTGTAGATCATGTTAGATCAAAGGTTCACCTTATAAACAGCCAGGATCAGCTTAAGAAATTTT
The DNA here is from genome assembly GCA_963573305.1 of Pyrrhosoma nymphula. NCBI lineage: Eukaryota > Metazoa > Arthropoda > Insecta > Odonata > Coenagrionidae > Pyrrhosoma > Pyrrhosoma nymphula. Next base: position 135,927,473 of record OY754332.1, on the reverse strand, counting down.
TTTTATATAAATGCAGTGTGAAGGCAAAGGACTCGCACTTGTGGCCCTAAAAGGGCATTAGACTTCCCGACCCGGAAAAAGGAGAGGGAAGATAGGGGCGTGACGACCCCGGCAGAAGATTCGCATCGCATTAGGCACATATCCTACGAGCCTTTTAGAGCTGAAGGGACAAGTACCGTTCCCGTATTATCGGAAACAGTCATCACACATTCTTTCAGTCCTCACTCCGTCTCCTGAGCTATTCGTACCAAGCAGACCTCGTGAGATCCGACATGCTTGCCATCAACCTTGGCCTTCTGTGGCTGACTCTCTTGGGACATGGTCTGGGCACTCTCGGTAAGTGCTAATGTTGAAAAAGATATTGACTTAGATTTAAGTAGTACTACGGAACACGAATGTTATATGTACTTTGGTAATTCATATTTTGTGCTAATACGTACGCAAATACGCTTATTTTGTAAGTAAAAATTATCATCTTATTTCAATTTTTCTCATTGACTTAACGCGTATTTTATTGCAAAAACATTTTCATTCTCTTAACTTATTCCGGGGAAAATTCAAGGCATTGGAGAAAGAAGGAGATTTTCTTCGGCCTGAATGCATTAAAGTTGTAAAATGATTCTTTCTCCATCTTGTATGAGGTGGTGTATTGGTTAAGGCCGCTCCTGCTGTAGAGGAAGATGTCAAAGTCACAATCGAGGAATACAACCGCATCGCAACCAACGTTCGAGAAGTTATCAATAACATCCTTCGAGCTTTAATTAACACCTTTTTCGTTCTTTTTCTTTTCATACCATCTGGCTAATTGGGTGAAATGTAATAAGCGTAATAAGCATCTCAATGGATAACTACAGAGTTTCAACCATTCATTAAGGGAAATTTATTTTTAAGAAAATATTTAAAGCCATTTATTATGTTCTAATCCAAATGAGGTTAACAACTTTATTTTCTATAATTTCAATTTTGTAACTTTCTTTCATTTTTAATAGTGCAATTCTTTTTTCTATTGATTCAAATTCATGAACTTGAACCAATTTCCTTGGTTCTAGCTCATTGATACTATTTTATTCCTTAACTTGTTTACTTAAGGTTTTATTTTACATAATATGGTCGAGTATGTAAATATGTCTAATCAAAGATTCTAAATCATCCGATTCATTGTGGTTTTTAAAATGCATTCCCATAGAACGTCATTTACTGGCAGGTTAGCAAATGTTTCGCCATCATTGCATTCAACGATATTTATTAAGTTCGCTGTTGTGTTTTGATAGCTTCAAATTCATATCCTTGAATGGAATACCCCCGAAATTTGTAATGAGGGAAAAAATACATATATCAGTTCTTTCGTTTTGCGCGACATAATGTACCCAACAACTAGAATATCTTAGAACTTATGAGAATCTTCCCGGGGTGTTTTGGAACCGCACAAATTTCATCATAACCAAACGTACTGACGGGTAACCAGCTGTAAATCTGGTTCACATATTGACCCATCTGTTTCGAAACTCCAGTCATTTTAATGATGGCGGAAATTATACTGACGTCACTCCATACTTCTTATCCAAACGATGACCGGATATTCTGCGCAATGAATGACATCGGTGCATGAAAATTGGCAAGTGCACTAAGACTGATCACCATAGATTTTTAATTTTGTAACCAATGATTATGATTTAGGAACCAATGAAATTAGTTACCCTTTATTCCGAAGGCATAGTCCGGGTATTGAAGTATTCATAGGAGAAATAAACATGGCTGCTATTGAAAATGCTCCTTTTGACGTTTTCAACCGCTGAATTATACTCTACTCTCCTATTCTGATTAAGATACTCAATGCACATATCAACGTTGAATTGCGGAACTCAATTAAGTCATTGAATGCAAATATATTTATATACACAATGGAAGTGATCAAGCTGTTTAATCACTCAGAAGACGGCTAAAGAGAACCGGAGGGACAATCTATCAACCTGGGTGCTATTTAAGTAGGCATGAGTCTGCGTGGCCCATTTTTGGGTTTCCCGTCCATTATAAAGGACAAGCAGTCACTCAACTCTCCGTGCACCTGGAAAACGATTGAATTACAACAATCACAGCATACAAGATAGGTTACGAACTCCTCAAATGATCATGCTGACAGTGTTCTTCAGGCTTTGTGGTTTACTTATAAAATAGGGCCAACGTTTTTCGCACCCCTTGAATTTCAACGGGTTCCTTCAGTTAGTCGTCACATAAATATTTAATTGTATTTATTAAAATAAATGCAAATAGGATGTATTCCTAGCGACTTACTTCATGCAGGATTATTTCAGTTCGCAATTTATAATTATATATATGTAAATATAAATAAATTAATAAATAAATATATATAGGTATATATTTATAATTATTATATTTTAGATCTACAATAACTGCCCCTGATTCATTTGATGTCGAATAGAGTTCTTCCTTTCGCAAATTCAGAGGAAGCACGAAACTCTTCGTCAGCCATGATGAGCCCTAGCACAAGGGCAAATGTTTGTACTATTGTTCTTCACATACAACTCGATGTTCTTAGACATGGGAAATTATTGTTTCATTTTCGTGAATTAAATAAATGGATGACATAAAAATGAAACTTATTCAACACTACTAGACCAGCTGGCTGAATTGGATTTGTAGGTATAATTGTATTTTGTAAGAATTGGATACGTGAGTATACGCAATCAACCTTAATGTAATCTACAGTAAATTTTTTAATTTGTTTGCTATATTTTACATCATAAAATTTAAATAATCTCTCTAATGTTAGGTTAACAGCTGAGCTTATTTCTATTTATGCATAAGCCGAACCCTGATATGGTAATGTCTCTTTATTTTTCTTAAAAGTGAAAATTTGAGATTTAGAGACATTGTACTTGCGAATCGAAATAATTGAAATCTTCAGGAAACATCTGGGATAGGAGCCTTTTGACGTTATCCACAGGCTTCGGCACAGGGTAAAACGTTAGTGAAAAGGGATTCATCATTGACGGCGACCCCCACAAGAATTACAACAAAGTAGGCTGAGTTCTTCACGTAGTGTCTTCCTATATTGTGGTAGGAGTCGCTGAGCGAGGTTTCTTGGCAAGGAATTGCGAGGATGCGTCGATTTGGCTCACTATAGGTCTAATGTAAATCCTATATTGTGGATATTACGCAAACCATTGCAGTCTGGGTGGCTTGGATGCGAAGGGAAGAAGGCTCTGTTGTTCCTCACGTGATATCGAGGAATTCTTTATGATTGCATTTTCGTCTCGATATTAATGTGAGATTGACCTTCAGCTCTCTGTAGGTGGTATCTTGGGCGAGAGATGCAACTTTCATCTCGTACTCATCTTTCCTGATGACAACTTTAGCGTTGCCATTATCTGAGTATAGTAAGAGAATTTTTCGGATCTTCTGCATTTTCCTTAGTTATAATACTTTGGACGCAGTGTTGACATTATACTTCTTTATCAACTAGTAATAAATTGATTAATCATATACTTCTAAATCCTTGTAACATTTAAAAAATAACAAGCGTGCAATTAAATATACCGCGGATGTAGCAGATTCATTATCGATTCAGACGGCACTTCAAGGATGTAAAAAAATTTTTAAAAATATGTATATTACGATTCATTTTATACTATGAGTGTATATTTTGGTTATCACTGGCTCTAATTTTTACACCGATCGTGCAGCATTTTAATTATAGGTAACTGGAGTAGACTGTCAAGTAAAGCGTTTCATGCGTAATAAATTTCGAGGGCTTCGGTCTCACAGGAGAGCATGTTACCTTGTTATTTTACAGACGGGCTAGACTGGATGATAGATTTATGAGTTCCACATACTTTCCCGGTCTAAGTAGTGATGGGGTAAAGTACGTAACTGGTAGCCATGTGATTGCAGGTACGAGTCCTTCCTGAGTACATATTTATAATCATTAAGGTCATGTATGGAATTTTCGTGTGTGTTCTCTAATAGCGGATGGTAAACATGCCCTATTTAAACGGCGTTCAAGGGAAAAAATGGTTTCATAAATATAGTAAAGTTACTGTTCTTGCAATTGAACTTCTTAATGAAACGGTAGAGCAGTCGTTGAAAAAATAACGAAAGGATTAATAAACCACAGTCAAATTTCAGATGTTCAATTTCAGAATTTAAAATCATTAAACCATGCGTGTTACAAACAAAAATCCTGTATTTTTATAGAAAACTAAATCCCATCATAATTTTATTCTATTTTTTTCGCAGGTGAAAAGGTTGATGACACCGAAGTTGATGAGCATTTTGCAAAAACCAAGAGGGAAGCCAATCCCAAAGGAGAGGATATGAAATCGAAATCCCATGAGGCCATGCTCGCCTCGATCGTAAGTAAGATGGACACTCTGGAGGATCAGATTGACAAAAACCCTCAGGCTACAATTGATCCGGCTCTGTTAATGCAACTGAAAGAAATGCATCACCGTAACCAGGATCCTGGACAAGCGGACATATTATCTAGTTTCGTCAATGTCGGAAGTGACTTTTTCAATAAACTATTATTTCATGCAAACGTTTTTGCACCTAAAGTCTTTGCCACCGAGAACGAATATTTAAAAAAAAATTTGAAGTAATGTTGACGAGGGCAAGATTTTATAATGGTGTGAGCGTTAATTTATTTAAAAAATACAAATATTTTCTATATATTCTTTGCGTTGCGTAAAAATAGCAACTGCAGGTAAATTTATAACGTTATGTACATAATTAAAATACACTGAACATATATTGTAAACATTAATGTTATAAAACCTATGTTACAGTAAGCATATATAAGGCGCCAGAAGCTGGAGTCTCGGAAATAGTCAGTTTTGGTTCTAGGGATCAGGGGTGTTGTGTATACTATTTCCAAGATATTCTGAGTATTGTAATTTTTAACAGACTTTATGTGCAAACACAGTTGAAAGTGATTAGGAACAGACCTTTCCTTCAAATAAACTGACAGCGTAGGTAGTAGAATATAAGCGAGAATGCAAAATAATGAATAATACAATGAACGAAACTAATGGTGAAGTCCACCAAAACTGCAAGCCACCTCAGGGATGAGTGGCAGGGGGTGAGTATTCACCAACATGAATTACACTATACCCTAAAATTTGCGTAACTACGACTTATTATGCATTAGCAGAAATCGCTAATGCTTGTCATGAGATGAAGCCTCACAAGCATGCACTACTACACTACATATATTATCTCAATGGAGAGGGACCGTTAATATATATGTATTTTGCAACTACACAAATGGACAGAGACTCAAGGCTTAAGTAGAAAACATGCACGGCGTGCTTCTAGTACTACGTAACATATAAGGATTAGGGAGCACTACTACTACTAAGAGCTATACTACCTATCGACAAACCTAGATAAAAGTCTCATTGGCCGCTGTTATAGTCCCTTATAGTTCGTGAGAAAAATGACATTTTAAATCTGTTCGTTCTGCAGTCTAGTCCCCTAATTTTATTCACATGATCTGATTTACCGTAGTATGTCGGATTTCATAAAATATTATCAACGTCGTCAGAAAAGAGACCGATTTAGAACCTACATAATAGAGTGAGTCTAAATTTTAATCGACGGTCCGAAGGCGTTTCCCATCCCAGTTGCTGCAAAAGGTAAGTAACACTAACGAGATAATCATAACGGCCTTTAACGTATCTTGCCGATCTTCGCTGCACGCGTTCTAACTCAGTTTACAAGCCTATCTCATAAGGATCTCAAATGCTGGCAGCATATTCCAAGTGGGGTCTAACGAGGAAGATGTAGCTGATTTCCCTAACTTTATCGTCACACTAGTTAAGTACCCTTTTAACAAATCCCAATTTACGATTAGCTTGACCGGTAATTTCTCGAATATGCTTACTCCACGAGATATCATTAGTCAGTTTAACTCCGAGGTATTAAGCCGATTTTACAGTGTCTAATTTGCAGTTGTTTATCCAATAGCTGTTACAAAGAGCGTTTTTCCGATTCCAAAAATTCAGAAAAACCCCTTTTTTTTAGGTATTATTCTAGCTGCCACGCTAAACAGTAGGATTTCAGTTTCATGAGTAGCTTACTGTGGGAAACTAAGTCAAATGCCTTTTTAAATTCAAGAAAAATTGCATCAACTGGAACGTTATGTTCACCCGAGACTAAAATATCGTGGGCAAAAAGTCCTAATTGAGTTTCGCAAAATCTTCCCTTCCTGAATCAGTGTTGCGTTTTTGCTTACATGTTCTCTATATCGAAGTGTCTCATAACTGAACTTACAATTATATGTTCAAGGACTTTGCAAGAGATAGATATGAAAGATATCAGCCTGTAGTTTGATGGCTGTTCCTTATCACCGCTTTTGAATATGGAAGTGAAATTTGCAATTTTCCAGTCCATGGGTACTTTGTGTTCGTTGATGGATTTACTAAATATATTCTGCAAGTAGGGTGCTATTTCACAAGATAATTCTCGATACACGCGGGCAGGAATCTTGTCAAGACCTGGGGATTTTTTTGGACTTACGGATTTTCACAAGTTTTCTATTCCGTGAGTACAAATATCGATAGGCAGCATCTTTTGCTGAAAGTGATCATTTACCTTTACGGATGTAATCTGTGAAGACTTGGTGAACACACTTTGAAAGTAGGAATTTAATAAGTTGGCTTTGTCCAAACTGCTTGTTAATAATTCGTCCTTTTCGTTTCGTAGTATAATAACTGTTGATCTGTTGATAACTGTTGATAAATGCTTTTAGGTTATCCTGTAACTGTTCTACTAATGTTCTTCTTTTAAAATCCATGAATGCATTACGAAATGCTTCCTTTGTAGTGGCTTTAGACAATTTTTATTTTTCAATTATTAAATTTTGATCACCAGTGGACAAACCTCTACGGAGTTTTTTCATCTTCGCGTGGCATACTGTCTGACGTCTTAACGATTTTCTCACTTCTGTATTGTACCATCTTGGTTCACTGCCCTCTTTTTTTACCTTATTTGGAATATATTTTCTGATCCCCGAATGTACGATCAAAAGAAAAGCTATCCAACTACCCTCCATGTCTAACTTTACACTTGATTCTCGGAAGTCGATAGGAGAATTTTTCAAATGACTCTTTAAAAACCATTGAAATCGGCTTTTTTTTAATGTAGAACTTTCTTCTTTGTTTAAAACTTTTAATTATATTCAAAGAGACTTGAAGAAGAACTTTGTGGTAACTACTCTATTGTCACTAATGCCCTCAGCAGTGTTTACCTTAATTACTTGTTGCGGTGTATTTGTTGTCAATAAATCAAGAATATTGTCACTTCTGTTAGGCGTCGTAGCTATTTGATGTAGGGCATTTGATGAGAACGTGTACCGCAGGGACTCGCATGTATCTTTGTCTCTTCCCCCTGATATGTAAGTATAGGTCCTCCAATCTATAGAGGGCGTATTGAAATCTCCACCTATGATTAAATTTCTTCCGGTGTTCCTGGATGTGATGTTCTTTATTTGTGTTTCGAGTTCTGAAATTGAGGTAACGTTGGTGTTAGGTGTCCTGTAGTATGCACACACGATTATTGTTTTTGATTTAGGGCATCTAATAGAGCACCATACTGTAACCCGTGTCCACACGAGTAAGGGGAAGGGGAAATGGGAGGAAAGGTGGGAGGAAAGGAATTCAGGGACGGGGAGGCGGGGAGGAAAGAGGGATGCCGACTAAGCTTTTGAGCAAATGGGTTGGGGTTCATCAACGATCGCGGGGTTTCGAAGTGACTTAATGCATAATGGCGAACGGATGGTTCCGCGAGGACAGGTTTGTGGGCAGAGACAGTAAAACATGGAAATATCCTTTTGCAATATCGAACTATTTAATTCAGAGAATAACACTAAATACTAATCTAAAACTAAATTTAAACAAAACAAATTATGATGCGTAATAATTGCAACAATACATGGCGAACATTCGCAAAATGTCAATCAAATGAAACAGTTTTACCCTTCAAGGTCCTTTTTCCCATTTCGAGAATCACTAGGGAAAAGTTACAATATTTTAACGGTTTGAACTTAACAATTTCTACAATCACGCACCCTCAATTGAAAACTAAACACATTCACACGGGACCAGGGGGGAAAAACACGGGAATAAATATGTCGACAGTACGAAACTTGGGGCACTTTCTTCTTGGGTTGGGGAATCTCTTCTTTGAACTATAATAGGACTATTCTTCTTGGATTGGGAATGGGGGGGCTCTTCTTTGGTCTAGGAATGGCCGTTTTAGGCGGGCGGGATATAAGTGGTACTTATCGTTATCGGGGATAACTGGTGCAACTGCGGCGGCGCTGGCAATGATCGCCCCGTGCTCTGCACGTAGCAGCTGATGATGTAGTTGGTTTTACTTGAGCGGAGACAGGCGACGGCGATGGCCACGGATTCCTTGGGACCGCTACTGGACACGACTTAAATTCAGCTTCCTTATGCGTCGGTCGTCTCTCCCTTTCCGTTCCTCGTCCGCACAATGCGTCTCTCTCGCTCTCCAACCAATGTTTCAGCCCTCCTAATTTTTGGGTGTCAGCCGCCACCACAAGAACCATCACATGTAAGTAAGTCCCGCCCCGACCATCCTCTGCCATTTATATGCGCTAGCGCGCGGGGTGAGAAGGGGGGGGATAGGGGGATAAGGGGAGGTGGCTTCACTTGACGCAGGCCGCATTATATTTCGAAGCACAGTCACTTGCAAAGCATGAGCGGTGGATGGAGGGGGGGGGGGGGAAGGGAAGGTCGTCCGCCGAACGGCGGAGATACACTTAAGAAAGGGGGGGGGGAGAACGTGGTGCAGGGAACTCACACACTCGAACACACATGAATCATTCACTCACACAGCGATGACCTTAAAATTAACACAATATACAGCACAAAACCGCCTCTTCCACAAACCCATTGCAACCGTCCAATCGGGAACGGTTACAACTGCCTCCCTCTCCCAGACAAAAAATTGCCGCTGGGAAAAGACACGGGAATTTATTTGTAAAAGAAAAGAAAAACAAAAGAAAAACAACTCCAACCCTCACAAAATAAAGGGTGGTAAAATAAATCAAACTTTTAACGCGTCCCACGCGCTGAAATCTTAGTCAAACTCAAAAGAAAAACAAAAGACTATAATGTCTCGGAAAAATAAGGAATCAGGTTGTGGAAATTGTGGACGCCAATAACATCTCCCTCCTCACTTCCCAGCTCACACGCGTTTCGTGCGACCACCCTGCGAATAACATACGGGCCTTTAAAAATAGGGAAGAATTTATGAAATAGTTTTAACTTCGAGTCGGACTGCTTCGGAGCTTTCAAGAGAACCCTATCTCCTTCCCTGAATTCGTAGGTTTTCGCCTTCTTAGCGTTTTTCCGCTTCCTACCGGAACGTCGCAAATTTCTAAGAACCAATTGAGTAACCCTACCTGGCTCCGGCTCGTCCCCTTCTTCTTCTTCCGGGAGCATGGCATAGGGCCGTCTAGGCTTAACGCCGAAATGGGCTTCGTAAGGTGACATTCCGATAGATTCATGGGGGATTTCGTTAAGCCATTTATTGATGAGGGGAATCACCTCGGGCCAACTCGTATGCCGGTCCGCACAATACACACGAAAAAGCCGGGATATTTCCCGCATGATCCTCTCACTTGGATTCGACTGTGGGTGGCGAATAGAAGAATGGATTACTTTAATCCCTCGGTCACGTAACGTTCTACACCATACTTCACTGGTAAACTGCGTTCCATGATCAGTAAGAACCTTCTCGGGTCTACCACATTCAACAATGAATTTATTCATTAAGTGAGTTAAACAATTCCTACTGGTAGGTTTATTAATAGGATAGACTCGCACAAATTTGGAAAAGACATCCACAATTACAAGTACAAATTTATTGCCCGCCCGGGATTTCGGAAGGGGGCCATACAAGTCGAGGGCGTACAATTCCCGGGATTTAGAGGGTATGATATTCTGCATGGGGCCTGCAAATACTCTATTAGGGTATTTGGTTTTCTGACATAAGTCGCATTGGCGGATTATTTTTCTAATGTGACGTCCCATACCCTTCCAAAAGAACCTTTCCCTAAGGATCAAGGCGATCTTCTGACTTCCAAAATGTGCGAACTTAGTGTGAGCATGTTTAATTAATCGCTCTGCCTGTCCGGACGGGACCCATATTCGGAACTCGGGCCGATCCCTACCCACTCTTATATGAATAATTCCCAGTTGGTCTTTAAACCTATCCGATCGTCGACTAATATTACGGAAAGAAGGGTGGCACCGGGGTAATTCACCACTTAGGAATCGAATGACCGGACCTATCCTCGGATCGTCCGCCTGGGCTTGTCTCAGTTCTTCATCGTCTCGCCATGGCGTGACCTCGATCCCCAATTCAATATCAGCGATAACAAACTCCCTATCACCCTCGGTTGTTCCGCCCGTCTCACAGGGATTCCGGCTCAAAAAATCTGGACCAACGTTCTTCTTCCCTTCACAGTATTGAATATCGAACGAAAACTCCTGGATCCAGGTTGCCCATCGCAGCATCCTACTGTTTCTAAGATGACATTGATTCAAAAATGACAATGACTTGTGGTCCGTTATAATTGTGAATTCTCGGCCCAACAGAAAAACTCTGAGCTTCTGTAACGCCCATACAATCGCTAGCATCTCCTTTTCCGTTGTAGAGTATGTGAGCTCCGGACCCCTGAGGGTACGGCTAATTAGTGAAATAATACCATCTTCACCGTTTTCCCTTTTTTGGCTTAACACGGCTCCAAGACCGTAATCACTACTATCAGTGCTCAAAAACATGCGTTTCGAAAAGTCGGGATGGGAAATAACAACATTGTTGACGAATAACGCCTTGGTGGCGACAAACGCCTCCTCATGCTCCTGCGTCCACGCCCACTTCGCATCCTTTTTAAGGAGCCGCAGCATCGGATTTATGGTATTGGAATAGTTTCTACAGAAACGAGAGTAATAATTCCCGACGCCTAGAAATGCGCGCAAACCTCTGACGTTTTTAGGTCGTTCGTAATCCATAATAGCCTTAACCCTTCCAGGGTCAATCCTGATACCTGTAGTGTCTATGACATGCCCCAAGAAATTAATTTCCTTCCGGCAGAATCGCGACTTCGATAAATTCAGCCTTAAGTTTGCCTTTTGCAACTTATCAAACATTTCCCGTAAATGAATTATGTGGTCGTCAAAAGATCGGGAAAATATTACTAGGTCGTCAACATAGGTAATGGCGTGATCTGAATCTTCGTTCCTCAGTGCCTCGTCAACGCATCGAACTAAGGCTGCCCCACTGTTTTTTAGGCCAAACGGGACTCTACAAAATACGTATGTGCGCGATTTGAATAGGAACGCAGTGTATTTTTGGTCATCTTCATGTAATTTCAACTGCAAGAACGAAGCGGTGAAATCCATGGAAGAAAACCACTGTGTTCCATTAAACTTTCTGAGGACCTCTTCGATTTGGGGCGGTCGGTCGTTTTCCGCGATAGTTCTAGCATTTAGTTTCCCCGACATTATCCGCATTTTGCAACTAATCCTATGCTCGTTACTCCAGTATCGCGCATAGAACAATTTTTGAAAATCTATCATATTTTCAGGAAAAGGGAATATGGCGTCGGCCCAGCCCTTAGCACCGTCCTCCAACATTTGATAGAACAACATGGGTCTTAACCGTTGGGGTATGGCGTGGAGGGAATAATAATTTTCCACACCGCGCATGAACGCCACGGGGTGTTCGGATGGCTTACCACGGAAAACCAGTTTCGGGGGTGGATTGGGGACATTTAAGGAAGAATTTACACCATTTATTTTTTTGTGCTGATTGCCCTCAATTTCGGACATAATCTCATCCATCTTCCTCTTCTGTTCGATTTTGACTTCCTCCAATACGTTCGCGTTTCTCGACACGTTCTGTAACACTACTTCGACTTGGCTTTTCACGTTCCCAATCTCTACTTGGTCAGCTTGGGTTTGGGCGTTCAATCTTTCAATCCGACACTTTAGATCACTTTCAATGGCACCTATTTCCATCCTAACCTCCCCAACCTGTTCGCCCATTCTTTTCTCTACGTGCCCTGCAAGTTCAACTCGGACCTCATGGATTTCCTCCCGGAATTTTGCAATCTGACCCGAAATCCTCTCTTCCATTCTAGCATTATTCTCCTCCATTTTTTTATTATTCTCCTCCATTTTTTTATTATTCTCCTCCATTTTTTTATTAATGTTCTCTCCCATTTTATTTATATTCTCTCCCATTTTTTTATTATTTTCTCCCATTTTATTTATATTCTCTCCCATTTGTTTCATAAACATCATCATGTCTTGCATAGTACAGGGGCTTTCAACTGCCACTGGGCTAACATCACTCTGCTCGACTCCCGGCATATTCTGCGTGACAATGTCTTCCTCCCCACTAGACACTTCGATTATGCTCAACGGATTATCCTCAACCGACTCCGCCTCATCGTCCTTCGGGGGTTCCCTATAATTTTGGAAGCTACTGCCCGAGTAAGCCATGCCGCCGAAATTTAACACAGAAAAAGGAAAATACACGAGAGAAAATGAACATACGCTATATTTAAAGTGATTAAATGCCCGTACGTTAAATGCAAAGGGTAACACGCTTAACGAGGTCAAAATCTCGGCCAACGTTAAATTAAAATACAACGAATTGCGAGTGAATGCAATTAGTTCAAAATGTCCCACAATGTCAAATTCCAGCCACACGTTAAACCCATCGTCGAATGACAAGCCCCACGTTGGGCGCCATTTGTAACCCGTGTCCACACGAGTAAGGGGAAGGGGAAATGGGAGGAAAGGTGGGAGGAAAGGAATTCAGGGACGGGGAGGCGGGGAGGAAAGAGGGATGCCGACTAAGCTTTTGAGCAAATGGGTTGGGGTTCATCAACGATCGCGGGGTTTCGAAGTGACTTAATGCATAATGGCGAACGGATGGTTCCGCGAGGACAGGTTTGTGGGCAGAGACAGTAAAACATGGAAATATCCTTTTGCAATATCGAACTATTTAATTCAGAGAATAACACTAAATACTAATCTAAAACTAAATTTAAACAAAACAAATTATGATGCGTAATAATTGCAACAATACATGGCGAACATTCGCAAAATGTCAATCAAATGAAACAGTTTTACCCTTCAAGGTCCTTTTTCCCATTTCGAGAATCACTAGGGAAAAGTTACAATATTTTAACGGTTTGAACTTAACAATTTCTACAATCACGCACCCTCAATTGAAAACTAAACACATTCACACGGGACCAGGGGGGAAAAACACGGGAATAAATATGTCGACAGTACGAAACTTGGGGCACTTTCTTCTTGGGTTGGGGAATCTCTTCTTTGAACTATAATAGGACTATTCTTCTTGGATTGGGAATGGGGGGGCTCTTCTTTGGTCTAGGAATGGCCGTTTTAGGCGGGCGGGATATAAGTGGTACTTATCGTTATCGGGGATAACTGGTGCAACTGCGGCGGCGCTGGCAATGATCGCCCCGTGCTCTGCACGTAGCAGCTGATGATGTAGTTGGTTTTACTTGAGCGGAGACAGGCGACGGCGATGGCCACGGATTCCTTGGGACCGCTACTGGACACGACTTAAATTCAGCTTCCTTATGCGTCGGTCGTCTCTCCCTTTCCGTTCCTCGTCCGCACAATGCGTCTCTCTCGCTCTCCAACCAATGTTTCAGCCCTCCTAATTTTTGGGTGTCAGCCGCCACCACAAGAACCATCACATGTAAGTAAGTCCCGCCCCGACCATCCTCTGCCATTTATATGCGCTAGCGCGCGGGGTGAGAAGGGGGGGGGATAGGGGGATAAGGGGAGGTGGCTTCACTTGACGCAGGCCGCATTATATTTCGAAGCACAGTCACTTGCAAAGCATGAGCGGTGGATGGAGGGGGGGGGGGGAAAGGGAAGGTCGTCCGCCGAACGGCGGAGATACACTTAAGAAAGGGGGGGGGAGAACGTGGTGCAGGGAACTCACACACTCGAACACACATGAATCATTCACTCACACAGCGATGACCTTAAAATTAACACAATATACAGCACAAAACCGCCTCTTCCACAAACCCATTGCAACCGTCCAATCGGGAACGGTTACAATACAGATTCTAGGCTGGTATCTGGGACGATTTCCGCTTGTCTGACAAAGGTATTCTTTACAGCTATAAATACTCCGCCTCCGGTTCGGTTGGACCTATCTTTTCTGTAAACGTTGATTGATTTCGGAATAATTTCACTATCAGAAATATCGTCCGTCAGCCAGCTTTCTGTGTCAATAATGAGGTTACACTCCGTGCAATGAATAAAAATGGTGAAATTCTTTAGTATAAATTTTTAAACTACGGCAGTTAACTACTGCAACGACTACTGCTTCATGATTAATGTTTATGCGTTTCGGGGACATTTCAAGATTGAGGTAAAGGGAGGAAGCTATTCCTGGGCCCTATACTCAGAGCACTCTTTGCTAAATTGCTAACTGGCAACACATAACTATTGACCCCACTAATTGACTTACCCTGTAGCCTACCGTCTATGTTAACCTCGACGAGTGTGCTCAAGTATCCTGCGCGCTACCTCCTGCGATGCCTCGCAAGCATAGTGGACACCCGACCGATTTATAGGCACCCGACACGAATCCAGCACCGGCCTGAGGTCCAAGAACTCCGCTCCCTCGCTTCCACAGACTTCACTGAGTCTCTGGTTTATGCCTTCCACTCGGCTCCAAATCATCGAACCCCAATCCGTCCTAGGTACCAAGCTGCATATAGTAAGCCTCAAATTGGTGCCAGATCCTCCGCGAATACGGTGTAACTCGGAGCATAGGTCTCTCACAGAGCCTAAAATCTCCTCTGATCCCGTATTCACAGCATCATTGGTACCAACTTGGGCAGCCACATGCAACTTAAAGCAGTTCGCGCCCCTGACCGCCGACTTCATTACATTCGTCACATGTGGCACCTTTCCTCCCGATATACACAAGGAGGTGACCCGTGGTTCTCCTACTTCCCGTCGGGCCTTTCCACGCAGCGGGGACATTATACGCCGGACATTGGAGCTACCTATTACTAAAATTCCCTCCCTTCCCTCTCCACTCCAACTCGGCAACCCACGTCCCAGCTCTATCTCCGATGGCTCAGCCTCCGCCAGCACATCGAACCTATTGCTGACGGGGATTGACTCATCCTCCGCCCCTGCCTATCCTCGTTTTCGGAGGGTGACCCCGTGGCTACGCCTCGAGACCACTTTCCATGTCCCCGAAGCAACGAAGGGAGGTGACACCGGAGGCACGGAAGTCCGAGAAAGGTCCTCCACTCTCCATCCAGCGGCAGAGCCTGGGCTTCCCCTGGCCTTGACGCATTCGGAGCGCTTAGGGACCTCCTCATTCCGCCGCGACCTTCCAGGACCTGCCACCAACCGCTCCACCAGGGAACGGAGGTCATCCACCGTCTTCTCAAGCCCAGCGATCCGGGCCACTAAGGACTCGCAATCGGGTGAGCCCCTGAAGAGGTTACGAGCAGTCCTAATGGGAGTACTTCTAATCTCGAAAACCCTTTCACGAGTGCAGAAGGCCTAACGACTTTATTCCCTTAAGAGGATGGGCTAATGGGCTGACAGCGGGTGGTTTCTATGCATTATATGTTGCTCATGTGATTCTGTAGTAGTGGCAGTCAGTGCCTAAGTACATAACATTTCTATTTTGGGATCCAAGAAAGGACATTATTTCGATGGTTAGAAGTTTGCTCCCGAAATTAAAAATTTCATAGCCAAAGATATAAGAATATTATAGATTAATGTTTTAAAAGATTTTATAGATAACGTTATGAAGTAGGCCCAACAGGTCAGCGGGTCACGTGGTACGCCATCAGTGCTGTAGAAAAGGTAAGAAATTAGTAAACTTCTTAAAAAATGCGTTGTAAGTGACGTAAAATCGTAATTATTTGGGTATGTGGGACAGTTACTTCGTCCAACTAGTTCCCCCCTCCTCCCTCACCTTCCCTCTCCCCACCCCATGCTCGTTAAAGAAAACTTCGTTTTAGGCAGCAGCTGGGCTGGATGCTAGAATTGTTTGTTATCTCAAAATGTTTGTTTGTTTGGCTTGCGGCTCTTGGCTCACTCAATAGCTGTTGTTGCACCTAGAGAGATCCGCAGAGCTCACCACGTGGATGGAGCATAATCCTTTTTAGATTTAAATTCCTACATCTCTTTCAGTAACACTTCTTCTGAGTCTATTTCACTGAAAGTAGCTATATTATGTAAACTAATCAACTTATTTTTTTTTAATTAAAATGCAATCTTCACCTATGTTTACATATAATTTTGCATGAATTCGCCGTTGCGCTTACGACAGTCAATTTTCCAGGGATGTTCTAACCTCCCTAATTGTGTCCGTAGGGTTAAAGTTCCCATCTCACGTAATCACGTCAACGGTTCCCGTCACAAGTTTACGTTGATTATGTCGGAGCCTTTAAATTAGTAAAGTTAGACATCCACATTTGCCTAATATAGTACACACTTGTTGAAGGAAGCATTGGAGACGGAAATTTGGCCGTATAAATCAAATGCTAAAATGTAACACATTAATTTTCTTTTGCTTTTTTTATGTAGCTTCTTTTCACATTTAAGTTTTATAGTCCTTAGTTATCAATTCTATAACATTTACGTTTGTCTAGTAAATAATTATGTTAGAGTGTCAATAGTTTTCAACCTAATCATAGGTTATAACCATTAAGTTACGATAGTGTAAATGGCGTATTCCATTTTAGCCATTTTATAGGTTGCACAAAATATCTTTTTTTTTTTCGTAGAGCAATTCTTAAAAAACTGCCAGTTTTTAAGTAATTTTTTTAATATGTTCACAGCAAGTAATTCCTGATAGTTTTGCTGATAGCCTATTACGAACCATAGATATATATTTGGTATACAATTGTTGGTTTAAAGTGCATCTCCACGCTCTACGCCCTTCCCATACGACTTCAATTTTCAAAAATTAACATTTTTTCCACTAACTTGCGAGTGGACGAAGTTCATAAGCCGGAAACTAGCGCTAACCGTGGTTTCTCGACCAAGGAAGAAAAGCTTTCCAGGTTTAGCACCAACTTGCGTTCACACGGCCAACTCCCAACCTCGGTAAGCCCAACAGCGTAGAAAGCTAGTGGTGTAACTGGAGCATAATGCAAGGAAAAAAGTGACCAGACCTTTATAATAACATCGTGTTTCGCACTTTCGGACTAGATTTTTTATGTGAATACAGCTCACTTCAAACTTAGCCGTGACGCGTGTGAAATCATACATTCCGATAGTGGAGTAAACGCAGGTATTCGTGGTAGTTATGATTTGGCACTTGTTGTAGTGTTGAGAATTATAAATAGAAGGCAAAAGAAGATGACTACTGAATACCTAGGTGACGACCAGTTCGGGTTAAGGAGAGGGACGGGAACGCGAGACGCTATGTTGGTGATGAGGACGCTAGTAAAAAGAAACAAAGAGTATTGGCAGGATGTTTTTGCTTGATTCGTAGATTTTGAGAAGGCGTTTGATAGGATGGACTGGACGAAATAGATGCAAATGTTCAAATTTCGAATATGTTTTAAGCTTTAATTTAATACACAATAAATCATTTTTTTCATTTATTTTGTAAATGCAAATGTGTCTGCTTTGTATATGTGTGCCGACTTAAAAAAAGGGGCATTGCAACGCATGCCAGGCACAGCTAGTCTATCAAAATTGTTTGTTTTATCAATCAACATCTATTTTTTGTCACTATGATTTCCACCAAGAAAACGATGCAAAAGATTTAAGAAGTGAAAAAAATACTACGATATTGTTCACATAACATGCTTAATCAAACACTTGAGACAATTATATGAATTGTGAAATTATATCTCGTGAACGTGGGATATATTATCAACTATTCAGGTAATTTATATGAGCATATTTTATGAACCGGAAGACTTACCAAAATAAGCAAATTAATTCTACCTAGAAAATGCCGAAATAAGGGATGAATATTATAAATGTAGTTGCTTCTGTTCCATGTACATTTTATTCCCTATTTCTATCCATGAAAAAATCTATTTCCGAGGATGGCGTCGGGCAACGTTTAATTATTTGCCGACTGTAATATACCTATATCTTCAATTTCATTCTCCTTCAAATTTTACCATATGTTGAGAGTACATGAAGTAAATACATAAGGTTACAAATTTACCATCATTACTTAATAGCTAAAAGTTACATGCAGATTTTATTTTTTAGTAATACAAAGAAACAATATTTAATTTTTGCAACTTTTTATTCAGATGATGGTCACACCGTTATGATCGCTTGTCCACATCAACATTATTTTAAAATTACATTTAATTTACGTTCTCGGTGGCCAAGACATTACTCAAGATGGAGTCAATTTTACTCAAGATGGAGGCAAATATGGCATCATCAGAGAGCGATTTAAAGTCCTCTTCTTGGGGATTGGCTTCCCTCTTAGTTTTTCCTGATTGTCCATTAACTTCGGCGTCATCCACCTTTTCCCCTGTGAAAAAAATAATAATAAAATTATGATGGGATTTAATTTTCTATAAAAATACAAGATTTGTGTTTGTAACGCCCCTAGGTTTTTGATCTAAATTTCTGATATTGGTCATTTAAATTATAATGTGGTTTATACCCTTCGTTATTTTTTCAACGACTACTCTACCGTTCCATACACTTTCCTATATTTATAAAACCATTTCATCCCTTGAACGCCATATATATAGCTCCGTACTATTTTTCTCAGGTGAGTGTTCTTTTTAAGTGTCTTATTTTATTTCGTGCGTCACAGCTAGTGACTTACTGTTTCATTATTATTATGTGCTACGCGCATCATTTCCTACGAAACTGTATATATATATATATAGTGTCTTGGTCGAAAATCGCTCTCGGCGACGATGCACATGCATAAATAAAACAGTAATACACTAAACAAACACAGAAACACGCAAAAAGGACACTCACAAAAGAAAACTTGGACGTTTCGGCGGTATATATATATATATATATATATATATATATATATATATATATATATATATATATACCGCCATTATATATATATATATATATAATGTCTTGGTCGAAAATCGCTCTCGGTGACGATGCACATGCATGAATAAAATAGTAATACACTAAACAAACACAGAAACACGCAAAAAGGACACTCACAAAAGAAAACTTGGATGTTTCGGCGGTCAGGCCGCCATCGTCAGCGGTAGAAGAATATATATATATATATATATATATATATATATATATATATATATATATAAGAAAAGGAAATAAATATAAAAGTATAAGCTAGCAACAAGGCGTTGAGGTTGGGGAAGGATAGGAAAGTAAATCAGTGGACACTCACTGGCAGATGATCCATGATGACACCGGTGTCCACTGCTTAAGGGGTAGCTTTCGGGCTAAGGACCCTTCTTCAGCTGGAGGAGATACACTACTAAGGAGTGTCACACTGGAGTTAGGAGTTTAGGGTATGTCTTGGCACGGGGCTGGTTGTTGGGGAATGGGAATTGGTTGAAAGGAAGTGCAGGAGGGGTTGAAGTGGGAGGGGAGGGAGTTAACGAAGATTGAGTCCGGGCGGGCAGGTTGACTTTAAAATAGAAATATAAGACAGCTCCCAGTTGCGGAGCTCTATTATGGGTGTGTCGGGTGGAAGGGCGCGTATTATTTTAATATGAAAGCTGTTGTTGAAGGAGAGGTTATGCGAGTTAGCTGTCCCAATGCGAGTACTGCTGAAGGTTGGTGGGTTTTTTTGTGGACGGATGTGCTGAGTTTTCTATTTTGCAAATAAATATATCTTCATCGAGGAAAGTGATTGAAGAAGTGGAGGAGCGGTGCAATGCCTTGTTGCTAGCTTTTTATATATATATATATATATATAACATATATACACATACATATACATGTATATACATATATATAATATATATCTGGTATTTTTACCATTAGCTATTAATTAACACACACGAAAATTCCATGTATAATTTTTATGTTATGCTTTACATTTTTAGGGTATATTTTGTTAAAATTTATATTTATTTGTTTGCTTTTCGACCAATGTAATAATCCTTTGAGGTGTTTTTGGGGACTTTTCAAATAAATAAAAATGCAAAATAAATAAATTTGTACTCAGGAGGGACTCGTACCTGCAATCACATGGCTAGCAGGGGCGTAATTTACTCAATCACTACGTAGGCCGGGAAAATATGTGAATATCTTAAATCAATCAGCCAGTCAATTCCTACTTTAAGACCACAAGGTAGTATGCTCTCCTGTGCGTCCGAAGTCCGAGAAATGTATTTTTCTTTTAACTTTTTAATACGATTTTTAATTTAATCACGATCAAAGTTAAAGTGCAGGTCAAAATACAACAGCGAATTTAAGCACATACGAATTGTTGCAATGCGCGGTGAATGCAATGATTTGCGCTGAAGAAATGTTTGATAATCTGCCAGTAGGCGGTATTCTATGGGAATGATTTGGATAAACCACAATGAAACCGATACTTTAGAATCTTTCATTAACACGTTCCCTGCCACGCGCCACCATAGGGCGTCTCACATGATTTCAAATGCGAGTTAGTGAGCCGCCATATGGCGTCTTGCTGTACTGTTGGATAAAAATCGCGAGACGCCAATTGGCGTCATTGTAATGTTTTCTTTGGATCGTCAAGTGACGCTTACATTGTGAAACTTATGAAATGTTTTTTTTTATTTGACGAGACATTGTATTCTTCTATGAGGGGAAGCCTCGAGAGTCACATTTTAGCTCGAATGTCACAAGAGTTTACCCCTCGTAATCCCATCCCTTTTGGGAATGAAGCTTGTAGTCGCTACTTGAAATTATGTTTCATACCGTGTAGCTGGTGAACTGCCAATCGTGGTGACAATGTTTCAACTTACATTTCCAGTATTCTCTTCCCCTTTGTCAGTCTTTGTTCAGATCTTATTGAGTGAGAAACGCACCAGCATAAAAGTCGTCGCTACTACGCCTTCATTACACAAGCAATTATTTGTATAAGTGACGTACCATGAGTACTCTTCGACGCAAAGGTGGCGGAAAAAAAAGTATAAGTGAAAAGGAAATTGAGTGGATGTTCAATTCCGACGAATCGTCTTCTAGTGATGACCTCGGAGGATACGAAGACACCTCTGAATCAGAGTTTTCTGAAGAGTCGTGCTCCTCAGCGGAATCTGATGACCATGCAACAACTGTTACAGGTGTGTGCTCCCATTCGATGTTTTATCAGTTATTAGAATTTTTTTAGTCTAGCTATATTTTCCAGCACCTAAGTCAAAACGGGTGATTCTCCCAACATTATTACACTGTTTTTGGGGATTTATTTATTCTTTTCATGACTTGGTTGTCCACCATAAATTTATTTTTATATTAATATTGTCGTACTAAATTGCAATAACTCTGTTATATATTATTCTGCCATTTTCATTAGTTCCAATTTACAATTTTATTCATGATTACAATTCATCTAATTAAATATTTTTAAGCTTTTTATGTCATGATCATTTCGTCAGCTAAAGGACTTATGATATAATAAAATGAAGTAGCTGAACTGTGATTCTAACTCCATTTGGAATAATATGATATACTTTATTATTCCCATTTTTGTTTGTAGATGAATCCCAAAATGACATCAGCCCTAATACTAATATTGGTAATAATACAACTACGCTAGACGGGTGGGGTCAAACGGTTGGTGCGCAGCTTGTGACTCAGTTCACTGGGAAAGAGGCGATAAATCTCGGGCGTGACAGAAGCTCGCTAACACCTTTGGATGCCTACCAGTTGATGGTCACTGATGACATCATAGATTACATGGTGGAACAGACTAATATCAATGCCAATAATTACATTGCAACCCACCAGCTAAAGCGCTCTAGCAGGGTAAAGACTTGGATGGACATCAGCAGGAAAGAAATGAAAGAATTTTTAGGCATTCGCATATGGATGGGGCTAGTCAAAATGCCTCAAATAACAGATTATTGGTCTGAGGCCATTATTTATCAAAATGGTGTGGCTAAGAAAGCCATGTCTCGTAATCGCTTTCAGATTATTCTAAAATTTTGGCATTTTGGCCCAAATGACCCGATCCTAGGGCGTCTACATAAGATTCAGCCTCTCCTGGATATGCTTGAGATGCGGTATAAGGAAGTCAAAACACCTGGGCGGTTTCTAGTTATCGATGAGTCAATGGTGCCCTTCCGCGGGCGTCTAATATTTAGACAATATATGCCGTTCAAGGCAGCAAGGTACGGTGTAAAAGAATTTAAACTATGTGACCCCACAGGTTACACCTTCAAAGTAATTGTTTACGCTGGGAAAGGGACATGTACAGCCGGCACGGATCTCAGTATGGCTACGCAGATAGTCATGAATTTAATGGATCCTTATTTGGACCAAGGTCGTGTGGTGTGCACAGACAATTACTATACCTCCATTGAGCTTCTTAACAAGCTTTTAGAGATAAAAACACATTTTGTGGGAACCGTTAGAAAAAATAGGAAAGGGCTACCAAAAGAAGTCACGACGGCTAAACTTCAAAAAGGAGGCATACACGCAATGGAGAACAGAAACAATGGAGCTACAGTCATGAAATGGAAAGATCAGCGTGATGTGCTTATGATCTCCACAACCTTTTCAGCTACAATGACGCAAACGGGAAAGCGAAATCGAAGAGGAGAGATGGTTACAAAACCAAAGATGGTGATAGAGTATAACAAAATAAAGGGTGGAATTGACATAGCAGACACTCTCTCATCTTATCACTGTACTCTCCGAAAAACTATAAGGTGGTACCATAATGTGGCAGATGATGCTCTTTTTGGAACCTGCATTGTAAATGCCTTTCTTCTTTGGAATGAAACACGGATTCCAGGGGCTCGATTGATGTCTCTGCAGCAGTTTCGGTGAGAAATCGTTGAGAAATGGCTGCACATTCCCAAGGATTCTATTGATAGGACATCAAAAAAATTCACCCATTACCTGGAGAACACAGAGAACACAGAAGGAAAACTTCTAAGGTAGGTGCTAAAGACGACGAGAAATTCTTAACATAAAGTTAATATTTAGTCGTTTATGTAGATAGATAACTATTCTTCTTTTTAGAAAAGCCCGTGGACGCTGTCGTGGATGCTACAAGGAACTTATCCGTACGATGAGTCGCAAAGTCGCCCTCAGCAAAGCCAAACGAGTTTTGACAAGATGCTTGACCTGTCCGGACCAACCGTACCTGTGCCGTCCGTGCTTCAAGTCTTTGCACGAGTCATCTCCCGATACGACACCAATTTCTGGCTCCTCAATGTAATCTGTAAATTACGTTTGATGACGCTCATTGGCATAGCAATTAATTGTGGTTATGTAAAAAATACCGATTAAAAGGATAATTTTACGCAGAAATGTGTAGAAATGTTTATTCTAAAAATTACTTTATTGTATGCAAATTAGATTAAAACTTTTGATTATGGTTCAAAATTTTTGAGTCGCCAAATGGTGTCTCATCAAATTTAAGGCATGAACAAAAGTGGCGAGACGCCATATGGCGTTGCACGTGACTCCAGTCACGATCGGTAGAGCATAATGTAATATACATATATATACAAAGATAATGTACTATTTCGCAGGGGTTTGCTCAAAATCGCAATGGCCGTTTTATAATATAGTCGAAAAAATTTGCTTGGCACATGTGAAATAGTAGCTTCATTGAAGCCCGGCAGGGAACGTGTTAAACAAATTTAAATACTCGACCGCAAAATGCAAAAACAAAGCTTGTCCAAAATACATAAGAGATATAAATGTAAAGTTTATATGATTGTGTCATGTAAAAGCAAAAAAGAACAAGAACGAAAGAAATTGGTACTAAATTGGAAGTAATAGAAAAAAATGCATACACAATTAAACTTATGAAAAATATATTTAATAACGTCATCTGGGTTTCAACCCAAATAGATTAAATGGATATAAATATATTTTCTCTAATTAATGGCTGAGACGGTAGTCATCCGTTGGAATGTATAATATTTTTCTATCATATATATGGAAAAGGATAGGATATATATATCTATCTAGGATATATGGAAAAATAAAGAAAAAAAAGCTTTACCGAAAGCTCGCAATATATTATTGACAGCTTCTCGAATGCTGCCTGTAATGCGGTTGTATTCCTCGATTGTGCCTTTGACATCTTTCCCTTTGTCAGGAGCGGCATTAACCGGAGCGGCGGCACCACCTCATAAAAGATGAAAAAAGGCATATTTAATCGCTTGAATATATTTAGGCTACGTGAAAAACTCCTCGTTCTCCGAGGCCGTCAATTTATCCCCGGAATAAGTTAAGAGAATGAAAATGTTTTTCCAAGGAAACTCGCGTTAAGTCAATATAAAAAAATGAAATTAGATACTTATTATTACTTAAGTCTAACTTAGGTCGAAATAAGCATTATCAAAGCACATAACACATTCGTGTTCCGTAATACTACATAAATCTTAGTAGGTATATTAAACATTACTACTTACCGAAAGTGCCCAGACCAGCTCCCAAGAGAGCCAGCCACAGACAGAGAATGTTGATGGTAAGCATGTCGGATATCACGAGGTCTGCTTGGTACGCGTTCGGTTCGTTCAGTTCTGCTCGGTACGAGTTCAGGAGATGAAGTGAGGACTGCCACTGGATGCGGGGACTTATATACACGAGAGAATCCCTAGCCAAGCATTACCACATACATTACCCACATTGACGTATGTCATCAATGAGTTTCACAGAATTTTTTATTTCATTTCACCCACACGTACACAAGTGGAATGGCATGATACTTATCTTTTAAAAACTATCTTGAATACAACTTCCTGGCACGACGAAAACGTTAAAATACAAATGCTTACCTTGAGAATGATTTGGTTTTACACGCGTGCTATGAGTAACGAGGGAGTTGTTTATCCTTTTATTTCATCAGCGTCGCATGATTTTACGCCTGCGGTAATCAACGGAAATGAATGGGCATTATATTCCAGAAAGTTATACGGATATTTTGCATTACTATCACATATCTTGTTTGAAACGTGTTTGACGCGTGGTTGTATTAAAAATAGTGTGTGGTAGCTAGCAATTGGTAAGCGCGCATGACACGATTGTTACGTGTTGAGGTTCTATTGGTTCGAGTACCTCATCGCGTGTCAATAGTGGAGTATGTTCGCCTTCCTTGCGTTATATTACAGTCATGGAGGTCGTTTTTGGATTCCTTTTTAGTCAAACATTCTCCCTTTTTCACAGTTTTTTACAAATTTAGAGACCTTTCATAAAATGAAGACATATAGACGTTTTAGGATTTTTTTACAAAGCTCTGAACTAAGTTGCAATAAGTTATTCGCACGACAGAACCAATTTTCTTGGAATTGCGCTGCGTGAAGGTCTAGCTCACAAGATAAATTCTCTGGTTGGCAATGTCACACGGTGATTGATATTAATTTTAGGATGACTTTGGCTAATTATTACAGTGTCATGTTATTTAGAATGTAGCAGATAGACGGTAGCAGATATTATATAAACAAATAATATTCACCACATGTATTGTCTTATTTCAGCAACATATTGCGTCAAATTCCTCGCCAATATAAGGGATAATTAGGGCATCGCCCATACCACAGCTATGGTGATAATGATCTTAAAGCTGCGATGCAGGCAGTGAAAGCTGGAGAAATATTAATAAGGCAAGCAGCTTTGAAATTTAATATTCGAAAGAAAAACCCCGAGAAATAGATTATTTTCTAGGCAAACAAAAACTGCTGAAGGCCAAATTGCTTCGTCCATTGGAGAACAAGAGGAAATTCTACATCAGATTCTAGTCCGTACCGATTGGAGGATATGAATAACCTCAATTGAAGAGAGAATTATAGAGAAGCGATTTTTCGAGCATTGGTAGAACTGCTAAAAATTCACAGATAATATTCCAGGGGAAGAATGGTACAAGTCATTCATCAAGCGCCACAAAAACGAATTGACTGTAATGAAGTTTCAGATAATTTCAAGAGTAAAAGCCAGTGTTGGTTCCAGCACCTTATTCAAGCCACTCTGATCATCTAGAAGAGAGGCATTACAGCTGGCAAACATTCTCAATTATGATGAAACCAATCATACAGATGATCCAGATTTCAAGAATATTATTCTCCAAAGAGGTGTGAAATATGCAGAGAGGAATATGAACAGTTCAAATTATATAATCTCATCATTGTTTACAGAAACTGCTTCAGGATGACTGTTTCCTTGCTATGTAGTGTACAAGTGAGAGCACACGTGGTCATCATGGGTTGAAGGAGGGCCTGTATACACTCAGTATGGACGAACAAAATCAGGGTGGTTTGATGGTCCTAACTTTGAAGAGAGTTTTTCCAAAAAACTTCCTA
Source organism: Pyrrhosoma nymphula (assembly GCA_963573305.1). Classification (NCBI taxonomy): domain Eukaryota; kingdom Metazoa; phylum Arthropoda; class Insecta; order Odonata; family Coenagrionidae; genus Pyrrhosoma; species Pyrrhosoma nymphula. Next base: position 135,900,952 of record OY754332.1, on the reverse strand, counting down.
ACTTGGGCAAGGAAGCTGACAGGACCAAAATCCCTCATTGGTGACAATCTGAACACAAATATTTGTGTAAAAGTGATCCATTGTTGTGCATATCCAGAACATTTAATTTTGTGCTGCTACCAACCAACACAACTGACTTATGCCAGCCCCTGGACGTCTCCTTCTTCCGTCCCATGAAACTGCAACAAGAATGGAGAGCACTTCTTTCGGAATTCAAAACAAAACACCATACCAGCAGGTCACTGGAAAAGTCAGTGTTTCCGAGGCTCGTGGGCAGAATTTTGGAAGACATAGCAAAAAATGTTGAATTAAATATTTGTTCTGGCTTTAGGAACTGACATTTTCCCCCAAAAGAGAAATTAGGTTCTACAAAGAATCTCGGCAGGAAATTGAGAAGAATGTGTAGTGTTTCGTTCAAGAATGAGTGACACACTTTTAGCATACCTTCAGAAATGCAGGCGTCCAAAAACCACCTCACGTAATAGCAGAAGAAAACTAGCAATTCCTGCTGAGAAAACTATTAGCTACGCTGATTTGCACAACGTCGATTCAGATTCCAGCACCTCTACTTCAATTAATTTAAGTTTTTATAAACGAAGGGTAGTTAGATGTAAATAATCAAGTAGTGATTATTTACATCTAACGGTATCTTCAGACCATGATATTAGTCTGCATGATTCTTCTAGTTTGAACACCATGAAATCAGGCATGCATCATGAGAATGACACCAATGAATCTAAAAATGGAAACAGTCCCACCAAATATTTTTAGTGGGGATTTCGTTATTGAAAAACTTTTGGGTTAAAAAGTTAATGAAGCACTAAATGAGCAAAATATTTGATTATATATTTAATGTTTATCCTAACAAGTAAAAGGGAGTTTCTTAGTTGAGAACTGAAAATCGTGGTAGATACTTCAATTTCCAGATTTTCCAGATCGTGCAAGTTTATCTCATTGATACATTGTTTTGAAACTGTCTCCGCCCACAGAAAAAAGAGGCAATTACTATTTTCTTACTGATTTGACAAAGTTCTTTTGATTTCTTTCCATTATTGTTCTATACAGTTTTTTCATTTCAGTCTTTCATTTCTTTAAATTCTAATACATTTTTGTGAAGTAAATTTCTAGAGTAGTTTCTTTCGAGTTTTTTTATAAGTTACTTAAGTGTTTTATATTGCTTCAATTAGTTTAGTTTGATTTCAACAAAATTTCGTGTGACTATTCGCTTCAACTGTAACCTCTTTAAATTTTGGGCTCCTTATCTTCCCAGAATTGCCAGTAGCACCACAGTAAGAGAAGGTTGGGGAGGTCTTTTGTAAATATAAAATAAGTGTAAGTACATCAAAGAGTAAGACAAAGAAATTAAAAAAAAATAATTTATCTTGCTGTTGGTAACGGCACTAACTTAAAACAATCGATCTCGTTACTAAAGACAGGTTTGGGAGAACACCCTGATAAAATCGTGTACATAAGTGATGCATTGAGTAGTTAAAATCACAAACTATATTCATCAGCCAGAACCTTGAAGAAAACTGGGAAAATTAAATATCTTTAGGTCAGAGGGGGAAGGGTCTATGCGCGGGAAAATGAAGGATCCGAGCGCCATTTGATAAGCTGTGAATCGGACCTAGAGCGGTTTAATTGAGATGAGGCCCCGTGTTCAAATGACTCAAACCCAGTCCCAACAAATGTGAAAGTGAAAACTGTTTGAGAAATTACCCGTACGTGAGGGTAAACTACACCGTACCCACTCCAGCTCGGGTATGTTCCGTTATGTGCGTAGAGTTAAATATGTGTCATGTGAATGCCCATTCACTACCAGCGCACATAGACCAATTTCGTGATTTCTTTCTCAAAAGTGATTGCCACATCATTGTTGTTACCGAATCATGGTTGAATGGTGATATATAGCATATGATTCTGTGAAACTATAAGGCAATAATCTGAACGATCGTTCGCACAGAGTTGGTGGTGGAGTGTATATTTATGTTCATGGATGCTTAACATGTAGTGTAATTAAGAAATCGATAGAGACGCCATTTAAACCGGAATTCATTTTTATTGAATGAAGTGGTATTAGCGATAAAAGTGTTGTTTGCAGTAGTGCATAGACCATCAAAAGTCGGCTACCTGAGCGAAAGATTTGAACCTGTATTATCCAACTGTAATGTCACTTATAAAAATATTGGTGACTGTGGTGATTTCAATGCTGATCTATTAAGTAAGAGCTATTTTAGTCGATATCTGATGGATATGGTGACAAATCTATCATTGGTTTCACTCCAGGCAACACATCATCTAAATTGTAGTAGTACTTGGGTAGATCTATTTATAGTGGATGAGATGAGCAATGTAACAAACAATGGGAAGCAACCTATCGGATTTTTATCAAATCATGACCTTATCTTTGTTAAATATTATGTGAAAACCCCTGTAATGAAGCCCAAAGAAAGGGTGTCCCATTTTGTATTGGTGTCCGAAAGTAATGGGCCTAAGGGTCTCAGTTGGTGACATTTTATGAGAAAATTGGGTTTGCAAAAATTTTCTGAAATCGGATTATATTTAGAGGTCACGCACGCAGCTTTTCGTTTTACATGGGGACTCCCATAAACGCCCGTTTGATAAGCCCGCGCCCCCGAGCCTCCACGCCTGCAACCGATCCTAAGCCTGAATAAATCATTCACACCTTCATTCCATATCCCACAAATTGTCCCCCTCGATGCGACAAAAAATCCTTTCAAAGATGTAAAAATTGTTATTCTCAAGGGTTTAGAAGGGAGACGACGAATGTCTGCCCTGACTGTAAAGGCTACGACGCCCCTCGGCCTTTCCCGGAATGCTTCATGACCTGTCATATCAAAAAAAATAACCTAATAAAAGAAAGTTTTTATTATAATCCCTTAATTTCACATGAATTGCGTCACGTGTTAATGTCTCATATTTTCTTTTTTTTATTATTTTTTTCTCATTGTTTTATGATATCTTTGCCATTAATATTGTATTATCACATCGCTAATAAATTTAATTCGTGAGAGGAAATCATTCTATCTTCACTGATATGACAAATTATTCAGACATGCGACAAACATTTGGAACATTAGTAATTCGATATGGCAATAATATTCAATGTTGAACTTTCATTAGCGATAATCACAGGTGTTGGCTCTCCATGGTCCATCTCCCACAACGTCCTAGGGATTTAATCGCCGGGTGCTAGCTTTGAGCGCCGTCATTAATGAATAATAAGCGATTAAAATATTGAAAAAAAAAGTTTAGAGGGTAATGCGATGATGAAAGCAAAATTTCTAAAGAAGTAATTGAAAACGGCTAAGAAAAAAAAGAAGATAAATAATTTCCTGAGCAGGGAATCGAACATCACACCTCCCGCTCCATAGTCTACTACCTTACACCTGGGCTACCGATAAATAACAATAGGCATTCATAATGAATAAAGACACTTGGTAACCTTCCGCTCTTTCATTTTCATACAAATGGGTTTGCACGTGCACAGACAGTGTGAGCTAATATGAAGGGAGTAATAAAATTAAAGAAGCATTCCGGCAGAAAATAATGTTAAATCATTTCTTGTAATCTGTTTATACTAAGGAGATGAGCTTATATTAAATATTTTATGCATCACTTTATTTTTTATTTTGATAAAAATTATTTCTTTTGTATCGTAATTGATAAATTAGAGTTGGTAAATTTGTAAATCATTTGAAATTTGAGAAATAAAATAATATGATGTAATAAAAGTAAAACTATTGAATACCTTTATTTATGCTTTCTAATGGAAACGTTATAAATGTCCTATTTTCTGCTAAGCCAAAGGTAAAATAATCCGCAATTACTTTCATGCTAAGCAGATATTGATGTTTCTCTCCACTTAATGAGAGGCGTTCTAGTTTAAGTAGAATAAAAATAATGCTATAATGAGGTTGATAAAAATGTTTATCTGGAGGGAGTGAGAAAAAGTGGCGTAAAAATAAATAAGCTAAAAATAAATATGTAGTTAAAAAAAATAAATGAATATGTAGGATGCTAACAATAAGCGTTCAAAAGTTTATTTGAATTATCTTTGACTGGTAAAAAAATAGATTCGAGGTATATTAAAAAATTTAATTTGAAGGGGAAACGATGCAACCCTGCACATCACAAAAAAGATCCTTGTGGCAGACTGAAGACTGGAATTGCAGTAAAAAATTAAAAATGTTATAAAAAATGAAATTTTTATTTTTTGATCGAAAAAATATAAGGGTTAAAAATTGTAGCCAAAAAAACGTACCAAAAACATAAAAAACCACGTGCAGCCAGGGTGAAGGGTTCAAAAATATAGGCTCAGCGTTGAAAGGGTTAACACAACATGGGTTTGGAGCCGGCAGATCAACATTGGAAATAATACTGGCGGTAGAAGAAGAGAAAATGGCTAAGGATTACGATCACCACTCACGTCAGGTGGTACTAGCCCTGGACCAGTGGCGTATATATGGGGGGGGGGTCCCAGGGGCCCGCCCCCCTCCGAAATAAAAGGCCGCGGCGAGAGGCGCATGCACGGATACCTAAACTACAGCCGGTCGCCGATAGCTAGCCGGTCTTGTCCCCCGCCTCCGTAATTCATAAAAGTTAATTCTTCCAACATTAAAACTTTTACTTTCAAGTATTGGGAGAAGATTGCTAGGGATAACTAATAATACGTAAACTTCGAATGGAAATATATACGATGATTTGATGTTGTCATCTTGCTGTTTGGTTCACATAGTCCGGTGGATGCACGAAATCAGACGGACAGTAAGGATTGTGGACGTCCTCTGGTCGTCTTGGAAAGTGGAGAATTTTATTCACCTGAGAAAGACATGCTGCCCATGTCCACCTGACACCTTGCTATATATGTACGTGATTTAGTAAATTACTTCATCTCAACGTGTTTTCCCAATGATTGAGATGCATGTTTATATGTATACGTTTTCCACACTCGTTCCATTTAAATCATTGATGTGCTGCAAATGTGATGACCAAGCAGTAATAAAGTGAATACTTATGCATTAATGGACGTTCCAAGTTGCCCTTTTGTATAAAGATTGAGCCAGTAATAGTCACTTCTTCCAATCCAGAAGATTTCGAGTATATAACAATATGTATCATTAACTAACGTAAAGGATGCCAGTGGTTTTTGCTCACGCAACTTATCAGATGCCAATGATGGCACTATGCCGTCTCAAATTCATCTAGATAGGCTGAACCTTCCAGTGTAAAACTAGTATTAGCTCGATATTGGACCAATAGAAAAAGTATGACCTTGAGCATTTCTAAGTATTTAATACAATTATCCCCGAATCCGCCATCCTTCTCATTAGCCCAACCTACTCTCCCGACCCATCTATGACAGGTCTTAAACAATCGTATCTTATCTCGTATGTCTTAAACAATAACACTTCTTAGGTGACAGAGGGTTGGGAAATTCAATTGCCGTTAAATCTTCACATCTCCTCGACACCCCGTCACCTGAGGACCTCATAAAACCCCGGCAGAAGTCACCAACCAGTCCATAAATCCCAACAACCGCCGATTCCTCATGTCTTTGTTTACCCTTAGTTCATTGAAACCGCTCACATCCTTCAAGACCCCACCGCCGCTTCGGTCTAGGGCTTGTTACTATGATGAAATATGACTATATTTAAAAAAATTAAACATATAATATGGTGAAAATAAAACTGCTGCTTGAAGTTTTAACACGTTCCTTGTGGAGAGCGGCATGTGCCGCTCACATTGATCCTACCCCGTGGCTGAGAGCGGCATATGGCGCGCTCGTCGAATTTCGTTTTCTATAGGTTTATCGGTGACCAGTCGTGCGCATGCCTCTTTCCGGGTTTACAGCCGCCACCAGTTTGTTCCAACCTTCCGTACGGTGAAGTTCGTTTCCTCATCGACCATAGGAGTACGGAATACGAATTTTTTTAATTAATACAGGTTTGTACTTATTTTTTACTATTTTTCTAATATTTTTTCTAAGTTATTTTTAATTAACTCTATAGTTAATGTTATTTTTTATTTTTAAAATAACTAGAGTGCATTTATCAAGATTTTTATAGCTTTCATGGAAAAAGTTTGTCATTTTTATTTTTTACCCTAACAACTTTATTTAGTGAACATATTTTTCCTCTTTAAGCTAAGCGTGCGATTTTCTCTGGCTCTGTTAATAATTTCCGTATGGTTTACTCAAAAGTAGTTATTGTATGATTAATATATGAATCCGTTCACCATTTATTAAAATTTTTTACAGTGCATCGGGTAGAACACATAATTAGAAACATTTTTCTTGTGAGCCTAGAGATTGCACCAGCAGGACTCAGTGTGATTTCCTTCATCAAAGTCGAAAGGTAATCATGAATTGTTAATTGTAATAAAATTATTTTTTTTAAATCATTAAGGACCATGCATCACAAGAGTAAAGTGTGCTGTATGTAGTTAATAATTCTACAATTAGTCCATGCGTATATATTACATTTAGGAAGCAGTAAATATTTTCGCACAAAGAACAACGTAATGGCTGTCCACATGACAATTTCTCAAAATTTGAACAAATTTCATTTCATTACCTCGGTAAGCCTTATACAGCGTAGAAAGCTACAAGTGTAAATGGGGCATAATGGAAGGATAAAAAGTGACCTGACCTTTATACTAACATCGTGTTTCGCACTTTCGGACTAGAGTTTTTATATGAATACATCTCACTTCAAACTTAGCCTTGACGCGTGTGAAATCATACATTCCGATAGTGGAGTAAACGCAGGTATTCGTGGTAGTTATGATTTGGCACTTGCTGTAGTGTTGAGAATTATAAATAGAAGGCAAAAGAAGATGACTACTGAATACCTAGGTGACGACCAGTTCGGGTTAAGGAGAGGGACGGGAACGCGAGACGCTATGTTGGTGATGAGGACGCTAGTAAAAAGAAACAAAGAGTATTGGCAGGATGTTTTTGCTTGATTCGTAGATTTTGAGAAGGCGTTTGATAGGATGGACTGGACGAAATAGATGCAAATGTTCAAATTTCGAATATGTTTTAAGCTTTAATTTAATACACAATAAATCATTGTTTTCATTTATTTTGTAAATGCAAATGTGTCTGCTTTGTATATGTGTGCCGACTTAAAAAAAGGGGCATTGCAACGCATGCCAGGCACAGCTAGTCTATCAAAATTGTTTGTTTTATCAATCAACATCTATTTTTTGTCACTATGATTTCCACCAAGAAAACGATGCAAAAGATTTAAGAAGTGAAAAAAATACTACGATATTGTTCACATAACATGCTTAATCAAACACTTGAGACAATTATATGAATTGTGAAATTATATCTCGTGAACGTGGGATATATTATCAACTATTCAGGTAATTTATATGAGCATATTTTATGAACCGGAAGACTTACCAAAATAAGCAAATTAATTCTACCTAGAAAATGCCGAAATAAGGGATGAATATTATAAATGTAGTTGCTTCTGTTCCATGTACATTTTATTCCCTATTTCTATCCATGAAAAAATCTATTTCCGAGGATGGCGTCGGGCAACGTTTAATTATTTGCCGACTGTAATATACCTATATCTTCAATTTCATTCTCCTTCAAATTTTACCATATGTTGAGAGTACATGAAGTAAATACATAAGGTTACAAATTTACCATCATTACTTAATAGCTAAAAGTTACATGCAGATTATATTTTTTACTAATACAAAGAAACAATAGCTAATTTTTGCAACTTTTTATTCAGATGATGGTCACACCGTTATTATCTCTTGTCCACATCAACATTATTTTAAAATTACATTAAATTTACGTTCTCGGTGACCAAGACATTAGAGGCAAAATTGTTTGAGTTTATTCAAAAATTCACTCCCCGCATTGACGAATTTAGATAGTATGCCCGTAGGATTCGTGGCACGGCGCTGTACTTCTTTCAGTTTCATTAGCAGAGCTGGATCAATTGTAGCATGAGGGTCCTTATCAGTTTTGTGTTGCAGGGAGTCCATTTTCCTCAAGATGGAGGAAAACATGGCATCGTCAGAGAGAGATTTCAAGTCCTCTTCTTCGGGATTGGCTTCCTTCTTGGTATTTGCTGATTGTCCATCAACTTCGGCGTCATCCACCTTTTCACCTGTGAAAAAAATAATAATAAAATTATGATGGGATTTAATTTTCTATAAAAATACAAGATTTGTGTTTGTAACGCTCCCAGGTTTTTGATCTAAATTTATGAAATCGGTCATTTAAATTATACTGTGGTTTATACCCTTCGTTATTTTTTCAACGACTACTCTACCGTTCCATACACTTTCCTATAGTTATAAAACCATTTCATCCCTTGAACGCCATATATATAGCTCCGTACAATTTTTCTCAGGTGAGTGTTCTTTTTAAGTGTCTTATTTTATATATATATATATATATATATATATATATATATATATATATATATATATATATATATATATATATATATATATAAATGAATATGTGAATATCTTAAATCAATCAGCCAGTCAATTCCTACTGTAAGACCACAAAGTAGTATGCTCTCCTGTGTCCAAAGTCCTTGAAATGTATTTTTCTATTAACTTTTTAATACGATTTTTAATTTAATCACGATCAAAGTTAAAGTGCAGGTCAAAATACAACAGCGAACGTAAGCACATATTATTTGTTGCAATGTGCGGTGAAAGCAATGATTTGCGCTGAAGAAATGTTTGATAACCTGCCAGTAGGCGGTATTCTTTGGGAATGATTTGGATAAACCACAATGAAACCGATACTTTAGAATCTATCATTAAACAAATTTAAATACTCGACCGCAAAATGCAAAAACAAAGCTTGTCCAAAATACATAAGAGATATAAATGTGACGTTTATATGATTGTGTCATGTAAAAGCAAAAAAGAACAAGAACGAAAGAAATTGGTACTAAATTGGAAGTAATAGAAAAAAAATGCACTTTGAAAAATATACACAATTAAACTTATGAAAAATATATTTAATAACGTCATCTGGGTTTCAACCCAAATAGATTAAATGGATATAAATATATTTTCTCTAATTAATGGCTGAGACGGTAGTCATCCGTTGGAAATTATAATATTTTTCTATCATATATATGGAAAAGGATAGGATATATATATATATATATCTAGCATATATGGAAAAATAAAGAAAAAAAAAGCATTACCGAAAGCTCGCAATATGTTGTTGACAGCTTCTCGAACGCTGCCTGTAATGCGGTTGTATTCCTCGATTGTGCCTTTGACATCTTCCCCTTTGTCAGGAGCGGCATTAACCAATCCACCACCTCATAAAAGATGAAAAAAGGCATATTTAATCACTTGAATATTTTTTGGCTACGGGAAAACCTCCTCGTTCTCCGAGGCCGTCAATTTATCCCCGGAATAAGTTAAGAGAATGAAAATGTTTTTCCAAGGAAACTCGCGTTAAGTCAATATAAAAAAATGAAATTAGATACTTATTATTACGTAAGTCTAACTTAGGTCGAAATAAGCATTATCAAAGCACATAACACATTCGTGTTCCGTAATACTACATAAATCTTAGTAGGTATATTAAACATTACTACTTACCGAAAGTGCCCAGACCAGCTCCCAAGAGAGCCAGCAACAGACAGAGAATGTTGATGGTAAGCATGTCGGATATCAGGAGGTCTGCTTGGTACGCGTTCAGTTCGTTCAGTTCTACTCGGTACGAGTTCAGGAGATGAAGTGAGGACTGCCACTGGATGCGGGGACTTATATACACGAGAGAATCCCTAGCCAAGCATTACCACATACATTACCCACATTGACGTATGTCATCAATGAGTTTCACAGAATTTTTTATTTCATTTCACCCACACGTACACAAGTGGAATGGCATGATACTTATCTTTTAAAAGCTATCTTGAATACAACTTCCTGGCACGACGAAAACGTTAAAATACAAATGCTTACCTTGAGAATGATTTGGTTTTACACGCGTGCTATGAGTAACGAGGTAGTTGTGTATCCTTTTATTTCATCAGCGTCGCATGTTTTTACGCCTGCGGTAATCAACGGAAATGAATGGGCATTATATTCCAGAAAGTTATACGGATATTTTGCATTACTATCACATATCTTGTTTGAAACGTGTTTGACGCGTGGTTGTATTAAAAATAGTGTGTGGTAGCTAGCAATTGGTAAGCGCGCATGACACGATTGTTACGTGTTGAGGTTCTATTGGTTCGAGTACCTCATCGCGTGTCAATAGTGGAGTATGTTCGCCTTCCTTGCGTTATATTACAGTCATGGAGGTCGTTTTTGGATTCCTTTTTAGTCAAACATTCTCCCTTTTTCACAGTTTTCACAAATTTAGAGACCTTTCATAAAATGAAGACATATAGACGTTTTAGGATTTTTTTACAAAGCTCTAAACTAAGTTGCAATAAGTTATTCGCACGACAGAACCAATTTTCTTGGAATTGCGCTGCGTGAAGGTCTAGCTCACAAGATAAATTCTCTGGTTGGCAATGTCACACGGTGATTGATATTAATTTTAGGATGACTTTGGCTAATTATTACAGTGTCATGTTATTTAGAATGTAGCAGATAGACGGTAGCAGATATTATATAAACAAATAATATTCACCACATGTATTGTCTTATTTCAGCAACATATTGCGTCAAATTCCTCGCCAATATAAGGGATAATTAGGGCATCGCCCATACCACAGCTATGGTGATAATGATCTTAAAGCTGCGATGCAGGCAGTGAAAGCTGGAGAAATATTAATAAGGCAAGCAGCTTTGAAATTTAATATTCGAAAGAAAAACCCCGAGAAATAGATTATTTTCTAGGCAAACAAAAACTGCTGAAGGCCAAATTGCTTCGTCCATTGGAGAACAAGAGGAAATTCTACATCAGATTCTAGTCCGTACCGATTGGAGGATATGAATAACCTCAATTGAAGAGAGAATTATAGAGAAGCGATTTTTCGAGCATTGGTAGAACTGCTAAAAATTCACAGATAATATTCCAGGGGAAGAATGGTACAAGTCATTCATCAAGCGCCACAAAAACGAATTGACTGTAATGAAGTTTCAGATAATTTCAAGAGTAAAAGCCAGTGTTGGTTCCAGCACCTTATTCAAGCCACTCTGATCATCTAGAAGAGAGGCATTACAGCTGGCAAACATTCTCAATTATGATGAAACCAATCATACAGATGATCCAGATTTCAAGAATATTATTCTCCAAAGAGGTGTGAAATATGCAGAGAGGAATATGAACAGTTCAAATTATATAATCTCATCATTGTTTACAGAAACTGCTTCAGGATGACTGTTTCCTTGCTATGTAGTGTACAAGTGAGAGCACACGTGGTCATCATGGGTTGAAGGAGGGCCTGTATACACTCAGTATGGACGAACAAAATCAGGGTGGTTTGATGGTCCTAACTTTGAAGAGAGTTTTTCCAAAAAACTTCCTAACTTGGGCAAGGAAGCTGACAGGACCAAAATCCCTCATTGGTGACAATCTGAACACAAATATTTGTGTAAAAGTGATCCATTGTTGTGCATATCCAGAACATTTAATTTTGTGCTGCTACCAACCAACACAACTGACTTATGCCAGCCCCTGGACGTCTCCTTCTTCCGTCCCATGAAACTGCAACAAGAATGGAGAGCACTTCTTTCGGAATTCAAAACAAAACACCATACCAGCAGGTCACTGGAAAAGTCAGTGTTTCCGAGGCTCGTGGGCAGAATTTTGGAAGACATAGCAAAAAATGTTGAATTAAATATTTGTTCTGGCTTTAGGAACTGACATTTTCCCCCAAAAGAGAAATTAGGTTCTACAAAGAATCTCGGCAGGAAATTGAGAAGAATGTGTAGTGTTTCGTTCAAGAATGAGTGACACACTTTTAGCATACCTTCAGAAATGCAGGCGTCCAAAAACCACCTCACGTAATAGCAGAAGAAAACTAGCAATTCCTGCTGAGAAAACTATTAGCTACGCTGATTTGCACAACGTCGATTCAGATTCCAGCACCTCTACTTCAATTAATTTAAGTTTTTATAAACGAAGGGTAGTTAGATGTAAATAATCAAGTAGTGATTATTTACATCTAACGGTATCTTCAGACCATGATATTAGTCTGCATGATTCTTCTAGTTTGAACACCATGAAATCAGGCATGCATCATGAGAATGACACCAATGAATCTAAAAATGGAAACAGTCCCACCAAATATTTTTAGTGGGGATTTCGTTATTGAAAAACTTTTGGGTTAAAAAGTTAATGAAGCACTAAATGAGCAAAATATTTGATTATATATTTAATGTTTATCCTAACAAGTAAAAGGGAGTTTCTTAGTTGAGAACTGAAAATCGTGGTAGATACTTCAATTTCCAGATTTTCCAGATCGTGCAAGTTTATCTCATTGATACATTGTTTTGAAACTGTCTCCGCCCACAGAAAAAAGAGGCAATTACTATTTTCTTACTGATTTGACAAAGTTCTTTTGATTTCTTTCCATTATTGTTCTATACAGTTTTTTCATTTCAGTCTTTCATTTCTTTAAATTCTAATACATTTTTGTGAAGTAAATTTCTAGAGTAGTTTCTTTCGAGTTTTTTTATAAGTTACTTAAGTGTTTTATATTGCTTCAATTAGTTTAGTTTGATTTCAACAAAATTTCGTGTGACTATTCGCTTCAACTGTAACCTCTTTAAATTTTGGGCTCCTTATCTTCCCAGAATTGCCAGTAGCACCACAGTAAGAGAAGGTTGGGGAGGTCTTTTGTAAATATAAAATAAGTGTAAGTACATCAAAGAGTAAGACAAAGAAATTAAAAAAAAATAATTTATCTTGCTGTTGGTAACGGCACTAACTTAAAACAATCGATCTCGTTACTAAAGACAGGTTTGGGAGAACACCCTGATAAAATCGTGTACATAAGTGATGCATTGAGTAGTTAAAATCACAAACTATATTCATCAGCCAGAACCTTGAAGAAAACTGGGAAAATTAAATATCTTTAGGTCAGAGGGGGAAGGGTCTATGCGCGGGAAAATGAAGGATCCGAGCGCCATTTGATAAGCTGTGAATCGGACCTAGAGCGGTTTAATTGAGATGAGGCCCCGTGTTCAAATGACTCAAACCCAGTCCCAACAAATGTGAAAGTGAAAACTGTTTGAGAAATTACCCGTACGTGAGGGTAAACTACACCGTACCCACTCCAGCTCGGGTATGTTCCGTTATGTGCGTAGAGTTAAATATGTGTCATGTGAATGCCCATTCACTACCAGCGCACATAGACCAATTTCGTGATTTCTTTCTCAAAAGTGATTGCCACATCATTGTTGTTACCGAATCATGGTTGAATGGTGATATATAGCATATGATTCTGTGAAACTATAAGGCAATAATCTGAACGATCGTTCGCACAGAGTTGGTGGTGGAGTGTATATTTATGTTCATGGATGCTTAACATGTAGTGTAATTAAGAAATCGATAGAGACGCCATTTAAACCGGAATTCATTTTTATTGAATGAAGTGGTATTAGCGATAAAAGTGTTGTTTGCAGTAGTGCATAGACCATCAAAAGTCGGCTACCTGAGCGAAAGATTTGAACCTGTATTATCCAACTGTAATGTCACTTATAAAAATATTGGTGACTGTGGTGATTTCAATGCTGATCTATTAAGTAAGAGCTATTTTAGTCGATATCTGATGGATATGGTGACAAATCTATCATTGGTTTCACTCCAGGCAACACATCATCTAAATTGTAGTAGTACTTGGGTAGATCTATTTATAGTGGATGAGATGAGCAATGTAACAAACAATGGGAAGCAACCTATCGGATTTTTATCAAATCATGACCTTATCTTTGTTAAATATTATGTGAAAACCCCTGTAATGAAGCCCAAAGAAAGGGTGTCCCATTTTGTATTGGTGTCCGAAAGTAATGGGCCTAAGGGTCTCAGTTGGTGACATTTTATGAGAAAATTGGGTTTGCAAAAATTTTCTGAAATCGGATTATATTTAGAGGTCACGCACGCAGCTTTTCGTTTTACATGGGGACTCCCATAAACGCCCGTTTGATAAGCCCGCGCCCCCGAGCCTCCACGCCTGCAACCGATCCTAAGCCTGAATAAATCATTCACACCTTCATTCCATATCCCACAAATTGTCCCCCTCGATGCGACAAAAAATCCTTTCAAAGATGTAAAAATTGTTATTCTCAAGGGTTTAGAAGGGAGACGACGAATGTCTGCCCTGACTGTAAAGGCTACGACGCCCCTCGGCCTTTCCCGGAATGCTTCATGACCTGTCATATCAAAAAAAATAACCTAATAAAAGAAAGTTTTTATTATAATCCCTTAATTTCACATGAATTGCGTCACGTGTTAATGTCTCATATTTTCTTTTTTTTATTATTTTTTTCTCATTGTTTTATGATATCTTTGCCATTAATATTGTATTATCACATCGCTAATAAATTTAATTCGTGAGAGGAAATCATTCTATCTTCACTGATATGACAAATTATTCAGACATGCGACAAACATTTGGAACATTAGTAATTCGATATGGCAATAATATTCAATGTTGAACTTTCATTAGCGATAATCACAGGTGTTGGCTCTCCATGGTCCATCTCCCACAACGTCCTAGGGATTTAATCGCCGGGTGCTAGCTTTGAGCGCCGTCATTAATGAATAATAAGCGATTAAAATATTGAAAAAAAAAGTTTAGAGGGTAATGCGATGATGAAAGCAAAATTTCTAAAGAAGTAATTGAAAACGGCTAAGAAAAAAAGAAGATAAATAATTTCCTGAGCAGGGAATCGAACATCACACCTCCCGCTCCATAGTCTACTACCTTACACCTGGGCTACCGATAAATAACAATAGGCATTCATAATGAATAAAGACACTTGGTAACCTTCCGCTCTTTCATTTTCATACAAATGGGTTTGCACGTGCACAGACAGTGTGAGCTAATATGAAGGGAGTAATAAAATTAAAGAAGCATTCCGGCAGAAAATAATGTTAAATCATTTCTTGTAATCTGTTTATACTAAGGAGATGAGCTTATATTAAATATTTTATGCATCACTTTATTTTTTATTTTGATAAAAATTATTTCTTTTGTATCGTAATTGATAAATTAGAGTTGGTAAATTTGTAAATCATTTGAAATTTGAGAAATAAAATAATATGATGTAATAAAAGTAAAACTATTGAATACCTTTATTTATGCTTTCTAATGGAAACGTTATAAATGTCCTATTTTCTGCTAAGCCAAAGGTAAAATAATCCGCAATTACTTTCATGCTAAGCAGATATTGATGTTTCTCTCCACTTAATGAGAGGCGTTCTAGTTTAAGTAGAATAAAAATAATGCTATAATGAGGTTGATAAAAATGTTTATCTGGAGGGAGTGAGAAAAAGTGGCGTAAAAATAAATAAGCTAAAAATAAATATGTAGTTAAAAAAAATAAATGAATATGTAGGATGCTAACAATAAGCGTTCAAAAGTTTATTTGAATTATCTTTGACTGGTAAAAAAATAGATTCGAGGTATATTAAAAAATTTAATTTGAAGGGGAAACGATGCAACCCTGCACGTCACAAAAAAGATCCTTGTGGCAGACTGAGGACTGGAATTGCAGTAAAAAATTAAAAATGTTATAAAAAATGAAATTTTTATTTTTTGATCGAAAAAATATAAGGGTTAAAAATTGTAGCCAAAAAAACGTACCAAAAACATAAAAAACCACGTGCAGCCAGGGTGAAGGGTTCAAAAATATAGGCTCAGCGTTGAAAGGGTTAACACAACATGGGTTTGGAGCCGGCAGATCAACATTGGAAATAATACTGGCGGTAGAAGAAGAGAAAATGGCTAAGGATTACGATCACCACTCACGTCAGGTGGTACTAGCCCTGGACCAGTGGCGTATATATGGGGGGGGGTCCCAGGGGCCCGCCCCCCTCCGAAATAAAAGGCCGCGGCGAGAGGCGCATGCACGGATACCTAAACTACAGCCGGTCGCCGATAGCTAGCCGGTCTTGTCCCCCGCCTCCGTAATTCATAAAAGTTAATTCTTCCAACATTAAAACTTTTACTTTCAAGTATTGGGAGAAGATTGCTAGGGATAACTAATAATACGTAAACTTCGAATGGAAATATATACGATGATTTGATGTTGTCATCTTGCTGTTTGGTTCACATAGTCCGGTGGATGCACGAAATCAGACGGACAGTAAGGATTGTGGACGTCCTCTGGTCGTCTTGGAAAGTGGAGAATTTTATTCACCTGAGAAAGACATGCTGCCCATGTCCACCTGACACCTTGCTATATATGTACGTGATTTAGTAAATTACTTCATCTCAACGTGTTTTCCCAATGATTGAGATGCATGTTTATATGTATACGTTTTCCACACTCGTTCCATTTAAATCATTGATGTGCTGCAAATGTGATGACCAAGCAGTAATAAAGTGAATACTTATGCATTAATGGACGTTCCAAGTTGCCCTTTTGTATAAAAATTGAGCCAGTAATAGTCACTTCTTCCAATCCAGAAGATTTCGAGTATATAACAATATGTATCATTAACTAACGTAAAGGATGCCAGTGGTTTTTGCTCACGCAACTTATCAGATGCCAATGATGGCACTATGCCGTCTCAAATTCATCTAGATAGGCTGAACCTTCCAGTGTAAAACTAGTATTAGCTCGATATTGGACCAATAGAAAAAGTATGACCTTGAGCATTTCTAAGTATTTAATACAATTATCCCCGAATCCGCCATCCTTCTCATTAGCCCAACCTACTCTCCCGACCCATCTATGACAGGTCTTAAACAATCGTATCTTATCTCGTATGTCTTAAACAATAACACTTCTTAGGTGACAGAGGGTTGGGAAATTCAATTGCCGTTAAATCTTCACATCTCCTCGACACCCCGTCACCTGAGGACCTCATAAAACCCCGGCAGAAGTCACCAACCAGTCCATAAATCCCAACAACCGCCGATTCCTCATGTCTTTGTTTACCCTTAGTTCATTGAAACCGTTCACATCCTTCAAGACCCCACCGCCGCTTCGGTCTAGGGCTTGTTACTATGATGAAATATGACTATATTTAAAAAAATTAAACATATAATATGGTGAAAATAAAACTGCTGCTTGAAGTTTTAACACGTTCCGTGTGGAGAGCGGCATGTGCCGCTCACCTTGACCCTACCCCGTGGCTGAGAGCGGCATATGGCGCGCTCGTCGAATTTCGTTTTCTATAGGTTTATCGGTGACCAGTCGTGCGCATGCCTCTTTCCGGGTTTACAGCCGCCACCAGTTTGTTCCAACCTTCCGTACGGTGAAGTTCGTTTCCTCATCGACCATAGGAGTACGGAATACGAATTTTTTTAATTAATACAGGTTTGTACTTATTTTTTACTATTTTTCTAATATTTTTTCTAAGTTATTTTTAATTAACTCTATAGTTAATGTTATTTTTTATTTTTAAAATAACTAGAGTGCATTTATCAAGATTTTTATAGCTTTCATGGAAAAAGTTTGTCATTTTTATTTTTTACCCTAACAACTTTATTTAGTGAACATATTTTTCCTCTTTAAGCTAAGCGTGCGATTTTCTCTGGCTCTGTTAATAATTTCCGTATGGTTTACTCAAAAGTAGTTATTGTATGATTAATATATGAATCCGTTCACCATTTATTTAAATTTTTTACAGTGCATCGGGTAGAACACATAATTAGAAACATTTTTCTTGTGAGCCTAGAGATTGCACCAGCAGGACTCAGTGTGATTTCCTTCATCAAAGTCGAAAGGTAATCATGAATTGTTAATTGTAATAAAATTATTTTTTTAAAATCATTAAGGACCATGCATCACAAGAGTAAAGTGTGCTGTATGTAGTTAATAATTCTACAATTAGTCCATGCGTATATATTACATTTAGGAAGCAGTAAATATTTTCGCACAAAGAACAACGTAATGGCTGTCCACATGACAATTTCTCAAAATTTGAACAAATTTCATTTCATTACCTCGGTAAGCCTTATACAGCGTAGAAAGCTACAAGTGTAAATGGGGCATAATGGAAGGATAAAAAGTGACCTGACCTTTATACTAACATCGTGTTTCGCACTTTCGGACTAGAGTTTTTATATGAATACATCTCACTTCAAACTTAGCCTTGACGCGTGTGAAATCATACATTCCGATAGTGGAGTAAACGCAGGTATTCGTGGTAGTTATGATTTGGCACTTGCTGTAGTGTTGAGAATTATAAATAGAAGGCAAAAGAAGATGACTACTGAATACCTAGGTGACGACCAGTTCGGGTTAAGGAGAGGGACGGGAACGCGAGACGCTATGTTGGTGATGAGGACGCTAGTAAAAAGAAACAAAGAGTATTAGCAGGATGTTTTTGCTTGATTCGTAGATTTTGAGAAGACGTTTGATAGGATGGACTGGACGAAATAGATGCAAATGTTCAAATTTCGAATATGTTTTAAGCTTTAATTTAATACACAATAAATCATTTTTTTCATTTATTTTGTAAATGCAAATGTGTCTGCTTTGTATATGTGTGCCGACTTAAAAAAAGGGGCATTGCAACGCATGCCAGGCACAGCTAGTCTATCAAAATTGTTTGTTTTATCAATCAACATCTATTTTTTGTCACTATGATTTCCACCAAGAAAACGATGCAAAAGATTTAAGAAGTGAAAAAAATACTACGATATTGTTCACATAACATGCTTAATCAAACACTTGAGACAATTATATGAATTGTGAAATTATATCTCGTGAACGTGGGATATATTATCAACTATTCAGGTAATTTATATGAGCATATTTTATGAACCGGAAGACTTACCAAAATAAGCAAATTAATTCTACCTAGAAAATGCCGAAATAAGGGATGAATATTATAAATGTAGTTGCTTCTGTTCCATGTACATTTTATTCCCTATTTCTATCCATGAAAAAATCTATTTCCGAGGATGGCGTCGGGCAACGTTTAATTATTTGCCGACTGTAATATACCTATATCTTCAATTTCATTCTCCTTCAAATTTTACCATATGTTGAGAGTACATGAAGTAAATACATAAGGTTACAAATTTACCATCATTACTTAATAGCTAAAAGTTACATGCAGATTATATTTTTTACTAATACAAAGAAACAATAGCTAATTTTTGCAACTTTTTATTCAGATGATGGTCACACCGTTATTATCTCTTGTCCACATCAACATTATTTTAAAATTACATTAAATTTACGTTCTCGGTGGCCAAGACATTAGAGGCAAAATTGCTTGAGTTTATTCAAAAATTCACTCCCCGCATTGACGAATTTAGATAGTATGCCCGTAGGATTCGTGGCACGGCGCTGTACTTCTTTCAGTTTCATTAGCAGAGCTGGATCAATTGTAGCATGAGGGTCCTTATCAGTTTTGTGTTGCAGGGAGTCCATTTTCCTCAAGATGGAGGAAAACATGGCATCGTCAGAGAGAGATTTCAAGTCCTCTTCTTCGGGATTGGCTTCCTTCTTGGTATTTGCTGATTGTCCATCAACTTCGGCGTCATCCACCTTTTCACCTGTGAAAAAAATAATAATAAAATTATGATGGGATTTAATTTTCTATAAAAATACAAGATTTGTGTTTGTAACGCTCCCAGGTTTTTGATCTAAATTTATGAAATCGGTCATTTAAATTATACTGTGGTTTATACCCTTCGTTATTTTTTCAACGACTGCTCTACCGTTCCATACACTTTCCTATAGTTATAAAACCATTTCATCCCTTGAACGCCTTATATATAGCTCCGTACAATTTTTCTCAGGTGAGTGTTCTTTTTAAGTGTCTTATTTTATATATATATATATATATATATATATATATATATATATATATATATATAAATGAATATGTGAATATCTTAAATCAATCAGCCAGTCAATTCCTACTGTAAGACCACAAAGTAGTATGCTCTCCTGTGTCCAAAGTCCTTGAAATGTATTTTTCTATTAACTTTTTAATACGATTTTTAATTTAATCACGATCAAAGTTAAAGTGCAGGTCAAAATACAACAGCGAACGTAAGCACATATTATTTGTTGCAATGTGCGGTGAAAGCAATGATTTGCGCTGAAGAAATGTTTGATAACCTGCCAGTAGGCGGTATTCTTTGGGAATGATTTGGATAAACCACAATGAAACCGATACTTTAGAATCTATCATTAAACAAATTTAAATACTCGACCGCAAAATGCAAAAACAAAGCTTGTCCAAAATACATAAGAGATATAAATGTGACGTTTATATGATTGTGTCATGTAAAAGCAAAAAAGAACAAGAACGAAAGAAATTGGTACTAAATTGGAAGTAATAGAAAAAAAATGCACTTTGAAAAATATACACAATTAAACTTATGAAAAATATATTTAATAACGTCATCTGGGTTTCAACCCAAATAGATTAAATGGATATAAATATATTTTCTCTAATTAATGGCTGAGACGGTAGTCATCCGTTGGAAATTATAATATTTTTCTATCATATATATGGAAAAGGATAGGATATATATATATCCTATCCTTTATCCTATCCTTTATCCTATCGGAATATTAGGGGACAGACACATTGAGGTATCTGTTCAAAACGGCCTTGTGACCAAAAATACATTTTGTTTGGCAAATATCCGTGAAGAAAGTACATGCACATTGAAAATACTAGGAGAAAAAAGAAAGTCAGCATAGTAGGAGAATCAATGGAATTTGGAGAGACTGAAGGAAGCTGGTAACGTATTGGCCAATAAATATAATCTAGGCAGAGCCAAAAAGCTTGAAAACGATACAAAATCAATCGAAGACACTTGGAAAGTATTCAGAAAAGTGATCTTTAATGCAGCAGATGAGAAAGTAGGCAGGTTAAAAACAAAGAATTTGGATAGTTGGATTACACGGATGGAGTATGGGAAAAGGTAGGTTAGAATAAAACGTAAGTAGGATGCAGGAAAAGTAGAGGAACGATAGAAGATACGTCGGCCCTGATACTTATCATAGAGTGAAGGATGCAAAGAGAGCTGTCCACATAAACGCAATACATTGACCAAGAGAAATAATTAGACAATATGGAGAGGAACAGAATGACTTAAGAGATTAGGAGTGTCATTTTATGACAGGGAAGTAATATGCAGTAAAGATGGCAGTGATTAAATGTGGTGGTAATTCGGAGCAAGCATCAGTGTGGAAATGTGAGTGACAATGATGTGCTTTGTAACCATAGACCTTGAATATAGGTAGAAGGAGCATCAAGTCGTGAACATGAGGGAGGGATAAGGCAGGTCACGTGCTTTGTGGCAGATCTCGATAAGTCTCGACGGTGAAACACGGTTCACTTATGCCGGGCTTACGGTTGCAAAGAATTATTTGTAAAAGGAAGCCAAATATCTTTGCACAGTCAAGCCAATCCATTTTAAAAATGTCTATATACAGTGTACCTTTCTTCATGAAAAAGATTTCTGAGAAAAATCGCGAGAGTTAGAGTTATATTTCTTCACGGTGTGAGGATATCATGAAACATCTCACTTGCTCATCTGTCTGATTATTATCACTCGCCGGATTCTCTCTTTACGCATTCGTAAATAGACTCATACATATGTATTACCTCTTCCACGTGCAATAATTTTCCTACAGAAAAAGGAAGTATAAGGATGTGAATAATTGTTTTGAAAATGGATAAATTCGTGCCAATGGTCTGTTCTAAACTTCATTCGAAGTATTTTTCCAGACATTTTTTTGTTCAAGAAAGATTCGGTGGCCTCTGGCTTAAGTCAAATGCTATTCCTTCGCTTTTCATGTTACCTCATCATCTGATAAAGGAAAATACAATGCTCATTATTTTCTGCCTCGACTGCACAGTGGAGAATTTTCAAAGCTTGCATTGGAAATAAAAAAGTGTTGAAATCACTTTAGGCTCCTGATGGGAAGTACATGCTGTGGGAACAGCCAGAATTATCAACTCTTTCTTCAAGATTTTGGAAGATTTTTCTGATAGTCAGTCGCAGCAAAAGGTGACACTAAACGTAAGGAAATTCTATTTATTATTATGGTGACTAGGAACGATATACAATGGTATTGGATAGCATCAAGAACATTTTTTGTATTCAAACACAATTCGTTTGTGATATCATGGAGTAAGTATGTATATACTTAATCAATGGTGAGGTTTAAGTAACTAACGTCTTATCATGACATTTGGTTTGGTGACGAAGGAGTTCTGTGACGTTATAATTATTATGTGAAGTTGAATGAAAATGAAAATGAATTTTAAAAATATACTATTACACAGGCAATATTGCAACAAAGCCGCGAAAAACTACGATTAAGTGATCGGAACTTTCATCTCCGAAAATTTTTCATTCTTTTACCATGGGTATTCTTTGGAAAATGTGTGGTGAAATACCCTTAATTTTTACTTGAGCCTTGATACCGCTCAGTGCTTGTTATAATTTTTCAGCAGAATTTTGATAATTATTAGAATTATTTTCTTTCCCCAATGGAAAAGAGGTAGGCGTTTTTTCTGATGAAATGTATATAAATTGCAAAAAAAGTTTTTAAACTACCCTAAACCTCATTTCTAACGCAAAGTTTTGGGGCCTAGTAACCGGTTCATTAAGAAATAAAAAGTTTAGGTTTATTAATTCATTAAGGGTTAATGAAAGTGCTTGACAAGTTATTAAATTCAGAGAACGCTAGAGATATTTGAAATGTTATAATTTCTACAGTTCCTATGCCTCCAAAAGATGGTGCCAAATTCTGTCTTATTATTTCTCAGCCTTTATAGAAAGTTGAGTCAATAAAAGGTCGTCGATCTCCGCGTTTGAACCAAAATCTTGAATATAAATACTTTGTTTCTTTAGATGACAATGGTGGTCTAATATAATACATTTAATTCCATGTTTTTAGTCCTTTTAAGTTTTGCGATTGTACGCATTTATTTAATTACGAAAGGGTTACATTAAAACAGAAATTTCAACTCCAAGTTAAATTACAAAGGAATTGGTGTTCATTTCTTCTGGTTTTGAGAGAAAGTTAATTTACAAACCATTCCAGCTCTGTCATTCTGGTTTTGAAATAAAAAATAACGAAATGTTTTCAAATGCAAAATATCCACTCAAGATTTCGTCAAGGTTTTTCTTACTGTATGGAATCTCTTCTCCTGAAAAAATAGGGATTGCGCATCGGTAGAAGACAATCTATCCCCTGTTTGTAAGGAATCGTAATCCTTGTTCTGTTACGCCTTCTAGCGATTAAAAGCTTACACAGGCAAGTTTCTGCGTTCGATTTATAGTTTCTCTGTGAGCAGTTCATTAACCACTTAATATGTTTCTTTAAAGAATTATGATCCAATATTCAAATTAGGAAACCAATCATTTTCACGATTTCAACCTTATGACTTTTTTAGCGTTTCCTTGAAAATCATCATTAAATTCTCTCTATTTTTCCAAACTCTAAAAAAATTAAATGCTTAGTTTCTGTTAGCTACCTATATTATAATTATAATCAAACCTTTGCTACCTAACATTACGGTTGGTCAATGCTTCTATTGAAACGATGTTCTCCTTTCATTCAAGTTCTTCATGCCAGCCTTTGTTGATGGATTTATAATTATAATAGCGTGCACCTGATATAAGATGGTATCCCATTTTCCATATTTATAAAAATACAATATTTATACTTCATTATATTGGGGTTTGTTTCGACACCCCAAATAGGAGATCTAAAACTTATTTGAAATTTAGGAGATAAATATTTTTCATGACAATCACCGATAAATGACTTTAGACTTTCCCGGTGAACAGTGTAGATGACATTTTCCCCCGATTCTAACCGGGTAAGAGATGGCTCCATGCCGACGTTTCGACAGCTAACTCCGCTGTCGTTATAGGGTGATGAGCGTCTTGAAAAAATACGGTTGACTGTATACATCAGTTCGGTAGAGGAGGTGTTACCAGGATCGGATTTGGTCAAAGCACTCATCACCTGAGAACGGCAGCGGAGTGAGCTGTCGAAACGTCGGCATGGAGCCAACTCTTTCCCGGTTCGAATCCCGAGAAAATTTCATCTATATTATTCACCATTTGCTTCTGACGCCTAACTTGTCTCATTTTCCGAAGTTAGTTAGTTCTTCCAGGTTCCGTAAAGCTTCATTACTTCATGCTCTTCTCTCTGTTGCATTTTAGCTTACCAAATAGTTATTTCTTATTATTCTTTAATTTCAATTAAATCCTCGTCATAATTATCTCAGTTGTATTGAATCCAATCGTAATATGAAACTGAATGCAGTATGGATCACTCCACAAATTGCGGAAGGGGAATAATATTTAACGGTTGAGATTCAGAGAAGGCAGAAATTGTGGACGGAGGACGTGATGATGGTTAATGGCTGAAGAGTGTGATCGACGGGGGATTGCTCGAGAAGCGTGAAGGGAAGAAGGAAGGGAATAGAAATTTTCGACGAAATAAGATTAGACAGAGGTCAGTAGGAATTAATGAGAGATCTTGTGATAAAAAATTTAAGTGGGGAAAGTATAAATATTTCCCATACATTGAACAGTCGGAAAAATATCATAAAACATTTCAATGTTCTGATAAATATCCGAAAGATTATTTTGTTTTTAATCTTTTCCCTAATTTGTATCACTTTCCATATTTTTTGAAGGAGAATAATGAGTCAAAGAATTAGCCCAGTTTTATCAGTTTCACTGTTCCCATCCAGAACTTCGACAAAACTTTTTCCCTTACTATCCGTATACCAATGAAATTATATGAAATGCGTACTCGAGTGCATCAGATATTTCCAAAATACGCATATTATATTGGAAATATATAGGAAAAAAATGGAATAATATATATTTTTTATGACACGAGTGAAGGTAAAAGAACTAAAATGTAATTTGAAATATTTATATTTTCTTTTTTCCATTACATTCTAGTCTATCATAGTTTACATCGTATTTTAATGTTGTCATTCATTATTATTATTCACTTCATATATTGCGGTAGTCAATATGCTAGAAATATTTCAGAGGTTATATAAGGTTTTAGAAAAACCTAAAATGCACTCTGTCGAAATAAAATATTGTAAAATTGTGTCCAATAACATGATTTTGGCAGCATAATTTTGTTAAATGAACTATTTATGCAATTGAATTTTCTGAATAAGATTTATGCACTAATTAGAGAAAACACTTGAACAATGTCTTAAAAGATATGAGATGTAGAGACAGAATACTTCAACATATAACCAGCAAAATATATACACAGTTATAAATTTTTTTTTAAATATGTTGAAAGGTACCGACAATTTACGTTACGATTTTAATTACAATTATAGTCTTTCCCACGAGGACACGCGCTCGGAAGTAATAGATTGTACAACGCGATGCAAAGATACCGCTTGACGATACGCGTTGAATTTTATCATTCTGGAAATGTATTCTCAATAAGTTGTTTCAGAGCACTCACCTAACGATAAAAACACATAAATCCCATATAACTATATTAAAATAATAAAACCAGTCGTCACGAAAGTTCATTCGCAGTGTGCGATTGAATCTTCGTGACACCCGTTTGGCCCCTTGGTGGTTTGCCGACCACTAATCTAGATGATCAGTAGTTCAATACAATGTTTTGACACAGGTTTACTCGTACGCCTTCTGATTTAACTTAATATGTCGTAAAATATTCTACAAAAACCACGAGCTTAGAATTTCCTCATATCTTTTGGTCATTTTCACAGACGAAATTGTCAATAATTCATCACAATGCCGGAAAGGGGCTCGGGAGATGGTTTAATTCCATTTCTCTCTCCCCTGGGTTACCAGACAATATTCATGCCTGGATTTTCAAATGAATGACAATAAACAATCACTAGGTGAGTTATTTTTACGAAGACGTTACTGAAGTAAAAACACTGCATTAACCTTAGACTGACTTACAGCCTTTGCAGCTCGGTTTTTTCAACTCAAATTTTTTCTTCCCAAGTTTCACGGCGACTCTTTCTTCCAGATTTCTTCCAGCAGCTATAATCCTGCTTTCTTTAATTTAACCTTCAAGTTATTCTAAATTTACTTTATCTTCTTCTTAGTCGTTTCTACACTGTACAGCATCCATGCCAGATATTTCTTCACAGACAGTTTTGCTAACTCAGCTAAGCTTATGATTATTTCCTTTTGCATTTTTATTCCTGTTTTCAACTTTCCTTAATTTCATTTACGGCTTTTTGATTTTAAATATTGAAGGTTACCGGTTACAAACATGGATCTTGAATATAGGTAGATGGCGACAAATTCAAAATGTCATTTTTCCCGCAAGCGATAAGTGAATTTAGTAGCTGCCAATGAGAGTTTTAACTAGGTTTGTCGATATGTAGTGTAACTCTTAGTACCTAGTAGTAGTGCTCCCTAATACTTGTATCATTATGTTCTACCTAGTACTTACAGCATGTCGTGTATGTTATTAGCATAACTCTTGAATCTCTCTCCGTTTAAGTAGTTGTCAAAAACATAATTACTAGCGGTCCCGCTGACATTGTAAGCATATATATAGTGAAGTGCATAATTGTTAGGAGGCGAAGCCTCCCGATTGATTCTATTTTATTTGTCCTATGAATCTATCATTTTGGCGAAGTTAATTACAATATCGCAAGGACAGTTATTTCAGTACTTAATAAAACTAAACCTTTGTTCAGCTTGATGTATTTAAGTTTGACGTAAAATAACACAATAACAAAATATGTTGATGCAGATTGAAAGTCTTCTCTGCAATGTTCGCTCATGTTAAGCTGCGTGAAATATAACTTTCTTGGACAGGATTCTAGGAGGTCATTCATTGTTGATCATGCTTATTTACGAAAGTTATGTGGTCGACATGTTGAGTACAGAAATTCTTTATTATGTTAGTACGAGATTGGGTCTTGCGGTTATTGCTAACATTATGTAATAACACAGCGTCTTCCTATTCTGAATATTGCTATTGAATGAAAAGAATTTGCATCTGCGTTTCAATTAAGCATTTTATTAATGCTAATTTGTGATTGCGATGTGTACATATCGGTGCATAGGACGTTCCAACTTGTCAAAACTGTGGAGTTTTCATTCTCATGCTGTCAATCGCGTGTGTTATGTACGTGTATTTCTGACCTCAGCTTCGGCAGTCTTAGCTTAGGTCTTCCTATATTTGAAAATGCCTGATGTAACGCCGAGGAAAAATTTTTTGGCAATCTACATAATATGCTGAGGATAAAACATAACGATTGTAGGCGTTCCATGTACAATTCATGATTTCCCAATGCATCTGAAGTTTTTCAGAGCGATCAGAGATAAGCATACTTTCCGTAAGTGTAAAATGGAGACCTAGCCGTATATATTTCCCTCTACTCCACGTATTTTTTGTACTAAGTAATGATCAATAAGCATGAGAAGGTCATCGTGTCAGATTAAGTGTGGGCAATCAAGGATGCATTTACTAAAGCGATCTATTGTTTGACACTTTAGAATTACGTCGTTATGTCCCTAAGAGTGATGTCATATATTTCCTCTGATTCATAGCCTAGTCATTTTGCTTCCCTCACGTGATCTGATGCTCTCTTTATATTTTATCTTCCTCTCTTTATTTCGAATGGTCTTAATTAAACATTTTGACGGCAATGTGTGTTCGCGATACTCTGCTTGATATTAAACTTCACATATTTGGAGTTTTTGGTTCGTCTATTCAGAACTCAAATTAAGAAATGTGCGATTAGTTGTTGGGTTGCGAATATTGTCTATACCGTGTGACTTTACTGCGTGATTTATTTCAGAAATTGTGATAGTTTGAGAGAACTTTTACATTTCTCTTAAATAACGCTAGCTAACGAAATATGTATCGCTTTCGGTGCGAAGGTTCTTTAACTGTGGAATGTCATGGCAGAAATATCGTGTCTTTGTAAGTCTTATCGTTGGTTTCTGACCACAGCTTCATTAGTATTTCTACTTTAGTCTTCATGTCTTCCAAAAGACGACTGCTGGAGCATTTGGAGAAACATTTCGAGAGTGGTTTGGTCTTAATAATGATGATATTCTTTGAAACACAAGTCTAATCAGCCTAGTGATAGTTGGAGATTCATATAATTGATCTATCATTACTACTTTTTACGCAAAAAATTGTAATAGTTTGAGAGAACTTAGGCTTATTTTACATTTCTGTTATTAAAGGTTGATATGGCTATCATTTCAAGCTCCCACCATTGGCATCACGTGCCTTATCGAAAGTGATACGGTGTTTTGTATTGTCGTAAGGACCAATAACTTTAAATGTGATTAATGTGATTACATGTGAGTATAAATTATTTTTCCTATTCAATTTTAATATATTATGAAGATTGATTTCATATCGTTTTTTTGTAGTCGTTGCTCTTGCTCGGATAAAATAATCACTTATCACTTAAAAAAAGAAGGTTGCTTTCGATCTTCAAATGTTGATTTGTCGCGAACTAATTGCTACAAAAACAAGGTTTGGGGTGTTAATACTCCACGTTTAAACGCAAGAAATGAACACAATTAAAGCTTTTATATCGTGAATCTGTATCGCAAGACAGCGCATTATTATTCATCTTGCTTCTGTGGTGTTCTTACTGAAGCCTTTCACGAGCGGTCCTGTGTACCGCTCCTTATCTCATTCAGATTTATCGTTGATTATGAATCATGTATCACATACCAGAATATATTTCCTTAACATTCAATCTAGGCAAAGAAATTCACAGAATAATAATATATTGTATTTACTTCTTCATTCCTTCAGGAGCATATAAGGCCATAACTAACATAAGTATAGAAGTAAACGCTGACCTTCATCACCTTGGTCATATGTCATCACCCCCACATGGTCTTTATGAAAACCCAGTTATAAGTTATGACGAAGCCTCTACATCAATTTCGGCGAATCATTATGAAATAGCTCGGGTAATAGGACAAGAGAGCGAATATAGCACGCTACATTCGATACCGAATTCGCTGAAATTATATCTCAACCAGGCGTTACACTCAGAGCAATGAAACGTCTGAAGTTTTGACAGAACAGTAAAACGGCTGTCCTTGCTTTAGCCGGAGTGGCCCTGAAACTCATGGTTGTTCTGGGATTCTTAGTTCCAATAATATCGCACCGTCTCATTGGTCAACTATGTTGCATCAGATGATCGGAGATTGACTGGTGATCATATTCACCAGCTGGTGCTTTTGGGATCAATTAGAAAAAATATTGGTTTCAATTATTGCCATTTGAGATCAATCGCATTTGCCTTGTCCCTACATCATCAGCCAAGCTAAGAATGTGTTAAGCATGCAAATCTTGGAAATATTGCATCAATGCATGGCATATTTTCATTCCGAACACATTTTGAGTCCTGAGCACAGTATGTCTGTACCTTGATAACATCTAATATATTCATAATCTGTCATGATAAGATGACGAAGTTATTTTAGGACTCCTTAGCCTATATTTGTGTTTTTTGTATAAGCTATCGCGCATGAAAAACTATACCCTAACTGAGAATGATGAAAATAGCATTCGGTAATTATCAGAGTATGTCCTTTCTGCATTGAAAATACCATTAAAAAATTGTACTTATCTGATAAAAGCATGTTCAGCATAAACCAGTTGTGCATTTATTCCGCATACTCTAGGACTGAGAATAACAATGATTCGAACAAAAATATTGAAAAATGTTTCCTCGGAAATATTTTCTAATAAATATAAAATTTAATAAATTATGTAAATTGCATATTCATTGCTTGTTTCCTAAATATCTTAATAGTTAACGCGATTCTACTCCGCTGTATAGTATACTGAGATCTAAATACGATTAGCGAAACATAGTTGGTAAGAAGCCAAAAGTAGATTGCAAATACCAGCAAAAATAGTATTATATATATATATATATATATATATATATATATATATATATATATATATATATATATATATATAAACGAGTTCGTGGAAAATCACACACGCGATAATTTAAATAAACTTTGCCACAGGTGGGGCGGAAATAAATATAGAAACACAAAAAGAAGAACACTCACACACTATACGTTCTGATATTTCGGCAGCCGAGCTGCCTTTCTCACAGAAGGAAGGATACAGAATGATGGATAGGCATGGGACAAGGGGTAGAGTGAGGTAGGAGGAGAGGGAGGAGAAAGGGGTAAGAAAGGGGAGAAGAGGGGGGGGGGCGGGAGGGGGTCAGAAGAGGAGAGCGGGGTGAGGGGGGGGAGAAGAGGGGAAGAGGCGGGAGAGGGTCGGAGAAGGAGGAAGGGATGTGGGAGGGAGGAAAGGGGAGGGGCGGGAGGGGATAAAAGGAGGAGAAAGGGGAGAGGAGAAGGGGCGGTAGGGGTCAGTGAGCCCGATTTAATCCGGGGGGATTATAGGCAGAATAAAGCCAGATACAAGCCAATTCTAATGTACGTAATTGAAGGGGAGAGGCAGAGGGAGGGAGGGAAGACAATATGCCTGCTCGGAAACATTTGTCAAAACTGACATTGTGGGAGGATAATCTCACCACCAAAAACACATTCCCCAAATGTCCCTCTCTCACCTTCAGGCGTCCCCCTAACCTCTCCAGCATCCTAAAAACCACCAAACCGCTGACTAAACCCTATATTAGCTCTAAAACCCCACCCAACCCCTGCCATCGCGCGAGATGCAAAACGTGCCCTATTCTTATTACCGACCCCCTCCCCGCTAAATTCCTCTCCCACCCACTTCCTTCCGTCCCCTCTCGGTCATGCACTTCCCACAACATTGTGTACATCCTCCTTTGCAACCTTTGCGATTCCTATTACATTGGTCTCACCACTAACGACTTAAGTGTTAGATTGACCGGCCACCGAGCCAGTTGTAAGCCGTCCTCGCCCAATGCCTCCTTCCCCGTCCCGGTCCATGCTTCCTCCCACAATGTCAGTTTTGACAAATGTTTCCGAGCAGGCATATTGTCTTCCCTCCCTCCCTCTGCCTCTTCCCTTCAATTACGTACATTAGAATTGGCTTGTATCTGACTTTATTCTGCCTATAATCCCCCCGGATTAAATCGGGCTCACTGACCCCTACCGCCACTTCTCCTCTCCCCTTTCTCCTCCTTTTATCCCCTCCCGCCCCTCCCCTTTCCTCCCTCCCACATCCCTTCCTCCTTCTCCGACCCTCTCCCGCCTCTTCCCCTCTTCTCCCCCCCCTCACCCCGCTCTCCTCTTCTGACCCCCTCCCGCCCCCCCCCCCTCTTCTCCCCTTTCTTACCCCTTTCTCCTCCCTCTCCTCGTACCTCACTCTACCCCTTGTCCCATGCCTATCCATCATTCTGTATCCTTCCTTCTGTGAGAAAGGCAGCTCGGCTGCCGAAATATCAGAACGTATAGTGTGTGAGTGTTCTTCTTTTTGTGTTTCTATATTTATTTCCGCCCCACCTGTGGCAAAGTTTATATATATATATATATATATATATATATATATATATATATATATATATAATATCGGTGCACCGGTATACGGTATTTTTTTTTTAACAAAATATATGCTAACCGGTATGTTTAAAAAATATCGGATTCCGATATATCGGTAGATGTTTATATATTACCTATCTCTATTTCCTAAATCTCTGCCTTACTATAATAAATAATGACAGTCAATTAGTCACTTCCTTATATTACCCGGCATTTTCCGTTTGTACGTATTTCCATGTCCTTCAGTGATGTTTAAACCTAATGTTTGCAACTACTATTTAATTTCTACTACCATATTCAACTGCCATCTAACCCTAATCATTTCTTACCCCTAGCCCATACTCTCCCATTTCATATCTATCTCTCCCTTCCCCGTCCCTTCATTCCAGTCAACCGTTACTAACAAATTTTTCTTTCTCGGGGCTTTTCTAATTGTCTCTTCTGGTCAATCATAAACCTTATTTACCTTTTCCTTCATATGGCTACTTGTGGCCATGAAAACCTGGACCAGAACATTTTCGTCTTGTGTTTCTTTTAACAAATAGTATCCTGTCAAGATGAAAATCCCATTTTATGTACAAGTAATGAGTATTCCCCGACATTTCTTAAAAATAGCAATTTGTATTACTTTTTTATTTCCAAGTCTTTAAGAAGGGGGTAGCCGCTCCATATAACCAAGTTATAAGCTAATCTTTTTCTGTCTGTCTATCATAAACGTTTTTCGATCCCCGAATAACTACGATGTATTAGACCACAAACTTACGATTTCAGAATCACGATTACGAAACTAAGGTACCATCGTCATGGCACCATATCCGTGGCTGCCAAGTCACAGTTCACCAAACATTACTGAAAAATGGACGCTAAGGTAGGTTTGACACAATTTTACTACCAGTGGAAGAAAACGATTCAAGGTTTTAAATACAGGCTTCTAAGGCTATTTCGAGATTAAAAAAAAGCATTTTCTAAATTTTTAATGTTGGGGTATCGTTTGGAATTCTTTAACAGATATACCTTTCTTCTAATTAACATCAACAGATTGGTCGTCACCCATGGTTTGAATATTTTTCCTCGCCAAATTCTCTAAACTGTGGACTTTGAGGAAGAGAAACATTCGTTAAGAAGAAACATTAATTGATCGAAAGCATTTAAAGCATCATCTTCATTCAGCAATATAATCCAGTTTGTTTCCATAACTCTTAACTGGAATGCATTAAAATCAACTTTCGATAGGGTTTCATTATACTTTCCAACAATATTTTCCTTAAAATTTACGGGAAAGTACAAGAGGTCATGACGTGATCTGTGATGGATAGATTTAAAACGTCGGCGTTAATATCAAATGGAGCTTAATTGATCAATCTAGCAAATATGTCATCAATACAGGTGGCTGACATTCCGCTAACTCTGGTAGGTCTTCTGATAAGCCTGACAGACCGAATGAATTCATTAATTTGACACAAATTTGAGTCATTTGATGAGGATAGACTGTTAAATATCATGTCTCCAATTGCAAAAACAGTATTTTAAACAGTAGATAATACAATTTATCACTCATCAGAAAATAATTTAACTTAAAATGTACCTCTCAGAGCAAGCATAAACAAATATGTATCATTTATTGCATTTTCTAAATAATCAAATAAAAAATCAGCTGAAGGAACTGAAAACAAAATTTATTTGCAAAAAAATACATCGATAATACATTCAATTATGCCAGTTGATGTATTGCCTTTGTAATTGCGCATATTTTTGGTTACCCTCATATATTTTTATTCTTCGTAAATCCATATTTCAGAGAAGATAATATCATTCGGGAGAATGCACATCTGATATTATATAAGCTAAAAAAGATCGAAATAACTTCTGAGACTTCGGATGATTTGGCGAAAAATTGAACGGCATTTCGCCTTAAATTCACTATTATATGGATACATCATTTAGTTTCACAAATTATATAATTCATCCATACGCGTTATCGCAATGACATGTTCTTTCTCCGCTTTTTGCATCAATATTTGACCATGTCGTAACCATAAATATTTATAATGTTTCTCCGTTCTGGATTTTTAAGCGCCAAGGAAAACCTTTCGCTTATCTGCACATAGCACTTCATTGACGTAGCTCGGGGTGTCAGGGATACTGAGGTCAAGGTGACTCGTGGAAAACTAGACTATTTTACCTGCTAGAATCATCCTTTTTTTCCGGACAAATTTCATGTACTCTCCTGTTGAATTATTGCTCTTAATTTGAAAAGAGGAACATTTTGCCGACCGACACTTCCCCAGACAACCGCAATTCCTCGAATTTCCAAAAGACTAACATTTCGGGGTTCTCCTGTTTGAAGCGCCCACCTCATCGCGTTTTAGAGTGGGGTCACCACTCGCGTCCGGCCTATATCAAGGTGGCTATACCCCCTTAGCGGGTCAAGGTCACTATAACATAGGTATAGTGACGATGGCCTGTATAAATCCGGTCAACCGGCCCTGGAGGAGGAGGGACGTGTAGTCGGCGGTGCCGAGGAGTTCGGCCGTGAGTGCAAGTAGCTTTGAGTTAGCAGTGAGAGCTTTGTCCTATTCCCTTACTTCCTTATTCTATCCCATCTCCCGATTTACTACGATGACAGTGTGACCGACAGTTGAGCACCCTGTACAGTGTAAGGAAATCCAACAGCTACGGCTTGCGCTGGTTCCCCTTTCTCCTCCCCGTTACACTCTCCCCACCGAGTCCAAATGGAATTCGTATCATCCCCTTTCCCTTATCTGCACTGCTGTTAGTACTTGCCTGGAGGAACCTGCGACCTTGCTAAGCCGGGGGCACCGTTGCAACACTGGTTAAAGAATCCACTTATACAGAGATCAATTGATCTTGCAGGTTATTCGCTCGCCTCACAAGGCATTTGTTTTCAGCAACGAGACTGTCAAATCTAGCACAGATACTTGAAAGGGAGTCATTATTGATGGCAATAATAATACTTCTCTCGTTGATCAACTCTCCAAGCCGACATATCACTACGCAGTTCACTCAATTCTTTTATTATGGAATGTGTAAGCGCATCTTGGTCATCCTGAATCGCCTTGACACAATCCCGTAACACCTTTATCCTGGTTGAATATTGCCTGGTTGAGAGAAATAGCTCCTAAAGATAAAACTAGGGTAACATTGCAACGGGTGGAAAGACTTTTGGTATTGCAGGTTGGGCAGTCCCAGGTTTGATTCGTATCCGCCAGATTTTGCAAATCAGCCTCGCCTGGAGCGTCACAAGTAAGACGAAGAACTCCATCACAAGTGCCGCGGGTCATCGTTTTCAGGATATGTTTAGATATCAAACTGAACTCAGAACATGCAGGCATTGTGGAGACCACCACTTTACAACCCCTTATAAAACTCACTCAATCAGTCAAAGGTCTGAGACAAGACAATGGGAACACTACACGTCCGTTCACCACAAGTTCTCAATTAAGACAGTGGATGAGGATATATAGGGTAAATATAAGTAAATAAGACATTAGCTGTGTGACTTTCCTCATATTTCCATTATTCCATTATTTGATCACGATATAATATTAATGACATCGAGATCAGGCGGAAGTTTCGGAAAGGTGTCAAAAACTCACCCTTCAGGGTCACTCATTCTGTAGAATACGGATTCACATCTTATTTTAGTCCTCATGAAATGTGAAGTTAGATTCAAAAGGTTTTGTAAAAGTGAAACATGGACGCATCGATAGGAGCGAAAATGTGAGAATATCGAAAGGGTGAGCGTGGATTTCCTTTCTTTTGATAAAACGGTGTTATTGCGGTAAAACTACAAATTGAATGAATGCATGACTTCAGGGTAGTACAACTCTGAGTTTTTTCTCATAATTTTTTTTTCAAAATGCTTTTTACGTTTTTCACTAAGGTTAAGAAAAAAAATGAACTGAAAGAATATAAATTATAATAATAATGATAAGTCTCAATGATAGACTCAATCATTCAAGGCTCGGAGACAAGGCAATGGGAACACTTCACGCGAAAAAATAAAAAACTGAAAGAATATAAATTAAAATAATGAAAAGTCGAGTATTGTCTCTTGGGATGGGACGTAATAACCACTGCACCAAGAAAACTACTGGAAAGTCAATAGTAGTATATGGACAATGCATCAAGTGATATAATGTATACGCATAACCTTATGAAATTATGCATTAACCACATGGTTAAAAAAAGCAAGAGGCACTCCGGGAGTGCCGACAGAAGTGAAAACTTGAAATAACGTGGGCATTTTTGAATGTAGGGAATAATTTCTAATGAAGTGTTTTATTAATCAGTAGAAAGTAGTTTCATGTATATAATAAATTAAATATTCATTTATTGCGCTATTGTACACAATTATCTTACATAAAAATTGTACACTTCAGAATAATCAACTTTCATCCATTATTTCAACAACTCTTTCATCATCACCGCCATCATCATCGGCAATATCTAAAACTGGTACAATAGGCTTATGGTAACTTAATTAAGAAACGAATAATTTTGATTCGAATTTGCTTAAATGTCTTGTAAATACTGCATCAATAGTAGTTTTATATTTCGTTGTGCCAAGATTGCGATCATTATACATCGTTAAACCAAACTCACTATTTAAAAATTCAATCAATGGTAGATTTTTATCGTCTGCAAAGTTTATGTTTATGTATATATGAATAAGCTACTCAAATTGAACGTATTAAAAGAAATTGAGTTATATTGTACTAACCTTCACTATTCTTGTATCGAGTACAATCTCCTGCACGAGTATGGACTATTATATTATCCGGCACAATATTTGTAGCAACCCAAATTTAATGAACTAAACCGTATATTAGCTATAAATAATGTAATATGAATAAAATTATAATATAGTTTATTTAACGGTGACGCGAGTCCAATGGTTTTTACCCATCCACAAGTACTGTGTATATAGCGAGTATACTGTGTTTATACAGAATATACAAGTATACATATATTTAGCAGCAGTGACGGTGACGGTGACGCGAGTACAATGGCTTTTACCTATCCACAAAAATTGTATGTATATACAGAATATACAATTACACATATATTTAGTAGCGGTGATGGTGACGGTGATGCGAGTCCAATGGTTTGTACCCATCCACAAGTACTGTGTATATGGCGAGTATACTGTGTATATACATAATATACATAATTATACATATATGTAGTAGCGGTGACGGTGACGCGAGCCCAATGTCTTTTACCCATCTACAAAAGTGCTCAACGCGACATAAGAAGTTTTCACTTCAAAAACAAGTCTCACACTTTTAAGTATAACATAACTCGAAATAAGTATCGCTTTCGGTACGAATGTTCTTTAACTGTAGAATGTCATAGCAGAAATACCGTGTCTTTCGTAGTTTTATCGTTGGTTTCTGACCACAGCTTCATCAGTATTTCTACTTTAGTCTTCATGTCTTCCAAAAGACGACTGCTTGAGTATTTGGAGAAACATTTCGAGAATAGTTTAGTCTTAATAATGATGATATTCTATGAAACAAAAGTCAACTCAGCCTAGTGAGAGTTGGACATTCATATAATTGATCTATCATTACTACTTCTTGCGCGAAAAAATTACATGTTATTTATCGGTTTTGCAGTCAATTTTCTATATATTATGCTTGTGATAGTTTATTAAGGTACAGTGTAATGCATTTTGGACACCACTCACCCCCTGCCACACACTTGAGGTGGCTTGCAGGGTAGTCTCTAGATGTAGATGTATTTCACTGAAAATAACACAATGTTCCGTTTGTAAATAGGGTAATTAATTCGAGTTTTGTCACAAATTAATTTCTTACAATTCCTTGCATTAGAAGACGCCTTCCAAGCAGAGAATAGAAGAAAATTTCATAAGCAATCCGACACCTAATTTTGTGCTATTGCTAGAGTATATCATGTTACAGCATGTTAGCGCTTATTTTTAATATACGAGAGGCTTAGAAACTCCTAGGCTAATGTTTTCGAATACGTGAGAAAAAAACAAACTGTATTGTCTTACGTCAAGCTTCACTATCCGCCATAATCTTGAATCAGAAATGAAAGGTTAGCCCTTTATAGGTTACTAGGAAAATATTTTCCCACAATATCTGTAGGGAACGCTCTTTGGGATACCTGCTTCCCATCGGCGGCAATGCACGTAGTTTGGTGTTCCTAGTGGAGATGGCGTAGTGGTACGCATGAAAATAATTTTTTTTTGCTTTAATCGCCCTCCTTCGTGGAAAGTGGGAAAAATTTATCGCAGCGATTCACTCAGGGCTGAAGTTGATGGCAGTACATTGCTTTGTTTGTTTATGTTGGATTTTTTATAAAAACTACCCTAATCTGGAAAATAAGAGGTATGTACGCAGTACTAATGTATTTCATTTGTTTTGTGTGCACGTATTTGCATGAGTATACTACAGTGTTAGAAATGCAAAGGTAGTTTTCTGTTACATGTACCACTTCATAAGTTTAGTTTACAATTTTTGCTTGCCCTGTTATGCCGGTTGGCGAAATTGAATGTAATGGTCAAATTGCTGTCCTTTCTTATGCTTCTTGTTCTCTGTAAAATGAGGTGCAAAGTTTGATTCTGTGTTTCGGAAAAGATGTTATACTAGGTGTTGTGCGAACATGTAACCCCAGGGAGTTAGGCAAAAATAATGCTTGGCTTTGCTCACGCCTTTTCATTCTCCTACCTCGCCACAACCAAAATATTACTCGAATAAAGGAATTATTTCAATGTTGTAGTCTCAAGTTAGCTAAAACCTAACTCTTTGAGTTTGAGAAACAACAAAACATGGTTACCATATATTGAGTACTGGTTCATTTCAGTATGCGTTATGTGTAAACTCCTTGCGCTCCAGAACAAAGGAATTAGCTGAGTGGGAGCTAGAACCAGTAAGGGTATAAAATTAATTTTATTGCGGCTTTTTCCAAAATAATAGTTCGATTAGTGAGCAAAATGCATGAGGTTCACATGAGGGAATTCAAAATAGAGACTATAAACATTATTGCTGAGGCATTGAATCGCTCCATCGAGGTTTGGGCTACATCTACCTTGGATATTGAATAATTTCATGTGTTACAGGCCAGATAGAATCACGCATGGTCTACCGTTTTTCTCTGAACATGCGTAACCGTAACGTATCAACGTCAGTATACAGTTGTGTCAGCAAGGCACGGCATTCTCTCATGAATTGATGTTTGGTAAAATTGATAGTCTCTCCCATTTTTGTATCCTTGGAAATACAACTCAGAAAAGTTCTGAAAATTTTAAACTTTTAAAAATAGCATAAACTCGAATTAATTACACTAGTCTCTAGTCAACATAATGTAATTGGGAATGTGATTGTGAAAGAAGCGAAATTATGTCACATGTATTTTTTACTACTTTTTTTCAGAAATGGAACCGGAAAAGATAAGAGCATGGTTAGATGAGATTACTGATGAGCAGGCAATAGATTCGGATTACAATGGAGACTCGGATGCTGACGATATTCAAATTTCTAGTAGGTCTTTGTAGTTAACTCTTCCTAAAGTATTTCATGTTTAGAAGTGGTTTCAAAATTGGTCTCTATAACCTCCGATTATTTTCCTTACTAGTCGTAAGTCCATCATCATCGGGAGAGCCTTCTCTCCGATCGTCATCATCAACGCCTGATATTTCTCTTCCATCAGTGAGTGGAATGCAAGCCAAACGAAAGTGCTGTAGGAAAGCTGGGTTACCGGATCCAAAATTGGAGCACTCAGATGATGATATTTCAGATAATTCTGTCGAAGATCCAGATTACACTCCAAATTCTCTGGAGGGAAGACAGTCTTATTTTGATAGCAGCGAGTCAAGTTCTGAGAATGATTCATCTCCAGATGTTGCTAGTGGTGACATAGCCATGAATACTGCTGACGAAGTTGAAGAGGACTATGAGTAGACGAGAATAGTTCATGACCCAGAAAAATATTGCGCTACAACTTTCAAGCAGCCCTTTGGCCCAAAAGTAGCATGAGATACGAATAGTCCTGTGAGTATCTTTTCTAAACTTCTGAAAGATAATTTTGTAAATTTAATAGTCAATCATAGCAATCTCTATGCAAAACAGCATGGAAGGAATCTTGACCTCACAGTGGACGAACCGAAAGTTTTTTTTGCAATTTCAGTGTTCATGGGATTTCATAAACTCCCAAGCATGCGTATTTACTGGATAAGTGATCAGAACTTCCATGTAGAGAGAGTGGCACAAGTGATGAGCCTAAAAAGATTTTTTAAAATTTTGCGGAATCTGCATCTCAATGATAATGAGAATATGCCAAAACGTGGATCACCTCAATTTGACAACCTATATAAGGTTCGTCCTTTGATTAGTGAACTCGAGAGTACGTTCCCTTGACTGTTTTCACCTTCACGTTTCTTGTCAATTGACGAAAGCATGGTTGCCTTCAAGGGACGTACTACTATGAAACAATATATGCCTCTTAAGCCTGTAAAGAGGGGATTCAAAATTTGGGTATTATGTTGTGCAGTCACAGGATACATGCTGGTGTTTGAAGTATGTACAGGAAAAGATGCAAATGGCCAGGTAACGCATACACTGGGAGAGAGAGTAGTAACCACACTCTCTACAAAGCTTGAAGGCTCATCACACTGTCTATTTTTTTATAACTATTTCAGCGACATACCCCTGCTGCTGAAACTACTAAAAAGGGGTATATTTGCATGTGGTACGCTCAGAACCACTCGGCAACATTACCCTAGGGAACTGCTAAAGAGCGATAAAATCTTAGAAAAGCGCGAAAGTGATTTTGTCCAGTGCCATGATATTTCCGTAACGAAATGGAAAGACCATGGAAAGAAATCCGTATCAGCTATAAGCAGCATGCATACCCCCTCCATGAAAACCAAAGTTCTACGAAGAAATAAAAATGGTGAGCAGGAGAGTGTTGACTGTCCTCAAGTCATAGCAGATTATAATAAATTCATGGGAGGAGTAGACAATTTTGACCAACACATGTCACATTAATGGATACTTCCAAAATAAAGTAAATGGTGGCTCAAACTCTTCTATTATTTCTTAGAATGCTGCGTAGTGAATTCATATGTTCTCTACTGAGAAGAATCGAAGAAAAATAAGCAGAAACACCTCTCAAATTTGCAATACAGGAGCCTTTTGGTAGACCAGCTGATTAGGAAACTCTCTAACAGAAAACACCCAGGCCATGCACTAGGAAGAGTGTTTGGTAGAAAAAGGAATAATCCGGCAGGACACTTGACTTCAGAAAATTCAGTAAGATTGGTAAATGT
The DNA here is from genome assembly GCA_963573305.1 of Pyrrhosoma nymphula. Taxonomy (NCBI): domain Eukaryota; kingdom Metazoa; phylum Arthropoda; class Insecta; order Odonata; family Coenagrionidae; genus Pyrrhosoma; species Pyrrhosoma nymphula. The sequence continues at coordinate 135,860,020 of OY754332.1, read as the reverse complement.
AGGGGTTCATTTACCAAAATTAGTCCAAAAATATCGACGCTGTGCTTACTGCAGTACAAAAGCTAAAGGAAAACGAAATAATATGATCTGTGAAAAGTGTAATGTTGTCTTGTGCAAAAAATGTTTTTCTCTATTCCACAAAGTATAAATTGGTATTACCTGTAAAAGACTTGAATTTTGGCAAGAGATTGTTGATCAAAACCAAGAATAATATTTGAATGTAATATTTGTATTTTTTGAGTATTTGTAATATTTGTATATTTCTACACTCAAAAGAAATTATAAAAATCCTAAATAATTACTTTTTAAACGATTCATAGGTTGTAGCTAAAATTTAAAAAGCTAGTAATTAATATTACTTTTAGCCACTTTTGTCTGTAGACTCATTTCCTTCTAGGTGGGAAATTATTCTCCCAGCGCCCACACATAACATTTAGTAGTGCAAAATAGTCTTTTGGATATTTATTTCCCACCCTGTATTTTGTCAAATTTAAAAAATAAAAGAAAAAAAAATATATATACTGCATGTTACATGACTAAGGATCAACAAAATAGAAAAAAACCCAGAATTTTTTGAGTCCCAGAGTTTTCGCTATAAAGGGTTAGATGGTTGAAAAAGGATTGTTCTTTCGTTTGCCAACATCGTTCGTAGATACATGCGTGAAGGGTTAAGGATTACAAGAAACCTCCGGAAGACGCCAGTTACGGGTCCAGGACGTGCCGAGTAGGGCTCTATGAACTGAAAACATTAAAGATGAAAAGCTACCTTCAGCTTTCATATCTATACAAGGATTCCTTTGTGATATTATCGAGTGAAATGACAGCTCCTACTTTTTGACCGCAAAGCAAAGAAATAACTTGCAGTTTTTAGGAAATACCGCGTAATACTGGTTGTGTAATTCGCTGTAGATTAATGTCAGAATAAAACTGTAAAGGTGAAACAGTCCCCAAGACTTTAAATGATATATGGACTTATCAAACAAACCTAAATGACTTATACTTAACAAAAATTCTGTCTAATTATTTAAATTAAATTTTACTTTTATTTATGTTTTGCTATCATTTAACATTATTTTTTAGGATTTCTCAATTTGTACAATTTATTGTTGTATAGATAGAGAAATCCTAAAAAGCACTGAAAATACATACATATTTTGGAGGCGGTAGGGGAAAGAAGGGAGAAACGACGAAAGCGCAAAGCGGCGGGGACTTTCTATGCGACAGTTACCGGATTATCTACTTGCGATCAAGGGATGGAATCGTAGATGATGGAATATTACTGACGAAAAGTAGAACTTTGCGAGTGAAAACCAATCATCAATACAATGATAGGATAAATATGGTTAGATTAGAAATTAAAAACTTAGGAGCAAATGGTGGTACTGCTATACATGTCTACATCAGATACCTAGGATGTTTAAGTAGAAGACACCCGTCGGAGTAGAAGAAATTACATTTAATGGAAAAGGGGATGAAAATCTGATTATTCGTGGAGACTGGAATGTAGTTGTAGAAGGAGGCCGAGGAGGTGAGAAAGAATGGAGGTATGGCATGGGAAAACAGAAAAATAGGGGACAGATGCTGATTCAGGTTTACGTTCAAATTGGCCTTATCACCACAAAAACAAATAAAGGTTTAAACATATAAAGAATAAAGAAGGTCAACAAAATAAGAGAACTAATGGCAGGTGGAGATATTGAAGGAAGCTGGAAACATATTGGCCTATCAAAATACTCTAGGCAAAGCCGTAAAAGTGAATCAGTGGGATATAACCAAAAGAATTCAGAAAATTATTAGCTCGTGGTTTTTCTAGAATATTTTACAACGTTTCAAGTTAAATCAGAAGGTATGCAAATAAATCTTTGTCAAAAGATTGTATTGAACTACTGATCATCTAGATCAGTGGTCGGCAAACCCCTGAGTTTACGTTTGAGTGTGGCCAAACGTAAACTTATAAAACGTAAAATATTTTGCCAACAAACGAAGAACCGCAAAAACGCTCCGTAGAAAAATGGGCTTCTTTCCTGATGGCATATTATTCCTAGGTGTCGGCAACGACGAGGGAAATTCGAACACAGTAAGGTGACGAACTCATCGTCGAAATCGTTGACGGATTGCTGGCCGCTTGAATGCTTTTGAGTGTTATGCGCACTGGACTCCAAACTGAGACATATTAGATATGCCTTGAATGCATTTGAAGCGTTTCATTGAACTCTCTCGCTCTCGCAAATGCTTCCTCTCCATTCTTTCCATTCCCTTCCTTACTCCTCTAAGCCTCGCTCTTCCTCTCGCACTCTGTCAAGGTCCTGGTATTCAACCGTTGACCATTGATATCACTGTAACCTGCGATGCTTGACAAGACACCACCAATAAGGAGGGTTTCCTTTTTTGATCGTGAAAACAACGTAGGTTCAATATATTTTTCAAGGATGGAGGTAGAATTTCAATGTTTACGCGACTTAATAAACCGTAAATGCGCAAATACTAATGAGTTAATCACTACGCAAAAATAGCCAAAAACAGAAAGTAAGAATAACATTTTAGCTTTCTTATGACCGATTGCTTTTTTTTAATTGTTGACTTATTTTGCTCCTAAGTAGAGAAGGTAACCGTTTTAAATAATTTTACTTGGGGTATCATGCATTCCAGCAGCCATAAAAAAGTTTAGTTGAAGATATTTACTGAAGATGGAAGTAAATGTTTTTTACAAAATTATTAATTTTAACTAGAAGCAAAGAGTAAATATCTATATTCACCATTTCTCGACCAAAACCTCGCAAAAGTTTTGTATTAGATTTGGGTCCGGTGAGTTCCAGGCTTCTTAAGTTTTATCATCGATAAAAGATACGATACTGCAATATTATTGGTTTATATCCAGATTCGAATGAGTAAAATCTAACGCCACCGTTAAATTAGGTAGTTTCGTTTATTGTTTTTCTTGCCAGTCTGAAATTTCTCAAACTGGCTTCATGGAGGCGGTTTTTCATTGTGCGGGTGCTGTAATTTAAGTTTTATGTCCTCTTCATCACAGCCACCCGCCAACAGTAAGAGAATTACCATTAGGGTGTAAACGAGTGCTGCTGTCATCATCTGGAGACGTGCATTTTGGTCTCCGCTTCTTTGTCGTGTTGTCGTCGTCTCATCTCCCTCCCTGGAGCATTTAAGCCAGCAATGTACCGTACTTCTGTTCAAATTCATTGCCTTAGATATCTGAGTGACTGTTGAGAATGTCTTAAATATTCCATCTATGTATTTCCTCCCTTCTGGACTTCATGTAATATTGAGAATATCCATGGAAATTCTCACAGAGAAATAATTAAAGTTCCTACAAATGCAATTGCATTCAAATTCGCATTCTATCTAACCTACCGGTGAACTGCCAAGAATGTATTTGCGATAAGCTGCATTTTGTCTTACCTGCGGAGTTATGCATTAGGAAAACTATTCATTATTTCCTGGTTTCGGTTGATGCGTACGGGAGAGCTAAATAGAACGTTTCAAATGCATACAAGGTTATCTCATGTGCCTTCTTTCTCGTGGCCGGCACGAAACGCGCTCGGAGCAGACTTGCGATCGGGAGTTCATCGCCGATCCGGACGATTGGTCCATCACTTTAGCGCGTTTGAATTTCCATCGTCGTGACCGAGACTTAAAATTATTACGTCATCAGAAAGGAAAGAGATTTTCCCTGAGAGCGATTGTAGCGGCGCACAGTTTGTTGGGAAAGTTTATTCCCCCATAATACCTAGAGGTAAATTTGTAGGTCAACTTTAAGTTTGCAAATCATCTTTGTAAACGAACAACCGCGCAAGCGCTGCGTACTGACTCTCAGCGTAGTATGTAGATGTATATAAATTAATTTTTGGTAGACTATTTTTCAATTTGCGGTATTGGAAGAAAAGGTAATACAAATCAGAAAACCATTATTGTGAATTTATCGGAGGACTTTTCATGACCCACCACAATAAGTCTCTGGTAGTCGAAGAAGGTGAAGCAAAGACATTGGAAGTGTTATATGCTAATAATCCCTGGGTAATTTATCTTTAATGCTCAGACATGATGGTAGGAATCAGTTAATCATCATCAACAGTTGTTCTGCCGACTAGTAGATTCCATCCACCTTCGTTGTCTCCATTCACTTCTGTCCCCCGCCTGTTCCTTGGTCTGCTTGGATCCTCCGCTCTCAACCTCATCTATCAGTTTCCGCCTTCCCATTCCTTTCCACTTCTCCCACTCCCCCCGTCCTTTAACTGCAATTAATATCCCCTTTCCTCTCAATTCATGCCCGATCTATTGTTTGTCTCTCTTCCGAATAGTTTTTAGGAGTTCTCTATCCTCTCCAATCCATTTCAGCTACCCTTCATTCCTTATTCTGTCTGTCCATTGTATCTTCTTTAATCTCTTCCACGTCCACATTTCAAGGGCCACAACCTTATGCTTCTCTCTTTTCCCAAGGCCTATGTTTCATAGCCATACATCATGACACTCCAAACATAGCACTTGACTATGTCTATTCCTCAACTCCAGTCCCAAGTTGCTGCATAATAAGCTTTTCTTCTACTGAAGGGCTTTTTTGCCATGGATATTCTTATATAATGAAAAGTAAAGCAAACTTTGTAATTACACTTAAATATTTAATGTATGACCTAGGTTTCGACGTGGCACGTCATAATCTGGTGGCGTGGCACCAGATGATGAAAACCTTTTCGGCGTGGCACGTCAACATCACCTCCATTCCATTACCAGCATATATAGGTACATTCAAAAGTCCTAGATGAAACGAAGGGAAATAACGCTTTACTGATTACGTAGCAATTATTGATGAGGAGAAGGAAGATCTGACGAAAAGGCTGAACTGCATGTACAAAACTGCGACGAAAGATTGCAAACAAAGCATTTAACAAATCGCAACATTATACAGTAAATTAGATGAGAAAAAACTATGGAAAATGACAGCAAAACAAACGGGTTTAAATTTTCATTTCTCCCGCGAACGATAAGAGTACTTAACAGCTGTCACTGAGACGGTATAATAAAGTTCATCGATATGTAGTGTAGCGAATCAGTTGATTTTCTACCCAATGCTTTTTTCTTCATGTGCTAGGTAGTACTACAATTACGTCTCACATGTTTTCTGTATAACAATTAAGTCACTTTTCATGTATTCAGAGGAAAAAATCCTAAATGAAGGAACCTCGCCCGTAATTATGCCATATTGTCCTGTTATGTGCCAAACCTATTAAATATGCAGAAAATAAATTCATTTAACCACCATGACTCCACTACCCTTCCTATAAAGTTTAATTTCGAGATATTTCCTACACTTTAATAACAGTAACTGGCTTATATATTCTTTTTGGCAGTAGTGAAGCTTTTTTTGCTTTATTTATTTAAGAGTTAAACGTAATACAATTTTTCAATTCTAAGTGTAATAATTATCTCTTGGAGAGTCATGGAATGAGTTAGAATTGAGTAGGAAAGTAGGTGAGTATCAGCTAAAATCTAATAGATTTACGAATAACCATACAAGTAGTAGACTTTAAGCCGAGTAACTTTAATCAAGGCGTAGAATTTTTCTATGTACAGTATGAAGGATGTGAGGTAAAAATTAGTAATCAGAAAATTAAGGCAATGTTATTTCACTATTGGTGGCGTTTGGATGGTAAAACTCACAGCAGGTGGAACAGCTGGCAAACGGCAATGTACGTACAAAACAATTTCATCCCGTGTGCAATCACGCAAATATTTTGGCACCTGCTCGTTTGAATCTTAGGGTAGGTTCATGACTCGAGCTCCTATGATCATGTCCTCCTTAACAAATCCTTAATACTCGCATCACGTGTATGCTATTTTAGTAGACCCTTGCCTTACGAAACTAGCAACTAGCCTTACAACGTATTGTGAGCCTGATACTGGGCCAGTACATAAACCTTTGCTTACAACCGGACTGCGCCAAAGCCATCTGGTCACATTTAACATATTAAAGTGAAAAGCTGCAGAGCTCCTTACACGTTACGGATATCTCTTTTGAACTTTCGATTGGTCCACACCTCCAGTAATGCAGAACGAACAGATTAACATCAAAACCCAACAGTATCATGATTTTTATCAACCATGGACGTTTAATTATCTTGACTGGAATAATAATTAATAGTATAAATTTGTCATGGGCTCCGTAATTTCAAAACGCAAGGCAGAATTTCATGTACATACAAGTTTTCAGTGAAACGATAAATCCCATTAACATACACACCACCTTGCAACTGAATCGACTTATTTACTTTCATTGGTGTCATTGATACAGCATTTCAAGAAGGCCTAAACAAATTGCGTTCGACTACTTTTAACAACTACCTGTAATTAATACTTCCAAGTGGCAGACAATGAACTTAGTCGGAAGAATTAATAATATTCTCTTAGCAGAGATACATGTACTATTGGGTAGCTTTATTTTAGAAACACTGAATAGGAAAGTATTTCTACCTTGGTGTAGGTATTAAATTTACCATGCACACGGCTTAGTCCCAGAAAATAGTGGTTAGCCTCAGCCAATAACCATTCCACAGAAATGTGACGCAGTGGACTGATTTTTTCTCATTTCCTCAATTTTTTGTGCGGGAGAAAATTAAGAAAAATGGATGCTATTAGTTATTTAGTACTTAAATGTTCTCTTTACAGTTTAGAAATTCTTTTAATCTTAGTTCTAAATAAGCTTGCAAAACTAATGCAGCCACTCGTTCCAAGGACTGCCTAGCCGACTGCCTCCATCATCCTCCTCACTTCCAGCACTGCCCGAAGCAGAGGATCTCTAAGGACCGAACAACTCTGCCTCGCTCTTCTCCACGGGAGTGTCCAACCACATGACTAAGGTAACCTCAGATGGCACTGATGCACCGGAGCTGAAAAAGGTTGTGCCACCGAGACAAACTGCCACATGTCCACACGAACTCACCGCCTTCCAGTCCTCTCCCTCTGGTATGATATCGGTGGTCCTACACAAATGATGGCTGCAAGACAGGAGAAGAAAATAAAGTTAGTGCAGGCAGTAGTTAAATGTTTCCTTGAGTCTTTCCCTCTTTCTGGTAGGTTTAATGTGAAAGTTCAAGAACAATACAGTTATGCGAGTGTTTTTTAACATTAAATGCTATTCTAGAGCTTTTTTCTGCAGAAAAGTGCCTCCTAATGCTTATTTATTTTCATTTATAACATTTACCTTGAAAAAAAGCGGAAGAAATAGCTGAACTTTCATAAATGAACTTTAGTGATAAATTAAGATTGGAACTGGTCAGGGTTGGGGTTAAAAATTGAAAGGAAGTGTATAATGTGTAAGCTTAGTAATAATGGTACCCAAAATTATCTCAATCATTCCCATTTTTGAGTTATTAAAACATAATTGATATTTTGCTAATTTCACGAAGAAGCAAGAATAGTGAAGTAGTGTTTGATTCAATATAATCTTTACTTAAATAATTGTCATTAAAATGAAATATGTGATCAATTATATCTTCAACGTTTTTCAAACAATTCTCGAAAACATCCCTTACATCTATAATGAACAACATATATTGGCAATTCTTGACACGAAACATTCATTTAAGGGTAAATCAACCGTCGGAAATATTCGTTAAGTGATCAAATTTGAACCCAAAAATATATTCCCACGGCAATAATGAAATTAAGTGCAAATATGATTGTAAGCAATTAAAAATAACTTTGTACTCAAGCGTAGGACCTTGTTTAATTTTCTCTTAATATTTGAATAATTGGCAATAGTGTTCCAACAATGACCATCCACGTATTGATATGTTTGATGGAAACTATTTATCATGAATCTTAATTAAATAATGAATTGCTTCACAGGGTCATCAATTTCGCATTACTGAAGGTGTATTAACCAGATTATTAAATTGCATGAAAAGATTCACGCCGGAGACTGGAGACTGACCAAAGCAGAGGACCTCTTTGACATCGTGCAAGGACTGAAGGACCCTTCCTTGCTCCCCTCCAGTGGAGCATCTAACCACATGTCGTAGGCACGCCCTATTGGCACTGGTGCAGTAGATGGCTTGAGATGCCAGAAGTTTATGTCAACAGCTGTTCAAATGTTTGGTAGTGTGAGTAAATTATGAATTTAATGAAGAATATGTTCAAAGTGGTTGGATTTATAAATCAAAGAAAAAGTAATTCATAACTGAAATTTTTGTTGGATGCTTTAGTCAGTTGTACCTCTGAAACAAAACATCTATTGAAAAAATAATTACATACACACAATGAGACAACTCTAAAACTGCTCAATCAACTTCAATGAAACATAATATCTTGGTGGTTTTAGGTTTGAAGCACTTCTGATTAGTTAAGTCTGGTTTTGGGTAAAAAGTTGGCAAGGGGACTGGATTTGAACTCAATTTACCTCAACGCTATATTATGGTATTAGTTAGATAGGAGATTTTCCAAGACTAGATCAATGCACTTTGTGCTTGTGATGTCCTTTCTAATACAATTGTCCTTGAGCAAATATTAATGTATAATATAACCTCCTACAAACAAAGTTTTTATTACACTCACATTAATTTCATATGCCCTACGTCACGTTTCAGTGTCTCGTATTCTCAGTGTATTTTATTATATTTCTTCACAGTTTTATGGTATCTTTACCATTACATATTTTATTATCACATTGCTAATAAATTAAATTAGTGAAAGGAAATCGTTATATCTTCACTGAAATGTCAAATTATTCCGACAATCGACAACCATTAGGAACATTATTTATTCGATATGACATTTCTATTTATTGTTGAACATTCAATAGCGTAAATCACAAGTTGTTGGCACACCACGTTCCACCTCCCACAACGTCTAAGGACTAACTGCTAGCTTTGATCGCCGTCGTAAATAAATAATTAGTGAGTAAAATATTGCAAAACAATGTTTAGTGGGTAATGCGAAGATGAAAACAACATTTGTGATTACGGAAGTGTTAATTGCTATGAAAAAAAGAATAAAATAATTCCCCCAGCAGGGAATCGAATACCACACCTTTGACTTCAATGGGTTTTTACGTTCACAGACAATCAGACAGTGTGAACTAATATTAACCGAGTAAAAAGGCTGGAGATTTTTCTTAAATATTAAGAAGTCGACATGCTACTTGCTCCTTGTTCGTTCCATGAATTGCTTCACTAAACTAAAAATGTTTAAGTTTTACAAGGACATGGGTATATTGTGATGCATAACAATGGATAGAGACGAGAAAGAAAATAGGAATGGATGTTAAGTGCAGTATTTAAGGCATCGAATATAGACATTTCATGAAATTCTAGTCTCTCGTCTGGCTATCTCCACTACCACTCCCGCTGCGGTCGCTTCGAGAACGCTACAGTTTATATCCCATTTTAATTAACCAAAAAAGCTCATTTATTGACAAGAATTGTCTTTTGAAAGTATGTCTTTGACTACTTAATACCGTTGGGTATCTTTCTTAATTGTTTTACACTAAGCGGATTTGAATTTAAAAAAATAAATTTCTAACGCGCTCTATGGGTCGTAGGGCACTTCTTTGTTTTTGATATTTGTATAAAAGCTAGCATTTGATTTTTATTTTAGTTACAAACTAACAATGTACGATCTATGTAGTGGCTCTAAATGTACATTTTAAAAAAGTTCTCTTCTATGAACAAGAAATAATTTAATATTTAATTATCTCATTGAGTTTTATTAACAAGTCAAAACATAACTTTTGGAAGAGAATCCATTTGAAATTGTCCCGGGAAATTATGTACAAAAAAGTTACCTTTAAAGATTTGGAAACTTTTCCTTTTAAAATGATCGAAACGCTTTCTTAAATTGCTTTCGTGATAAATAATTTTATCTAAAATATATCAGTTTTGGACTGTTTTTCGTTAATCTTGCAAAAGCAAATTAATACAATTTTACTTACCAAGGCTAATATAAGTGGTGGTCTATAAATTACCTACAAATATATCCTATGCCATCAATTCTATAAAAATCTTATATTGACTTTTAGATTTAGGAAATTTGTTTTGGCCAACTTAGGACGCTTAGCTCCGAAATGACACCGAATTTAGAGTTTCAAATATACTGGAGGATCTCCTTTCATCCCTCCACCCCCTCCTACCACTACTACTACGTAAATCAGGTCCCATCCATTCCTTAATTACATCCCTTAAATCTCTATTTTCTCTTTTTTGGGCCATTTGGGCTAAATCATGAGAAAAGCAATGAGAAATTGTGTATTTTGTAATAAAGGACCAAAAATGAATAGTAGAAAAGAAAAAAACAGCAGTTTTACTCTGTTAAATAAAATTAATAATTAGGATGGTAGATATACACTTGCAAAACTGTGTCAAGTGTATTGCATTATGGCTTGCATATATGGACACTTGGAAAGCAGGAAAGAAGAAAATAAGTCATGCAAATACCGATCATCTCTAGAAGCACTTTTAGGCAGACAAATTTGAGATGAGTAGGCCAAGCCTCGAGACGACATTTACTTGTGAGGGACATACAAAAGTGGAAATTAAAGGGAAGGTCCGCTAGAGGAGATAAGACCTCGAAATATGAAACCTCAAATAAATGTAATTCGCAAATTTTCCCATAGCATACGAAGCACTTACTCACATTTAATGTATAGTGCATAGTAATAATTTTTTTTGCATTCTGACGATTCTCGTGGTCCACATGCCCCTGCGATCCCGATAAGCCTTTGTCCTGTCAGTTTTCACAGGAGCCAAACCACCAGAGCTTGCAGCACCCATTCCCTGTGCAACAGAAACACCTATGCCCTGGTTAGGCGAAAAACCGATCCAGGCGGGGCTCAAACCCGCGACCCTATTATCAGGAGAGGATATTACCACGCCGCCACCAGGGCCGGCGTTAAATTAACATTTAATTTTACTAAGGCTACAGTAGCGAAGTTTTGGCGAAACCTTATTGCTTTAAATGAAAACTCCGTAATCTTAAATTCTGCTTCTTATGAGTAGTGAGTATTATAAAAAGGAAAAAGATTTTTAGGAAATAATCGTTGATTCTAAAATTGTGCGAGTTAGACGATGCCGTAGCATTATTGAAAAACGCACACGAAGTATTTGAGGAGGGGGTTAAACTCGAATATGTGGGGCCGAGACCATGTAGTCGCAAGATGGGTGGGGCCCGAGCTCGCGAGGGTACTAATCCCCAACCCTTTCCCGAGCTCTGAGACCCAACGCCGGCATCTCTCCTCGACCCAACCAGCGGGAGGCTCCCTCGCCAAAACCAACCGTGCTCACTACAATTTAAACTTTAACAACTACGTCATATGACAACAAATTAATATTTTCATCGTACTCCCGATAATTGTACGAGTAAGTACATCTTTTAATCGTCGTTCTACGATGAAATTTAACAAGTTTACGAACATAGCTAAAAACGTGGTAATGAGCAGCGGAAAATATGGCAACAACGCCGCGGTCCCCCTCAGATTTTCCCTTTCTTTAAGTTGAGTAAGCTTGCAGAGGTTTTTAACGGGTGTAGCTTTTACCATTACCGTTATTCCTAGTATTAATCTAGTTTTAATACACTGTGCTGTGAATGTGCTCAGAAAAGAAATAAACTGCCTATTTGCGTCAACCTGTGTCGCTTTCTAATTCAGATAGAACGCGAGCCACAAAGCTGTGTAAAAGACTGCAATGTAAATCGATTGAATTCACATCACAAGTCAAGGCTCAACTATTGAAACACCAAGCGATAAACTATTGCAGAGTCATGGAAAAGTTTAGAGCTTCTTCAGGCCTTAGTCGGCTGAAGATGTTCATATACTTACTTCCGCATCGCGTACGAATAAATGATATTGGCTAGATGTCGTTTACTAGATTTTCGTATGTGGATGTATATGTACCCACAACTTCGTAAAATTAGTGATAGATACTGCCTTATAAATACCACTGGGCTGTTTTTTTCGCATAAGACATGCACCTAGCCCTTCATCACATGCATCAAAATATTTTTAATGTTACTGCTGAACTTATGTTTTCCTTTAACTCTCCGTATGCCAGTATCAAGCCAAAATCCGAAGTCGAAACCATTAGTTGCTAGGTGGTTTTTCTTTCCGAAGTTCCCACTAGTATTACAAAGATTTATATAAAATGTATTACTTGGTGCGCTAATGAAGGGCCCTGGGATCTCATGTCCCTTAAGTTCAAGTGGAACAATACAAAAAAGTGAGAAAATTACTAAATAACATTGCATTTGTTAATCTATTGATTTGGACTTGATATAAAATAAATGATATCACCAACAAAATAAAAACAAAAATACAAATTGGATTAAATGAGCATAGCCTTTCTCTAAAATTACATTATATGTCAATAAAAAAATATGAAAAGAAATATAACATGTAACAATATCAGGGTTATCAATTTGAGCATGAGTAGAGATATTGAAATTATATTGACTGGAATGAATTTATGGACGATGCTTGACGAGTATATTGAGGGAGGGAATTCCATAGTCTTACAGCTTTATCTCCATCTACAAAATACCCTACAAGCCACCTCAGGCGTGTGTGGCAGGGGGTGAGTATTCACCAACATGCATTACACTATACCTTAAAGTTAGTGTAACTACGACTAATTACGCATTAGCATAAATCGCTAATGCTTGTCACGAGGCGAAGCCTCACAAGCATGCACTACTACACTACAGATTTTATCACAATGGAGAGGGACCATTAATATATATGTATTTTCCAACTAAACAAATCGACAGAGACTCAAGATTTATGTAGAAAACATGCACGGCGTGCTGTTAGTACTAGGTAATAGACAAGGATTCGAGTATTAGGGAGTACTACTACTACTACTAAGAGCTACACTACCTATCGACAAACCTAGATAAAAGTCTCATTGGCCGCTATTATGGTCCCTTATCTTTCGTGGGAAAAATGACCTTTTAAATCTGTCCGTTATTCAGTCTAATTCACTAATTTTATTCTCGTGATCTGATCTACCGTAGTATCTCGGATTTCATAAAATATTATCAACGTCGTCAGAGAATAGACCGGTTTGGAACTTACATAACAGATTGAGTCAAAATTTTAGTCGACGGTCTGAAAGCGTTTCCCATCCCAGTTGCTGCAAAAGGTCAGTAACACTAACGATATTATCATAACGGCCTTTAACGTATCTTGCTGATCTTCGCTGCATGCGTTCTAACTCAGTTTCCAAGCCTACCTCATAAGAATCACAAATACTGGCAGCATATTCCAAGTGGGGTCTAACGAGGGAGAAGTGAACACACCCCTGAGGTGGCTTGCAGGGTATTTTGTAGAAGTAGCTGATTTCCCTAACTTTATTGTCGCACTTACCAAGTACTCTTTTAACAAATCCCAATTTACGATTAGATTCACCGGTAATTTCACGAATATGTTTACTCCACGAGAGATCATTATTCAATTTAACTCAGAGGTATTTAACCGATTTTGCAGTCTCTAATTTACTGTTGTTTATGCAATAGCTGTTACAAGGAGCGTTTTTCTGATTCCAAAAATTCATTAAAACGCCTTTTTTCTGGTTTTATTTCAGCTGCCACGCATTGCACCACTCCTGTATTGCGTCGATGTCCTTAGTTAGCGCTAGCTTATCATTAAGGCTACGAATTTCTCTATACACCACTGCGTCGTCTGCAAATAATCTACGTGTACCGTCAACTGTTTCACCGATGTCGTTTATGTACCAAAAGAACAGAAGTGGGCATATGACACATCCCTGTAGGACACCCGATGTGACTTTTACTTCATTAGAGATAGCACCATATAATACAACTCTTTGCAAGTGATTGCTTAAGAATTCTCTAATCCAGGAAATTACGTCGTCTTCTAAACCGTAGGATTTTAATTTCATGAGTAGCTTACTGTAGGAAACTTTATCAAATGCCTTTTTAAAGTCAAGAAAAATTGCGTAACGTTATGTTCACCCGAGACTAGAATATTGACTATCGTATCGTAATTTTTTTTTAGTAGAGTAAGCTTGCAGAAGTTTTTAACGGGTGTAGCTTTTCAAATTAACGAAATTGACATCAGTGAGCGATGGGATTCGTAGTACATATTAATCTAGTTTTAAGACACTGCTGTGAATGTGCTCAGAAAAGAAATAAACTGTCTATTTGCGTCAGCCTGTGTCGCTTTCTAATTCAGATAGAACGCGAGCCATAAAGATGTATAAAAGGCTGCACTGTAAATCGATTGAATTCAAATCACAAGTCGAAGCTCAACTATTGAAGTACCAAGCGATAAACCATTGCAGAGTCATGGAGAAGATCAGGTGAGAATTGCGCAAAAATCTTCACAAAACCTGTTAAAATATCTTTACATGCATGATATCTGAGCGTCTTCAGGCCTTACTCGGCTGAAGATAGTCCTAAACTTCCGCATCAAGTAATCTGTAAGTCCAATAAATCCCCAGGTCCTGAAGAAATTCCTGCCCGCGTGTATAGAGAACTATCCTGTGAAATAGCACCCTACTTGCAGAATATATTTATTAAATCCATCAACGAACACAAAGTACCCATGGACTGGAAAATTGCTAATGTCACTCCCATATTCAAAAGCGGTGATAAGGAACAGCCATCGAACTAGAGACCGATATCTCTTGCATCTATCTCTTGCAAAGTCCTTGAACGTATAATTGTATGTTCAGTTATGAGACACTGTCTATTCTTTGACGACGTTGATAATATTTTATGAAATCCGACATACTACGGTAGATCAGATCATGAGAAGAAAATTAGAGAACTAGACTGCAGAACGGACATATTTAAAATGTCATTTTTCCCACGAACGATAAGGGACCATAACAGCGGCCAATGAGATTTTTATCTAGGTTTGTCGATAGGTAGTGTAGCTCTTAGTAGTAGTAGTACTCCCTAATACTTGAATCCTTGTCTGTTACCTAGTACTAACAGCACGCCGTGCATGTTTTCTACATAAATCTTGAGTCTCTGTCGATTTGTTTAGTTGGAAAATACATTTATATTAATGGTCCCTCTCCATTGTGATATAATCTGTAGTGTAGTAGTGCATGCTTGTGAGGCTTCGCCTCGTGACAATCATTAGCGATTTATGCTAATGCATAATTAGTCGTCATTACACATACTTTAGCGTATAGTGTAATGCATGTTGGTGAATACTCACCCCCTGCCACACGCCTGAGGTGGCTTGCAGGGTATTTTGTAGATGCAGATGCTATTTCTGATGCTAATTCTTTGTAAACTCGGGCGGGAATTTGATAGGGACCGGGTAATATTTTTTTAAATTAATGGATTTCAGATGACTTTCTATTCCACGACTAGTGATATTAATAGACTGCATTGAGTGCTTATATAGCCTATGCATTGCAGCGGTGTTATTTGGAGAGCATGTTGTATAGACGCTTTGAAAAAAGGCGTTGAGGATATTTGCTTTATATAATTTGTTGTTCGCTCTTTCTCCTAGGTTGATCTTTAGTGATGCTACTAATGATTTGCAGCCTTTGGTGTGTACGACCAAAATACCTTTGGTTTATCCTCTAAATATTTGCCCAATATTTTATTTTTGAATTCCGTTAATGCTTTTTGAAAGGCCGCCTTGGCTGCAGTTTTCGCTTTCTTGTATTTTTCGAATAAATTCTTATACTCCTGTTCGGGGAGAACCTGACTTGCGGTCTTCATTTCTGCGTGCCAGATTCGTTGTCGCTTGAGAGATTTCCGGACGTCCGCATTATACCACCTAGGTTCAGTATTCACCTTTTTAAATTTGCTTGGTATTGCGCTAGTTATGGCTAGTCGTGTGATGCTAAGAAAAGTATTCCATGTATAGTCAGTACAATGGTTTTCACTAATATCACTATGCCGGTATCCACAATTTCATTCGATAACCAACTTTCTGTTCCTATTACTACATCAGCGTCCGTGCTCTCAATGAGATGGTGAAAATCAGCAACTGTTTTGTATACTATAGCAACCACTTGAACCTAGGGAACATGAGATCCCAGGCCCCTTCATTAGGGCACAAAGTAATACATTTCATATAAATATTTGTAATACTAGTGGGAACTTCGGAAAGAAAAACCACCTAGCACCTCGTGGTTCAGGCTTCGGCTTCGGATTTCGGCTTGATACTGGCATACGGAGAGTTAAAGGAAAAGATTATTTCAGCAGTAACATAAAAAATATGTTGATGCATGTGATGAAGGTCTAAGTGCATGTCTTGTGCGAAAAAAACCGCCCAGTTTTATGTATAAGGCTGTTTCTATCACTTTTTTAGAATTCAATCGATTTACAGTGCAGCCTTTTACACATCATTGTGGCTCTTAATTAGAAAACGACACAGGCTGACAAAAACTGGCAAATAGTCAGTTTATTTTCTTTCTGAGCACATTTACATCACCGAGTCTTAAAACTAGATTAATACTACGAATCCCAACGCTCACTGATGTCAATAAAGTTAACTTGAAAAGCTACACCCGTCAAAAACATTTGCAAGCTTACTCTACTCAAAAGAAAGGGATAATTTGAGGGGGGACCGCTGCGTTGTTGCCATATTTCCCGCTGTTTACGACCACGTTTTTAGCAATGTTCACAAAATTGTTAATTTTCATCGTAAAACGAGGATTAAAAGATGTACTTACTCGCACAATTATCGGGAGTGCGATGAAAATATTAATTTGTTGTTATATGACGTAGTTGTTAAAGTTTAAATTGTAGTGAGCACGGTTGGTTTTGGCGAGGGAGCCTCCCGCTGGTTGGGTCGAGGAGAGATGCCGGCGTTGGGTCTCAGAGCTCGGGATAGGGTTGGGGATTAGGACCCTCGCGAGCTTGGACCCTACCCATCTTGCAACTACCTGGTCTCTGCCCCACATATTCGAGTTTAACCGAGGAGAGGTAATAAGTTTGCATAATGACAGGGAAAAATGACTCGTTAATACCTCGATCGAGGCGCATATCTAAAATAGAAATGGACGAAAGAATAATTACCTTCCACCGCACGACCAAATAATCTTGCTCTTTTGCGCCTGCCCCCAGTCTCTTTCCATGTGCAGCAGTACTGCTCCAGTCACTTCCCCCTCTTATATCTTCGATGATCGCACTGAAAAAAATTAAGAAGCCGTGTAAATTCACATTGAACGTAATTGATACATTCGTAAGTTACATTCGGCAAACGTGGAGAATGAGCAATAATCAAGTTAGTATTAGGATTCATCTTAGCTAGTTTTCCTCTCGTCACGTTTTTACACAGCGCAGTTATAGTTCCGAGTGTCATCACTTTCGTTTTGCGAAAAAATATATCTAGTAGCCTTCATGTCACAATAGGCTATAACTTTAACGAGTTGAGAAACTAGAGCCAAGTATTTTAGGTATTTTATGCTTTTCGTTGTAAGTTTTAAATAAAGGTCCTGATACTAACTGTACACACGGGGCTGTAAATAATGTGATTTTGGAATTTCTTTCACCCAAGTCACAGCAACGGGCTAATTGTAAATAGTCAACAGATATCCACCTTTAATTTAAAATGACGCCTTATGAGTACTATTCGGGCGCAGCAAGTACTTTGCATATCTCTATTCATTCTGTAACCATGAAATACATACCAAGATCACTCGCTACATACAGGGGGTGAGTGTCCTCATATAGATTGGTGTTGCGCGAGGGTTGAACCATCCCTTATTGAGCTGAGATATAATATGGTTTTCTCACTTATTAAGGTGCCGTGTTAAGACGATCCATGTTAGCACATATCAGCACATCTCAGCATCCATTAAACATTGTTTCCATTCATTGCGTTTACAAATGATGTGGTACGCAGTCACGCGCACGGGTGTGGAGTTTTACACCGAAGACAAATTCTTCACGAATAAATTATTTGACTTGACCAGGATTGGAACTGATCTCTCAATCGCCGGTCAGGTGTGTTAGCCAGTCACATCACCAAGCCATCTTCATTCAAGGTGAACTTCAGCGGGGGTTTATGCGAACAAGAGGTTCTCGTCACCCGTCTACATTGCAGCACAGGAGGCGTGGTCGTGCATGATATGCCACAGTCGCGGAGAATAAACCCAACATTGTCGCTTTAGTACACGGGGTCTTCTAAGTGGTCGATATCGACCTCAAGGGGTCGATGAGGAGTTCTCCAGGGGTCGATTGATACAAGAGGGTCGAAGGGGGGTCGAATAATGTCGGGTCGGGGTAATGTTAATGGGTGGCTTTTATAAGATATAGGAACTATAAATTCTTTCGTTATACTGCTATGCGAGTTAACCTAATTTTTTACATCAGAAATGTAAAAAGTATTTAATATTTTTGTTAAATACTTCAACTGGGGGTCGATAAGATGGCAAATATTCTATGAAGGGGTCAACGGATTAAAATGTTTGAGGGCCCCTGCGTTAGGACGACTAACTGATGTATTTCCAATCATTGCATTTACATAAATGATGTGGTGCGCAGTCACGCTCACGGGTGCACGGGTTATTCAACGAAGACTGAAATCCGCCATAAAGAAATCATTTGACTTGACCGGGATTCGAACCCGGATCTCCCAATTGGCGTTCAAGTGTGTTAGCCAGTCGCAGCACCAAGCCATCTCATTTCTCGGCGAACTTCAGCAGGGTGCATAACTTCGGTGCACGATATCGAGTGCGCCAATTAACACGTCTAAGAATCTAACATAAGCTGATTTTAAATTTTAATAGAGTGATCCGTAAATTCATTTTCAAGAGATAATCCCTGATAAGTGCTTTTGTAAATCCTGACAGTTTAATATTTTAACAGATGCCTTGATTCCAAAATTAATAATGAGTTAAGAGATAATATCATGAAAGAGATTAAGTTCAAAGTATGTTTACTTCGTGCAATACTCTTTCTAATTCATAAGATTGCAATATCCGCGGTTAAATTTAATTAAAAACTAATGAAAATTCATGAATTATATCAGATTTCACGGACCTTGCATCACTTTCAGATTTATTTTAGGGTAAAATATTGCTAACGTAGATCTTTGGATGTGAAGTTTGTTTAACACTTTTCATTGACTTTATAAATAACCGGGATGAGATTATTCATGAACAATATAGACCTATGAATTAGGAAACCGCACCAGTAAGTTTCCCTGAATGTGACAAATCGTGCAATTTTTTGCATCAAGGCCTGTTTACATTACCTGTTTATATAGATCACTATTGTTACCCGACAAAATGTAATGCCGATGTTGTTCAGGACTATTTTCCATAAAACTTTGATTACCTCGTAGTTCAAAAATTATAATCCCTCCCTGAGAAGTGATTACCTACTGTCTAATATTACTTCATTTTTTTACACTCTATATTGACAATGTCCAACGATGGAAAAAGTCTTAAGGCTTAACTTCAACTCAATCAAATATAAAAACCTTCATACCGAAAGGATACGAACGATTCGTAGGCATGATATGCACTTTAAGTTAAACAACATCCGTTAACTGTCAGCCGTCGTAGCTCGAGAAATCGCTCCACCAAAAATATGAACACTTGACCCACGATTCCCGCTACCCGTGGTTCCCGTACCCTCGGGACTGGAACGACGGTTGAATGTTCCATTCCAACATACCAGTTTTCCCTTTTTGCGCTTTAGTCCTGATTTCCGAAGAACTGCTTCAGCGAAGGTGTGGTGTGATGTATTCATACTTCGTGCCGTATGTGCCTCCCCTCCGCCCTCCCTACTCCCGTCCTTAAAAACATCGCCCACCCACCAGCGCAGCGGTTACCTTCGTAAAAGCACCCACTCCTACATTGCGAGACGAAACCTAGGGATACCATAGGTTTTTACTAATGGTAACCTTCGGTAAATGCAAGTTAATTTGAGTAATTAAGAAAAAAGATGGCACTTGTCCTTCAAAAAATAAAGCAAGTATTTGGCTGTTGGTAATGCTTCCGAATGGCATTATTTGGGTAATATGAAGAGGCGAGTGATAAACTTGAAATTACTGAAGTTTTTTTTCTGACGAATCAAGTACAAATATTTATCTTAAAAAGTCATGGTCGCATTAAAATGTTGTAACAGACGCAGAAGCACAACCAAGCAACAGGTTAAATTAAAAAACAAGACAAAATTATCTGTGACAAATTGAAAAATGTTAACACCAAATTATTTGATGACCTTGTAGAATCTAGGCAATCTTCTAATTTAGTTATACGAGCAGGAAAAGCCTACGCGGCTTGTTTTTACGAAGATGCAAAGACTGAGCAAGTTAACAGCAATAATGCTGATAGTGGTTATTTTGCCTTTGGGAACGTGTTCAGATAAAAATAAGAGAAAAAAAACTGGCATGATATTGCAAACAGTCGGTCGTCTAGGCGTCAGCATACGGTCATGGATTCGTTTAGATCCCAAGGAACACATTTAGTTCTCATAAATCAGTTATAATAAGTTTTATGTTTAATGGAAAATTCCGGTTATGCCCGTAAGATATCAAACTTCATGTTACATTTTACAAAGGGTCAAAAATAAACAAATTAATCATTCACGGAGCACTTTTAAAGAGATTCTTTATTTCTCGCACTGTTCTTCAATCGGCAGAGCACACAAAGCATTCTGATTGTTTATAAATTTAGAAAACTGGTATTGGGCTTGTGTTACAGCACCAGACTTAACATACCGTTGGGAGGATCCGGAGGAAATTTTAAATAATACTATTAAATTTGGTCCGAAATGATTGCCCACTTTGGCTTATAACTCCATCTTAACTGATTTCTCTTGGATTAACGATAAAAAGAAAAGCCAGAAAGGTTCGCATCGGAAAGTGATTGTGAAGAAAGTGTTTAAAAGAGCTGTTTTCTGAAATGGCACAGGGAATAATAGAATATCATTATGATGACCACGTAGATCTCGTAATATGAAGGAATATTACTGAAAGCGTTACCGTTTAATATATTAACTATGTGATCCTCCAGATCCTGTCCTCTACGGTCATATGCAATAGCGAAAAATTTACCGAGATATAGGAACGTTCCGTGAATTTTTCCGAGAATATTTTAGTGTGTTTCGCAGAAATACGATGTTGAATTTAAATATAAATGGGATGTACACCTGATGAATTTATATCCTGCAACACTTTTCCGGCTCGAGGGCCCAAACAAGCATTAATTCGAGAGGTTTTGTCCAGGGAAGCACTATCCCGTATTCCTTACGTATGATAGGCATGTGATAGTTCACCTCGATAGGAGTAGGCTGGGAGTTACGATTTCGCTAAAATTAAGTTTTTATTTTATAAAAAGTCCTACAAAGAAATGAACTGCACATTCAGCTCCAATGCTGCAGCAGCTTTGTAACGGCAATTTGTGTTAAATTATTTGGGGAAGCATTAATTCTGTCAGTGACACAACACGAGCGAGTATCTGTCATTGATTAGTTAAGGACATTCCGTATAACACTGACGCATTTTGACATCAATATGACAAGTATTTGAGTACATTAATGGTTTAAATAGCTTATATATACCGGAATATAAGAGAAATGTGCTTTGATTAGCTTTGTGCAATCAATAAAATCTGTAGCATTGAGAAAGAGCACAATTGTTTTACACTTTCACTGCAGTCTAAGCATATTCACGTATGAGGCCTTGCCTAGATGAGATATCCGTTAAAATACGCGTCTTGTTAGATAAGGAGTGTTAATCACGAAGGATTTCTACAAGGAGGAAAGAGGATGTGAAAAATTGAAATTATTTATTAGTACGATTATTGTATGAAGATATTGTAAAAGTAAGAAAGAAAGTTTGCTCGGGTTTCCTGGCGCTACCGTATGAGGTACCGAGCCAGCTCATTGGAACCCACTTCCGGCATTCGTCAAAGAGGAGACGAAGGCCGATGGCCGGTCCATCACGCCACTCATGCAGGTCTCCAACAGATCTCTGCAGAGAGATACGTCATACTGTGCCATGTTGCAGTGCCCTTCAAGCAAGGGAAACACTGCCTTCGGAAAAAAGTAAAGAAAAGTGATTGCGGAGTTTACATTTATATGGAATTTCGATAAAATTTTGAAACTTACGAAAAGAGAATTTGAACATTTTCAGCACGACGGAATATGAAGTACTCCACGTTCTTCATACCCCATCGCGAATGTGACAAAATATCAAGCAATGCTATTCAGTGCTTGATACTTTATTACATTGACGTAACGGAATATTAAGCAGTCCACTTGCACATAATACCTCGTTACGTTACGATGACCTGTACCTATGCATATTGTGTGTTTCGGTAATTTATTGGAACCAGTCACTAATTGCCTACCTATATTTCATCGGCTACAGTCACTTCAATTTCTCCCTCCAATTCTCTAAGTGAAGTTAGTGCCTCTTAAGCCACGACGGTGGCCCTACCGCGAAGGATGCCTTGTCTAAATCTAACGCAGAACCCTACACACTTCACCTGTGTGCGCAAAATAGATGGATAGATGGGAGATTGCGCGAAAGAGCCCTCTATCCAACTTCATGCGCACGGAGAGGAGTCGAATCCCTACCTGGGTATTTACAGCAAGGTCCATCGGTGGCAGCACTGCGTAGCTTTCCATCGCCGATCCCTCGGTGCACACGAATATCAAACACTTTGCACCAATTCACAATCACTAGAATGGCCATGCACTATAAAGAAATCACAGTAACACTTTCTTCGTTACACTTCACACACCAATGCTGGAGCGAAGGATCTTCTTTCTTGTAAGGAAAAGGCCGTCTCCTTCAGCAGTAATGGTGGCGATGAGTGTTTAGTTCACGTAATGTTTTTAACATTTGAGAATTTTTGTGGTTATTCTTATAGTAATATGGTGGCAACTCAGCAATGAAAGGGGCGCAAGGAGAACTATATTTTTAAAATAAGTATCCGTTAACGGATGAACATTAAAATTACGGCCTATTTTAGGCATGGCAACAAAAGTTTGAAAAGAGACGTGAAGAATCGCGAAGGAATGGAGATGTTTAAAGAAGAGGGCAAGATACTGGGTCACGAATAAGAGATGATGAATGTTATGAGCAGAATATTTTAGTTAAGGAAATTTAGGGGAAATAGGCAAATGAAGATATTAGGCTCATAGGCATAATAATACGAATCATTTAACGACTTCCTATTAGAGTTACGTTAAACAGGTACCTCGAAGACCACATTACGAGCCTGTACACCATGGGATGAGATTGCGAGTACCATCCGAGAAGAAACATCCAGAGGACTGGTATAGTCGAGGAAAGTGTGAATATTTCAGCTCGATTTTTATACCCTAGGCTGAAATCTTATGGGATTATAGGAATTTGAATAAGTGAAACTCACTGATGATGATTGTGAAGCCTTGATTTCCCTGCAAATTAACAAACAGCCAAGGGTGCAACACTAAGACAATGTCTTACTGTTATCAAGGGTGCCAGTAAGTTAACAGCTCTGGAAAATGCGAATCGGCATCATTTGGTTTAAAATAATTTGTACATTAAAATTTTAACTTCCCTAATTACAGTAGGGAAGAAATACCAGCAACAAAAGGAACTCCTTTGAATGCATACGCCAAGAAAAAAACACTAGGAAACTTTGAGAGGGAATGTTCAGCTAAATCTAGCACCAAAGAAGACAAGATATGTGACTAAATGTGAGGTTAGTGATGATCCTTCGCTGAGAGCCAGTCCTGTATAAGGAGCCAAGCACTGGGTGACCCACGTGATAAGTAGAGAGAGTTCAGAAATGAAATCCCAGGAAGAAATAATCGAGAATCAAAGGAAACTAGTAACAACCTGCATTCGTTATGAGTGAATTTGGTTTCTTGGAAATCAGCCAGTGGAAACAGTTTACCTCTGAAAGAGAGAAATGAAATCATTCAAGTGTATTCAACTATGACACGAAAGTTACAAGTAAAAATATGGTGGTGCTTAATGAAGAGTCTTTTTGCGAATTTCGCACGTTGAAGTCACCATTCATAGAATCATTATGTTCCACGCGTGAATACTGCGACTATCAATTAACTATTCAAAAGGCACACATTTAATTTAACATTATCACACTATATTTTACATTTGTTACACTCACCTCTTCAACGCCGGATGGCCGCTGCTGTTCCTCGCTCTTGACTTCCGATCACAGACTATTTTACGAATTTCACACACCACAGCCCAAAATATCTAACACGTCCTCTTCATAGTGAGCCCCGGAACATAAAGAATTTTTAACGACGACGTTTCACCTTATATACGACGAAACGGCGAGAAAGAGGAGGGGGTCATAGTAGAGGTTTGGCATTTTCAGGCAAGGTCTGCTTTGCACGTATGCAGAGGGCGTAAGGTGAGGAGGTCAAAAAGGTTGTTTTTCGGAAAAGAAGAGAGGTAGGAGGGGAACAGTGCAGTTTGTAGAATGAGTGATGGAGGGTGAGATAAGAGGAGATACGGGGAGGGAATGGCCCCCAGAGGTGGAGACCCGCACCGAGGTTCGAATGGGGTACTTTAAGGCCCACCGCTCAGTCGTCCCGACGAAACTCACCGCCCGTCTTAACTCATCCACTTTTCATAAGGCCGTGGTTGACTGCTGAAATACAAACTGTCAGGTATTGTTTCGGCGTGGTGAAGCCCAACTCTCGTGCGGTTTAAATCGTCAAGGTGACGCAACTACGTCAATGGCTAAGAAAGTGTGAATGCGAAGAAAGTCGTTGGGCCGTATTCGTGTAAGTGAACGTATATGGTAAGTCAACTGGCCAGCAGACTTCTATTAAATAATTAGTTAGCTAAAGTGGCCAACGTGAGCCCAACAAAAATATCTATTAGGATCTGAATAAAAATATTTCACTTGTGAATGAATGTAATTTTAGAAACTTTTTTAACATCGGACAATATTTCATTATCGCATTATTTTTCAATATACAATGCACATTTTTTCATTGTTATGTATCCGATCCCACCTTTTTTTCGATCTCTTAGAAAATCACGTTTCCATATTATCTTTCCGATTATTCCGTTTTCGTATCTAAATCACTGTTTTTTATTTATAATGGAAAATATAAAGAGTAATTGTTACTCTCCTCATCACAATACGGACACTAAAACAATTATCTTAAAAACGTGCGCCAACGTGGGCTTGAAAAACGTCAACGTCAAACTATAAGTTTTACTTTGACTTTTATACACTTTTACAACGTAAAACTTTGTTTTATGTTGACTTAACTGTATGTAAGTAAATATTTTACGCTTGATTGATAAAATTTCACGTAAAAAATTTCAATAATTTTACCATATTTTCTAATTTCAATTGCATAATTTTTGATTTTGCGAATTTAACCAAAATTATTTTTCCGCCTGTTAGAAAATCATGTATATAATTCTCTGATTTTCGTTTACATCGCATGATAGCAATTAAAATATGTTTATTTTATGTGAGGAAAGTTTTGAAATGCTGGTTAGAAACCTAAAATTGACGCGTTGCCCCCACTTTTTCATTCCGTTTTAGTTTAGAATATTGCAGAAAAACAAGCCAATATAAATGTCGCATTTTTTCATTCTCCGTAGGCCTGGTTAAGGAGATGTTTTTTTTTATTCATGATATTACTTTTATTTTGTTTCAGTACTTAACGATAAGGATATATGAGTCATGCTTGATAGCGTCCTACGTTTATACGCTTTCAAAGAAATAGCTTTAAGTGTCAGCTTTGTCGGTACTATTAATGAAGACTTAACTATATTCCTCTTTAAATGACTACTGTTGACTATTTACTCCGAAGTTCCCTAGCGTAGGATAGGCATGATATTTGTTTTCGTCCAATAATATGCCTATTCTCTTTTCTTTCAGGGCCGTCGAGCTCAATGCACTATCTTATTTGATTTTCAATTTTGAATTTTTGAGGAAACTTGATCTATTTTGAGTTGAATGGCAGCTGATAATTACTGTAGTAAAGAAGAAATAGTAAAATAACTGTGGTTATAAGTCCTTGCCAGTTTCAAATCCCAAAGATAATACTCATGAATATGTGCTGAAAAAGTTTCCCACGCAAAATTCGCGAGAACTGTGGTGATTGCTACGTGGCGATAGCATTTACTTCCAAAAGTGATATGATTTGTCCTGCGAAACCTTTTAAAATATGATGAACGCTGATTTAGAATAATTTGTGTTCCTCTTCAGGATTGATAAAAAATAGTCAAAATATTTCTATATCACTAAATAGTCAAAATATCTCATTAGAAGAAGACATCATTTGTTTTCATCCTTCTCTTCCTACTTCGTTAGATTAATTTGGAATGACCAACTGCCGAAAAATCAATAAATAGTATATTCAAAGGGTTTTGATCAATAAGAAATGTGAGTTCTTTGACTAATATTTTTCGATTTCATGGATCGTGGAACCAACATACTTGTTCTCTTTTCCAAGATAGGGATTTAAACAGATTTAAACAGAATTAATGGGAAAACCCTCTGTTTCGATCAAAGAAAAGTCTTCAGCGTAGGAAAAAAGTTAATTTTCCGGGGATTCCTACTAAAGAGAACATTGTTCTTATCATTGAACCAAATTCTAAGTATGTTGACTATAAATCTCCGGAAAGTGGAAACGCTGTTGCTATATCATGTATCATTTTGACTTTTTCATATCTTGAAAATAATATG
Organism: Pyrrhosoma nymphula; assembly: GCA_963573305.1. NCBI lineage: Eukaryota > Metazoa > Arthropoda > Insecta > Odonata > Coenagrionidae > Pyrrhosoma > Pyrrhosoma nymphula. Next base: position 135,833,396 of record OY754332.1, on the reverse strand, counting down.
AAAAGTCTGGAATCATTGTGTTTTGATGAGACCACGGCTAATTTTGATTTAAAAATAGGAGTCACTCATTTATGGCGAAGAAACTGGTCGAAACTAATGAACACACATTCTGCCTGCGGTTTTTCACAGGAAGCATTGCGAAAACGTCGGATTCTCATGATTATAATAGTTTCTCAATTTCATGAGTATAAAAAAGTCGTCCATGTATTGAAAGTATCATAATATCTGACCAAATATACTTAAAATATGCCAAGAAAATAAATGAGGTAAATGTCCAGCAAAATTGACTTTAGTGAGTGCTGAAATTTCGAATTCTAGATGGTTTCCTACTGCTGATTCCATTCTTCGTGTGTGCATATCACCAGAATCCCTCTGAAAGGTTTACAATACAGTCAAAATACTTGGTGAACCCGGTTTACGTCACCATTGTATCTCACTCTACATGGAGCTGAGGATTTCTTCATTTTTATATTTTTCTTTGCGCATTTGGGGCACATTAGATAACCTCGTATGCATTTGAAACGTTCTATTTAACTCTCACGTACGCATCAACCGAAACCAGGAAACAATGAATAGTTTTCCTTATGCATAACTCCGCAGGTAAGGCAATAGGCATCTTCTCGCAAAGACACTCATGGCAGTTCACCGATAGGTTAGATAGAATTCGAATTTGAATGCAAATGCATTTGCAGGAACTTAAATTATTTCTTTGTGAGAATTTCCATAGATATTCTCAATATTCCATGAAGTACAGGAGGAAGGAATACATCGATGGGATATTTAAGACATGCTCAACTGTCACTCAGATATCTTGGGCAATGAATTTGAACAGAAGCACAGTACATTGCTGGCTTAAATGCTTCAGGGAGGGAGATGAGACGATGGCAACACGACAAAGAAGCGGATACCAAGATGCACGTCTCAAGATGATGACAGCAGCACTCGTTAACACCCTAATCGCAATTCTCTTACTGTTGGCGGGGCGGCTGTGATGAAGAGGACATAAAACTAAAATTACAGCACCCGCACAATAAAAAACCGCCTCCATGAAGCCAGTTTGAGAAATTTCAGACCGGCAAGAAAAACTATAAACGAAACTACCTAATTAAACGGTGGTGTTAGATTTTACTCATTCAAATATGAATATAAACCACTAATATTGCAATATCATAGCTTTTATCGATGATAAAACTTGAGAATCGTGGAACTCACCGGACCCGAATCTATTACAAATCTTTTGCGAATTATTGGTCGAGAAATGGTGATTATAAATACTTACACTCTTTGCTTCTAGTTAAAATTTTGTAAAAAAAATTAACTTCCATCATCAGTAAATATCTTCAACTAAACTTATTTATGGCTGCTGGAATGCATGATACGTCAAGTAAAATTATTTAAAGCGGTTACCTTCTCTACTTAGGAGCATAATAAATCAACAATTCAATAAAAGCAATCGGTCATAAGAAAGCTAAAATATTATTCTTACTTTCTGTTTTTGGCTATTTTTGCGTCGTTATTAAGTCATTAGTATTTGCGCATTTACGGCTTATAAAGTTGCGTAATCATTGAAATTCTTCCTCCATCCTTGAAAAATGCATTGAACCTACGTTGTTTTCACGATCAAAAAAGGAAACCCTCCTTATTGGTGGTGTCTTGACAAGCATCGCAGGTTACAGTGAGGGCAATGGTCAACGGGCAAATACCAGGACCTTGACAGAGTGCGAGAGGAAGAGCGAGGCTTAGAGGAGTAAGGAAGGAAATGGAAAGAATGCAGAGGAAACATATGCGAGAGAGTTCAATGACACGTTTCAAATGCATGCAAGGCATATCTAATATGCCTCAGTTTGGAGGCCAGTGCGAAAAACATTCAAATGCATGGATGCGGCCAGTAATCCGTCAATGATTTCGACGATGAGTTCTCTTCTCGACTAAACCTTACTGTGTTCGAATTTCCCTCGTCGTTGCCGACACCTAGGAATAATATGCCTTCAGGGAAGAAGCTCATTTTTCTACGGAGAGATTTAGCGGTTCTTCGTTTGTGGGCAAAATATTTATTTCCCCCCGAGTACGTCACACTAGTGATTAGGATTCTTTTTCAATGCTCACTCTACTTGTCACCTTTCGATTTACGTTCCACAACACAAAATGCGTGCGCGAGACGGGATTAAATCCCACGACCATGGGCTTGTCAAGCCGACAACCGAGAATGGTATTCAGTTGTAGTCAGTTATATCCTGCGTTCTATGTTTTCTTTGACTGTTTATATTCTTGATGTTTAACATTTTAAAACGCAGGTATGGTAATAGAAACAGGGAGCTACTTTACTGAGTATTAAGTAAATAGTGAATTTTTTCTCCAGAGCGCGAAAACAAGAGATTTAACAGGTCGGATGGTGTGTTTGCAATGATGAAATGCCTTTAAGAAAGCACTACCAATACATCCAATGATAATTATTTAGACATTATCGGAAGTGCCATGGAATAAAGCAACTAACGGTGCTCGAAGGAGCAAATGTTTTCACTTTAAAGACCGCCCGAATGTGACAAGGAAAGTACACTCCAACTTGAAAATCAAATTTTGACATTTATGTAAGAAGACACAAAGGTCACAATATAGTGATATCGGCTACGATTTAAATCTTCGTTCATTTAACTGGGGCACCTAGATTGTTTTTAAATCAATAAATCGATGCCCTAGTCAAGTAAAATTCAATGCGCTTGCAAGCCTTTCAAAAACCCTTGCTGCTAGTAATGCACCCAGAAGAAATGAAGTGATAGGTTTTTGGGCTGTCAGCCTTCCTCCCAGCGGAGGCAGTCTCCCTCCAAGTCAATGATGAGGATGATGACACCAGTGACTATTAACAGGAAGAGAGTAGTTGAAAACATACATAAATTTGCTTCATTTTTTTAGAGACAAGCGCCATCTATTTCTCATTACATCTCATTCTAAACTTCCTTTTCCCGATAATTACCTCAATAATAATCTTTAATATTTTCGCCGATGACGACTCGCAATGTAGGGGTTGGGGGTTTAAGGAATGCGATCGTTGCCCTGGAGGGTGGGCGATGTTCTCATGTGGGATAGGAGGGGGCGATAAGAGGGGAGGGGAGAGGGTTCGCATGCAGGAGGGCGTATGAGGTGATCCACACCTTCGCTGAGCAGTTCTTCGGAGCACGGAGCCCAGCCGGAAAAGGGAAAGCCAGGTGATTGGAATTGAGCATTCAACCATCGACATGTTTCGAGGGCACAGGAACCTACGACGGTGGCGGGAGTCATGGCTCAAGTGACCATATTTTTAGTGGAGCCATTTTTCGGCCTATGATGACTGACAGCGAGTGGAAAGGACGGATGTTGCTCACCTTGATGTGCGTACCTTTCCTAAGTGTCACTCGTGTGCCGGCGGTATGAATATTTTTATTGAAGTGTAAACTTCTTTTGGCCCGTTGGGCACTTTTGGCATGGGGGAAAAAGAGCAAACTCGCGTCACGTACATTCAGATTCTTCTTTGCGGGACCCCGCTTAGCATGCCGAATCTAAAATCATGAGAACGCTAGTTATTAACAGGGTAGGACGGAGTAGAGGTTAATGTTGTCGTCCCACGTGCCGAAGGTCACAGGATCTATTCTTAGTGCTCGATTCTTTTTTTTGAGAATTATTTTGACAATTTGAATCGTTTCTTGACAATTTCTTTCAGATTTGGTTCTGATCTTCTCAAAAAGTTTTTTTTTCGACAAATTTGTTGGGGAAAAATGGTTTTTCATAAAAAATGGGTGTAATAAATTAGAAGCTATTGCCAAAAGAAAAGAAAATGTTTTGTCTCATGCGGAATTTTGCACACCTATGTGAATGTCTTTGAAAAACTAAGTTTTTAGCTGAAGAAAAATATACGTCTATCCTAGAACGCCTTGTCAACCATCACTTCTTTCACGCCGTAGAAGTTGCATAATTTTTCCCTAATCATTTTTGTTGCACCATTGGTATCATGCCATGCTTTTGCGCCGCAAATATAATGCCATGCATTTTAAGCAGAGTCCTACGTCATGACTGTAGTAAAATTAAGCCTGGTAATTTTTAAGCAATAATAAAGAAATTGTTGGGTTCTGAACATGGATTAAATAGAAAAAAATGGGCAAATTAAACTGCTAAAAGACTGGAATGGATGATTATGTGACCAAACTTTAAAATAAAAGTGAAGTTTTCGTTTCCTTATCTCATCATTACATTAGAAATCCGACCTTAAGATCAAATTGGAGTCACAGTTTTAAACTTTATTGTGCCGTTTATTGCTAAATTCATATATGTATTCAAATCACCCTATTGTTTACGTATAGGTAGGGCCACCGAAAAATTGTATATAAAAATCATCAAAAGCTGTGTTTAAAAATGACAAATACGGTAAATAAAATCATTGTAAAGAGGTTTAATTGTGTTTAATTTCGGGAAAAAGGAGTCTAAAAGGAAAGCTATTTTTAAATATATGTTCATTAAAGACTTCATACCAATTGGAACAAACAGTATAATGGTACATTTGAGATCCAATAAAGAAGTTAGGGCTACCCTACACAACGTCAAACACGGAATCTCGACTGCTTGTAATGGGGACGATGCCTCAAAAAAACTAAAATATAGCAAAAATCCTTGTCGCAATTTATATCTCCAGTCGGAGACAACTTGAGAGAGTACATCAGTCGAGAACGATAAGCAGAATTTTCGGATTGGTTCCTGGAATGAAGAAAGGCAGTGGAATACTTGATAACGTGACAATGGGGATGAGGAGAATGGATCTTGATGTTTTAGGTATCAGCGAAATGAAAAGGCCCGAAGAAGGTGAATTCTGGAGCGGCAGCTCCACTCTGGATAAACGAATGGAAACGCATATCTTAGTGTAATTCTCAGGAAAATTAGCGGTATGCGAGTGAAAAGCTATTTTCAATACAGTGAAAGAATATTATGTTTAGACTAGAAACAAAACCTAAAGACACTGTAGAGGTACTAGTAAACACACATGCCCACGTCAGATTATGAAGACGACGTCGTAGAATATATGTACGAAGGAATAGAAGAATTGATAAGGAATGTGGAAGTGGAATTAAGAGGGAATGTGAAATTGGAAAGAAAAATCAATTATTCTTAGGCTCAGGAATGTGGTTTTTTGGGAAGGGCAAAAAGTAAGACAGTAGAGAAGTACCTATGGTTTTGGGAAAAAAAACCCTGGAGAGGGAGACGGAATCCTGAGATGAAATACAAAATGGCCTCATCTTCTCAAACGCATTGCATGCTAACCATCCCCTAGTAAGATAAACGTGGAAAATGGCAAGATACTGAAGAGGCTTCAAAATTGTGTTTATAATAGTGAAACAGTCATTTAAAAATCTTGTTAGAGACAGTAAGAAATTCCCTGGTATGTATATTGACAGTGATCACAACTTGGCCATGATGAGACGTCAGCTTATGTTTGAAAGACTAAAATGATCAACAAATATCACTGGCTGGTGGAGAGACTGGAGTAAACTGAAAACATATTGGCGTATGAAATTACTCTAGACAAAGCAGAAAAGGATGGAAACCATACAAAAGCAATGGAAAAGAAATAAAAAAAGGAATTCTTTTGGAAAATGGAATTCTTTACTGTCGGCATAGATACTAGCAACATATTAAAAAATGAGAACTAAATTGCCTTTTGCAATGTCGGATATATAAAGTGACTGCCCTAATTAGTCTCACCCTCGATTAATGATGACGTTGTTATTTTCTTGTCGAAGGGTGAAATTCGTTAGCCTAGATATCGATATTGTACAGCCAATATTTTCACCCTCTGGTATTCTCCACAGATTTAGTCTTATCGTAAAATAATATCTTCTGCATAAATTTGAAACTTGACGCATCATGATTTTAAACTTAGCCTTACGACAGCCGCAGAATTTTTTCGCGGCTCTTACTCCATACCTTTTACTTGCTGCACAGCCTATAATCCTCTGACTTTTAATGGTTTCTTGACTATTTCGTATTTCCATCCTTGCTCTAAGATGCCTAAAGCGTACTCAAAAAGTAGTCGAAGAAAGTGGAATAATGAGAAATCATGTGTTTTTAGTGGGTTATAATTCTTGAGATGGAGTATAAATTCCATTGTCGAAAGTATATCATATCTTGTATAGGTTTCTGCCACTCGTAGTATGATTGTATCAAACCTACCTCAGCATCCATTGTTCAGTTAATGTTTGGTGCACTGTGACTTGGCAGCAAAGGATATGTTGTCATAACGATGGTGCCGAAATCGTAAGTTTGTGGTCTAATAGATCGCAGTTTTTTTGGGAATCGAAAAACGTTTCAGATTTTGTCAGAAAAAAGATTAGCTTCGAACTTGGTGAAATGGAGCGGCCACCCCTCATTGAAACACAGGAAAATGCAATAATAATTGCTATTTAATGAAATACCGGGGAATACTCGTTAGTTGTGCATAATAAGGGAATTTCATCTTGACAGGATACTAGTTGTTAAAATTAAAGAACACCAAACGAAATTTTATTGGTCCAGGTGCACATGCCTACAAGTAGCCATAGGGAGGAAGAGGTAAGTATATGTGGTTTACGATTGAGCTGAAGATATTATTAGAGAAGTCACGAGAAAGAAAAACCTGTTAATAATTGGCGACTGGAATGCAGGTGTCGGGGAGGGGAGGGATAGATATGAAGTCGGAGAGTGTGGGTTAGGGGCTAGAAATGACCGGAATGAGATGGCAGTTAAATTTTTTAGTAGAAATTAATTAGTAATTGCAAACATTTGGTTTAAAAATCACCCAAGGACATGAAAAATAGCTATCACAGAAAATACCGTTTGATACAGAGAGACATAAAATCATCATGCTTCATGACTTATTATGGTTAGGCAGAGATTTAGGAAAAGGAACAGTGCCAAGAACTCGCGAAATTATTCGGAGGCGGCTGCGGACTCATGTGATAATTTAGATATGATGAAATGTGTTCTTATATTTACAAGACTTTGTAAATCTGGAGGATGAAGAGGTGGCACGTGGTGATATGGAAGAAAAGGAGGGAATGCCACGAGCAATTGGAAAGAAACGAAGCAAAATACATGGAAGAATAAACAATCAGGCAAAGCATGAGCGGCAGGGAAACAAATAGGATTAATGGAACCAATTAGTATGAGCGAGCAATGAGCCACAAGGAAATGATTAGGAAAATAGAGTAGAGAACGTATTGGAAAAACTTCATAATTTAAATCGGCAGGAGAAGATATAAGGGATTAAATAATAAAATTAGGCTAACAACAAACCGTATGAAGAACAAATGGTGGAAAGGACAATGCAAAGAAATGGAATAGTAACAGAGAGAAGGGAAAACGGGTGCGCTATAAGTTAAAGTGAAGGTGTTTTCGGGCCGCAAGAGCAACGGATAAGGGCAGAACAGGTAAGATATTAATCAAGCAAGAAGATATTGAAGGTAGGTGGAGAGAAGCAGTAAAGGAGCTTCACGACAGCGGAAAGGGAAACGTGAACTTAGGTATAGAGGGAGAGGGATTGACGGATAGGAATAACCTCGGCCCGGAGATAATCGACAACGAAATAGAAAAGGCATCAAGATAGATGAAGGCAAGAAAAGTCGTGGTGGTGGATATCATACCTTCGGAGTTAAATAATTATTTAGGCAATAAGAGAGGGCTAACTTTTTCCGAATGTTCTCGTCGGATCTACGAGGAAGGGGTATGGCCAGAGGATTTCGTGAAAACAGTCCTGAATGCGAGGCATGTAGAGCTATAAGTTATATTTTTACCCAGAAAAAGCGTTACTTAGAATAATACTTAGGAGGTTAAAATATGAGCTAATTGATTCTCAAGTATCTCAAGAAAACAGTGAGAGAGGCTCTGGAGAAGATGGATGTTGATATGGCAGTGTGAGGCCAGCTGATAAAGTCGATTAGATTCGCGGACGACCAGGCTTTGGTTATTTTATCATCTAAGGGAGTTTTAGTAGATGCAGGCTTTAGTAGATGCATTAAAAATTCATTTCGGGAAATATAAATTATAGATAAGCCATAAGGTGAACAAAATTAACGATATTCTTATGGAGAAAGAAATCGAGGTTGGCCATAAACTTAGGAGAGCAGAAACTAGAACTAGTAGAGCAATTTCATTGCTTGGGTTGTACGTTTGTAGACAATGTGTATGGTAGCAAAGGCACTGGGATGAGAATATCGCTAGCGAAAGAGGCATTCAGCAATAGGAAGCCCTGGGTAGGAATATGACGAAGAGTTCAGTATGGAGTTAGCATTGCATGAGAAAATGCTGCAGGCGTTGGAGATGTAGGTGTGGAGGAGAATGAAAAATTAATAAAAATAACAGATTTTAAGGACAGGATAGAGGATGGTAGGATACACGCTGAGATGAAGGATCGTAATGTAATACTATAGGTAGATAGGGCCTTTTATATCTAAACATCTGTAGGAAACTTCCATTTAAACCTATTTCAACCTTAGGATTATTTGAAAATAATGTAATGCAACCAATTAAACTCAGTACTTTGGGGTAAGTTGCAGCATTAACGTTGGAGGTAGTCACCCCATGTGGAATGAAATTGCTGTGAGAAAATTTAAATGGCGAATAATTCCAGACTTATAACTTCTTCATTGTATACTTCACTCAATCGTGATAAATCTTTCGGGTTACAGATGTTAGGTCAACCTTTTGATTTAAAGAGGTTATCTGCTAAAGATGCGAGTTTACAGGTTGAATAAGTAGTCATTATTAAAAGTGACGTGGCGGTATCTGAAAGGTGTAAGACACCATAATTGGTTGAGAGCATTAGCAAATTCAAAGAAAATCTTAAAAATGATCGGGTCGTCGTGTTACAAAGTCATCAGTCACTCGCAAGGGACTGCCGTGACGTAGATGTTACGTCATGAGCACGGAACGTGTTAAGTTAATTACGCAAGAGAATATGATTGATGTAAATATTTATTGAACGGCATTTATTTTTCTTTTGAAATTCATTTAATTTCCTTAATCCTATTCCTATTCTTTTTTGGTCACATAACTCTCATTTCTCCTTTAGCACCTAGCTAATGGACGTTGAACAAAACTTTTACCTATTGGTGTTTTAGTAAATATTTTAAGACTCTGAATGTGCTAAAGAAAAATAAAGATATGACTGAGCCACATGTTTCCTTCATTGGTTATTATTACCTATAATTTTAGGATTTGTCATTGAACTAGAGCTAAGAAATTAAATGCTAAGACTAGATTTACCGTCCCTTTGTCATATGCAACATTTTTAATATCGGTCTCTTAAGCGTAGAGACCGTAGATTGTTAAACCATAAAATGCGAAACGATGGGTTTCAAAAAAAAAAGTTTCCCTCATTAAGGAAATAAATATAAACAGTAATTTTTAACTTCGTATATGTCATTTATTTACATTTATCCGCGAAATTGCATGTCTCATTAATATTTCTTTCTTAATACCTCCATTTTCCGGAGAATAAGCAGAACACTGCATTAAACATCATACGTACTATCCTGTTTCTCATGAATAAGCTGAGGTCATTTAGGCACAAAAAATGAAGAGAAAGGCACTAAACATTTCAAAACGGGCACTTAAAATAGGCGCTTAAAATATTTGTTGCATTTCGGACGAGTCTGTCGGTCCTGGAATCCCAAAAGGCCAAGCCGGTAATCAGGTTTACCAGGGACCAGACAGACAGAACTTGACATACATCTATGCCTTGGGTGGTGAAGTACCCACCCAGGCGGTAGTCGAACTCGTAATCCCAAGATTAGCAGGAGAAGACTTTACCCCGCCGCCTCCGTGACCGGCTAGAAACGTAATGCGACTTATCGCCACAAAGAGGCATCTGAAATTTAAAGGTTGGGCTAAAATACACGATTACTTTTTGGAGAAACTGATGGAGAGGATAGATGATAAAACTTAAAATAAAATTAGCTTATAAACCAAAGAAACATAAAATACAAAATATTTACTTATTTCAAGTTACATTACATCATTTACAACAACATATTTCTCTAAATGTTCTCCTGTAAACTGATGCCGAGAGTCAGTCTGGATAATTCTATAGTATGAAAAACACCTCTCAATCTCGCATGAGGTGATAGGGCAATAATTAAATGATGCAATGATTCTGATGCAATAATACAATGACTCTGATGTCTTCTTTGCTCCTGGAGCATCTGAAGTCTCTGATAAAGTGTTTGAAATTTTCTGGACATCTTTCCAACCAGGAATCCTTTGCATAACTTTCTTGAATTTTCGAATCAAGGCTTCTCCCTCATCAATTGGTATATTAATAAGTTCACTTTCCACTTTTATAATTTTTCCACAACTGCCACAAGGAGTAGTTCTCTTGCCTCTAGCGATGATATGGTTGATGGTAGTCAACCAAAATTGCATCTGATAAACGTAGGATCTGAGTTGACATCGAGATTCAACTCTGCTTTGGATTTGAGAATGCAGTTTCATTCTTCTTCATCCATATATTCTCCTACTCATGCACCATGATGGCTGAAATTACTTATAGACAGAATTATTATGTAGCATAAAATATGAGCGAAATCGTTTAAAATAGCGTACCTTAAGTGGGTGAAAAAGACGTTCGAACTGATGTATCGGAGGCGAACATTATTCCTGTCACATACCTCACAAATTTCAATAATTTTATCTGCAGAGTACAATGCAGTATTTAGACATGTTCCCCACAGTATCAATACTGGCTGTGAAGGCAGAGCAACTTCGGGCAGTATCACTTTTATCTCATCAATACTGCGGTGCCTTCAAATACAAGTTTTTGGCAATTGAAACCATCGCATGTACGCATCACGTAAAACTACCATAGCAGTTTTTCTACTCTTTAAATAATAAAATGGATGATATTTATTTATGAATATTTAATAATATTATTTTATCCTTGATAGATTAAAAAAGAAACTGAGATAAGAGACTTGCTCTGCACTAAAGAGAAGTTTTGTGACGTTGAGAAGAATATTGCTTTTTTAGGCCCTTAAATAGGCAATATCTGCGGATAAGGCATAAACAGGTAAAACATTCCTTTTTAGGCTGTAACAAACTGCCTTAATTTCGCCATAAATGATCCTAAATAAACTTATAGCTTCATAAAATTGGTTTCCTGAGTAAAAGAAAAAATAGGCATTTTAGGCAATGTCCTCAGCTTACTCATGATAAACACTTTATTCTAGAAAGCGACTCTTTCAAATCACGTTTACCATTTAATTGGTTTATTGATACATTTCTCCTGGCTCATTCTATCTCTAAATATTCTTCGCCATAATTTAATAAACATAACTCTCTATGACTGAACTAGGCTTGGGCAAAAAATATCGATATATAAAAAACTCGATATATTTTTTAAAATCTATCGTTAATTATCGGCGATATTTTTCATGTCGATATATCAAAAATTTATTTTTTTTTCCGAGTATCAAATTCGATATATTTGTTTAGCACGTCACCGTTGTAAATTTGTTCCTCCAGCTGCGGTGTCTAGTGCTATAACGAAAATAAGTGATGATATTCGCTTAGAACATAGGCGAATGAGACAACGTTCTCCAGAAGTACGATCTGCGCAAACAGAACGAGAAAACGCTGATAGAAGTTCAATTTGGTCCAGACATTAACACCTATTATCTCTTAGCACTACTACGCAAGAAATTCCTAGCTCTGGCTCTGTCCCTAATGAGCTGAAGCAGTATCTGGACCAACCACTGCTGGAGAGGAGATCCAGTAAAGTTTTGGGTGAAATCCCGACACTTCACACCGGTTCTTTCGGAAATCGCGCTGAAGTACTTAATATGCCAAGCCTAATCTGTTCCATCCGAAAGAGTGGCTTCTGCAGTTAACTTGGTGGTACCGGACCACAGGAGTAGATTAACGGGGGAACATGTAAAACAGAGAGTTCTTCTGATGTCAATATCAGACAAATACTGGTTTGATTGATTAAAAGTGATTGTAAAATAAAAAAATAAAATATTTTTTTTACTACTTCTACATGTCCATAATTTTCCAAATTTTACTTAACATTTTTTATATATTTTGGTGAAACTTTAAGGAACCACTTGTTTTGGCAAAATTATCGATATATTATCGAAAATTTATCGATATATCAAAATATCGATTATTTTGGCTCAATAACTATCGATACATGTTTTAAATATTGATACGATATGTATCGATATATTTTGTTTACTTGCCCATCCCTAGACTGAACCACCCAACCAACCTCCTAGTGGTGGTTCTTACATCCGATCCCAATCCCATAAAAATTAGTGGCGCCATCTGTTAGGGGTTTTAATATTTAAGGGCTGAGAAGGAAAAGAGTACCGTTGTACAAATAGGTGTGAGACTTGTCGATTACAATGCTGAAAATACACAATTTGTTAAGGTTATATGCATAAATAAAATCATTTGATGCATTGTCCATCGACTTCTATCGATTTTCCAGATATTTTACCGGTGTGGTGGTTCTTACATCCCGTCCCAAGAGACAATCCTCGACTATTCATGTTTTTCTTTTTTATACTTTCAGTTTTTATTATTTCAATTTTATATTTTTTCTTTATCATAGTGAAAGCCGAAAATGGGAGTTTAAAATAAAAAATACGAGATAATTCCTGTTGTCCCTGGAGTCTACTATCTAATTGTACTACCCTGTAATCATGCATTTATTCAATTGATAGTTTAACCATAATAACTCCGTTGTATAAAGAAAAAGGTATGTCATGCTGGAGCTTGAATCCCTTTTTAGCGGTACACTGATTTTCATTTTAGCGCCAGCCAGCGCAGCGGAACGCCTACACTGAAAGTTTTTTTCTTTCTTAAATGAAATTTTACCCCTACCAAACTTTTTTAATTTGTAAAGGAGAGTTGTATCTACAATAAATAAAAAAGTAGCACATTCGAAGGCATCAGTACATCGTCAAAAATCGATTGGAAATATTAATATTGTTATAAACTTAATTAAATTGTTTACATTTTGAATTATAATCCGTTATTATACTTTCCTATTTCATGACCTTTAACACTAGGAATACCGGACTTGTCACCCCTCCTAGAACTCTGGAATGGAGTCATTTTGACTCATACTTTTTTATTGTTTATTTTTGCTGTTTATCTTTGCTTTTATTGTTATATTGCTTTATTTTATCATTTTTGTTTAATATTTTAATATTTTAAACGTGGTTTTAACAAAAAATAATGCATTATTTTTTATGCGAAAGCCGTCACTATTGCTTTGGCAATCTTTTTTTTTACATTTTATATTTTTTATGGGATCATCACAAATGAACCTGATAAAACAACAAACATAATCTTTTTATAATCTTTTATTATTATCTTTGAATATTCAATCACATTACGCAGGCTACATGGAATGCGTAAAGATAATTGAACAAGAGCGAGAAATAAGAGAATAGATAAGTATATGGAATAAATAGATTTTTATTACAATTGGCAAGCCACACATTTGTCTAAGGTGCTTCACAGTTCAAGAATCGTCGTTCATATACGGCGGTAAATTTTCCACACAAATATTTTCGGCAGGTCATACAATTTTCGACCGATCGATTCTTTTTGCATTTTTTTTATCTGGCAATATTTTGTTTGCAGAATCCCGTCAGAAGAATCTACGTCATTGGACACGCCACGCTTTTGCCTAGATCTAACGTAAGGATCAGCCAACTCAGTAACGAGCTTTTGCGTGAAATTATTGCGGAGGTAGTTTCCTTGTACACTATCCTAGAATGTATACCTGCTAATTCGAGAGTATTTTCAAGCGAGTGGATAGGCCATCGCCGAGTGCATGTCACTGTAGTATATTTGCGCGCCATTTGGTATACGACATATACTCCGTATTTAGTTTCATATTAAAACTTCACCGTTTCAGGAGTTTTTTGAGCGAAATCAGAAGCAATGTCGACATCTGGATGGATGGAACTAAGAATTATGACATTCTTGTTTGGTTTACCTTGATATATAGTAAGTGTGAAATCATCGCTGTTTTTAAAAACTTTACAGTTGTACAAGTCTTCTTTCATTGATTTGATCTCTATTGGTACTACGCGTCTTTTTCTATTTACCGTTCTCACAATGCTAGTACCCTGGCTTTTTAGTTGTTCAGCGACTTTGACTGAAGTAAAATTATTATCTACGGTAAATTTCGTCCTTTTATCAGAAACGGCTGCACTAATTTCAGTACTACGTGGTCAGCAAAATGGCAATCAACATGACGTAAATTATCTAATCCAACATAAGGGAAGCCATTTTCAAGATATTGCTATCCTTGTCAACAGCTAGCCAATATTTATGGCCGTATTTGTCCCGCTTAGAAGGAATATACTGAATGAAAGGACACCTAGTTTTCCTGGGGAAAAGTTGTTCATTAGCCGTTATGTATGAACTGGTACGATCAAGGTTTGTAAAAAGCAATGCAATTATCAATGAATCTATCCCACACTGTTGAAAAGAGAGCAAGCTTTTCAGCTTTGAGTCGCTGGGATCGATTAGACTTCTTATCAAATCTTAGATAATGCAAAATGTTTACAAAACGGTTCCTAGACATCGTCTTTTTACAAAATTGTATGTCCCATTCGTTTGACCAAATACTTGTAAAAGAGTGATCATTCGTGGCTGATATTCCGCGGGCCATGCGGACATTGCCATATTTTATGGCAATACGCATGTATTGCCATAAAATATGGCAATACATGCGTATAGCTCCTCATCGGAAAGAGTAAAATCTTCATGATTTTGCCTGCGTGCTTCCGGAATTGTTCATCGCTCTATGTGAGTCAGGATAAACGAGTCGATAAATAATCGCCATGCACTCAAAGGACTATCACTAGTTATATTTCTCTCTCGCCTGTCCTGTAGGTCCAGGCGCTTCTCTAAGTATGTTTTAGTTTACACGCCTACCAGGCAAGTGTTCTCCAATCTTAGCGGTTTCGATCGCATTCAATCAGCTGACACAAGCGTTCCTGGAGAGTCATCATTGCCTACTTTGCAATATTCTATCAAATGAGGACGAAATGCCAAATTTGGTCATAATCGGTCATCATAACGATAATTTTTGTCGAATTTCTGATCGATTTGACGTGAAATGACCCTAATAGATCAAACCAACATTGGATATTCCATTCATGTTTTTCCATGATGAGGATATCAAAGTAAAGTAAAGAAATGTTATACCGTATGGTTGTGTTTACATATAATTCAAAATAGTAATCATTTAGTTGTTATGTTCTGTGATTTTAAAAAAATAGATTGTAAACATAACACGAATTGAATTTTTTTATTTTTATTCACTGTATTATCCTATTTATGTAAGGTATAAAAATAGTAAAAACCCAAGTCGATCATTATATTTTCAGATAAAACTTTTTTGGGTCGGATTAAGTGATAAATGCTTGGACACCATTACCTTTTTTCATATGATTGAATCCAAAGTTTCGACTAGTTAGGGTATAGTTCAATTCCTAAGGTAATAGGAAAAATAAAAATAGGTGCCGCCATCTGTTGGGGTTTTTAATATTTGAAGCCCTGGAGAAATGAAAGAGTAGCGTTTTAATGCTAAGTGTGAGACCTGTTGATAACCATGTGATGGATACATAATTTGTTAAGGTTATGCGTACAAACCATATCATTTGATGCATTTTCCATCTACTTCTATTGATTTTCCAGATGTTTTCCCTGTGTGGAGGTTCTTACAACACATCTCAAGAGAAAATGTTCGACCTTTCCTTCATTTTTTATACTTTCAGTTTTTATTATTTTATTTTTTTATTCTTTCTTTATCGCATCGAAAGCTGAAAAATGGAGTATGAAATAAAAAAATATATGTGAGTTCGCGTTGTACTTCCCTAAAGTCATGCAATTAGTAGTTTAATTTATTCAATTAGTAGTTTTACCATAATGACCCCGTTTTATCAAGAAAATGGAATATCACGCTGGAGCTTAAATCCCTTTTTATCAGGACGTTCATATTACTCCCCATTTTAATGCTATTGTGTGGTGAGTGATTGTGACTTGACCGCCGATTATTTGACGCTCGATTACCCGATTGTCCGATTATCCGATGCTCTCTCAGTCAGCAAGTAGTACCCTGTCCCCTTTAGCGTTATTTGCTCCCTCCACGCCGACTGTTTTCTTCCATAAGCGGCCAAAAGTAAATCCGTGTACCATGCTGCAGATTAGTTGCGGGAGTGACGGCGTAACTCAGCTATGAGTCCTTGCTTGTTATTTCCTTGAAGAATTCGTGGCCCGAAGGCGGGAGACCAGAGCACTTTTTGGTTCGAGTAGTAACTGCTGCGTTTTTTTCTGACCAATTTCCTTTAAAGTCTAAATTCTTAGCACTTGGCAGCCATGGATATTTTTCCATAACAATGGTGCCGAAGTCGTAAGTTTGTGGTCTAATAGATCGCAGTTTATTGGGAATCGAAAAACTTTTCAGATTTTGTCAGAAAAAAGATTAGCTTCGAACTTGATTTAATGGAGCGGCCATCCCTCTATGAAAAACATTAAAACAGGAAAAACTAATAAAAATTGCTAGTTAATTAAATACCTGGGTACACTCGTTAGTTGTGCATAATAAGGGAATTTCATCTTGACAGGATACTAGTTGTTAAAATTAAAGAACACCAGACGAAATTTTATTGGTCCCGGTGTACATCCTACAAGTAGCCATAGGGAGGAAGAGGTAAGTATATGTGGTTTACGATTGAGCTGAAGATATTATTAGAGAAGTCACGAGAAAGAAAAACCTGTTAATAATTGGCGACTGGAATGCAGGTGTCGGGGAGGGGAGGGATAGATATGAAGTCGGAGAGTGTGGGTTAGGGGCTAGAAATGACCGGAATGAGATGGCAGTTTAATTTTTTAGTAGAAATTAATTAGAAATGGCAAACATTTGGTTTAAAAATCACCTTAGGACATGGAAAATAGTACTCACAGAAAATACCGGGTGATACAGAGAGATATCAAATCATCATGTTCTATGACTTATTATGGTAAGGCAGACATTTAGGAACAGTGCCAAAAATTCGCCAAAATATTCGGAGGCGGATGCGGACTCATGTGATTACTTTGTTATGATGAAATGTGATATGTTATGATATATATATATGATATTTGGAGGATGAATAGGTGGCAGGTGGGAGAATTGATAGGGACAAAAAGGAGGGAATACCACGAACAATTGGTAATAAACGAAGCAAAACACATGGGAGAGTAAAAAAACAGGCAGAGCAAGAGCTGCAGAGAAACATATAGGATTAATGGAACCAATTAGTATGAGGGAGCAATGAGTAACAAAGGAAATGATTAGGAAAATGAAGTAGAGAACGTATTGGAAAAACTTCAATATTTAAATTGGCAGGATATGGTATTAGGAATAAAATAATAAAGTTTGGCTAACTACTAACCGTATGAAGGAGAAATGGTGGAAAGGACAATGCAAAGAAATGAAAAAGTAACAGAGAGATGGGGAAACGGGTGCGCTATAAGTTAAAGTGAAGGTGTTTTCGAGCCGTAAGTGCAACTGATGAGGGCAGAATAGCTAAGATATTAATCAAACAAGAAGATACTGAAGATAAGTGGAGAGAAGCCGTAAAGGACCATGTGACAGACCAGTAATACCAAATTCAACATCAGCTGATGAACTCAACGCTTGCCTCAAAGCGTCGCATCTTTGAAGGCATGAGACGAAACTCAAGTTAACGACCAACATGCGCGTAAATCTGTAGCGCAACGTGTCAATCATATTTTCAAAACAGCTATTGGGCATCGGTAAAAAAATTACCAGTTGATGCCGACACAAAATATATTTAAATTCCATTGAACTTATAAGTCATTGTTCCGTCGAACGAACAATTAATTCAGAAATAATTTGTTGTCTCGGGCGTGACTTCATGGAATCTACTTATCACAATGAAAAGTAAAGAACACCATGTGATTCCACATAAGTAATAAATGTACAATAATTTAATGTACATAAATTTTAAAACGTTTTCACGATAAACTTAGCAGCGTTACGGAATCGTCAAATGAAATAAGGTGGGAATCTCTAACTGATGAAAGGGAATGATATATCTTTTCCGCATATTCGACGCAGGCACTTTTTTAGCGGACTTTCAACATATTTTGCTAGAGCCAACGTATTACTGTAGAAAATATCACAATCATAAGGTATAGAAAATTGACTGCAGAACCCATAGATTTCAAATGTCATTTTTCCCGCATACAATAAGGGATTATAAATGCGGCGATCGACCAATTCTATAAAATTTCCACCCTCAGGTAGAGCATACTTTTTTACTAGTGTATAATAGCATCATTTTTATACACTAGTAAACAGTGTTTATGCTACCCTGGGTGGTGGCGGGGTAACGTTCTCGCCTATAAACCCAAAGGTCGCGGGTTCGAGTCCCGCCTGGGTGGTTTTTCCTAATCCAGGGCATGGCTATGTGTGTTGTCTAAATATAAATAATAAATAGGTAGTAATTAGTGAAAATCTGTTACCTATATAGAAATTATTATTAATATCAATCTAACGACTCACCGCGATGATATTGTCCGGTATTATTTTGTTTTTTGCAAGGAGCAGTAAAAACAATGATGATTAAAACAACTTATAAGTTCAATGGAATTTAAATATATTTTATGTCGGCATCAACTGGTAATTTTCTATTACCAATGCCCAATAGCTGTTTTGAAAATATGGTTGACACATTGCGCTACAGATTTACACGCATGTTGGTCGTTAACGTGTGTTTCTTAACATGTCTTCAGGGATGCGACGCTTTGAGGCAAATGTTAAGTTCATCAGCTGTTGTTGAATTTGGTATTACTGGTCTGTCCCACAAGTGAGAATGCAACATATAATTGAACTCGTGAAGCGCATGGATTTTTCAAATTTAATCCACACACACTTGAAACGATTTACGTAGTACCTTTTTGATTGCCATTGAGAAGGCAAGGAGAACGGGGAACTGTATTCGTTTGGCTGCAACTATCATATTAGTCACTGAACATGGCCTTTAAATGCTGCAAGAGTGAATAGCCATTCACTCTTGCAGCAATGAAATCGCGATTAAAAGGATATTCACGCCTGGTTGTCAAGGAAATTTTGTATTGTTGAAATGGAATAAAAATTAATGAATTTCGAGATAAAAACGGATTACTTGGACAACAACGAAGTGTATAACAAAATTTAATGAAAGGATGAAATACTGAATTCGAAATAAAAATCGATGAATTTCGAGATATAAACGGAATACTTGGACAAAAACGAAGGGTATATTAAAATTGAATGAAAGAATTAAATACTGAATTCTTTTATGCATTCTATGATACAATTTTCCATCCAATACCTTGAGTACAAGTAATTAAAAAAATCAATTAAAGAAAAACCTGCACCTAATTCAATGCTTTTCTAAAGGGAGTTAATGTTAACAATATTGGGGTAAAAAAACCCCATAAATTGCCATTTTTATAATTCAAAAGCCTATATGGGCACGCACACAACCACTCACCAAAGTCTCATCGCAATCGAATAAATGGCATTTAAGTGCACAAAAACGAACAGAAAAACATTCTTTTTTTATATAAGATTATAAAACATAAAATAAATGAAAATAGCTATAAAATAATCATGCGATGATAATAACGAGTTGTTGCCAAAACGTCACCACACTACACGTCACGATACAATTAAATTATATAAGTGATATTCGAAACGATAGCCGATAGTCGAAAACCCTGACTTGGTGAATGGCTGTCGCCAACTAGCAGGCAGCCAGGATTCCGTAGGAGGGGTCAGCAACTCTCCTTCACATGAGTGAAGGTGGAGACCGCGTGAGACAGTAAAGCAACACCCATTGCACTGCGGGCTCGGTAAGTTATTTAACGAAACGACTTTAGTAGCTACTGGGAAGTGGAAGGTAACGGTAAACGACTAGCTTGAGTAGAAGCAGCTCTTTAACTATTTCTCTGATATGTTTTATATTAAAAGGAGTAATGGAGTCCTCTCGAGTAAAATATTACTGAGGTTAACTAGTCGCAATTTATATCTCCAGTCGGAGACTACTTGAGAGAGTACATCAGTCAAGAACGATAAGCAGAATTTTAGGATTGTTTCCTGGAATGAAGAAAGGCTGTGGAATACTTGATAATGTGACAATGGGTATGAGGAGAATGGATCTGGATGTTTTAGGTTATAAGCGATATGAAATGGCCCGAAGAAGGTTAATTCAAGAGCGGCAGCAAACGGATAATCCACTCTGGATCAACGAATGGAAACGCAGATTTTAGTGTAATACTAAGGAAAATTAGCAGTATGCGAGAGAAAATCTATTTTCAATGCAGTGAAAGAATATTATGGTTAGACTAAAAACAAAAAAATACACGGTAGATATACTAGTAAACACACATGCACACGTCAGATTATGAAGTTGACGTCGTAGAGTATATGTAAGAAGGAATGGAAGAATTGATAAGGAATGTGGAAGAGAAATAGTTGAAGACCTGCTTCTCCTCAAGTTGGTCGTTTCCCGTTACCTTCCACTTCCCAGTAGCTATACTACAGTCGTTTCGTTAAATAACTTACCGAGCCCGCAGTGCAATGGGTGTTGCTTTACTGTCCCACGCGGTCTCCACCTTCACTAATGTGAAGGAGAGTTGCTGACCCTTCCTCGTTGGTGACGTTTTTGCGACTATTCGCTAATATCATCGCATTATTATGTAATTCCTTTTTTTCATTTCCTTAATGTTTTATAAAAAAGAATGTTTTTCTGTTCGTTTTCTATGCACTTCAATAACATTCATTCAATTGCAATGAGACTTTGGATAGTTGTTTTGCGCGTGCCCAAATAGGTTTCTGAATTATAAAATGGCAATTTTTGGGGTTGTTTTTACCCCAGTATTGTTAACATAAACTCCCATACGAAAAGCACTGAATTCGGTGCAGGTTTTTCTTTAATTGATTTTTTTCATTACTTGCACTCAAGGTATTGGATGGTATTTTGTATCATAGAATGCATAAAAGAATGCAGTATTTAATTCTTTCATTCAATTTTCTTATACACTTCGTTTTTGTCCAAGTATTCCGTTTTTATCTCGAAATTCATCAATTTTTCTTCCATTTCAACAATACAAAACTTCCTTGACAACCAAGCATGAATATCCTTTTCATCGCGATTTCATTGCTGCAAGAGTGAAGCTATTCACTCCTGCAGCTTTTAAAGGCCAAGTTCAGTGACTGATTTGATAGTTGTAGCCAAACGAATGGTGTAAGAGGATTCGAAAATGTATCGAAAAGTAAATCAGCACTCCTGCGGATTCACTCATTCTGCTGAATGCGGATTCGCATCTTATTTCAGTTCTCATGAAAATTGAAGTTAGATTCAAAAGGATTTTTAAAAGAGAAACGTGGACGGATTAAAAGCGGAAAAAAGATGGGAATTGCAGGAGCAAGTTAAAAAGAATATCGGTGAATCAATGAAAAGTAAACGATTAAGGAATGATGGCATAGTAACAAAAATAGGGAAGGGAAAGCGACAGAGAAAAAATAGAAGCAAAAGAAATGATAAGCATAAAATAGCCTTGGGTCACCGAGGAACTGATAAGGAAAAGAGAAGAGAGAAGAAAATAAAAAAATGTCATCACCAAGCTATAGAGGAAGAGGTATTAGGAATTAAATAATAAACTTCGGCGAGTAACAAATCGGGAGAAGGAAAACTGGTGGATAAGACAATGCGAGGAAATGGAAAGCTTCAGGAAGATCAGGAATTCTGTAGGTTATACGCTAAAGTCAAAATACTTACGGGCGTTTGAATCTTCAGCACAAAGGATAATTCCCATGCAATAGTGCATTTCATGAAAAAAACACGAAAAGATGAAAATCAACCCTCCAACTCTTTACCGTATTTCTCCCCATATCATGGCTGGTATCCTAACACCCCCTACCATACGCTTGTACGGTGGCTTGCAAGTTTGTATGTAGATTGTACGAAGACGCTCAAATCATCTCCCCTTCCAACTCCTGAAGATTGCGGGCAGGTGCGTGAATCACGCAATACACGAATGTACGGCTTCGTGTAGAATACGGTAAGGTTAATTACGGCAAACTTACCCATGAACACAAGGACAGGTTTTCGTTGAAAGAAAAAAAATCTAGAAGAAATGCATATTCCCGTGCAAATTAAAGTAAATGATATATATTTTTCCCCAATCAAAAATCGTGACTTCTATATAAATACCTAAGAAGGATATTCTGTGGCATAAAATCTATTTAATAAATGTGGTTCGCGTGAATTGAGCAATCTTTTAATTTAGAACCTACATACTGGTATTCTCTGTCCACCATTGTTAGCTGAGACCCGCCTTAGTACTCTGAGAGCTATCGAACATGGTGAGTTCTTCATTCAATAAGAATCCTAAACCAAAAGAGCTATTTTTTCCCTTATTGTTTAGAAAATACCCTCTAAGAAGGGAGAAAGATAATTCACAGTGGAGGTAAATTTTATCAGCGCTTCTCAGGGATGTTTTCACGGAAAAATTGACGCAGATGATTGTGAGGCATGATCTGTGAATATTTACAGCGGTTATAACACCTAGAATGTGATGTATGGAACTCGAGATGAAATGGTGCAACATTTGCAACATCATACGCAGGACAGTTACAATAGCGACGGAATAGGGAGTTGCGTCACATAAGCGAATTGCCCCAACCTCGGCAATAGGTCGAAGCGTCAACGAGGGAGCGACCTTACTTAAAGGATTACCTTGCGGCAGATTATGTAATATAATACCGTGTGAGAGATTAGTTTGTCTTGTCATTGTAAATTATTATGAAAATTATCAATCATTAAATATCTCGGAAATAGACGAGAAAGAAGTGAAGGGTCGTGCACAGTGGTCTATCCAATTGACCCATTTGTTTTTTTTTCTTTTTAAGGTGATTGATAGGCAAAATCTGTCATTATAAATCTTCGTGCTAAGAATTTAGACCTTAAAGGAAATTGGTCAGAAAAAAACGCAGTAGTTACTACTCGAACCAAAAAGTGCTCTGATCTCCCGCCTTCGGGCCGCGAATTCTTCAAGTAATAACAAGCAAGGACTCATATCTGAGTTACACCGTCACTCGCGCAACTGACCTGCAGCAAGGTAAACGCTTTCTGAGGGAGAATACAGATACACAGATTTACATTAGGCCGCTCATGGAAGAAAACAGTCGGCGTGGAGGGAGATAATAACGCTGAAGGGGACCGGGAACTCCTTGCTGACTGAGAGAGCTTCGGATTACCGAGCAATCGGGTTATCGAGCGTCAAATAATCGGCGGTCAAGTCACAATCACTTATCACACAGTAGCATTAAAAATTGGGATTAATATTAACGTCCAGCTAAAAAGGGATTTAAGCTCCAGCGTGATATTCCATTTTCTTCATAAAACTGAATTATTATGGTAAAACTACTAATTGAATAAATTAAACTACTAATTGCATGAATTTAAGGAAGTACAACGCGAACTCTCTTACATTATTTATTTAAAAACTCCATTTTTCGGCTTTCGCTACGATAAAGAAAGAATAAAAAAATGAAATAATAAACACTGAATGTATGAAAAAAGAAGGAAAAGTCGAGCATTGTCTCATGGGATGGGATGTAAAAACCTCCACACCGGGAAAAAAAACTGGAAAATCAATAGAAGTAGATGGAGAATGCATAAAATGATATGGTATATACGCATAACATTAACAAATTATGTATTCATCACATGGTTATCAACAGTTTACACACTTAGTACTATAAGGCTACTTTTTCCTTTCTCTTAGCCTTTTAAGTGTTAAAACCCCCAAAAGATGGCGCCACCTATTTTCATTTTTCCTATCACCTTAGGAATTGAACTATATCCAAACTAGTCTAAACTTTGGCTTCATTCATATGAAAAAAGGAAATGGAGATCAAGCATTACCAACTTAATCCGACCCAAAAAAGTTTTATCTGAAAATGTAATGATAAACTCAGGTTTTTACTATTTTTATACCTTATATAAATAGGATAATACAGTGAATATAAATAAAAAATTTCAATACATGTTATGTTCACAATCCATTTGCAGAAATAACATTGAGCAAATAGTAAATGATTACTATTTGAATTATAATAATACACAACCATACAGTATTAAATTTCCTCATTTAACTTTGATATCCTTATCATAGAAAAAAACGAATGGATTATCCAATATTGGTTTGATCGAGAAGGGTCATTCCACGTCAAATCAACCAGAAATTCGACAAAAATTACCGTTAGGGTGACCGATTTTGACCAAATTTGGTATTTCGTCCTCATTTGATAGCATATTGGAAATTCCTAAGCCAATATGTAATTCATGGAAACGTTTACGAGATATTGCAACGTCGCAAATTTAGAATTTTACAAACAATTTTACACATATAACCGTATATCTCCGAGAATATTGAAGCTACATATGTACAAAAGAGCTTATTTTAAAGGTAGTGAAATAGGAAAGTATAAAAACGGATTATATTTCAAAATGTAAACAATTTAATTATGTTTATAACAATATTAATATTTCCAATCGATTTTTGACGATTTACTGAAGTCTTCGAATTAGCTAAATTTTATTAATTGTAGATACAACTCTCCTTTGCAAATTGAAAAAGTTTGGCAGGGGTAAAATTTCATTTAAGGAGGAAAACATTTTCAGCGCAGGCGTTACGCTGCGCTGGCTGGCGCTAAAATGAAAATCAGTGTACCGGTAAAAAGAGATTCAAGCTCCAGCATGACATCCCTTTTTTTTATATAACGGGGTTATTATGGTAAAACTATTAATTGAATGAATGCATGATTCCAGAGTTACACAATTAGATAGTAGACTCCTAGGACAACAGGAATTATCTTGTATTTTTTATTTTAAATTCCCGTTTTCGGCTTTCACTATGATAAAGAAATATATAAAATTGAATTTTTTGCTCTCACCTCAGGAATCAAACCATGTTCATTTTACTTAAAACGTTGGCTTGCATCATATGAAAAAAAGGAAATGGCCACCTAGCCATAACCACCCAATTCGACTTACAAATATTTAAAATGAAAATATCATGACCAACTTTGGTTATAACAATTGTTACACCTTGCATATATAGATAATACAGTGAATATCAATAGAAAATATCCTATACTATTTATGGAGCATATTACACATTTTTCCTAATTATTACTATTTTGAATTATATGTAAACCAAATTATACTATCAAATATTTTTTTCTTGGATATTTTTAAAACGAATTTCTATTCGAAAACGAATGGAATATCCTTTGTTGGTTTGACATGGCGGTACAGTTTTAGAGAGTTATGTTTATTAAATTATGGCGAAGAATATTTAGAGATAGAATGAGCCAGGAGAAATGTATCAATAAACCAATTAAATGGTAAACGTGATTTGAAAGAGTCGCTTTCTAGAATAAAGTGTTTATCATGAGTATGCTGAGGACTTTGCCTAAAATGCCTATTTTTTCTGTTATTAAGGAAACCTATTTTATGAAGTTATAAGTTAATTTAGGATCATTTATGGTGAAATTAATGAAGTTTGTTACCGCCTAAAAAGGCCTATTTTACCTGTTTATACCTTATCTGCTGATATTGCCTATTTAAGGGCATAAAAAAGCAATATTCTTCTCAACTTACAAAACTTGTCTTTAGTGCAGAGCAAGTCTCTTATTTCAGTTTCTTTTTTAATCTATCAAGGTTAAAATAATATTATTATACATGCATAAAGAAAAATCATCCATATTATTATATAAAGAGTACAATAACAGCTATGGTAGTTCTACGTGATGCGTACATGCGATGGTTTCAATTGCCAAAAACTTGTATTTGAAGGTGCCACCCAGCATTGATGAGTTTAAAGAGATACTGCCCGAAGTTGCTCTGCCTTCACAGCCAGTATTGATATTGTGGGGAACATGGCTAAATACTGGGTTGTACTCTGCAGATAAAATTATTGAAATACGTGAGGTATGTGACAGGAATAATGTGCGCCTCCGATACATCAGTTCGAACGTCTTTTTCACCCACTTAAGGTACGCTATTGTAACCGATTTTGCTCATATTTTATGCTACGTAAATGTACTGTCTATAAGAAATTTAAGCCATCATGGTGCTTGAGTAGGAGAATATATGGATGAAGAAGAAGCAAACTGCATTCTCAAATCCAAACCAGAGTTGAATCTCGATGTCAACGCAGATTCTACGTTTATCAGATGAAATTTTGGTTGACTACCATTAACTATGTCATTGTTGGAGGTAAGTGAACTACCCCTTGTGGCAGTTGCGGAAAAAATTATAAAGGTGGATAGTGAACTTATTAATATACCAAATACTGTGGGAGAAGCCTTGATTCCAAAATTCAAGAAGGTTTTGCAAAGAAACCTGGTTGCAAAGACGTCCAGAAAATTGCAAACATTTTATCAGGGACTTCGGTTACTCCAGGACCAAAGAAGTCAGCAGAATAGCTTGCCTCCTTTAAGTATTGCCCTATCACCTCATGCGAGGTTGAGAGGTCATTTTCATATTATAGAAATATCTAGACTGACTCGGCTTCAGTTTACAGGAGAACATTAAGAGATATATGTTGTTGTAAATGGTGTAATGTAACTTGAAATAAGTAAACCTTTTGTATTTTATGTTTCTTCAGTTTATAAGCTAATTTTATTTTAAGTTTTAGCCTCTATCCCCTCCATCAGTTACACCAAAAAGTAATCGTGTATTTTAGCACAAGCTTTAAATTTCAGATGCTTCTTTGTGGCGATAAGTCCAATTACGTATCTAGCCGGTCACGGAGACGGCGGAGCAAAGTCTTCCCCTGCTAATCTTGGGATTACGAGTTCGAGTCCCGCCTGGGTGGGCATTTCACCAGCAAAGGCATAGATGTATGTCAAGTTCTGTTTGTCTGGTCCCTGGAAAGCCTGATTACAGACTTTGACTTTTGGGATTCCAGGACCGTCAAAATCGTCCGAAATGCGACAAATATTTTAAGCGCCTTTTTTAAGTGCCTATTTTAAAATGTTTAGTGCCTATTTCTTCATATTTAGTGCCTAAATGTCCTCAGATTAATCACGAGAAATAAGATAGTACGTATGAGGGTTAATGCAGTGTTCTGCTTATTCCCTGGAAAATGGAGGTATTAAGAAGGGAAATATTATTGAGACATGCGATTTCACGGATAACTGTAAATAAATAACGTATACGAAGATAAATAATACTGTTTATATTTATTTCCTAGATGAATATGAATGAAAGCATAATATCCACCACCACGACCTTTCTTGCCTTCATCTCTCGTGATGCCTTTTATATTTCGTTGTCGATTATCTCCGGGCCGAGGTTATTCCTCTCCGTCGCTCCCTCGCACTCTATATCTATGTTCACGTTTCCCTTTCGGCTGTCATGAAGCTCCTTTACTGCTTCTCTGACTGCTCCTTTACTGACCAGGAGATGCACTCCACCCCTGCTAAGGAGAATGTCACAGAGGAAATTGAGGAACTAAGGAGGGAACTTATGTCATTGAAGAGGGGGATCCGTAAATTTGTGTGCTAGTTGTGTTGTGTGTTGTAAACACATTGTGTGCTTCACTATAAAGGATTGCGTGCCATGTTTGCTGTGCTGATGATATTGTTTGCCCCTCACTACATTGCGTCACATATCAAGTGCTATTGAAAACAAGCTCAAACATAATGAAATTATGGCAATGTTGACTGATTCGTCCAAATGCTGTGATAATGTTCATCGATACCATTCAGGTTCTCAAATTAATACCAAGGCAATTAGAGCTAGCTAATGACCATCTTCAAAGGAAGACCATCCGATAACTAGTATGTGTGCAAACTATTAACCGATCATTAACCCTTCTTCACCTACATTCATTTTTGTTGTGTTTACTGATTAGTATGGTATTAAATTATGGACTGGTATTACAAGTGTGAACAATGCGTAGTATGTGTTGGAGAAGGCATAACAGCAATCAGTTCATTGTTTCTGTTATTGAAAAAATTGAAAAGTGGAATTTATGTGAATTGAAGTGAAGTTAGTGACTAGTGAATTGCTCTTGTCTTGAAAGTGTGGTTGTTTACGTCCCAGTGAAGGGATAAGCAGGTTAGTGTTTTATTATTCTCCATTCAGTGAATGTTGCCACCCCAAGTTTCTTTTTATTTCATTGAATTGTTGTATCCAATGTGATTTTGTTGAAATAATTAATCCGTTTGAGTTTAAGGCAGGTAATGACTAATTAGCAATAGGCAATTGAATTTGTCCTTGGCAGGGATTATTGTGTTATTTTATAGCATCATAAATTGTGAGTGTGTATTCCAAGTGAAAGGGTGATGATTTTTTTCTAATTATGCAATGTAAGTTGTTTCATTATGCTTCATTCATTAAAGTTTACCATCTCAAAAGTTATCTTTTCATTTACTCGACTTGATGTCATTACCAAGTATTGTTCCTTTAATTTAGTGCCGCTGTACTTGTGTCTCTGGAGATAAAGTGGAAATGATTAATCGCTGCCATATATATCTCACGGTACGTTATCGTATTATTTTATATTACATAATTATATTTGATATTATTTGTACTGACCTGGCCTGATGTGCCTCATGGTCAGTGCCTCAGTTAAACATGGAGTGCTGATCGTGTAAATCCTGTCAAAATGATCACTTGACTTGACAATGCAGAACGTAAATTACATAGTAGCATGTTAAGTTTAGCCGCCGTTAACAGTCTCGTTCCGGTGCTGAGTACGATCCGTAACTAAGCCGAGGTATCTCAAAATTTATTTCTCTCACAATTATTGTCACCCGTGTGATAAGTATGTCCGCTCACTGTAGATGAAGTGCCAGGGAATCTAAGGGATTTTTGGACGTGAAATTAACCTTAATTGAGAATGATTAAGATTCCAGTGACAATACAAGGTTAGTCACCGTCTTCTCTCTATGAGGATTCACTTCATGGTCGAGGAATTGACTTGACATTTTACTCCTATTGCAGAGAAATATTCTATACCTAGTCGATTTTGATACCTAATTGACAAGTAAGCTAATATTTATGTAGTATTAAAACATTTTAAAATGTCATTCCGCCTGTTATCAACGATAAGTCACTTTACGAGCGGGGAAAATATCGCGACGTTCCACTCATATTGCAGACGGCGTCGTCTGCTGCCGTTTGAGGTTTTTGGAGAATAAACTTGATATGAAAATGATGTAGTATTATAGGCAATTTAATCATTCACAAGTTATCATGGCTCAAATTCGATGAAATATAGTTAATTAATTTTTATCTCGTGAAAACATGTTTAGTCCCTATCTCTCCCATGTAAAAAGGCCTACCATGGCTAGATGCGCAAGGTTGACCGTACTTTAAGATCAAGCGCTTTAAACCGCCCTTGGTTAGGACGACAAAAAAGTTCTTTGGACGTGGTGAAGACGTCAGTTACTTGCGTATTACGTGTGTATTGCTTGCGAGTGCATTAGCAGTGTATACGTCCCAATATATCGTTGATTAATGATTCCTCTTTGAGTTTTAGCTGTGAAATTGCATTCTGGTTGATGGCAGTAAAGCTCAAAGTGTTCTGGCATTGTTGACAAAGCAGCACATGCAGTATATGTCTGATTTCGGCAATACATCAGTTCTATTTCCCACTATTGTCATGTTTTTCCCCGTGAAATGCGGATCGCTTTGCAGTCAGCGCCGTGAGTGGCGACTTTTGTAAACTCATTAAGATGCGAGGTGGGTGATAGCGCGTCTAGCAGCCGACTCAATAATCCTGTAGTGTATTATTCGTGCCCTAGATAGTGTCCCAACACCCCCTGCTTCAGGCCCCTGTGGCTACTCGCTGGTTAGTATGTAAAAGAAAATTCAGTAGAAATTCCATGAATATGAATTCCATTCATTAACTCTATATTGCTTGCACGATAACTTGTTCCTCATTAGTTTTCATATGACTCGGGTATTGCTAAAAATCTCGCGCTATTGTTCCCCGTCTGCCCCACCTCCGCAGCCGACACGACGCCTCCGCCCCCACCAACACCCGCACCATCCCTTTTCCACCCTCTTCTTACCAATGGACAAGGGTGAAGACAAATAAGAGGCACGTGCACGTTGTCACACCAACAACCTTCAATCTGCTGCCCTCACACCCTGCCATTACCCCCTTCCGTAACACCCCATCCTGCGTCGCACCCATTCCCACCTCTCGTAGAGGTCCCCACACATTCCGGGTGGTACCAGACAAGGAGCACCATGGGTGTGGTGCTTAACTCCCTCTCGCACCCTCCGATGGACGTCTTGCAAGGATGAAAAAGGACAGCACTAAAAAAGACGACCGATTGGAAGAAGACCGAACCAGGGACATGACCACCGAGATATACAGGGCCGGCCGCTGGGGCTGTGTATTCTGTATTCTGGTCACCACCCCCGAATCCTGACCCATCCTTCTCTTTCTTCCCCCCCCCCACTTCTCCCTCTCCTTCTCCCCCCTCTCCCTGCTCCCAGACTTTCACATTGGGGTTCCCCCTGGAATTTCATAAACTCTATTTATCCCCTCACCAACCCAGTTCACGCTAATTAGCGACTTGAATGGTCCCTCAACCTTCTCCATCCACTCAATAACCCAAACAAGTACATATTCTGGTATGAACAAGGCTAATTATTACGACTGAAAATGATGCTTCAAGAGTCGAAACAAGTACACGCATATTAAAAATTGTTCAAATAAAAAGTTCAAAAATTGAAACATTTCCCTGCCATAATGGAACAGTTCCACCACATCAACCCTAAATTAATATTATTAATCACTCATGTCTTCTTAAAAACGTGGTCTGCGTCGGACCAGACGGTGGAAGTTATACTTCTTTGGCCGGTCGCACACACCCGCTCACACACACAGGCAGACAGGATATATAAATAAAATAAAAGACATTTTTTCTCTATTATTCAATATATTTCTCTTCGATATATTGTTATTTTAAACAAAACTTCTTTTCAAAGTTCGAACGTACAAAACGAGTAAATGGGTGCTTGCAGTTTGCAAGCAAAAGGGGAAAAGTGTATGATAGTACATTACAGTAATACACACGTAATACACATGTAACCTGTTTAGAAAAATGTTGTAAATCGGAAAAAGTCTTTCCTTTTATTTATAAATGAAACACATTAACGAATAAAGAATCACTCTTGTAATCACTGAGTGGCTAAATTAGCAACTAAATATGGTATTTTGTTCCATCGAAATAGGGACCATGGGCAACATTTCTTACTTGCAGTTATATATATGCTATAAATGGCAACCGTCAATAAGGTGCCTACTTTCCTCTTCTCAACATTAAAAAAGGGTTAAAAAAATTTTACCGACAAAAATGCCGCTCCGATATAAGTGTCAACCGGGGTCCCCCCCCCCCCCGCCTCCCCCAAATAAACCACTGGAAGGCTCCCGGGGAGAGAAAAGATAGGAGTGGAATAGGAGAAGGCTTTGGAAAATGAACAGAAAAAAACAACCATTGGAGAGCATCACCAATGTCAAATTTCGACACATATTCATGGGAAAAAATTCCATTGCCACTCTTTCTCTCATTGCGGGGAAACTTTCCAGCAATTCTTATCACTCACGCTTCAATACTTCAACACGGTCGAGCACTTGGGAAAGTCCGATCCAATTGAGTGCATATGGCAGCCTCACCAGGAGTGCTGTTTGATGTTCAAATTTCATATCGCATGGTGATGATATTGGCTTAAAGTCAATGCAGGGAAGTTGCCTTGCATAAGGACGATATTAAGTTGTAATTGAGATAATACGCGATGTGAATGCAAGAAACGTTTTGGGAGTGGACAATAACCCTTCAGAATTACGGTCTAATTTAGGAAATAACGAGAGGTGAAGATTTTTATAGTAATTTGTAGGATCTACTAGGTTAGAATATGGCCAGAGGATACCGTGAAAACTGTAAAATTCACTAGCCCAATAAAAGAAAGCCTCAGAATGCGAAGGTTGTAGAGAAATTAGTTTAGTATCACAAGTGGGAAGTGTCATTTAGAATCCTTAATAAAAAGTTGGAGACTTCGGCGATGACCAGTTTGGATTCAGGAAGGGGAGGGCAACTCGGGATGCATTTTCGGTGATGAGAACACATTAAGAAAGTGACCTTGAATATTATCAGGATGTTTTTGCTTGTTTAGTTGATTTAGAATGGGCGTTTGACAGAATTAACGATGAAAAATTGATGAAGATATTAATGAAAATAGGATTAGATTGGAGTGATAGGAGACTCATTCGGTTAAATTATTTGGGTAGTTATTTGGAGGAAAATGAACGTAAAAGCAGGGACATTTATTGAAAATTACGCTTGCGAAGGAGGCGCTCAGCAATGGCAGGGAGCTAATGCTAGAGACCATGGGTAGGAATTTAAAGAAAATGCTAGCGAAGAGTTCCATTTGACGTGTAGCATTGTATTGTTGAAAAAATTGAACTCTTAGAAAAGATGACGAAATAGGCTGAAGTTGTTCGAGGTGTGGGTGAGGAGGAAAATGGAGAAAGTGCGGTGGAGTTGCTCGACATGGAGGGCGAGAGGAAACTTCTGGAGGAGATTCGGACGAGGATTAGGAGGAGAGGAAATTTTAGCCTCCCACGAATGCGTATCGCGAAGCCCGTGGACTCTGCATCATTTTCTGGTGGAATAAAAGGGATATATTTCGCCAGTGTCCGCTTTTATGGCGGTGCGTTTTCTGACAAAACCGATATCGCTCTCGAC
Organism: Pyrrhosoma nymphula; assembly: GCA_963573305.1. Classification (NCBI taxonomy): domain Eukaryota; kingdom Metazoa; phylum Arthropoda; class Insecta; order Odonata; family Coenagrionidae; genus Pyrrhosoma; species Pyrrhosoma nymphula. The sequence goes on along the minus strand of OY754332.1, from coordinate 135,800,539 downwards.
TCTGGATTTAACAATAATAAGTGATCTAGCATTACTTTCTGAACATAATTTCCGTATGAATTTGTCACTGTCGGGCTCCTTTATTATTATTCGAAACCTATGACAATCTAATCGTTAAGGCAGATTAACATTGAGATAAGTGCACCTCCACCAAAGTACCACATTCACAGACCCCAATCTGCTTACATGATTACATTCTTCAGCTCGATATGCATTCTGCATCGCGTCATCCCATCCATCACCCTTTTCACTATCCTCTCCTTCTCCGCTTATCCAGCATCGATCCCGGTGGCTGCTGGGTACAGTCCTCGCCTGCTTATCCGAAGGTCGCGGGTTTGAGTCCCGCCTGGGTAGGTTTTCTTTCACTCAGGGCATGGGTGTTAATGTTATGTGACGGAGTTAAATGTAAGAGATGACTACATTGCCCTAAATTTGCTCTGAATAAAGGCGCCATTATCATTATTAGCATCCCCTATCTCACATCTCTTTCTCATTCTACAGCATTATCCATTCTAACCAACTTCTTTGCCTCCTATTATGATAAACTCCAGCAAGAGTTACCTCTCATCACCCACCATTCCCAGCAATGTCGTGTTCGTCTTCCATTCCGTCCGTTGCACTTTCCCCGTACTCCTCCACATCTCATAAGCCTTTAACCTTTTCATATATATTATTCTAATTAGCTATTATGGGTTATACGCTAAAGTAAAAAAATCTTACGTGCGTTGGTAATTCAGCACAAAGGAGAGGCAATTGTACATCTTATGAGAAATAAACACCCAAAAAGATGCAAATAAACCCTTCCACTCTTTACCCTATTCCTCCCCATATCATAACTGGTGCCCTGACTTCCCCTGCTATACGTCTCTACGGTGGCTTTCAGGGTAGTATGAAGATAGTACGAAGACGCTCAAAATCACCTCCCCTACTAACTCCTGAAGAATTGCAAGGTCTACGTGAATCACGTTATACACGTATGTACGGTTTTGTGTGAAATACTATTATGTCAATAAGAGCAAACATACTCGTCAACACTAGGACAAGTTTTTGTTGAAAGAAAAAAGAATAGAAGAAATGCTTATTTCCATGATAATTGAGGTAAATAATACATATTTTCCCAAAGTTAAAATCGAGACCTCTACATAAATACTTACCAAGCATCTTCTTTAACATAAAATCTATTAATCAAATGCGGTTCGCGTGAATTTACCAATTTTCAATTTGGAGCCTACAATATAGTAGTCTGTGCCCACAATCGTTAGCTGTAATCCAACTCCGTACTGCGATTGCTAAAGAACATTGTGACTCGTTCATTCAATGAGGATCCTACGCCACAAGAGCTCTTTTGACTTCAAATTTTACAAAATAGGCTCCAAGCAGGGAGAAAGAAGAATTGCAGGAGAGAAAAAATGGTATCAGCGCTTCTCAGGATTGAATTCATGGAAAAATTGACGAAGTTGAATATGAAGTACGATCTGTAAATTTTATTATGCGCTAAATGCTAGGTTCCTTTACATCCAGAGTGTTGTATTGCTTTTCACCAATGAAGCCACAATTTTCATTATGTGTAATTTACATGCCTATATATGTACATTTATTTCAAGCGCAAACCATGTGTTTCCATTTGTTCTGAAGACTTTACAATGGGTGAATATGAATTATCCCATGTAATTTTCATTATGTACTCAAAGTTATTGCTATTTAGTTGCAAGAAGTTTAATTATTGAAACAATGTAAATGTAAAAATGTATATGTTGGTATTTTTTATTATATTGTAAAATAATTATTATATTTTGCATATTAAACGATGAATGTGAATCTCATAGACTATATATAAGGACATGTGATGATTTATTTAACAAAAAAGTGCACCCTTGCCATAAAATGAAAATATAGCAAATTTTGACATCTTAATGACCAGATGTATCTTTAGATAGGTGTAGGATTAAGTACTATGGAGAAGTTGGAGATTTAAAAAAAAACTTTTTCCAGCATAATATCAAAGGCTTGCAAATAAATCAAGTGATAAATACAAATAATTTTTTGTGAACGAGAACGAAAGGAACGAGTCCGAGAAAGGAACGAAATTGCCCATCACTACTATGGACATTACTACTATTCGTTTTGATATCAATTTGGAAATTCACAGTGTTATTCGATTTTTACTGCGAAAAGTGAATGAACCGCAGAAAACCATCGTCAGTTATAGTCATCGAGTTAAGGTGAAGATATTACGCCTTTCCAAATGGTTTGTCGTTTGCGGACAATGCTAATTAAAGGCAGAGAATATGTTCTCCATGATGACGGACGGCGGCCTAGAAGCAGTGAGAGAGTGAGAGGATTCGCGGCGGTAAATGTGAGTTGATGAGAGATATTTGCGGAAGAGGGGGATCATGAGTATGGGGACATTCATAGCTCGGTGGCGGAGGAAGAGTGGCGGAACTCAGCCAATCAGATCACGTCTTTAGAAGTCATGACTTCAGGCCGCTCCGTTCGCTCCGCTAAATGCCGCCGACTAGCGCTGAATCACCGCAAATTTTAACCCCGACTGAAATTCCTGGTGGCGATCCAGGCCAAGAAGCGGGGTCGCCGCCCTTTGGCTTTCAAAAGTGAAGCCCCCATCGGTGGCTAAGGAGACCACCTGTTTTCGCCAATTCCTCCTTTTATCTAAACTTAATATTTCTACAGAACATTTTATTTGGATGGAGTTTAGTTATTATTATTATTTTAGATAATACAGTTGCAAGTTGACCCTATAGTCTGGTGGTAACAAAAATATACATATAAAGGTATCATATGAAACATAATATAATAACAACAATAAAAATACATGTCATGGATTAGTCTTTTTGTGAAGTACCTAACATAATTAGGGAATAGATTGAAAACATTTGCACCTATGTCATTCCATGCATCTAACCTTATGCTCAAAAAGGAGAATCTCCCCTATTTAGTTCTCTTTTAAATAATAATTGATGACGCGGGAAAAATTGTCCTTGTTTTCAACTAAAATAGCCCTCAAAAAGTTGATTGAAACACTACTCTACAAGCGTTAACCATTGAACAACCTAAATTGGCCATTTAAAATATATTTAATTTAACCATAAGGTCTTAATTCTAGATACCACAATTACGGTGTGGAAATTCTCATGTCATGGCCATTTTTATAGCATAATCGAACATTGGAGCAGTTCTCGTGCTATTGCTGATAGGGCCGATAATTTCGACTTCAAGCGTAGCCACCGGGAGGTGAAGCTCGGGGGATCCTCTCCATTTTCTCCACAACCGTATTTCAGTTGTCATATATTCTCTATTTCTATTATAGACTTATTGCATTCCTCATTGAGGTAGTTACTTACAACAGTTAGTTGTTGCTGCAAGGTGGACGACGAAAACATTGAAAATATACGCTGCGCTATTGATTACAACTGTGCCACATTTTTTCATTGTCATATATGTCCTTTTTCTATGATCACCTCATTACATACCTCACTGAAGTAGTTACTCTCACAATGAGTTTCGTGTAACAGTAATTTTTCTCAGTGAGTTTATTGACACATCTATTATTTTATCAAATAACTCTCTTACAATTCTTCGGGGCTAAAATGTCAGTAATTTCTGGTGACACTGAACTTTGTACAATTTACTCTCAAACTGGATTACAAATTGTAAAAGTACCCTGCAGCTCAGATGGAGTTGCCAATATAAGATCTTATTTTCGCTCAATATTTGAAAGTTATCTTTTTTTATTTCCTCGATTTGTTTTACCGAATTAGACAATCAAAATGGGGAGGCAAAATGATAGATTCGATTTTGAAACCGATTCAGTAAAATACACAAGAGAATTGATTAAAATGTTGATTAATAAACCTCTTTCAGATATAATCACTCGAAATTCCTTTCTTTTCATTCGTCTTATTTTTCTGTATCCAATTATTGGTCACCTAACTACCTTTCTTCTTAGCGCCTTGTAAGAATAATGGGGATTCTGAATGGAAATTTTACTAATTAATGTTACGTTATGACTCACTAGCCAGTGAAAGATAAGTATGATTGAGCCGTATGTGATCTCAAGAGGTAATATATTATCCATCATTTTAGTCTTTCCATTAAATTGAGCTGAATAAATAAATATTAACTTGGTGGATAAATGATAAAAATATGTAGATATTTAGAGGGAATTTTACCATTCCGAAGCCGTAAAAAATATTGTCAATTGGGGTTCTCTAAAGAATGAGGTTTATAAAAGAACAAGATTCCCTCAACAAGGAAAATTTAAGTAAATAATTTTTATATTAGATGCAGTTGACGGTGTGCAGTTAACGTTTCAAATCGATGCCTAATTACTATATCAACCCTCAAGATATTATTTCTCCGGGGAATAAGAAGAACACTTCGCCTACCTTCGAATGTGATATCCTGTTTCTCAGAATAAATATTTTATTCCAGAAAGTGATTCTTTCAAATAACGCTGGGAAAACCAACTTGTGAACATGACTATGCCACAGTGTCGTGAAACGCGCGTCATGTCAGCCGAATAAAGTGTGTGGAAATTACTAAGTTGGTTTTACTCAGCATGGATATCCTTTATTTCCACGATGTCAGGCCTAATGGTACAGTTTTACTTTCAAATAACGTTTAGCATTGAATAGGTTGACTAATACATTTCTAAAGGCCCGTTCTATCTCTAAGCATTCATCATCATAGATTTACCACATTGATTCTCTAATACTGTACCAGGTAAAACAGATATTCCACACATTTTGGTCCATTACGGGAATATCCATTCAATGTAAAGAAATATTATGTAGTATAGTTTGGTGTACATATAATTCAAAATAGTAATCGTTTAGCGAAATTATACTGAAATTTCGTCTTAGTGTAACGTGAGCATAACCACTATAATAATGTTATATACATGATCGATTAATATTCACTTATCTGTCCTTATTATCAAGGAAATAAAATTGTACAAATCTTAGTTGATAATTATATTTACAGATCAAATATTTCTGGTGTGGATTAGTTGATCAATGCTTTGTGCCGTTTCGGCACGTAGTTCACCGCGGCGATGGAGGAGGCAGCACCGGCAGTCACGGTGACTACCTGGATGTGCCGTTTCGGCACGTGGTTCACCGTGGCGGTGGAGAAGACAGCACCGAGAGTCACGACACATGCGGCAGCGGCGATTGGCGCGAGGAAAGAGAGCCGGGAATCAGTCGGTCGGGTGGAGTCCTGAGGAGGAGGCCACGGAGCAGTTGGCCATCTATCTGCCCGGCTGTTTCAGTTTCATATTTCGACTCATCTAGTATTTGTATTAGCATTTGAATGTGACACCGATTGTTTATTTATCATTAAATAAAAAGGTTATTATCTGCCCGGTCGTTTCAAATTGGTAGCAGAGCGTGGTTCGGTCTAGCGCGTGAGTACTTTCTCCTAGTCAAATTAGGTCTTGTATGGTTCGTTTTTCTGGTCCTTTGCTTTCCTTTCCATGGTCCAACCTCTTACCAAAAAAGCCCTGAAGGACCTCAGAGGCGAGAAGATTACCTTTTCCTCCATCCTTGGTTTTTGTTTCGTGTTTGTTTGTTTTTTTTTTGGGTTGAGCAGCTAGAGTGATGGCGAAAGATTTTCCGACCGGTACCAGTTGGATCTATGAGTTATCCAAAGAGGAGATTGTGCGACGGGTTCGTGACCTAAGCCTTGAGGAGAGCGGAAATTTGGACGAATTGCGAAAGCGACTGAGGGAGTACGTTACCGTGACGCGTGATACAGAAGTCGACTCTAAGGTAAGCGCCGACCCAGAAGGGAACAAGTGTGATCGTGGAGTGGGAACGGTCGCTACTTTAATGGAGGGTCAAAAGCGTCAGGCGATGGGGGAAGAGATATGCAGATGGGGCTTACGGTTCGAGGGCCATAGAGAAGAAAGCGTTAATCAGTTCTTAGAAAGGGCCGAATTGTTCAGAGAGAGTCGGGATTTATCGAAAGGTGTTATGTGGGACCTTTTGCCCGAGATGCTCGGAAATAAAGCTCTAGAATGGTTCCTCGCGAATAAATTCCATATCTTTTCATGGGACGACTTTTTAGTCGAAGTTCGGAATGCCTTTCTGCCGGCGGGATATGATATCCGTTTGAAACGTGAAATGTTTGCTAGAACCCAAGGGGAAGGGGAGAGAATTGACGAGTTTATAACTGTAATGAGGACTATGAATCGTAGATTAAGAAAACCTTTAGTAGAATCAGAACTGTTGTCGCTGGCTTGCGAGAATCTCCATCCTTTATATCTGGAAAGGTTTCCGGGGGGAGGTATAGGGAATTTCTCAGAGATGTTACTTTTCGGTCGTCAAGTTGAGGAAAGATTAGAACGTTGTAGATTGTACAGACCTCCCCCTTTACCAAGAGAACTTTCACATCCCGAGTTCGGATATGAAGGGCGACCAGAGAAAAATGACCGTAGAAGGGAAACTAATGAAGGGCGTGAAGGTTCAAGAGATTGGAGTCAGGAGATACGCTGCTTTAAATGTAATGATATCGGTCACATTTCCAGGAATTGCCGAGATCGTGAATATTCTTTAAACTCGTTCAGCCGGGGAAAAATGGGAGGGGCCCCCAATCCAAGGCTAAAGTAACCCTCCGTCCAGGTAGTCACCGTGGTAAAATGGGAGGTATCCGAGCGAAAGCGGCAACAGCAGCTAGGTTAGAGGTCAAAATTGGAGAATGTACCTTGGGAGCATTAACCCATTTATGCTGAAGGTTTGAAAAATGCGAATTTTACCCTGATTTTTACATATTATAGATAAAAATACGTATGAATACAATATCCGAAAGAAAAAACAATGTATCTCTTGCCAATTATTAATAACGAGGTGTTCCAAAAATGGAACACTAGGCAAATCCACTACCATGACGTACTCAGTGATAACAAGCAAATCATTTTATTCAGGCATTTGTTAACTCACTATTAAGACATATCGGGGTGAACACTTAACATGCAAGGATACGTTGCATTTTTTACATTGAAAAGTGGTAATTTTGTGACATTGGACACAGCGAGTTTGCTTTACAATCGTATGATTCATGCCGTCATGACGTGAGTCAAGGTTACGCTTCATAGATGGACTCCCTTTTCTACCAGGCTCAGCAGTATTACCATATGTCTCTATATAGTGACAGGCCACACGGCGACGAAATTCAAGATGATCTATTGGCTTCACACCGTTTATTTTATGCAATTGCCAAGCATTTTGTAAAGCCAGCTCAAAGCAGAATAACAAGGGGCTCGAGTACCATTTCTTTCCACGGATTGATGCTCGATACTCGTCAATATTTTCATCAGCTCGGTCCACTCCTCCCATATACTGATTATAGACCTTGATTAAATTTGGCTGAGTAACTTGTATCTTTTTTTTCTGCTTTTGAGAATAACGACTGACCTATTGCAAAGGATTGACACCGACACCAGATGATGCAACAGTCACAACACTGTTATCATTCCAACTACAAACAATATTGCCTTTTCCATCAAGTGGGTAATCAAATGTGCCCCTATCTTTTTTCTTTAGGGTAGCATCAGATAGTAAAGGTTTGTCTTCGCGATCTTTTCTCGCTGTGCCTGTTGCTTGATGGCCCATTGAATGAAGTTTATCAAGGAGTGCAATGTTTGTGAAAAAGTTGTCGAACACAAAATGGTATTTACCAGGATGCTGCGTTGTGAGTGCCTCAGTAAATTGCAAAACAACTGAAGCACCTACACCATATTCTTGGTATTGAGTGTTCGGGTTTTTTCCTTGATAAGGCTGAAACCAGCAAATGTAGCCTAGACGCGTTGCACCATACCAGAATGTATACCCAAACCGAATATGCTTACAACGAATGAACTGTTTGCACCCGTGACGACCGAAATAGAGAATCATGGCCTCATCCAAGCTGAAGTATATTTCATTTGGTACAAATTTCATACATCTGTCATTCAGTTGCTCTATGAGAGGTCGCAGCTAGGAAAACTTGTCCATGTGGTTCAAGTTAGAATTGTCAGCAACATGCAAATTTGAAAATATTGTTTCAAATCGGTCACGTCTCATGGCTCCACTAACTAGAGAATTATGCGAATCTGGTCTTTGCTGCCAAAACATACGCCGTCTCGGAACAGAGACGTAACCACTCAGAAAAATTATTCTCAAAAAACACCAACAGTCAGTTCAAGGTTTACGCCCTTACTTGCAGCATATAAATTGCAATATTTGACAACCATATCAATCACTTCAATATCCAGAAAGAGTTTTAAACATTCATCAGGGGTTTTCATTTTTGTGATTTTTTTCTTCTGAAACTCTACCTCCTACTGGCTGGGCAGTCAGATCGGCTTTCTTCCAATTGCGTACAACTTTGTTTACCTTTTTTCTTTGAGCAAGAAGAGGTTGAGGCGAAGCAGAAGCCGATGCACCGTCATTTTCAGTAGTATCACCATTCGGTATCAGCAAAAGGTCAGCATGGTCAAAGTTCTCGTCAGAAGAACCATGAATGAGATGAGCAGGAGCGCGCAGCAATGAACCGGGAAGATTGTTAATTGTTCAAACATCGTCATCCCCGGAGTCCTCGTCAGACACAGGTTTTGTTGCGTTATCAGGGGGTTCAATGATGATATCACGTACATCTACGTAATCTTCTGTCTCTAATAGATCATTTATTTCATGCACTGTCAAATATCTCGACATCCTGGTACTTTTAGCTAAAGGCGCGGTCACCCTCCACTTTCTAACGGACGGGACGCAAGACACATCCACTTCACGAGATCGTACTCAACATACAACTACTGTAAAAATTGATCACAATTCATCAGTTGGTTATCGATGTATTTATTCTTTCACTGAAATGGAAACTGATTATAGCCAAGACATAGCATCGTTTCCCTCAGTCACATAACATCTAATTGCTTACTTGATTTAAAATTAAAGTGAATATTTCAGTGCGCCTGAATGCACGCATAATAGTAGTGGATTTGCCTAGTGTTCCAAAAATGGAACACTGTTAAATAAAAGCTTATAACTAAAACAAAATAGATTGTTTAAAAATTTTCTTCTTAAATTACTATAGGTTAACTATTACTGAACATGCAGGGGAAAATTAACAACATTTGGGCATAATGGCAAATAGTTATTAATATAACATTTGAGATGGTCTCAGAAAAACTGCCTTGAAAAAAAAGACCGATATTTCTCAACACACTGGCTGCGATGGGCTGGCAAAACTGACTAATTCTTTGCACCACGTAATACAATATATCTTTATAAAGAGGTACAGAAAGAAAAACCGTGGCATATTCGTGTATTATGAGTCGTAGTCATTAAATTAGAAAGTCGCATCAGGTGTTCCAAAAATGGAACACTAGGCATAAATGGGTTAATTGATTCTGGGGCTACTCGAAGTATAATTAGTCACTCGTGTTTCAAGAGTATCAGGTTAAAAGGGCTTGTAAGTAAAATTGAAGAAACGCGATGTAAATGTTACACCGCTTCTGGAGAACCTTTGAATATTTCAGTATCAGGGGTAGTAAAATTAAGGATAGGTTATTTCACATGGAAATTTCGATTGTTGGTTTGCGATGGGCTGTCACATGAACTAATTTTAGGAGCTGACTTTATGTTGCATACGGGTCTGATTTTGAATTTAGCCGATCAGTATTGTTGTTTTAAGTTTGACCGTAATTGCATCCTAAGGCTAGTCTCAGCCAAGAATACAGAGGTTGGTACTAGCAATATTGATTCCAGGGATGGGGACGTGAGAGACGAGTACGCGGCGTTGTTAGAGCACCTGCCGGCACGAGAGGCAGAGCAGGTGCTCAAAGTAATTGAACTTTTTCCCGAAGTACTCACAAGGCGTTTGGGTGAGACCAAACTGATTCAATATGAGATTCTTCTTGATGACCCTACACCTGTCAAAAGTCACCCCTATCAGTTAAGCCCCCCGAAGTTGGAGATTTTAAGAAAGGAGATTAATGAGCTCCTTGACAAAGGTGTCATTGAAAGGTCAATCTCAGCATATTCATCCCCTTGTTTCTTAGTCCCAAAGGGTGAGGGAAACTTTAGAATGGTCGTGGACTATAGGAAGTTGAACGCGAGGCTCCGGATAGAGTCAGTACCCTTGCCGAATATAAATTCAGCCTTTGACTGGTTTGGAAGGGCTAAGTATTTTACCACAATCGACCTCAATTCGGCCTATTACCAAATTCCCCTGGCAGAATCAAGTAAGCACTTAACTAGTTTCTGCACGGGTTGGAATCTCTATCAATTCAAACGGGTGCCCTTTGGACTAGCCACGGGGGCTCAGGTACTGACGAGATTATTAGATCAGGTGTTTTACGATATTAAGTATCGTTTTGTGCTCAACTACTTGGACGATGTGGTCATATATTCCGAAACCTTTCAGGCCCACACGCAACATTTGCGAGAGATCTTCGCTAGGCTGAGAATGGCGGGTTTAACTGTGAATCCAAAAAAGGTAAAATTCGCTGTGCGTGAAATTTCGTTCCTCGGACATTTAGTTTCCGTCCAAGGAGTGAAAGTGGATCAGGAGCGGACGAAGGCTATACGAGAATTCCCACGCCCCAGGGACGTTAAGGGCATAGCAAGATTCATCGGGATGGTAAACTATTTCGCTAAATTCATCCCAAGTTTTTCCGAGAAGGCAGCCCCTTTGAATGCTCTTCGCGGAAAGAATGTTAAGTTTAGTTGGGGCACAGAGCAAGAGACAGCTTTCGCAGCCCTGAAAGAGAGTATTATGTCTCCCCCAGTTCTTAAAATGCCAGACTTTTCGAAAGAATTTATTTTACAGACTGATGCCAGTTCACGGGCCGTGGGGGCAGTCTTATACCAGGAGTCGGACGGTATTAGACAACCGATCGCTTACGCGAGTCGTGCTCTTTCCGCGCAGGAAAGGAATTATTGTGCATATGAGCTGGAGTGTCTCGCAGTTTTGTTCGGGATTGGGAAATTCCGACAATATCTGGAGCACGCCGAGTTCCTGCTAGAAACGGATAACCAAGCCCTGTCATGGTTATTAGCACATCCGCGGCAGCTAGGTAAAATTGGCCGGTGGGTTATTCAAATATCCTCCTTGAAGTTTCGCGTCCATCATATCAAAGGCTCACAAAATGTCGTCGCGGATGCATTGTCACGGATGTTCGATTCCGAGGGGGCTTCGGAGGGCAATGTTGACGTCAAGGTGGATACCATAAGTACTAGTTTCCCGTTGGCTTCCGAAGAACTTTCCGTCCACCAACAACAAGACCATGAACTGAAGGCGATTTTTGACAGACTAAAGGCAGGAGAAACCGTGGGCCGGTATGAAGTGATTAAGGGTACGTTATGTTGCCGAAATAACAAAAAACCAAAAATAGTCGTTCCGACCATTTTGAGGCCTATGTTGTTCTCTTATTATCATCAGTCGCCTTACGGAGGGCACCTCGGAATATATAAAACGATTCAAAAGATAAGGGACCACTATGTGTGGAAAGGGATGGATAGGGAAATTGCTGGGCGCGTTAGAGGTTGTAAGACCTGCATTCTGAGTAAACCGGCACAAAAACAAAAGTACGGTTTTTTATCCTCTTCAGTCGCGGAAAAGCCGATGCAGAGCGTTTTTCTGGATTTCGTTGGCAAATTCCCGCGTAGCAAAAGAGGAAATACCATGATTCTTGTGGCGGTGGATGGGTTTTCAAAGTTTTGTTGGATAACGCCTCTCCGGGACAGCACCGCAGCCACCACGATAAAAGCGATACACGATAAAATTTTGGGGAGTTTTGGCCCTCCTTCTAGGTTCGTAACTGATAATGGGCCACAGTTTACCTCGCGAAGTTTCAACAATATGTGTTTCTCATATGGTATTGAGCATGTGACCACCACCCCATATTACCCGCAACCATCTCTAGCCGAAAGATTTAATCGCAACCTGCGCTCGGCGCTTATTTGTTTTCATGCAAATTCCCAAACGGAATGGGACAGCAATTTAACTTGGTTGCAGTTGGCCTTCAACACCGCGAGACACGAAAGTCATAAGTGTACGCCTTTCGAATTAATGTTCACCTTCCGTAACAAGAGTCCGCTGTCACTTATTTGGCACATTGACGATTTAATGCCAGATGATAGGCCTAACGTCAACACCAAAGAGAGGTGGTTGTCCGCGAAGAGAAATTTACTGCGAGCGCACCGTCAGCTGGAAACAAAATACAATAAGGGTCGCTCAAAAAACCCGTTTGCGGTGGGAGACTTGGTGGTATTACGTGCAAACCCCCTCAGCTGTGCCTCTGATAAGAGAGCAGCAAAATTAATGCATAGGTGGAAAGGGCCCTACAAAATATCAAGATTCTTGACTCCAGTGACAGTAGCACTGACAAATGTTGAGGACGGAAGTTTTGTGCGGAGAGCTCATCTATCGCAGCTGAAAATGTGCGCGGATACAATAGGTGGTGAATAATTATGTAAGATGTGTTATTTAATTTTGATAAACTCTCCAACAGCATGGTATACAGCAGCCTACACAGTGGCAGGGAGCTGCATTGGAGGGGGAGTATGTGCCGTTTCGGCACGTAGTTCACCGCGGCGATGGAGGAGGCAGCACCGGCAGTCACGGTGACTACCTGGATGTGCCGTTTCGGCACGTGGTTCACCGTGGCGGTGGAGAAGACAGCACCGAGAGTCACGACACATGCGGCAGCGGCGATTGGCGCGAGGAAAGAGAGCCGGGAATCAGTCGGTCGGGTGGAGTCCTGAGGAGGAGGCCACGGAGCAGTTGGCCATCTATCTGCCCGGCTGTTTCAGTTTCATATTTCGACTCATCTAGTATTTGTATTAGCATTTGAATGTGACACCGATTGTTTATTTATCATTAAATAAAAAGGTTATTATCTGCCCGGTCGTTTCAGCTTGATCTCCATTTCATTAGTTCATATGATGCAAGCAAATATTTTGATTAGTTTGGGCATGATTCAACTCTTTATCCAATAGAAAAAATAAAAATAGTTGGGCGTTATCTGTTTAGGGTTTCAAAATTAGAAGACTAAGGCCCGTATTCATAGTCATTTTTGTAAGTGTCACGGGTAGGAGAGTTGTTTACTATACCGGTACTAAGACCTGTGAGTGGTTCCGCTGAACGATTCTCAACGCTAATTCTTCATGGTAACCAAGCATAAAATAATAATAAATGGCAGCCGCAAACTAGCGGATGGTGTTTACATCGCCAGTGAAAAACATTCTATGTGACTTGGTGGAGGAGCACCGAGATGTGGCTGAAAATAAATGGACAGACGCTACCTCCAACATTCAGAAGAAGAAGGATTGGAGTGACATCAGCGATGCCTACAATGCCTACCGATGTCGCAGCGAGAACTGTGGGTCAGCTTAAAAGGTAAGTGAGTTGTGATATAATACGATGAATGTTGTGAGAGACTGGTCTTTGATAGTTTTCAACTCCTTATACAATGCATAACAGAAAGTCATTATGATATAAGCGCATTTCGAAAACGCTGATAGAGACAATAGTTATTTTCCAAAAGACTACCTTCCCCGCAAGATTGGGATTTTGTTCATCTTACTACGAAGCCCAATATTTTTGGCAATTGGAAAGAAACGAAGCAAAATACATGGGAGAGTAAAAAAACAGGCAGAGCAAGAGCGGCAGGGAAACAAATAGGATAAATGGAACCAATTAGTATGAGGGAGCAATGAGTCTCAAAGAAATGGTTAGGAAAATATAGTAGAGAGCATATTGGAAAAACTTCAATATTTTAATTGGCAGGAAAAGGTATAAGGAATTAAATAATTAGGTTAGGCTAACAACTAACCGTATGAAGGACAAATGGTGGAAAGGACAATGCAGAGAAATATAAAAGTAACAGGGAGAAGGGGAAACGGGTGCGCATTAAGTTAAATGAAGGTGTTTTCAAACCGTAAGAGCAACGGATAAGGGCAAAACAGGTAAGATATTATTCAAACAAGAAGATATTGAAGATAGGTGGAGAGAAGTAGTAAAGGAGCTTCATGACAGCGGAAAGGGAAACGTGAACTTAGATATAGAGGGCGAGGGAGCGTCGGAGAGGAATAACCTCGGCCCGAAGACAATCGACAACGAAATAGGAAAGGCGTCACGAGAGATGAAGGCAAGAAAAGTCGTGGTGATGGATACCTTCGGAGTTAAAAAATCGTAGGATCTACGAGAAAGGGGTATGGCCAGAAGATTTCGTGAAAACAGACATGAATGCGAGGCCTGTAGAGCAATTAGTTAAATTTCGCGTAATTCTAAGTGACGCTCAGAAAAAGCGTTACTTAGAATAATACTTAGGAGGTTAAGAAATGAGCTTATTGGTTCTCAATTATGCCAAGTAAACTGTGAGAGAGGCTCTGGAAGAGATAGATGTTGAAATGACAGTGTGAGGCCAGCTGATAAAGTCGATTAGATTCGCGGACGACCAGGCTTTGGTTATTTTATCATCCATGGGAAATTTAGTATATGCATTAAAAGTAGATGCAAGCTTTAGTTGATGCATTAAAAATTAATTTCAGGAAATATGAAATAAAGATAAGCCATAATGTAACAAAATTAATGAGATTCTCATGGAGAAAGCAAGCGAGGTTGGCCATAAACATAGGAGATCAGAAACTAGAACAAGTAGAGCGATTTCATTGCTTGGGTAGTGCGTTAGTAGAAAATGGGTATCGTAGCAGAGGCTCTGGGATGAGAATATCGATAGCGAAAGAATTATTCAGCAATAGGAAGCCCTGGGTAGGAATATAACGAAGTGTTCAATATGGAGTTAGCATTGCATGAGAAAATGCTGCGGGCGTTCGAGATGTAGGTGTGGAGGAGGATGGAAAATTTTGCGGTAGAAGTAGAGGATGACCAACGGGGAAATATTTGATATATTTGACAATGAAAGGAAACTCCTCGATGAGATTAATTGGAGGAGTAGGTGTTTGGAAGATGTAATGAGCGGCGATGAATCGCTTAAGGCCATGGTAGAGGAAAGGATGTAGGGCTAGTAGGGAAGGGAAAGATAAAAATAATAGATTTTAAGGACAGGATAGAGGATGGTAGGATACACGCTGAGATGAAAGATCATAATGTAATACTATAGGTAGATAGGGACGTTTATATGTAAACATCGTAGGAAACTTTCATTAAAACCTATTTCAACCATTGGATTATTTTGAAATTAATGTAATGCAACCAATTAAACTCAGTACTTTGGGGTAAGTTGTAGCACTAACGTTGGAGGTAGTCACCCCATGTGGAATGAAATTGCTGAGAGAAAATTTAAATGGCGAATGATTCCATACATATAACTTCTTCATTGTATACTTCACTCAATCGTGTGAGTAGTATTCCGTAATCTGATAAATATTCCATTGCCAAATGGTAGGTAATTTGTGGAGGTGACCGCCAACTAACGCCATATACACCTTTTATGATTAGCTGGGTGGAATAGTAGTTGATGGATCATTAAGGGAGTGAAGGACGGGACGGGGAAAATGCTGGCGTCAGCATTATACCAATAAGGAGGAAAGGAGCCAAGGAGCCTACAGCTAAACATAATATACGATGGACGAATTAGGTAAGCACTGTGCTCTTAAATGGACTACGATTCAAATAAAATATCACAGCAATTGCGGCGATGCTATTCTAGGCCGTCGGATAGGAAGACAGTACTCTAGTCTTCTCACAAAACTGATTTCTCATTCCCTTTCGAGCCCATTCTGTAGGCTAGATAAACTACTCTAGGCTAGCTTGCCACTCACGACGGTGTCTTTCGGGTTACGGATGTTAGGTCAACCTTTTTATTTAAAGAGGTTATCTGCTAAAGATGCGAGTTTACTGGTTGAATAAGTAGTCGTAGTTAAAAGTGACGTGGCGGTGTCTGAAGGGTGTAGGAGACCATCATTAGTTGAGAGCATTAGTAAATTCAAAAAAAATCTGAAAAAAGATCGGGTCGTCGGGTGACTACGTCATCAGTCACTCGCAAGGGACTGCCGTGACGTAGATGTTACGTCATGAGCACGAAACGTGTAAAGTTAATTACACAAGAGAATATGATTGATGTAAATATTATTTGAAAAGCATTTATTTTTATTTTGAAATTCATATATTTTCCTTAATCCTATTCCTATTCTTGTTTGGACACATATCTCTCAATCCTCCTGTAGCACGTAATTAATGGAATTTGAACGAAACGTTTACCTATTAGTGTTTTAGTACATATTTTATTACTCTGAAGGTGCTAAAGAAAAATAAAGATATGATTGAGTGACATATCTCCTTCATTAGTTATGTATTAACCATAATTTTATTGTTGTCATTGAACTAGAGCTAAGAAATTAAATTCTAAGAATGTAGTTATACTCTTCCTTAGTCATATGCAACATTTTTAATAATGGTCTCTAAAGCGTAGAGACCATTATGAAACCATAAAATGCGAAACGATAATGGTCTCTACGGTTTAGAGACCATTATTAAACCATAAAATGCGAAACGATGGGTATGAAATAAATAAGTTTCCCTCATTAAGGAAATAAATATAAACAGCATTATTTACCTTCGTATATGTTATTTATTTACAGTTATCCGTGAAATTTCATGTCCTATTATTATTTCCCTTCTTAACACCTCCATTTTCCGGGGAATAAGCAGAACACTGCATTAAACCTCATACGTACTATCCTGTTTCTCGTGATTAATCTGAGGACATTTAGGCACTAAATATGAAGAAATAGGCACTAAACATTTCAAAATAGGCACATAAAATATTCGCTTAAAATATTTGTTGCATTTCGGACGATTCTGTTGGTCTTGGAATCCCAAAAGGCTAAGCCTGTAATCAGGTTTTCCAGGTACCAGAGAAACAGAACTTGTAATTCATCTATGCCTTGGCTGGTAAAATACCCACCAAGGTGGACTCGAACTCGTAATCCCAAGATTAGCAGGCGACGACTTTACCCCGCCGCCTCCGTGACCGGCTAGAAACGTAAAGCGACTTATTGCCACAAAGAAGCATCTGAAATTTAAAGCTTGTGCTAAAATACACGATTACTTAATGGTGAAACTGATGGAGAAGATTGAGGGTAGAACTTCAAATAAAATTAGCTTATAAAGTGAAGAAAAATAAAATACAAAAGGTTTACTTATTTCAAGTTACATAACACCATTTACAACGACATATTTCTCTAAATGTTCTCCTGTAAACTGGTGCCGAGAGTCAGTCTGGATATTTCTATTGTATGAAAATGACCTGTCAACCTCGCAAAAGGTGATAGAACAATACTTAAATGATGCAAGCTTTTCTGCTGTCATCTTTGGTCCTGGTGTAACCGAAGTCCCTGATAAAATGTTTTCAATTTTCTGGACATCTTTCCAACGAGGGTTCCTTTGCATATTTTTCTTGAATTTTGGAACCAATACTTCTCCCACATCAGTTGGTATATTAATAAGTTCACTTTCCTCCTTTAGAATTTTTTCCACAACTGCCTCAAGGTGTAAATCACTTGCCTCCAGCGATGACATGGTTGATGGTAGTCAACCAAAGTTGCATCTGATAAACGTAGGATCTGCGTTGACATCGAGATTCAACTCTGCTTTGGATTTGAGAATGCAGTTTGCTTCTTCTTCATCCATATATTCTCCTACTCATGCACCATGATGGCTTAAATTTCTTATAGACAGAATTGTTACGTAGCATAAAATTTGAGCGAAATCGGTTTCAATAGCGTACCTTAAATGGGTGAAAAAGACGTTCGAGCTGATGTATCGGAAGCGCACATTATTCCTGTCACATACCTCACGTATTTCAATAATTTTATCACGTTTACCATTGAATTGGTTGATTGATACATTTCTCCTGGCTCATTCTATTTCTAAATATTCTTTGCCATAATTTATAACCATCACTCTCTATCACTGAACCTTCATATCAAAGCAACGAAGAATATTCCATTCGTTTTCGAATAGAAATTCGTTTTAAAAATATCAAAATACAGTAAAAAAAATTTAAAGTATGGTTTTGTTTACATATAATTCAAAATAGTAATAATTAGGAACAATGTGCTGTACTTGTCCTTTAGTGGATTGTGAACATAAATTGTGTAAATAATTTTCTATTTATTATCACTGTATTATCCATAAATTCAAGGTGTAACAATTGTAATAGCCTAAATTGGTCATTATATTTTCATTTTAAATATTTGTAAGTCGGATTGAGTGATTAATCTCAGTGTCCATTTCCTTTTTTCCATATGATGCAAGCCAAAGTTTTGAGTAAAATGGACATGGGTCGATTCTTGAGGTGATAGCAAACATAAAATTAGTGGCGCCATCTGTTGGGGGTTTTAATATTTAAGGGCTAGGAGAAGGAAAAGAGTACCGTTGTAGTACTAGGTGTGAGACTTGTCGATTACAATGCTGTAAATACAAAATTTGTTAAGGTTATATGTATAAATAAGATCATTTGATGCATTGTCCCTCGACTTCTATTGATTTTCCAGTAACTTTCCCAGTGTGGTGGTTCTTACATCACATCCCAAGAGACAATCCTCGACTATTCATTCTTTTCTTTTTTATTTTTTCAGTTATTATTATTTCATTTTTATATTTTTTCTTTATCATAGTGAAAGCCGAAAACGGGAGTTTAAAAAAAAAACGAGATAATTCCTGTGTTCCCTGGAGTCTACTATCTAATGATACTACCCTGGAATCATGCATTTATTCAATTTATAGTTTTACCATAATAACCCCGTTATATCAAGAAAAAGGTATGTCATGCTGGAGCTTGAATCTCTTTTTAGCGGAACACTGATTTTCATTTTTGCGCCAGCCAGCGCAGCGTTACGCCTACACTGAAATTCTTTTTCTTTCTTAAATGAAATTTTACCCCTACCAATCTTTTTTAATTTGTAAAGGAGAGTTGTATCTACAATTAATAAAAAATAAGCAAATTCGTAGGCATCAGTACATCGTCAAAAATCGATTTAAAATAAAAATATTTTTATAAAATTAATCAAATTGTTGGGGCAGAAACGTGGACCTTGAGAAAGGGAGACGAAAATAGGCTGAAGGCTTTTGAGATGTGGGTGTGGAGGAGGATGGAGAAGGTCCGTTGGACGGAAAGGAAGACAAATGAGGAAGTGCTTGACATGGTGGGCGATGAGAGTAAACTTATAGATGAGATTAGGGGAAGACAGGGTAGTTTGCTGGAAGGGGTAATGAGGGACGGTGGTTTGCTGAAGGCGGTGATAGAGGGTAGGATGTTGAGAGCGCGGGGTAGGGGAAGGAAGAGAATCGGTTTAATGATCGGGATGAAGAAAGGTAGGACTTTTTCTGAAATGAAGAAAGAAATACTAGAGGTAGATAGGGCACGGCACGTGTAAGAGTTCGTTGGATATTCTCTGACTTTCATCACAACCTATCTTTAACCTATTTTATGAAGTTATAAGTTTATTTAGATCACATATGACGAATATAAGGTGATTTGTTACTGCCTAAGAAGGCCTATTTTATCTGTTAATGCCTTTTCTGCTTTTATTGCCTATTTAACGGCCTAAAAAAGCAATTGTTAAACCTTGAATTTATAGATAATACAGTGAATATAAATAGAAAATTGCTTACACTATTTATGTTCACATTCCACTAAAGGGCAAGTACAGCACATTGTTCCTAATTATTACTATTTTGAATTATATGTAAACCAAACCATACTTTAAAATTTTTTTACTGCATTTAGATATTTTTAAAACGAAGTTCTATTCGAAAACGAATTGAATATTCTTCGTTGCTTTGACATGGTGGTTCAGTGATAGAGAGTGATGGTTATAAATTATGGCAAAGAATATTTAGAAATAGAATGAGCCAGGAGAAATGTATCAATCAACCAATTCAATGGTAAACGTGATATAAAAGACTCGCTTTCTAAAAAAAATTGTTTATCATGAGTAAACTGAGGATATTGTCTAAAATGCCTATTTTTTCTTTTACTCAGGAAACCAATGTTATGAAGTTATAAGTTTATTTAGATCACATATGACGAATAAAAGGTGATTTGTTACTGCCTAAGAAGGCCTATTTTACCTGTTTATGCCTTTTCTGCTTTTATTGCCTATTTAACGGCCTAAAAAAGCAAAATTCTTCTCAACGTCACAAAACTCCTCTTTAGTGCGGAGATAGTCTGTTATTTCAGTTTCTTTTTTAATCTATCAAGGTTAAAATAATTACCTCCATCTTCTCAGGCTCAACTTTGTGGAAGTTCATTATATATTAAATGAAAAGGAAAACTTTGTTATGTTCCACCAATTTATTCTCCGGTACAACTAGTTTCGACGCATCATCTTCAGGTACCTGAAGATGACGCCGCTGTGTCGAAACTAGTTGTACCGGAGAATAAATTGGTGGAATATAACAAAGTTTTCCTTTTTATTTATTGTTAAAATAAAATTATTAAACATGCATAAAGAAAAATCATCCATATTATTATATAAAGAGTAGAATAACAGCTATGGTATTTTGCGTGATGCGTTCATGCAATCGTTTCAATTGCCAAAAACTTTGCAATTCGAAGGCACCACCATGAGTTTAAAGAGATACTGCCCGAAGTAGCTCTGCCTTCACAGCTAGTATTGATATTGTTGGGAACATGGCTAAATACTGCATTGTACTCTACAGATAAAATTATTGAAATACGTGAGGTATGTGACAGGAATAATGTGCGCTTCCGATACATCAGCTCGAACGTCTTTTTCACCCATTTAAGGTACGCTATTGAAACCGATTTCGCTCAAATTTTATGCTACGTAACAATTCTGTCTATAAGAAATTTAAGCCATCATGGTGCATGAGTAGGAGAATATATGGATGAAGAAGAAGCAAACTGCATTCTCAAATCCAAAGCAGAGTTGAATCTCGATGTCAACGCAGATCCTACGTTTATCAGATGCAACTTTGGTTGACTACCATCAACCATGTCATCGCTGGAGGCAAGTGATTTACACCTTGAGGCAGTTGTGGAAAAAATTCTAAAGGAGGAAAGTGAACTTATTAACCCATTTATGCCCAGAACTTTTTTTTCCTAATTTTCTGTTCAAACTCACGGATCTTGGAAAGTAGGTCTTCTGAACACGTCTGATATGATTTTTTTTACGATACGACAATTGGTTGCGTAGTAATAGGGTGGGCATCAAAATGCCCTTTGGGCATGAACCCGTGGTAAGTACCAAATGGTAAGCTTTTTTTACTTTTTCATTAATTTTTTTTAATATTGCATAATTATCTTAGTTGAGTGAGATTACCTATGTATTAATAATTTTTCTCCTTTTACAACATTTTTTCAGATTCACAACGTTCTTGCCGGAATTAATCAAAAATTTATTACAATCGTTATTTTTTGACTCATGGAATGCAAATAAGAATTGGTGAGTGAAATATAAAAAAATTCTCTCTTATGTATAAACATTTATTCATAAAAGTATCAATGTTATTCATGTTTTAGTTCACAGAGCATGAACTTTTGCAAAACAATGGGTATGAAGAGGAATTTCACATTTTTGGCAGGCGATTGGGGTTTTGTTCTTTTTACAAGCACATCTTCGCCGGGGCTTACCAGTCACAAGAATATGTCCACCGTGCGTCATTCGCGCGGGCTTGGCTATCTTATCACAGTAGCGAATGGGTGCAGGAACAATACCTGCAGTACCATACTTTTGCAGAAGTGCCTGGACGCATGCACGCCGGAAGGCTAACTGGTCCATTGCACTCAGCCCGATTTTCCTGGCAAGCACCCAGGCATTACTCATGCATACATCAAACAACCACATAATTATTGGTACATACCATTTCTTACCACGCACACCTATTCTGTAATTAGCGATGTTGTTGTCCAGCAACTCAACTCCCCCCATGTTCTTGTTGTATTTGTATATTACATATGGCTGAGTAATGAGTATCTTTTTCCTCTCTCTGATGGAGTAACGCTGAGCCTGGCGCTAAGGTCGTACCCCATATTCATTAGACAATGCATACACAACATTGTTGTCTACCCAAGCAACAGCAACAATTCCCTTGTTACTTTCTACATACGACTCAACTGATCCTCTCTCTCTTTTCCGCATTACGTTTTTTCCAGAAATTGGGCATTTCGCCAATCTATTTATTCTTACCGTGCCGGTCCCACTCATTCCTTTAGCAGAAAAGGAGCAAAGGAGTTTGGTATTAGTGAAAAAATTATCGAATTAGAATGAAAATTTGACTCCCGGGAATGAAGTCATTATAGAGTCACAGAAATTCATCACCACTGATTCCCCAACACCCTGATCAGAAGGACGCTCTCTATTTTCTTCACGGCCTTGGTACAGTTCTACCTCAACTCAGTAGCGAGTGGTTTGTGCCATTACCCACGCTTTGTATCCTAAACGCACTGGTTTAAGCCTAAGAAACTGCTTACATCCATGTCTGCCAAAGTAGGGAATCATTGATTCATCTACTTACTGGTTTTTGTCATCAGGAGCATTGACTATGAAACGCTTGCTCAGTATGTCTAGCAAGGGCCTAACCATTCCCATTTTATCACCTGATGGCAGATTCTCATTGTCGCAAACATGTATAAACCTCAGAATTTCCTCGAAACTGTTTCGACGCATTGCCTTAGACACGAGTACATTATGAACATCATCGGCACTTTCCCAAAACATACGCCTACGGGGCAAAGGAACGTAACCGCTAAGGAACAAGATTCCTACGAAAGTGTACATTTCCTCCAATGATAGGTGAAAGTTTGGATGATTTGATTGAGTGGCATACATTACAGAAAATTTAACAATTTCAGAAATAATTTTTCATTCAATAATATTTGAAGAAATTCCAAGGGGTGGTTTTCACTGGTAATATTAGAGGCATCCGGATGATTTACACCGGTGCTGTTTGCCTGATTGATGGGAACGCACAGGTCACCTTTTCTCCAGCTCAGGTCCAAGGGCACATTATGTGGTCCTCTTTTCCTTTTCGCAGGTTGCTCATCTGGGTGAGATGATTCAAGACTTTCAGCATTTTCTTCTAAGTTCCCTGAACAAAATTCGGCTGTGGCGCGAAGCTGACAGGAAGGCAGGGAATCTGGATTGTTGCACATTTCATCTCCTGAGTCCTCATACGATGCATTATTTTCAGGTGGCACTATATATATATCAGCAGAGTCACCGCCAACATCCTCATCCAAAGCATTCTCCAGATACTCTATCACCTCTGCCAGTGATAGGTATTTTGTACTGTAACAAATGAAGTGTTGTGAAAACAGAATATCAATAAACGATAATAAAGTATAGCATATCACGTATTATTCAGTCAAATAAATGTCCATATGCACCCCTGTAGTAATGTTTCAATGCATGAGCTGATATGTGATTGATGACTAAACTTACAATTTTTCATTACATTGGGTAAAATATAAATAAATTACTGATGGAAAATATTCCATGAAGGACACTTTATCAATACCCAACATCATATAAAACTGTGCCTAATTACCTTAGATTAACAAATAAAATATGACGTTGAGGAGACAAAGTAGGAGCAATTGTACGGATAAACTCAGTCGTTGGATAGGTAATCAAAATCTTTAGTATAGGCATGTGCCCAAAGGGCATTTTGATGCCCACTTTCAGTTTCCCTCGTAATAAAAAAATAAAAAGCTTATGTGATCAAAAACTAATGGCACATGAATTTACATAGATGCTTACCGAAAATAATCCATAAAAGATTTATAACTATATTGTCAAGGATTAAGAAATACATACCCTCTATGCAGAGCGTGCGATGGTCACGAAGCCATGATGATTTCAGTGCTCGACTGTGTCGCCGGTGGGTGCAATGCTTGACTGATTCTTCTCTGAACATGTCAAGCAGACCTTCTATGTTGCACACGACACAAAAACACACGCGTGGCGCCAAACGGGTGAGTAAGGCTAAATTGTAATCAGGTGGGCATTTAAATGCCCTTTGGGCATAAATGGGTTAATATACCAACTGATGTGGGAGAAGTATTGGTTCCAAAATTCAAGAAAAATATGCAAAGGAACCCTCGTTGGAAAGATGTCCAGAAAATTGAAAACATTTTATCAGGGACTTCGGTTACACCAGGACCAAAGATGACAGCAGAAAAGCTTGCATCATTTAAGTATTGTTCTATCACCTTTTGCGAGGTTGACAGGTCATTTTCATACAATAGAAATATCCAGACTGACTCTCGGCACCAGTTTACAGGAGAACATTTAGAGAAATATGTTGTTGTAAATGGTGTTATGTAACTTGAAATAAGTAAACCTTTTGTATTTTATGTTTCTTCACTTTATAAGCTAATTTTATTTGAAGTTCTATCCTCAATCCTCTCCATCAGTTTCACCAAAAAGTAATCGTGTATTTTAGCACAAGCTTTAAATTTCAGATGCTTCTTTGTGGCAATAAGTCGCTTTACGTTTCTAGCCGGTCACGGAGGCGGCGGGGTAAAGCCGTCGCCTGCTAATCTTGGGATTACGAGTTCGAGTCCCACCATGGTGGGTGTTTCACCAGCCAAGGCATAGATGAATGACAAGTTCTGTTTGTCTGGTCCCTGGAAAACCTGATTACAGGCTTAGCCTTTTGGGATTCCAAGACCAACAGAATCGTTCGAAATGCAACAAATATTTTAAGCGAATATTTTATGTGCCTATTTTGAAATTTTCAGTGCCTGTTTCTTCATTTTTAGCGCCTAAATGTCCTCAGATTAATCACGAGAAACAGGATAGTACGTATGAGGTTTAATGCAGTGTCCTGCTTATACCCGGAAAATGGAGGTGTTAAGAAGGGAAATAATAAAAGGACAATTTCTCGGATAACTGTAAATAAATAACATATACGAAGATAAATAATGCTGTTTATATTATTTTCCTTGATGAGGGAAACTTATTTATTTCATACCCATCGTTTCGCATTTTATGGTTTCATAATGGTTTCTACTCTTTGGAGACCATTATTAAAAATGTTGCATATGACTAAGGAAGGGTAAAACTACATTCTTATAATTTAATTTCTTAGCTCTATTTCAATGACAACACTAAAATTATGGTTAATACATAACTAATGAAGGAAATATGTCACTCAATCATATCTTTATTTTTCTTTAGCATCTTCAGAGTCATAAAATATGTACTAAAACACTAATAGGTAATAGTTTCGTTCAACTTTCATTAATTACGTGCTACAGGAGGATTGAGAGTTATGTGACCAAACATAAATAGGAATAGGATTAAGGAAAATATATGAATTTCAAAATAAAAATAAATGCTGTTCAAATAATATTTACATCAATCATATTCTCTTGTGTAATTAACTTTACACGTTCGGTGCTCATGACGTAAAATCTACGTTACGGCAGTCCCTTGCGAGTAACTGATGACGTAGTCACCCGACGACCATATCTTTTTTCAGATTTTCTTTGAATTTGCTAATGCCCTCAACTAATGATGGTCTCCTACACCCTTCAGACACAGCCACGTCACTTTTAACTACGACTACTTATTCAACCAGTAAACTCGCATCTTTAGCAGATAACCTCTTTTAATCAAAAGGTTGACCTAACATCCGTAACCCGAAAGACACCGTCGTGAGTGGCAAGCTATCCTAGAGTAGTTTATCTAGCCTACAGAATGGGCTCGAAAATGAATGAGAAATCAGTTTTGTGAGAAGACTAGAGTACTGTCTTCCTATCCGACGGCCTAGAATAGCATCGCCGCAATTGCTGTGATATTTTATTTGAATCGTAGTCCATTTAAGAGCACAGTGCTTACCAAATTCGTCCATCGTATATTATGTTTAGCTGTAGGCTCCTTGGCTCCTTTCCTCCTTATTGGTATAATGCTGACGCCAGCTTTTTCTCCGCCCGTCCTTCACTCCCTTAATGATCCATCAACTACTATCCCAACCAGCTTGTCATAAAAGTTGCATTGGCCTTAGTTGGCGTTCACCTCCACAAATTACCAACCATTTGGCAAGGGAATATTTATCAGTTTACGGAATACTACTCACACGATTGAGTGAGGTATACAATGAAGAAGTTATATGTCTGGAATTATTCGCCATTTAAATTTTCTCTCAGCAATTTCATTCCACATGGGGTGACTACCTCCAACGTTAATACTGCAACTTACCCCAAAGTACTGAGTTTAATTGGTTGCATTACATTAATTTCAAAATAATCCAATGGTTGAAATAGGTTTTAATGGAAGTTTCCTACAGATGTTTACATATAATAGGCCCTATCTACCTATAGTATTACATTATGATCTTTCATCTCAGCGTGTATCCTACCATCCTCTATCCTGTCCTTAAAATCTATTATTTTTATCTTTCCCTTCCCTACTAGCCCTACATCCTTTCCTCTACCATGGCCTTAAGCGATTCATCGCCGCTCATTACATCTTCCAAACACCTACTCCTCCAACTAATCTCATCCAGGAGTTTCCTTTCATTGTCAAATATATCAAATATTTCCCCGTTGGTCATCCTCTACGTCTACCGCAAAATTTTCCATCCTCCTCCACACCTACATCTCGATCGCCTGCAGCATTTTCTCATGCAATGCTAACTCCATATTGAACTCTTCGTTATGTTCCTATCCAGGGCTTCCTATTGCTAAATGCTTCTTTCGCTATCGATATTCTCATCCCAGTGCCTCTGCTACGATACCCATTTTCTACTAACGTACTACCCAAGCAATGAAATCGCTCTACTTGTTCTAGTTTCTGATCTCCTATGTTTATGGCCAACCTCGCTTTCTTTCTCCATGAGAATCTCATTAATTTTGTTACCTTATGGCTTATCTTTATTTCATACTTCCTGAAATGATTTTTTAATGCATCAACTAAAGCTTGCATCTACTTTTAATGCATATACTAAATTTCCCATGGATGATAAAATAACCAAAGCCTGGTCGTCCGCGAATCTAATCGACTTTATCAGCTGGCCTCACACTGTCATTTCAACATCTATCTCTTCCAGAGCCTCTCTCACAGTTTACTTGGCATAATTGAGAACCAATAAGCTCATTTCTTAACCTCCTAAGTATTATTCTAAGTAACGCTTTTTCTGAGCGTTACTTAGAATTACGCGAAATTTAACTAATTGCTCTACAGGCCTCGCATTCATGTCTGTTTTCACGAAATCTTCTGGCCATACCCCTTCCTCATAGATTCTACGATTTTTTAACTCCGAAGGCATGATATCCATCACCACGACTTTTCTTGCCTTCACCTCTCGTGACGCCTTTTCTATTTCGTTGTCGATTGTCTTCGGGCCGAGGTTATTCCTCTCCGTCGCTCCCTCGCCCTCTATATCTAAGTTCGTTTCCCTTTCCGCTGTCATGAAGCTCCTTTACTACTTCTCTCCACCTATCTTCAATATCTTCTTGTTTGATTAATATCTTACCTGTTCTGCCCTTATCCGTTGCTATTACGGTTTGAAAACACCTTCATTTAACTTAATGCGCACCTGATTCCCCTTCTCACTGTTACTTTTCCATTTCTTTGCATTGTCCTTTCCACCATTTTTTCTTCATACCGTTAGTTGTTAGCCTTACTTAATTATTTAATTGCTTATACCTTTTCCTGCCAATTAAAATATTGAAGTTTTTCCAATATGCACTCTACTATATTTTCCTAACCATTTCCTTTGAGACTCATTGCTCCCTCATACTAATTGGTTCCATTATTCCTATTTGTTTCCCTGCCGCTCTTGCTCTGCCTGTTTTTTTACTCTCCCATGTATTTTGCTTCGTTTCTTTCCAATTGCCAAAATATTGGGCTTCGTAGTAAGATGAACAAAATCCCAATCTTGCGGGGAAGGTAGTCTTTTGGAAAATAACTATTGTATCTTCAGGCGTTTTCGAAATGCGCTTATATCATAATGACTTTCGGTTATACATTGTATAAGGAGTTGAAAACTATCAAAAACCAGTCTCTCACAACATTCATCGTATTATATCACAACTCACTTACCTTTTAAGCTGACCCCCAGTTCTCGCTGCGACATCGGTAGGCATTGTAGGCATCGCTGATGTCACTCCAATCCTTCTTCTTCTGATTGTTGGAGGTAGCGTCCGTCCATTTATTTTCAGCCACATCTCGGTGCTCCTCCACCAAGTCACATAGAATCTTTTTCACTGGCGAAGCAAACACCATCCGCTAGTTTGCGGCTGCCATTTATTATTATTTTTTGCTTGGTTACCGTGAAGAATTAGCGTTGAGAATCGTTCAGCGGAACCACTCACAGGTCTTAGTACCGGTATAGTAAACAACTCTCCTACCCGTGACACTTACAAAAATGACTATGAATACGGGCCTTAGTCTTCTAATTTTGAAACCCTAAACAGATAACGCCCAACTATTTTTATTTTTTCTATTGGATAAAGAGTTGAATCATGCCCAAACTAATCAAAATATTTGCTTGCATCATATGAACTAATGAAATGGAGATCAAGCATTGATCAACTAATCCACACCAGAAATATTTGATCTGTAAATATAATGATCAACTAAGATTTGTACAATTTTATTCCCTTGATACTAAGGACAGATAAGTGAATATTAATCGAACATGTATATAACATTATTATAGTGGTTATGCTCACGTTACACTAAGACTAAATTTCAGTATAATTTCGCTAAACGATTACTATTTTGAATTATATGTACACCAAACTATACTACATAATATTTCTTTACATTGAATGGATATTCCCGTAATGGACCAAAATGTGTGGAATATCTGTTTGACCTGGTACAGTATTATAGAATCAATGGTGGTAAATCTATGATGATGAATGCTTAGAGATAGAACGGGCCTTTAGAAATGTATTAGTCAACCTATTCAATGCTAAACGTTATTTGAAAGTAAAACTGTACCATTAGGCCTGACATCGTGGAAATAAAGGATATCCATGCTGAGTAAAACCAACTTAGTAATTTCCACACACTTTATTCGGCTGACATGACGCGCGTTTCACGACACTGTGGCATAGTCATGTTCACAAGTTGGTTTTCCCAGCGTTATTTGAAAGAATCACTTTCTGGAATAAAATATTTATTCTGAGAAACAGGATATCACATTCGAAGGTAGGCGAAGTGTTCTTCTTATTCCCCGGAGAAATAATATCTTGAGGGTTGATATAGTAATTAGGCATCGATTTGAAACGTTAACTGCACACCGTCAACTGCATCTAATATAAAAATTATTTACTTAAATTTTCCTTGTTGAGGGAATCTTGTTCTTTTATAAACCTCATTCTTTAGAGAACCCCAATTGAAAATATTTTTTACGGCTTCGGAATGGTAAAATTCCCTCTAAATATCTACATATTTTTATCATTTATCCACCAAGTTAATATTTATTTATTCAGCTCAATTTAATGGAAAGACTAAAATGATGGATAATATATTACCTCTTGAGATCACATACGGCTCAATCATACTTATCTTTCACTGCCTAGAGAGTCATTAAGTAAAATTAATTAGTAAAATTTCCATTCAGAATCCCCATTATTCTTACAAGGCGCTAAGGAGAAAGGTAGTTAGGTGACCAATAATTGGATATAGAAAAATAAGACGAATAAAAAGAAAGGAATTTCGAGTGATTATATCTGAAAGAAGTTTATTAATCAACATTTTAATCAATTCTCTTGTGTATTTTACTGAATCGGTGTCAAAGTCTAATCTATCATTTTGCCGCCCCATTTTGATTGTCCAATTCGGTAAAACAAATCGAGGAAATAAAAAAAGATAACTTTCAAATATTGAGCGAAAATAAGATCTTATATTGGCAACTCCATCTGAGCTGCAGGGTACTTTTACAATTTGTAATCCAGTTTGAGAGTAAATTGTACAAAGTTCAGTGTCACCAAAAATTACTGACATTTTAGCCCCGAAGAATTGTAAGAGAGTTATTTGATAAAATAATAGATGTGTCAATAAACTCACTGAGAAAAATTACTGTTACACGAAACTCATTGTGACAGTAACTACTTCAGCGAGGTATGTAATGAGGTGATCATAGAAAAAGGACATATATGACAGTGAAAAAATGTGGCACAGTTGTAATAAATAGCGCAGCGTATATTTTCAATGTTTTCGTCGTCCACCTTGCAGCAACAACTAACTGTTGTAAGTAACTACCTCAATTAGGTATGCAATAAGCCTATAATAGAAATAGAGAATATATGACAGTTTAAATACGGCTGTGGAGAAAATGGAGAGGATCCCTCCCGGTGCTGGAGCTGAGAGGAGAGCTGGAATGGAGAGCTTCACCTCTCGGTGGCTACGCTTGAAGTCGAAATTATCGGCCCTATCAGCAATAGCACGAGAACTGCTCCAATGTTCGATTATGCTATAAATATGGCCACGACATGAGAATTTCCACACCGTAATTGTGGTATCTAGAATTAAGACCTTATGGTTAAATTAAATATATTTTAAATGGCCAATTTAGGTTGTTCAATGATTAACGTTGGTAGAGTAGTGTTTCAATCAACTTTTTGAGGGCTATTTTAGTTGAATACAAGGACAATTTTTCCCGCGTCATCAATTACTAATTAAAAGAGAACTAAATAGGGGCGATTCTCCTTTTTGAGCATAAGGTTAGATGCATGGAATGACATAGGTGCAAATGTTTTCAATCTATTCCCTAATTATGTTAGGTTCTTCACAAAAAGACTAATCCATGACATGTATTTTTATTGTTGTTATTACATTATGTTTCATATGATACCTTTATATGTATATTTTTGTTACCACCAGACTATAGGGTCAACTTGCAACTGCATTATCTAAAATAATAATAATAACTAAACTTCATTCAACTAAAATGTTCTGTAGAAATGTTAAGTTTAGATAAAAAGAGAAATTGGCGAAAATAGGTGGTCTCACTAGCCACCGATGGGGGCTTCACTTTTGAAAGGCAAAGGGCGGCGACCCCGCTTCTTGGCCGGGGTCGCCACCAGGAATTTCAGTCGGGGTGAAAATTTGCGGTGATTCAGCGCTAGTCGGCGGCATTTAGCGGAGCGAACGGAGCGGCCTGAAGTCATGACTTCTAAAGACGTGATCTGATTGGCTGAGTTCCGCCACTCTTCCTCCGCCACCGAGCTATGAATGTCCCCATACTCATGATCCCCCTCTTCCGCAAATATCTCTCATCAACTCACATTTACCGCCGCGAATCCTCTCACTCTCTCACTGCTTCTAGGCCGCCGTCCGTCATCATGGAGAACATATTCTCTGCCTTTAATTAGCATTGTCCGCAAACGACAAACCATTTGGAAAGGCGTAATATCTTCACCTTAACTCGATGACTATAACTGACGATGGTTTTCTGCGGTTCATTCACTTTTCGCAGTAAAAATCGAATAACACTGTGAATTTCCAAATTGATATCAAAACGAATAGTAGTAATGTCCATAGTAGTGATGGGCAATTTCGTTCCTTTCTCGGACTCGTTCCTTTCGTTCTCGTTCACAAAAAATTATTTGTATTTATCACTTGATTTATTTGCAAGCCTTTGATATTATGCTGGAAAAAGTTTTTTTTTTAATCTCCAACTTCTCCATAGTACTTAATCCTACACCTATCTAAAGATACATCTGGTCATTAAGATGTCAAAATTTGCTATATTTTCATTTTATGGCAAGGGTGCACTTTTTTGTTAAATAAATCATCACATGTCCTTATCTATAGTCTATGAGATTCACATTCATCGTTTAATATGCAAAATATAATAATTATTTTACAATATAATAAAAAATACCAATATATACATTTTTACATTTACATTGTTTCAATAATTAAACTTCTTGCAACTAAATAGCAATAACTTTGAGTACATAATGAAAATTACATGGGATTATTCATATTCACCCATTGTAAAGTCTTCAGAACAAATGGAAACACATGGTTTGCGCTTGAAATAAATGTACATATATAGACATGTAAATTACACAAAATGAAAATTGTGGCTTCATTGGTGAAAAGCAATACAACACTCTGGATGTAAAGGAACCTTGCATTTAGCGCATAATAAAATTTACAGATCGTACTTCATATTCAACTTCGTCAATTTTTCCATGAATTCAATCCTGAGAAGCGCTGATACCATTTTTTCTCTCCTGCGATTCTTCTTTTTCCCTGCTTGGAGCCTATTTTGTAAAATTTGAAGTCAAAAGAGCTCTTGTGGCGTAGGATTCTCATTGAATGAACGAGTCACAATGTTCTTTAGCAATCGCAGTACGGAGTTGGATTACAGCTAACGATTGTGGGCACAGACTACTATATTGTAGGCTCCAAATTGAAAATTGGTCAATTCACGCGAACCACATTTGATTAATAGATTTTATGTTAAAGAAGATGCTTGGTAAGTATTTATGTAGAGGTCTCGATTTTAACTTTGGGAAAATATGTATTATTTACCTCAATTATCATGGAAATAAGCATTTCTTCTATTCTTTTTTCTTTCAACAAAAACTTGTCCTAGTGTTGACGAGTATGTTGGCACTTATTGACATAATAGTATTTCACACAAAACCGTACATACGTGTATAACGTGATTCACGAAGACCTTGCAATTCTTCAGGAGTTAGTAGGGGAGGTGATTTTGAGCGTCTTCGTACTATCTAAATCTTCATACTACCCTGAAAGCCACCGTAGAGACGTATAGCAGGGGATGTCAGGGCACCAGATATGATATGGGAAGGAATAGGGTAAAGAGTGGGAGGGTTTATTTGCATCTTTTTGGATGTTTATTTCTCATAAGATGTACAATTGCCTCTCCTTTGTGCTGAATATCCAAACGCCCGTAAGATTTTTTTACTTTAGCGTATAACCCATAATAGCTAATTAGAATAATATATATGAACAGGTTAAAGGCTTATGAGATGTGGAGGAGTACGGGGAAAGTGCAACGGACGGAATGGAAGACGAAAACGACATTGCTGGGAATAGTGGGTGATCAGAGGTAACTCTTGCTGGAGTTTATCATAATAGGAGGCAAAGAAGTTGGTTAGAATGGATAATGCTGTAGAATGAGAAAGAGATGTGAGATAGGGGATGCTAATAATGATAATGGCGCCTTTATTCAGAGCAAATTTAGGGCAATGTAGTCATCTCTTACATTTAACTCCGTCACATAACATTAACACCCATGCCCTGAGTGAAAGAAAACCTACCCAGGCGGGACTCAAACCCGCGACCTTCGGATTAGCAGGCGAGGACTGTACCCAGACGCCACCGGGATCGATGCTGGGTAAGCGGAGAAGGATGGGATGGGATGACGCGATGCAGGATGCATATCGAGCTGAAGAATGTAATCATGTTAGCAGATTGGGGTCTGTGAATGTGGTACTTTGGTGGAGGTGCACTTATCTCAATGTTAATCTGCCTTAACGATTAGATTGTCATAAGTTTCGAATAATAATAAAGGAGCCCGACAGTGACAAATTCATACGGAAATTATGTTCAGAAAGTAATGCTAGATCACTTATTATTGTTAAATCCAGAGTCGAGAGCGATATCGGTTTTGTCAGAAAACGCACCGCCATAAAAGCGGACACTGGCGAAATATATCCCTTTTACTCCACCAGAAACTGATGCAGAGTCCACGGGCTTCGCGATACGCATTCGTGGGAGGCTAAAATTTCCTCTTCTCCTGATCCTCGTCCGAATCTCCTCCAGAAGTTTCCTCTCGCCCTCCATGTCGAGCAACTCCTCGTCCTCCGCACTTTCTCCATTTTCCTCCACACCCACACCTCGAACACCTTCAGCCTATTTCGTCATCTTTTCTAAGAGTTCAATTTTTTCAACAATACAATGCTACACGTCAAATGGAACTCTTCGCTAGCATTTTCTTTAAATTCCTACCCATGGTCTCTAGCATTAGCTCCCTGCCATTGCTGAGCGCCTCCTTCGCAAGCGTAATTTTCAATAAATGTCCCTGCTTTTACGTTCATTTTCCTCCAAATAACTACCCAAATAATTTAACCGAATGAGTCTCCTATCACTCCAATCTAATCCTATTTTCATTAATACCTTCATCAATTTTTCATCGTGAATTCTGTCAAACGCCCATTCTAAATCAACTAAACAAGCAAAAACATCCTGATAATATTCAAGGTCACTTTCTTAATGTGTTCTCATCATCGAAAATGCATCCCGAGTTGCCCTCCCCTTCCTGAATCCAAACTGGTCATCGCCGAAGTCTCCAACTTTTTATTAAGGATTCTAAATGACACTTCCCACTTGTGATATTAAACTAATTTCTCTACAACCTTCGCTATCAGAGGCTTTCTTTTATTGGATTAGTGAATTTTACAGTTTTCACGGTATCCTTTGGCCATATTCTAACCTAGTAGATCCCACAAATTACTATAAAAATCTTCACCTCTCGTTATTTCCTAAATTCGACCGTAATTCTGAAGGGTTATTGTCCACTCCCAAAACGTTTCTTGCATTCACATCGCGTATTATCTCAATTACAACTTAATATTGTCCTTATGCAAGGCAACTTCCCTGCATTGACTTTAAGCCAATATCATCACCATGCGATATGAAATTTGAACATCAAACAGCACTCCTGGTGAGGCTGCCATATGCACTCAATCGGATAGAACTTTTCCGAGTGCTCGACCGTGTTGAAGTATTGAAGCGTGAGTGATAAGAATTGCTGGAAAATTTCCCCGTGATGAGAGAAAGAGTGACAATGTAATTTTTTCCCATGAATATGTATTGAAATTTGACATTGGTGATGCTCTCCAATGGTTGTTTTTTTCTGTTCATTTTCCAAAGCCTTCTCCTATTCCACTCCTATCTTTTCTCTCCCCGGGAGCCTTCCAGTGGTTTATTTGGGGGAGGCGGGGGGGCGGGGACCCCGGTTGACACTTATATCGGAGCGGCATTTTTGCCGGTAAAATTTTTTTAACCCTTTTTTAATGTTGAGAAGAGGAAAGTAGGCACCTTATTGACGGTTGCCATTTATAGCATATATATGACTGCAAGTAAGAAATGTTGCCCATGGTCCCTATTTCGATGGAACAAAATACCATATTTAGTTGCTAATTTAGCCACTCAGTGATTCTTTATTCGTTAATGTGTTTCATTTATAAATAAAAGGAAAGACTTTTTCCGATTTACAACATTTTTCTAAACAGGTTACATGTGTATTACGTGTGTATTACTGGTTACATTCGCTTCCCAACGGTAGAATGAGTAGATAAAATAATAATTACTTGTAAATCAAGCGCCCAGAAAGTTGTCAAAAATTGTTAACCGGCTGCTAACATCATTGACCTACATTCTAGAGGCACAGCAACCATTTACATACCACAGAGTTTTAATGTTTTGTTCACCTCAAATCATTTTCCATCAACAGAAAAAACGGCAGAAGTAAATCCTTAACGTGTCATAATTTGATTTTTGATGGCTAAGGTGATGATGATACCTTCCTTTAGATAACCTACCCTAGAATGTATGTTCAATTGCTTACATCCACAAGGTTGGGCCACTTGAGAAACATAGGTACGAGAGCCCTCTCCACCTGGAATACATTCATCCGGAAAAGTAAAAGCAAAGAGAGATATATTTTACTGAAAAACAGATAATCTTCTGGGAAATACGTCACAAGGAGCTCTCGGAATTGAAAAGTAGGAACGTTCAAGACATTATTTCTGGGTGCGTGGTTACAATATTGGAGCATGGGTGTGGTAATGAAAACATGCACATTAGTTTTGCGATGAAAGTTGAATTTAACAGTGAGCTGAATGACATGACGACCAAAATTTCGTAATTATTTTTTAACAAGACATGAGTGATTAATAATATTAATTTAGGGTTGATGTGGTGGAACTGTTCCATTATGGCAGGGAAATGTTTCAATTTTAGAACTTTTTATTTGAACAATTTGTAATATCCGTGTACTTGTTTCGACTCTTAAAGCATCATTTTCAGTCGTAATAATTAGCCTTGTTCATACCAGAATATGTACTTGTTTGGGTTATTGAGTGGATGGAGAAGGTTGAGGGACCATTCAAGTCGCTAATTAGCGTGAACTGGGTTGGTGAGGGGATAAATAGAGTTTATGAAATTCCAGGGGGAACCCCAATGTGAAAGTCTGGGAGCAGGGAGAGGGGGGAGAAGGAGAGGGAGAAGTGGGGGGGGGAAGAGGGAGAAGGATGAGTCAGGATTCGGGGGTGGTGACCAGAATACAGAATACACAGCCCCAGCGGCCGGCCCTGTATATCTCGGTGGTCATGTCCCTGGTTCGGTCTTCTTCCAATCGGTCGTCTTTTTTAGTGCTGTCCTTTTTCATCCTTGCAAGACGTCCATCGGAGGGTGCGAGAGGGAGTTAAGCACCCCACCCATGGTGCTCCTTGTCTGGTACCACCTGGAGTGTGTGGGGAGTGGGGACCTCTACGAGAGGTGGGAATGGGTGCGACGCAGGATGGGGTGTTACGGCAGGGGGTAATGGCAGGGTGTGAGGGCAGCAGATTGAAGGTTGTTGGTGTGACAACGTGCACGTGTCTCTTATTTGTCTTCACCCTTGTCCATTGGTAAGTTGGGGGTGGAAAAGGGATGGTGCGGGTGTTGGTGGGGGCGGAGGCGTCGTGTCGGCTGCGGAGGTGGGGCAGACGGGGAACAATAGCGCGAGATTTTTAGCAATACCCGAGTCATAAGAAAACTAATGAGGAACAAGTTATCGTGCAAGCAATGGATGTTTATGAATGGAATTCATATTCATGGAATTTCTACTGAATTGTCTTTTACATACTAACCAGCGAGTAGCCACAGGGGCCTGAAGCAGGGGGTGTTGGGACACTATCCAGGGCACGAATAATACACTACAGGATTATTGAGTCGGCTAATACGCGCTGTCACCCACCTCGCATCTTAATGAGTTTACAAAAGTCGCCACTCACGGCGCTGACTGCAAAGCGATCCGCATTTCACGGGGAAAAACATGACAATAGTGGGAAATAGAACTGATGTATTGCCGAAATCAGACATATACTGCATGTGCTACTATTGTTAACAATGCCGGAACACTTTGAGCTTTACTGCCATCAACCAGAATGCAATTTCACAGCTGAAACTCAAAGAGGAATCATTAATCAGCGATATATTGGGACGTATACACTGTTAATGCACTCGCAAGCAATACACACGTAATACGCAAGTAACTGACGTCTTCACCACGTCCAAAGAACTTTTTTGTCGTCCTAACCAAGGGCGGTTTAAAGCGCTTGATCTTAAAGTACGGTCAACCTTGCGCATCTAGCCATGGTAGGCCTTTTTACATGGGAGAGATAGGGACTAAACATGTTTACACGAGATAAAAATTAATCAACTATATTTCATCGAATTTGAGCCATGATAACTTGTGAATGATTAAATTGCCTATAATACTACATCATTTTCATATCAAGTTTATTCTCCAAAAACCTCAAACGGCAGCAGACGACGCCGTATTCAATATGAGTGGAACGTCGCGATATTTTCCCCGCTCGTAAAGTGACTTATCGTTGATAACAGGCGGAATGGCGTTTTAAAATGTTTTAATACTACATAAATATTAGCTTACTTGTCAATTAGGTATCAAAATCGACTAGGTATAGAATATTTCTCTGCAATAGGAGTAAAATGTCAAGTCAATTCCTCGACCATGAAGTGAATCCTCATAGAGAACAGACGGTGACCAACCTTGTATTGTCACTGGAATCTTAATCATTCTCAATTAAGGTTAATTTCACGTCCAAAAATCCCTTAGATTCCCTGGCACTTCATCTACAGTGAGCGGACATACTTATCACACGGGTGACAATAATTGTGAGAGAAATAAATTTTGAGATACCTCGGCTTAGTTACGGATCGTACTCCGCACCGGAACGAGACTGTTAACGGCAGCTTAATTTAACATGCTACTATGTAATTTACGTTCTGCATTGTCAAGTCAAGTGAGCATTTTGACAGGATTTACACGATCAGCACTCCATGTTTAACTGAGGCACTGACCATGAGGCACATCAGGCCAGGTCAGTACAAATAATATCAAATATAATTATGTAATATAAAATAATACGATAACGTACCGTGAGATATATATGGCAGCGATTAATCAATTCCACTTTATCTCCAGAGACACAAGTACAGCGGCACTAAATTAAAGGAACAATACTTGGTAATGACATCAAGTCGAGTAAATGAAAAGATAACTTTTGAGATGGTAAAATTTAATGAATGAAGCATAATGAAACAACTTACATTGCATAAGTAGAAAAAAATCATCACCCTTTCACTTGGAATACACACTCACAATTTATGATGCTATAAAATAACACAATAATCCCTGCCAAGGACAAATTCAATTGCCTATTGCTAATTAGTCATTACCTGCCTTAAACGCAAATGGATTAATTATTTCAACAAAATCACATTGGATACAACAATTCAATGAAATAAAAAGAAACTTGGGGTGGCAACATTCACTGAATGGAGAATAATAAAACACCAACCTGCTTATCCCTTCACTGGGACGTAAACAACCACACTTTCAAGACAAGAGCAACTCACTAGTTACTAACTTCACTTCAATTCACATAAATTCCACATTTCAATTTTTTCAATAACGGAAACAATGAACTGATTGCTGTTATGCCTTCTCTAACACATACTACGCATTGTTCACACTTGTAATACCAGTCCATAATTTAATACCATTCTAATCAGTAAACACAACAAAAATGAATGCAGGTGAAGAAGGGTTAATGATCGGTTAATAGTTTGCACACTTAGTAGTTATCGGATGGTCTTTCTTTGAAGATGGTCATTAGCTAGCTCTAATTGCCTTGGTATTAATTTGAGAACCTGAATGGTATCGATGAGCATTATCACAGCATCTGGACGAATCAGTCAACATTGCCATAATTTCATTATATTTGAGCTTGTTTTCAATAGCACTTGATATGTAACGCAATGTAGTGAGAGGCAAACAATATCATCAGCACAGCAAACATGGCACGCAATCCTTTATAGTGAAGCACACAATGTGTTTACAACACACAACACAACTAGCACACAAATTTACGGATCTCCCTCTTCAATGACATAAGTTCCCTCCTTAGTTCCTCAATTTCCTCTGTGACATTCCCCTTAGCAGGGGTGGACTGCATCACCTGGTCAGTAAAGGGGCAGTCAGAGAAGCAGTAAAGGAGCTTCATGACAGCGGAAAGGGAAACGTGAACTTAGATATAGAGGGCGAGGGAGCGACGGAGAGGAATAACCTCGGCCCGGAGATAATCGACAACGAAATATAAAAGGCATCACGAGAGATGAAGGCAAGAAAGGTCGTGGTGGTGGTTACCATGTTTTTGTGTTAAAAAATTATTTAGGCAATAAGAGAGGGCTAACTTTTTCCTAACGTTGTCGTAGGATCTACGAGGAAGGGGTATGGCCAGAGGATTTCGTGAAAACAGTCCTGAATGCTAGGCCTGTAGAGTAATTGATTAAATTTTCAATCAGAAAAAAACGTTACTTAGAATAATACATAGGAGGTTAAAAAATGAGCTAATTGATTCTCAATTATGTCAGAAAAACAGTACGATAGGCTCTGGAAGAGATGTATGTTGATATGACAGTGTGAGGCCAGCTGATAAAGTCGTTTAGATTCGCGGACGACCAGGTTTTGGTTATTTTATCATCCAAGGGAGTATTATTTGATGCATTTAAAGTAGATGCAAGCTTTAGTAGATGCATTAAAAAATTATTTCAGGAAATATGAAATAAAGATAAGCCATAAGTTAACAAAATTAGATAGATTCTCAAGGAGAACGAAAGCGAGGTTGGCCATAAACGTAGGAGAGGAGAAACTAGAACAAGTAGAGCAATTTCATTGCTTGGGTTGTACGTTTGTAGAAAATGGGTATGGTAGCAAAAGCACTGGGATGAGAATATCGCTAGCGAAAGAGGCATGCAGCATTAGGAAGCCCTAGGTAAGAATATAACGAAGAGCTCAATACTGAGTTAGCATTGCATGAGAAAATGCTGCAGGCGTTCGAGATGTAGGTGTGGAGGAGAATGAAAAATTTTGCGGTGAACGTAGAGGATGACAAACAAGGAAATACTTGATAAATTTTGCAATGAATGGAACCTTCTGAATAAGATTATCTAGAGGTGTAGGTGTTTGGAAGATGTAAGGCTAGTAGGGAAGGGAAAGATAATGATAATAGGTATTAAGGACATATTAGAGGATGGTAGGATACATGCTGAGATGAAAGATCATAATGTAATACTAAAGGTAGATAGGGTCTTTTGTATGTAAACATCTGTAGGAAACTTCCATTAAAACCTACTTCAACATTTGGATTATTTTGAAAATAATGTAATAAACTCATTACTTTGGGGTAAGTTGCAGCATTAACGTTGGAGGTAGTCACCCCATGTTGAATGAAATGGCTGAGAGAAAATTTAAATTACAAATAATTCCAGACATGTATTTGCTTCATTGTATGCCTCACTCAATCGTATGATTAGTACTCCGTAATCTGATAAATATTCCCTTGCCAAATGGTTGGTAATTTGTGGAGGTGACCGCCAACTAAGGCTATATGCACCTTTTATGATAAGGTGGGTGGAATAGTAGTTGATCGATCATTAAGGGAGTGAAGTACGGGCGGAGAAAAAGCTGGCGTCAGCATTATACCAATGAAGTGGAAAGGAGGCAAGGAGCCTACAGCTAAACATAATATACGATTGACCAATTAGGTACGCACTGTGCCCTTAAATGGACTACGATTCAAATGAAATATCACAGCAACTGGGGCGATGCTATTCTAGGCCGTCGGATAGGAAGACAGTACTCTAGTCTTCTCACAAAATTGATTTCTTATTCCCTTTCGAGCCCATTCTGTAGGCTTGCTAAACTACTCTAGGCTAGCTTACCATTCACGAGCATGTCTTCCGGGTTACGGATGTAAGCTCAACCTTTTGATTAAAAGAGGTTATCTGCTAAAGATGCGAGTTTACTGGTTGAATAAGTAGTCGTAGTTAAAAGTGACACGGCGGTATCTGAAGGGTTTAGGTGATCATCATTGGTTGAGAGCATTAGCAAATTCAAAGAAATTCGGAAAAAAGATCGGGTCGTCGGATGACTTCGTCATCAGTCACTCGCAAGGGATTGCCATGACGTAACACGGAACATGTTATGTTAATTACACAAGAGAATATGATTGATGTAAATATTATTTGAACAGCATTAATTTTTATTTTGAAATTCATATATTTTCCTTAATCCTATTCCTATTCTTGTTTGATCACATAACTCTCCTATAGCACCTAGTTAATGGACATTGCACGAAACTTTTACCTATTACTATTTTAGTACATATTTTATGACTTATATGTTATAGTAAGAAATTAAATGCTAAGACCCTTAGTCATAAGCAACATTTTTAATAATGGTCTCTAAAGCGTAGAGACCATTATTAAACCATAATATGCGAAACGATGGGTATCTGAAAAAATAAGTGTCCTTCATCTAGGAAATAAATATAAACAGTATTATTTACCTTCGTATACATTATTTATTAACAGTTATCCGTGAAATCGCATGTTTCAATATTATTTCCCTTCTTAATACCTCAATTTTCCAGGGAATAA
The DNA here is from genome assembly GCA_963573305.1 of Pyrrhosoma nymphula. Classification (NCBI taxonomy): domain Eukaryota; kingdom Metazoa; phylum Arthropoda; class Insecta; order Odonata; family Coenagrionidae; genus Pyrrhosoma; species Pyrrhosoma nymphula. Next base: position 135,758,810 of record OY754332.1, on the reverse strand, counting down.
GCAGAACACTGCATTAACCCTCATACGTACTATCTTATTTCTCGTGATTAATCTGAGGACATTTAGGCACTAAATATGAAGAAATAGGCACTAAACATTTTAAAATAGGCACTTAAAAAAAGGCGCTTAAAATATTTGTTGCATTTAGGATGACTTTGACGGTCCTGGAATCCCAAAAGTCAAAGCCTGTAATCAGCCTTTCCAGGGACCAGACAAACAGAACTTGATATACATCTATGCCTTGGCTGGTGAAATGCCCACCCAGGCATCTCGAACTCGAACTCAAGATTAACAGGCGAACTCTTTGCCCCGCCGTCTCCGTGACCGGCTAGAAACGTAATTGGACTTATCACCACAAAGAAGCATCTGAAATTTAAAGCTTGGGCTAAAATACCCGATTACTTTTTGGTGAAACTGATGGAGAGGATAGAGGATAAAACTTAAAATGAAATTAGCTTATAAACTGAAGAAACATAAAATACAAAAGGTTTACTTATTTCATGTTACATTACATCATTTACAACAAAATATTTCTCTAAATGTTCTCCTATAAACTGAAGCCGAGTCAGTCTAGATATTTCTATAATATGAAAATGACCTCTCAACCTCGCATGAGGTGATAGGGCAATAGTTAAATGAGGCAAGGTATTCTGCTGACTTCTTTGGTCCTGGAGTAACCGAAGTCCCAGATAAAATGTTTGCAATTTTCTGGACGTCTTTCCAACCAGGTTTCTTTGCAAAACTTTCTTGAATTTTGGAATCAAGGCTTCTCCCACAGTATTTAGTATATATATAAGTTCACTATCCACCTTTATATTTTTTTCCGCAACTGCCACAAGGAGTAGTTATCTTGCCTCCAACGATGACATGGTTAATGGTAGTCAACCAACATTGCATCTGATAAACGTAGAATCTGCGATGACATCGAGATTCAACTCTGCTTTGGATTTGAGAATGCACTTTGCTTCTTCTTCATCCATATATTCTCCTACTCAAGCACCATGATGGCTTAAATTTCTTATAGACAGTACATTTACGTAAAATAAAATATGAGCGAAATCGGTTACAATAGCGTACCTTAAGTGGGTGAAAAAAACGTTCCAACTGATGTATCGGAGGCGCACATTATTCCTGTCACATACCTCACGTATTTCAATAATTTTATCTGCAGAGTACAATGCAGTAATTAGCCATGTTCCCCAAAATATCAATACTGGCTGTGAAGGCAGAGCAACTTCGGGCAGTATCTCTTTAAACTCATCAATGCTGGGTGGCAACTTCAAATACAAGTTTTTGGCAATTGAAATCATCGCATGTACGCATCACGTAGAACTACCATAGCTGTTATTGTACTCTTTATATAATAATATGGATGATTTTTTTAATGCATGTTTAATAATATTATTTTAACCTTGATAGATTAAAAAAGAAACTGAAATAAGATACTAGCTCAGCACTAAAGACAAGTTTTGTAAGTTGAGAAGAATATTGCTTTTTTTTGGCCCTTAAATAGGCAATATCAGCAGAAAAGGTATAAACAGGTAAAATAGGCATTTTTAGGCGGTAACAAACTTCCTTAATTTTGCAAAAATGATCCTAAATAAACTTATAACTTCATAAAATTGGTTTCCTAAATAATAGAATAAATAGGCATTTTAGGCATAGTCCTCAACATACTCATGATAAACACTTTATTTTAGAAAGAGAGTCTTTCAAATCATGTTTACTATTGAATTGGTTGATTGATACATTTCTCCTGGCTCATTCTATCTCTAAATATTCATCGCCATAACATAATAACCATTACTCTCTAAAACTGTACCGCCATGTCAAACCAACAAAGGATATTCCATTCGTTTTCGAATAGAAATTCGTTTTAAAAATATCCAAGTAAAAAATATTTGATAGTATAATTTGGCTTAAATATAACTCAAATTGGTAATAATTTGGAAAAATATGTAATATATTACATAATTAGTATAGGAAATTTTCTATTGATATTCACTGTATTATCTATATATGCAAGGTGTAACAATTGTAATAACCTAAGTTGGTCATGATATTTTCATTTTAAATATTTGTAAGTCGAATTGGGAGGTTATGGCTAGGTGGCCATTTATTTTTTTTCATATGATGCAAGCCAATGTTTTAAGTAATATGGACATGGTTTGTTTCCTGAGGTGAGAGCAAAAAATTCAATTTTATATATTTCTTTATCATAGTGAAAGCCGAAAACGGGAGTTTAAAATAAAAAATACAAGATAATTCCTGGTGTCCTTGGAGTCTACTCTCTAATTGTGTTACTTTGGAATCATACATTCATTCAATTAATAGTTTTACCATAATTACCCCGTTATATCAAGAAAAAGGGATGTCATGCTGGAGCTTGAATCTCTTTTTACCGGGACACTGATTTTCATTTTAGCGCCAGCCAGCGCAGCGTTACGCCTACTCTGAAAATGTTTTCCTCCTTAAATGAAATTTTACCCCTACCAAACTTTTTCAATTTGCAAAGGAGAGTTGTATCTACAATTAATAAAATTTAGCTAATTCGAAGACTTCAGTACATCGTCAAAAATCGATTGGAAATATTAATATTGTTATAAACTTAATTTAATTGTTTACATTTTGAAATACAATCCGTTTTTATACTTTCCTATTTCAATACCTTTAAAATAAGCTCTTTTGTACATATGTAGCTTCAATATTCTCGGAGATATACGGTTAAATGTGTAAAATTGTTTGTAAAGTTCTAAATTTGTGACGTTGCAATATCTCGTAAACGTATCAATGAATTACATATTGGCTTCGGAATTTTCGATATGCTATCAAATGAGGACGAAATACCAAATTTGGTCAAAATCGGTCACCCTAACGGTAATTTTTGTCGAATTTCTGGTTGATTTGACGTTGAATGACCCTTCTCGATCAAACCAATATTGGATAATCCATTCATTTTTTTCTATGATAAGGATATCAAAGTTAAATGAGGAAATTTAATACTGTATGGTTGTGTATACATATAATTCAAATAGTAATCATTTACTATTTGCTCAATGTTATTTCTGCAAATGGATTGTGAACATAACATGTATTGAAATTTTTGATTTATATTCACTGTATTATCCTATTTATATAAGGTATAAAAATAGTAAAAACCTGAGTTTATCATTACATTTTCAGATAAAACTTTTTTGAGTCGGATTAAGTTGGTAATGCTTGATCTCCATTTCCTTTTTTCATATGATTGAAGCCAAAGTTTCGACTAGTTTGGATATAGTTCAATTCCTAAGGTGATAGGAAAAATGAAAATAGGTGGCGCCATCTGTTGGGGGTTTTAATACTTAAAAGGCTAAGATAAAGGAAAAAGTAGCCTTATAGTACTAAGTGTGTAAACTGTTGATAACCATGTGATGAATACATAATTTGTTAATGTCATGCGTTTATACCATATAATTTGATGCATTCTCCATCAACTTCTATTGATTTTCCAGTTGTTTTCCCAGTGTGGAGGTTTTTACATCCCATCCCATGAGACAATGCTCGACTTCTCCTTCTTTTTTTATACATTCAGTGTTTATTATTTCATTTTTTTATTCTTTTTTTATCGTAGCGAAAGCCGAAAAATGGAGTTTTTAAATAAATAATGTAAGAGAGTTCGCGTTGTACTTCCTTAAATTCATGCAATTAGTAGTTTCAATTATTCAATTAGTAGTTTTACCATAAGAATCCGGTTTTATCAAGAAAATGGAAAATCACGCTGGAGCTTAAATTCCTTTTTAGCGGGACTTAAATATTACTCCCAATTTTAATGCTATTGTGTGGTGAGTGATTGTGACTTGACCGCCGATTATTTGACGCTCGATAACCCGATTGCCCTGTAATCCGAAGCTCTCTCAGTCAGCAAGGAGTACCCTGTCCTCTTCAGCGTTATTATCTCCCTCCACGCCGACTGTTTTCTTCCATGAGCGGCCTAATGTAAATCTGTGTATCTGTATTCTCCCTCAGAAAGCGTTTACCTTGCTGCAGGTCAGTTGCGCGAGTGACGGTGTAACTCAGATATGAGTCCTTGCTTGTTATTACTTGAAGAATTCGCGGCCCGAAGGCGGGAGATCAGAGCACTTTTTGGTTCGAGTAGTAACTACTGCGTTTTTTCTGATCAATTTCCTTTAAGTTATAATTCATAGCACGAAGATTTATAATGACAGATTTTGCCTATCAATCAGCTTAAAAAGAAAAAAAAAAAATGGGTCCATTGGATAGACCACTGTGCACGACCCTTCACTTCTTTCCCGTCTATTTTAGAGATATTTAATGATTGATAATTTTCATAATAATTTACAATGACAAGACAAACTAATCTCTCACACGGTATTATATTACATAGTCTGCCGCAAGGTAATCCTTTAAGTAAGGTCACTCCCTCGTTGACGCTTCGACCTATTGCCGAGGTTGGGGCAATTCGCTTATTTGACGCAACTCCCTATGCCGTCGCCATTGTAACTGTCCTGCGTATGATGTTGCAAATGTTGCACCATTTCATCTCGAGTTCCATACATCACATTCTAGGGGTTATAACCGCTCTTTTCATTCACAGATCATGCCTCACAATCATCTGCGTCAATTTTTCCGTGAAAACATCCCTGAGAAGCGCTGATAAAATTTACCTCCGCTGTGAATTATCTTTCTCCCTTCTTAGAGGGTATTTTCTAAACAATAAGAGAAAAAATAGCTCTTTTGGTTCAAGATTCTTTTTGAATGAAGAACTCACCATGTTCGATAGCTCTCAGAGTACTAAGGCGGGTCTCAGCTAACAATGGTGGACAGAGAATACCAGTATGTAGGTTCTAAATTAAAAGATTGCTCAATTCACGCGAACCACATTTATTAAATAAATTTAATGCCACAGAATATCCTTCTTAGGTATTTATATAGAAGTCACGATTTTTGATTGGGGAAAAATATATATCATTTACTTTAATTTTCACGGGAATATGCATTTCTTCTAGATTTTTTTTCTTTCAACGAAAACCTGTCCATGTGTTGATGGGTAAGTTTGCCGTAATTAACCTTACCGTATTCTACACGAAGCCGTACATTCGTGTATTGCGTGATTCACGCACCTGCCCGCAATCTTCAGGAGTTGAAAGGGGAGATGATTTGAGCGTCTTCGTACAATCTACATACAAACTTGCAAGCCACCGTACAAGCGTATGGTAGGGGGTGTTAGGATACCAGCCATGATATGGAGAGAAATACGGTAAAGAGTGGGAGGGTTTATTTTCATCTTTTCGTGTTTTTTTTCATGAAATGCACTATTGCATGGGAATTATCCTTTGTGCTGAAGATTCAAACGGCCGTAAGTATTTTTACTTTAGCGTATAACCTACAGAACTCCTGATCTTCCTGAAGCTTTACATTTCCTCGCATTGTCCTTTCCACCAGTTTTCCTTCTCCCGATTAGTTTCTCGCCGTAGTTTATTATTTAATTCCTAATACCTCTTCCTCTATAGCTTGGTGATGACATTTTTATTTTCTTCTCTCTTCTCTTTTCCTTATCAGTTCCTCGGTGACCCAAGGCTATTATAGGCTTATCATTTCTTTTGCTTCTATTTTTTCTCTGTCGCTTTCCCTTCCCTATTTTTGTTACTATGCCATCATTCCTTAATCGTTTACTTTTAATTGATTCACCGATATTCTTTTTAATTTGCTCCTGCAATTCCCATCTTTTTGCCGCTTTTAATCCGTCCATGTTTCTCTTTTAAAAATCCTTTTGAATCTAACTTCACATTTCATGAGAACTGAAATAAGATGTGAATCTGCACTCAGCAGAATGAGTGAATCCGCAAGAGTGCTGATTTACTTTTCGATACATTTTCGAATCCTCTTACACCATTCGTTTGGCTACAACTATCAAATCAGTCACTGAACTTGGCCTTTAAAAGCTGCAGGAGTGAATAGCTTCACTCTTGCAGCAATGAAATCGCGATGAAAAGGATATTCATGCTTGGTTGTCAAGGAAGTTTTGTATTGTCGAAATGGAAGAAAAATTGATGAATTTCGAAATAAAAACGGAATACTTGGACAAAAACGAAGTGTATAAGAAAATTGAATGAAAGAATTAAACATTGAATTTTTTTATGCATTCCATGATAAATATTTTCATCCAATACCTTAAGTGCAAGAAATTAAAAAAATCAATTAAAGAGAAACCTGCACCGAATTCAATGCTTTTCGTATGGGAGTTTATGTTAACAATACTGGGGTAAAAACAACCCCAAAAATTGTCATTTTATAATTAAGAAACCTATATGGGCACGCGCAAAACAAGAATCCAAAGTCTCATTGCAATCGAAAGAATGGTATTGAAGTGCATAGAAAACGAACAGAAAACCATTCTTTTTTATAAAACATTATAAAACATTAAGGAAATGAAAAAAAGGTATTACATAATAATGCGATGATATTAGCGAATAGTCGCAAAAACGTCACCAACGAGGAAGGGTCTGCTACTCTCCTTCACATGAGTGAAGGTGGAGACCGCGTGGGACAGTAAAGCAACACCCATTGCACTGCGGGCTCGGTAAGTTATTTAACGAAACGACTGTAGTATAGCTACTGGGAAGTGGAAGGTAACGGGAAACGACCAGCTTGAGAAGAAGCAGGTCTACAACTATTTCTCTTCCACATTCCTTATCAATTCTTCCATTCCTTCGTACATATACTCTACGACGTCAACTTCATAATCTGACGTGTGCATGTGTGTTTACTAGTACCTCTACCGTGTGTTTTTTTGTTTTTAGTCTAACCATAATATTCTTTCACTGCATTGAAAATAGCTTTTCTCTCGCATACCGCTAATTTTCCTTAGTATTACACTAAAATCTGCGTTTCCATTCGTTGATCCAGAGTGGATTATCCGGTTGCTGCCGCTCCAGAATTAACCTTCTTCGGGCCATTTCATTTCGCTTATAACCTAAAACATCCAGACCCATTCTCCTCATACCAATTTTCACATTATCAAGTATTCCACAGCCTTTCTTCATTCCAGGAAACAATCCTAAAATTCTGCTTATCGTTCTTGACTGATGTACTCTCTCAAGTAGTCTCCGACTGGAGATATAAATTGCGACTAGTTAACCTCAGTAATATTTTACTCGAGAGGACTCCATTACTACTTTTAATATAAAACATATCAGAGAAATAGTTAAAGAGCTGCTTCTTCTCAAGCTGGTCGTTTCCCGTTACCTTCCACTTCCCAGTAGCTACTACAGCCGTTTCGTTAAGTAACTTACCGAGCCCGCAGTGCAATGGTCTCCACCTTCACTCATGTGAAGGAGAGTTGCTGACCCCTCCTACGGAATCCTGGCTGCCTGCTAGTTGGCGACAGCCATTCACCAAGTCAGGGTTTTCGACTATCGGCTATCGTTTCGAATATCACTTATATAATTTAATTGAATCGTGACGTGTAGTGCGGTGACGTTTTGGCAACAACTCGTTATTATCATCGCATGATTGTTTTATAGCTATTTTCATTTATTTTATGTTTTATAATCTTATATAAAAAAAGAATTTTTTTCTGTTCGTTTTTTATGCACTTCAATACCATTTATTCGATTGCGATGAGACTTTGGTGAGTGGTTGTGCGCGTGCCCATATAGGCTTTTGAATTATAACAATGGCAATTTATGGGGTTTTTTTACCCCAATATTGTTAACATTAACTCCCTTAAGAAAAGCATTGAATTCGGTGCAGGTTTTTCTTTAATTGATTTTTTTAATTACTTGTACTCAAGGTATTGGATGGAAATTTGTATCATAGAATGCATAAAAGAATTCAGTATTTAATTCTTTCATTCAATTTTAATATACCCTTCGTTTTTGTCCAAGTATTCCGTTTATATCTCGAAATTCATCGATTTTTCATTTCGAAAATCAGTATTTCATTCTTTCATTAAATTTTGTTATACACTTCGTTGTTGTCCAAGTAATCCGTTTTTATCTCGAAATTCATTAATTTTTATTCCATTTCAACAATACAAAATTTCCTTGACAACCAGGCGTGAATATCCTTTTCATCGCGATTTCATTGCTGCAAGAGTGAATGGCTATTCACTCTTGCAGCATTTAAAGGCCATTTTCAGTGACTAATATGATAGTTGTAGCCAAACGAATACAGTTCCCCGTTCTCCTTGCCTTCTCAATGGCAATCAAAAAGGTACTACGTAAATCGCTTCAAGTGTGTGTGGATTAAATTTGAAAAATCCATGCGCTTCACGAATTCAATTATATGTTGCATGCTCACTTGTGGGACAGACCAGTAATACCAAATTCAACAACAGCTGATGAACTTAACATTTGCCTCAAAGCGTCGCATACATGAAGACATGTTAAGAAACACACGTTAACGACCAACATGCGTTTAAATCTGTAGCGCAATGTGTCAACCATATTTTCAAAACAGCTATTGGGCATTGGTAATAGAAAATTACCAGTTGATGCCGACATAAAATATATTTAAATTCCATTGAACTTATAAGTTGTTTTAATCATCATTGTTTTTACTGCTCCTTGCAAAAAACAAAATAATACCGGACAATATCATCGCGGTGAGTCGTTAGATTGATATTAATAATAATAATAATTTCTATATAGGTAACAGATTTTCACTAATTACTACCTATTTATTATATATATTTAGACAACACACATAGCCATGCCCTGGATTGGGAAAAACCACCCAGGCGGGACTCGAACCCGCGACCTTTGGGTTTATAGGCGAGAACGTTACCCCGCCACCACCCAGGGTAGCATAAACACTGTTTACTAGTGTATAAAAATGATGCTATTATACACTAGTAAAAAAGTATACTCTACCTGAGGGTGGAAATTTTATAGAATTGGTCGATCGCTGCATTTATAATCCCTTATTGTATGCGGGAAAAATGACATTTGAAATCTATGGGTTCTGCAGTCAATTTTCTATACCTTATGATTGTGATATTTTCTACAGTAATACGTTGGCTCTAGCAAAATATGTTGAAAGTTCGCTAAAAAAGTGCCTGCGTCGAATATGCGGAAAAGATATATCATTCCCTTTCATCAGTTAGAGATTCCCACCTTATTTCATTTGACGATTACGTAACGCTGCTAAGTGAAAACTTTTTAAAATTTATGTACATTAAATTATTGTACATTTATTACTTATGTGGAATCACATGGTGTTCTTTACTTTTCATTGTGATAAGTAGATTCCATGAAGTCACGCCCGAGACAACAAATTATTTCTGAATTAATTGTTCGATCGACGGAACAATGACTTATAACTTCAATGGAATTTAAATATATTTTGTGTCGGCATCAACTGGTAATTTTCTATTACCAACGCCCAATAGCTGTTTTGAAAATATGGTTGACACGTTGCGCTGCAGATTTACGCGCATGTTGGTCGTTAACGTGAGTTTCGTCTCATGCCTTCAAAGATGCGACGCTTTGAGGCAAGCGTTGAGTTCATCAGCTGATGTTGAATTTGGTATTACTGGTCTGTCACATGGTCCTTTACGGCTTCTCTCCACTTATCTTCAGTATCTTCTAGTTTGATTAATATCTTAGCTATTCTGCCCTCATCAGTTGCACTTACGGCTCGAAAACACCTTCACTTTAACTTATAGCGCACCCGTTTCCCCATCTCTCTGTTACTTTTTCATTTCTTTGCATTGTCTTTTCCACCATTTCTCCTTCATACGGTTAGTAGTTAGCCTAACTTTATTATTTTATTCCTAATACCATATCCTGCCAATTTAAATATTGAAGTTTTTCCAATACGTTCTCTACTCCATTTTCCTAATCATTTCCTTTGTTACTCATTGCTCCCTCATACTAATTGGTTCCATTAATCCTATTTGTTTCTCTGCCGCTCTTGCTCTGCCTGTTTTTTTACTCTCCCATGTGTTTTGCTTCGTTTTTTACCAATTGTTCGTGGTATTCCCTCCTTTTTGTCCCTATCAATTCTCCCACGTGCCACCTATTCATCCTCTAAATGTACAAAGCCTTGTGAATATAACATCACATTTCATCATAACAAAATTATCACATGAGTCCGCATCCGCCTCCGAATATTTTGGCGAATTTTTGGCACTGTTCCTAAATGTCTGCCTTACCATAATAAGTCATAGAACATGATGATTTGATATCTCTCTGTATTACCCGGTATTTTCTGTGAGTACTATTTTTCATGTCCTTAGGTGATTTTTAAACCAAATGTTTGCCATTACTAATTAATTTCTACTAAAAAATTCAACTACCATCTCAACCCGGTCATTTCTAGCCTCTAATCTAGAGTATCTCCGACTTCATATCTATCTCTCCTTTCCCCCACCCCTACATTCCAGTCGCCAATTATTAACTGGTTTTTCTTTCTCGTGACTCCTCTAATAATATCCTCAGCTCAATCGTAAACCCCACCTCTTACCTTTTCCTCCCTATGGCTACTTGTAGGATGTACACCGGGACCAATAAAATTTCGTCTGGTGTTCTTTAATTTTAACAACTAGTATCCTGTCAAGATGAAATTCCCTTATTATGCACAACTAACGAGTGTACCCAGGTATTTCATTTAATAGCAATTTTTATTGATTTTTCCTGTTTTAATGTTTTTCATAGAGGGATGGCCGCTCCATTAAACCAAGTTCGAAGCTAATCTTTTTTCTGACAAAATCTGAAAAGTTTTTCGATTCCCAATAAACTGCGATCTATTAGACCACAAACTTACGACTTCGGCACCATTGTTATGGAAAAATATCCATGGCTGCCAAGTCACAGTGCACCAAACATTACCTGAACAATGGATGCTGAGGTAGGTTTGACCCAATATACTACGAGTGGAAGAAAACTATACAAGATTTGATATACTTACGGCAAATGAATTTTTACTCAATATAAATTTAACCCGCTAAAAACATATGTTTTCTCATCATTCCACTTTCTTCGACTACTTTTTAAGTACGCTTTAGGCATCTTAGAGCAGAAATACGAAAAAGTAATTGTCAAGAAACGATTCAAACTCAGAGGATTATAGGCTGTGCAGCAAGTGGAAGGTATGGAGTAAGAGCCGCGAAAAAATTCTACGGCAGTCGCAAGGCTAAGTTTAAAATAAAAATCAGGATGCTTCAAGTTTTACTTTACGCAGAAGATATTATTTTACCATAAGATTAAATCTGTGGAGAAGACCAGTGGGTGAAAATATTGGCTGTACAATAACGAAATCTAGGCTAACGAATTTCACCATTCGACGAGAAAATGACGACGACATCATTATTTAAGGGAGAGACTATTTAGGCCAGTCACTTTATACATCCGATCTTGCAAAAGGCCATTTAGTTCTTATTTTTTAATATGTTGCTAGGATCTATGCCGATAGTAAAGAATTCCATTAAGAATTCCTTTTTTTATTTCTTTTCCATTGCTTTTGTATGGTTTCCATCCTTTTGTGCTGTGTCTAGAGTAATTTCATACGCCAATATGTTTTCAGTTTACTCCAGTCACTCCACCAGCCAGTATTATTTGTTGATCAATTTAGTATTTCAAACTTAAGCTGATATGCCATCATGGCAAAGTTGTGATCGCTGTAAATATCCATACCAGGGAAATTCTTACTGTCACTTACAAGATTATTAAATGTCTGTTTCACTGCTATAAAAAAAAATTTGAAGCCTTTTCAGTCTCCTGGCATTTTCCACGTTTATCTTATTAGGGGATGGTTGCCATGCAATGCGTTTGAGAAGAGGAGGCCATTTTCTATTTCAACTTAGGATTCCGTCTCCCCTGGGTTCTGTTTCCCAAAACCATAGGTAATTCTCTACTGTCTTACTTTTTTGCCCTTCCCAAAAAACCGCATTCCAGTGCCTAAGAATAATTAATTTTTCTTTCCAATTTCACATTTCCTATCAATTCCACTTCCACATTCCTTATCAATACTTCTATTCCTTTGTACATATATACTACGACGTCATCTTCATAATCTGACGTGGGCATGTGTGTTTACTAGTACCTCTACCGTGTCTTTACGCTTTGTCCATAAACCTTGCATTTAGCGCATATATAGGCAAAATGCTAATTACTCTCGCTAAATGCTCTTCCACCAAGTCGCATAGAATCTTTTTTACTGGCGAAGTAAACACCATCCGCTAGTTTGCGGCTGCCAATTTTGATAACTTAATGGCTGGTTACCGTGAAGAATTAGCATTGAGAATCGTTCAGCGGAACCGCTCACAGGTCTTAGTACCGGTATAGTAAACAACTCTCCTACCCAGGCGTCCCCTGGCTGGGTGTTACCCAGGTGTTGTTTATTAATCACGCAGCAAGGGGACTGTTGTTTTGACTAATATGTAGTAATAACCCCGCTCAATTTCTACATCATTTTTAATAACTCTACAGTCCTAGCATTTATTTAATTAGTATAAATGCAATAACAGTAGTGAAATTCTCACTGATATATAAACAATGTAGGTGATTTCAGGTTCAATGATATCTCATATTTTCTTTCGCAGTCATCACATGCACATGGTATGCGCAAATACGCTTGTCAGATAAAAGTTCCATTCAATATTTTCATACATCCATCCTTGGTACTAGAGGCACAAGTGGAAAGGGATGTTGAGTGATCAGCCAAGAATAGTTGAATAGAACGAATTAAGAAGATAGGAATTTTACAGGAAAAAGATTTTTATCAGTCACCATTTCGCTCCATTTTTTTCATGATACATTTAATATCTTTTGTTGTCAATCCCTCTCATTTTATACACCGACCTCGATTCCTCAATTATATCAAACTAAATGAAGAAATGAAAGAGGAAAACCTTGACATCTTGGGCGAAATTAGTTCCATGATAGACTACTCCACCTTAGCTTCAAGTTATTTTCTTAAAATGAAATCAAGACTGAAATTTCATGTAGGAAACAATGTCAGTACCAACCACTGTCATCTTATTATTTACCTAAACTAGTTAAATAATGAATTCACCACGTGGTTATAAACACGTCTCACTCTATTTAGGATAACACATTCCCTTCTCTTAGCCTTCAAATATTAAATGCCTCAACAGATGGCGTCACCTATTTTTATGATTGCGTTCACCTCTGGAATTGATCCATGTTCAAAATAGTCAAAATATTGGCGTGTATTTCATGACAAAAAGAAAACGCTTTCTAGCATTTATCACCTCATCCTCCCACAAAAATGTAATCAGCAAATATATAAAGTTCGACTTAGGTTTTAACAAATGTAATGCCTCATATAAATCGGCTGACGCTGTAAATATAAATGGAGCATTTCGCAAACTATTTATATGCAAATACCAATATATGCAGAATACTGACTCTTTTGAAGGTGATTACTAATTTGAAACATATCTATTTTCTTAAATCTTGAATTTTTCTATATATTTCCATATAAATTTAATTGGTTGGATATTCATGCAATGGACCCACATGAATGAAGTATCTTATGCCTGTGTGATCTTGTACAGTCATTAAGTGCTGATAAAATGTTGACGCAGAATATTCAGAAATAGAACTGGCTGGTAAAGGAGTATCAGACAACAATTACAAAGGTACACGTGATATTAGAGGCTCCCTTTTTTTAAATAATATGACTATTCTCTGGAACAGGATAATTCGAATGAAGGCTAATGCAGTTTGCAGCTAAGGCCTCGGATAAATATATAGTAATGAAAGAAGTTTATTATGATGAGACATGGAGTGTCAAAATAACCTATAATTTCTGATAGCATACATAATTTTAAGTTTAGTTATGTCGTGATACTGAAGTGTAGACAATGCAACTGACTGATTCTAATGGCGTTCATCGCGTATTACAAGAGGCATATAAAAAAGTTATTTTTTCATCATTTTTATTTTCAAGTATGAGCGACGGAGTCAATTCTCGCGTGCAGGGAATTTCAGTTTGGGTGTATTGGCAGCGCTTACTCTCCATCCGGTGGCTTAGAACCGCAAAGCCGCATTAAAATCCCCTTTAAATTACCATTGTTTTGACTAATATGTAGTAATAACCACGCTGAATTTTAACATCATTTTTAATAAGTCTACAGTCCTAGCATTTATTTAATTAGTATAAATGCAATAACAGTAGTGAAATTCTCACTGATATATAAACAATGTAGGTGATTTCAGGTTCAATGATATCTCATATTTTCTTTCGCAGTCATCACATGCACATGGTATGCGCAAATACGCCTGTCAGATAAAAGTTCCATTCAATATTTTCATACATCCATCCTTGGTACTAGAGGCACAAGTGGAAAGGGATGTTGAGTGATCAGCCAAGAATAGTTGAATAGAACGAATTAAGAAGATAGGAATTTTACAGGAAAAAGATTTTTATCAGTCACCATTTCGCTCCATTTTTTGCATGATATATTTAATCTGTTTTAGTGTCAATCTCTCTCATTTTATACCCCAACTTCGATTCCTCAATTATATCAAACTAAATGGGGAAATGAAAGAGGAAAACCTTGACATCTTGGGCGAAATTATTTCCATGATAGACTACTCCACCTTAGGAGCTTAGCTACACTAACTACTCCACCTTAGCCTCAAGTTATTTTCTTAACATGAAATCAATACTGAAATTTCATGTAGGAAACAATGTCAGTACCAACCACTATCATGTTAACTTTGAAGAAATGTAAGATAGTTAATTGATAAAATAAAACATATGTCGATACCATAAATTGGAAAAATGAATGTAGGACGGGGCTTTATGAGAGTACCTACGTGAATGAGGTGTGCAATTAAGTGGTAATAGACAAAGAGAATATTTTAAAGTATAAAATCGATAGTATGAAAAATGGAATGGATCCCCTGAACGTAATTTGGATTCGACCCATACTCCTTAAATTGTAACAATATCCAACGTGGAAGTGAACCACATTGCATCAAGAGCAGCGACTTCCTTCAGAGCGTTTACTATGATATGACAAAACAATCGGACACATTTTTATTTATTGGATAGCATTTTCTGTCCATATTATCGTCTTTCACCTTGAAAAACACTTAACTCTTATCCTCTGCACAGAGTTTCGTATTATTTTTGGCATCACCGAGATAATATAGAATACACTATTATGAGCTTGAAAGGACTAATGAGTGATAATTGAGAATGCCTTCCTATCCTCACTACCACTGGCTACACTGCAATTGTAAAACAAGGTGAAAGTGAGTTTCAAGGGTAAGGACCCTTTAAAAGCTCCTTAGTGAAATCTACGGAATTGTATGAATCTATGGAACTGGCTCCTTATTTAAAAGTATATATCTGTATCTGTGAAATTCCTCAAAATTGCAAGTATCAGTTATGCGTTTGTTCCACATGATCAGTGGTTCAGTACAATATTTTGACAAATATTTAATCATAAGTATTTTTTATTACTTAAAACCTTGTGAATGTTCTTTAACTACCGCAATCTGAGAGTAATATGAATCATTTTGGCAATTTTCAAAGAAACGTTTGTCTCTATTCGGAAATAGAAACTTGGTCCCAAAGGATTTGAATTTCGCAGCTCTTCTGGCACATCCGGGATATTTTGACATCGCTCATGTTTGGATTCGGAGATGAATGGCAATCAGAAATAAGGAGAAATCAGGACTTTCCCTAAGGCCTTTGGAAGTGAAATGATTTTTTTCACTCTTAGACTGGGAACCGATAACCTACCTTTGGAGCTACTGAATAATCTAGGTGGAAGGGGAGAAAATCGTTTTCCGAACTTATTCGCAGGATCTACGAGGAAGGAGTATGGAGGGTTTCGTGAAAACAGTATTAATACCTATTCCGAAGAAGAAGAAAGCGTCAGAATTCGAGGAATATAGAACAATCAGTTTATTATCGCACTCAGCAAAAGTCTTGCTTAGAATATTAAGTAGAAGGTTAGAGAGCAGAGCAAACTGCTATTTAGGCGATGACCAATTTGGGTTCAGGAATGGGAGGGCAACCAGAGACGTGATTGCGGTAATAAGGACACTTATAGATAGAAACATAGAGCATAATCAGATGTTTTCGCTTGCTTTGTAGATTTCGAAAAGGCGTTTGACAGAGTAGACTGGGAAAAACTAATGCAGATACTGGGGAAAATAGGAATAGATTGGCGTGATAGGAGACTCATCCGAAACTTATATATGGGGCAGAGGGGTCAGGTAAGGGTAGCTGAGAGTGAATCAGGGTGGGCAGTTATAGGTCGCGGGGTGCAGAAAGGGTGCCCGTTGTCGCCTTTACTTTTTAACATCTATGCTGAGGAAATGGTAAGAGAGGCATGGGATGAGCTAGATGTGGAAATGAAAGTAGAAGGCCAGTGAATAAAGTCGGTTTGATTCGTAGACGACCATGCGTTGGCCAGTCGGTCATCGAAAGGATTGCAAACTTTAGTAGATGCACTGGAAAAGCAGTGTGAGAAATACGGAATGAAGATAAATAATAAGACAATAAAAGTAATGAGATTTTCTAGGACAAAGAAAGCGAAGCTGGTGAAAAGAGTAGGAAGTCACAAACTGGAGCAAGTAGAACAATTTAATTAATTGGGTAGAACGCTAGAAGAAACAGGACATAATAGCAAAAACATTAGGAAGAGAATAGCGCTAGCGAAGGAAGCGTTCAATAAAAGAAGGGATCTGATGACGGGGACCTTAAGTAAGGATGTAAAAAAGAGGCTGGTGAAGAGCTTGTGAGATATGGAGTGTGGTGTTTTATGGGGCAGAAACGTGGACCTTGAGAAAGGAAGACGAAAATAGGCTGAAGACTTTCGAGATGTGGGTGTGGAGGAGGATGGAGAAGGTGCGTTGGATGGAAAGAAAGACAAATGAGGAAGTGCTTGACATGGTGGACGAGGACAGGAAACTTATAGATGAGATTAGGAGAAGACAGGGTAAGTGGCTGGAAGGGGTAATGAGGGGTGATGGTTAGCTGAAGGCGGTGATAGAGGGTAGGATGTTGAGTAAGCGGGGTAGGGGAAGGAAGAGAATCGGTTTAATGATCGGGATGAAGAAAGATAGGACTTTTGCTGAAATGAAGAAAGAAATACTAGAGGTAGAAAGGGCACGGCACGTGTAAGAGTACGTTGGATATTCTCTGACTTTCATCACAACCTACCTTTAACCGGTAGATTACTGTATTGAATGAATGTGACTGAATTAGAACCTGTGCCACAAAGAGTGGCAAAGATGCGCTTAGTTTGCCTAACAACCGACCATATTGGCTGTGCAACTAATTTTGTCACAAACTTATTTTAATAATGAAAAACTAACGTTAGAAATTTCATACCATACTAAGTTAATTAGGTCAACAAGCAATCGGAAATAGTTCGGAATGAAATTGGGGACTGGGTTTAGGAGAAGGCATGAGTGAATACTGGCTTCCCATCCGAAGCCTGGGTTCGAATCCCGGCAGTTTGAGCATTATTTAATTGAATCCCGATTCATGCTAGGGTGCCATGCGGAGTGCACTTAGACTGAAGTACATACTTTGTCCGTTGGACGGTAAATATAGATGTAGACCCTTTGGTTCCGTTTCTAATGATTCGAATAATGCTGCCGCCGAGTTTCTCTCCGTCTGTCTTTAACACCCTGATCCTTCAATTGCCAATCAACCCAACAATCGTTTAAAGGCGCGAATGACCTAAGTTGTCGGTTACCTCAACGAAGTATCTTATTGATTGTTCTCCTATCCGATACATCCTGGATATGGTTTACCACTCCAATTTGACTGAATCTGGATTTGGGGTATTTTTAACAGGAAAGAAATGACTGCGTAAATACCTACTTCAGTAATTTTTAGGATTTTTGTTTTTGCTTAAGTACTCCGGTATCATTCCGTGCCATAATAAAATCCCTTTGCACCAAGAAGTTTCGATGCGTCAAAACGAATAAGCATCCCCGTGGAGATGGGAATTTCATTACATTTTCCTGTTTTTTTTCGGCTTTGCTAGGAGTTGCCACCCTGTTAAACTAAGTACGAAGCCAATCATTGTTTTACGACGTTGAAATATTTTCCTAGACACGATATACTACGGTCGATTGGATCACAAGCATAGGATTACGAAATAAATGCTGCAAAACAGTTGGTTCTCTATCACGTACATGAAAATTTAGAGACTTAAAGAGACGTTGCCAGCTAATGGTGCTGAAAAGAATGTGAAACTAGTTTTGTTGCACAACTTAGAGGTTACATCGCTCAAATTAGGACTCATCTTTTGTGCGCCGTAAGCCTTTGGGACCAAACACCGGAAGTTTGAATTCAAGATTTGAATAAAAGGCGAAGAAATGGAATACACCAATAGGAAGGATTGGAGTGAGAGTCACTAGAAATTCTGTGATTATAAAAAGGATAAGTTTAAAACAAAAATCCATTTCTCATTAGTTTCAACTTAGCATTTAAGGAATTGCTTTACCCTCAGATTATTACATCTGTTGAGCTGACCGAAGTGAGAAAATATGAGCGACTCAATGTAGAAAATATAGTTTTATGAGTTTCTCCTCATAACGCACCAATTACGATGATCATAAATGAAATGAGTGATTAGTCCACCAAAACACACATAACATTTTTTCACTTCCCAATTCCTTTTTTATGATCTTTATCTAATACTTTTGGTTAGAAAAGTAGTAAGAAAATGTTAATTAAACCTCTTTTCTATGAATTAAACGACTTTATGGCGATATTTCAGAAGAAAACGTACCTAGCACAACTGGAAAGCGGAGGTGGTCTGATCTCGCACGCGCGCCTTAAAGAATAATTATCCCCTCGATTCACCATTGAGCAACAATGTCATTTGCACCAATAACCGGCGGCAAGAAAGGCATTTTCCGAGGGGAAAATGCCAACACAATGATGGCCTCAATTCACCAATGGCCGTCGCCGGCAGAAACCGGGAGGAAGGAGAGTGAGCAAGTGGTGGTTAAGAGGACGGGACACACTTTGCTGGCTGAGTGACCCTCGGCAAAACTAATGACCGGGTTATGGGACATCGAATAATCCGCTGTCAAATATAATACCACAGATTTTCAATGAAATATGGAACGAAGAGGAAATGAATGTTCCTCTAAAAAAGGAGATGTTTCATCGTGACATCCCTTTTCTCCATAAAAAGGAATAATCTGAGTAAATTAGAATGAATTAATGTCTCCAGAGTTGTACAATGCAGAGTTCTCTCAAATTTTAGACACATATTCAAACCATCTTTTTTTCAGCTTTCACCATGGTATAGTGTCATATTTGAGTAGGCAGAAGCCTATCTGGAAGACTGAAGACTAAAAAGTGTTTCCTGAGAAACAAGTGTGAATAGATAAGCTCGTGATCAAAATTAAAGCCTTTTTCCGGTGTTTATTCCTCTTATTTTATAAATTAAAATTGCGTAATTTTAATAATTCTCTATCCCCTAAGCGTTGAACGAAACAAACATAAGCGTATGCAGAATTCTCCCAGCTACTGAGTACAAATGTAACACTGCCACTCATCTTCGTGATCGTAGCACAAATCAGGACTGGAGTAATCAGGACAAAGCCATGATTGTTGAACTCCTCTATCTCCAGGCAGAAAGAATGGAGATAATGTTGTTCAGCGAAAATTAATATAACATTCAAAAATTACTAAACACACTAAAATTAAAAAAATCACATAGGCCCTTCTCGGGGAGCCTGTAACCCTTAGAGAGCGCGTCCCCAGGTGGTGGATAAGGGAAAGCCCTCACCGGTCTGTATCCTGATACACGGGCGGTTTGGTAGAAATAAAATACCACCTGTGGACCCGAAAGACGGGGAAGGCGGAAATTCTTAGCTGAGGTTAATGCGGATATCCTAAGGGAGTAAACTCAGATGAGGAAATCCCGGTCCTCTTGGAAGGGGATTGAGGCGATGGGCCTGCACCCCATCACTCAGAAAAACTCCAGAAAATAAGCAACCCTCAATTAAAGCCTTAGAAAACGGGTAGAAAAAAAAACAAAAGAAAAAAGCACGGAAAAAGAACCTGAATATTTTAACGTGGAACGTATAAAGTCTGAATGGAAAAAACAAGCAAGTATTCGAAAAATTGGAAAACTATGGAATAGATATAGTAGCCCTGGTAGAAACGAAAAAGAAAGGAACTGGAAACTAAATACAAGGAATCTATATGCATTTTTAAAGCGGAAGAGAAATGGCAAAAATATAAAGATCTGGTTTATCAATTGCTGAAATTAAAGAACAAAAAATTTAAGAACAAAATAAAAAACTGGGATGAAATAAGTAAAAAAATAATGAAAATGGAAATAGAAATCTGGTCTTACACATTTGTAGCAGTAGTAGTTTATGTTCCAAATGATAATTCAAACGCCAAAATAAAGGATGAACTTATGGATGAGCTGACAGAAGTGCATATGGGGATTCCTAAAAGGAAATAATTAGTTATCCTAGGAGATATGAACGCTAGAATAGAAAAAAAGCAAAAAAAATCAGGCAGTAGTAAGATAGGGAGAGGAAATGTTGAATAATAACGCAGAGCATCTGATCGAGTTATGCGAGACAAACTCTCTTCGTACAATGAGTGGATTCTTCCAACATAGAGACAATCGTGAAATACACTTGGGTACAACCAATCAAAACGTTGAAATCCATTATAGGTTACGTGATACTTAGACAAGATACAAACTTAAAAACAGATCATGTTAGAAAGCACAAAGGTGCAGAAATTCGAAGTCACCATTTCTTACTTATTGTAAGAGCTAAAATGTATGTCATCATCTGTCGTTCAATCCTAAGATTGGTTGACTGCAGCCCTCATCCTTCCCTATCTAATTCCAGTTCCCTTACTCTCGCGTAGTTCTTGTGTCATTTCCTCTTTACCTGGTCTATGTATTTGTCTCTTGGCCTTCATCTCGGGACCTTTCCCTCTATTTCTCCTTCATTTTTATTCTTCACAAACTCAGAGTGCCTAAGAGTGTGCCTAACCCATTTGCTTCTTCTTTTCTGTGTAGTGTTCCATACGTTCTGTGAACTTCATTTCTTATTTTACCCGTCCATTTGATCTTCAGCATCCTTCTATACACCAGGTTTAGAATGCTTCTAATCTTTTCTGATTTTCCAATTGTCCATGGTTTTGATTCATAAAGTGCCACGCTCCACCTTATGTTTTTAGTCCTATCGCCACTGAACACAGTATTTATCTTTTCATCATAAATGCCTTCTTAGCTACGCTTGATGTCTCTTCTACTTCTTCCATCCCAAGTGATGGTACCATCGAGGTAGGTGAAGGAAAATCCACTTACTTTAATTCTTTCCTCTAAGCGTGACTTCTGATTTCAGTTTCTTTCTTCCATATACTAGGATTTTGGTTTTCTCCTTATTTATTTTCATGCAATATATTCTTGAATTACTTGGTCCTTTGTGTTCAACCTTTAAGAGCCGGATTTAAATGTCCAAAAGTCGACCTTCACTGCCGGATTTAATTCCGGCTCTTTAATTTGTTATTTTTCTTCACATGAAAAACGTTAATATCTCAATAACTACTAAAGATAAATTGTTTAAATAAAAAGCGCTATTTATCTAAGTGTTCAATGCAGTTCCATGTGAAATCTCATAGCCGTGATCAAATTACAAAGGTTTTGAAAAAATATTTTTTTGGGAACAAAGTTGAAGTATTTTATTTTTCATTCAGAGAGGTGAATGTATATGATGTAAATTATTTCAATGGATGTATACATATAGGTAATTAATGAAGTTTTAAATTTTTACCATCGTATGGTACTTCTTGAAACAGTTATAGGTGCATAGCCCTACTTCGCTCACTCCGCACTTCGTAATGTTACGCGTGTACAATCCCTTCTCAGAATACACTCTGCACCTTACGCGGTTCCCTTTCACTGGCCAGTGTGTATTATTTTTCGCCTCCAAGCGACGCAGTTATCGTCCAACTGTGCTACTGGGCCTCTTTCTCCCTGAGCGGCGAGGAGGAAGGGCAGAGGCCCCTTCCTCGATCATTTGCCTTATCAGAGAAAGCCGAAACTGCCGATGAGTCATCTGGCCCCCGCAAGACGTAAGCAACACGTGGCTGTTTAGGATGGTTACGTTCAATAGGTGAGCGGAGATCCTTTGTGTCCACTTCCAGCTACGAAGACTAGTATCGTTGCTCGTTCACATCCTATCGCCTTTGTCTACATGTCCCATGTGTGCATTGTAGTCATCTACGACGGTCGGCTTCAAATTTTTCCTTGTTCATTGCAGAATTTATCCTCTTCTGGGGAACAATGTATATTTGTCAGTATCAATACCTTCCTTTTATCTTTTTATACTATGGATGTCAAATTATTTCTCACGCGTACCCGTAAATCTCCCCGCTTCATTTTAGGTCTCTGACAGTAAAACTTTCGTGGCATGTCTTTGCGGTTTTGTCTTACCGTACCACAACAGAAAATTTCTTTAGTCTGCAGGTTGAAAAAAATGGCTGGAGAGGAAAAAAAGTTGTTTGTACAATTTATGGCAGACCCCTTCCACTCTCCTTGTCAGCGCCCTCACAGTCGTGAGCGTAGCTGACATGTCCTGCGTCCCAGTCTGTCGATCCTATCCTAAGCACACTTTCATGTCATAAGTGTATCCAGTTTTGTCACACAGTTTATAAATGTTTTCTTCCAAAACGTTTATGCTTTTTCGGTATATACTGCCGGAATATCACCCGACTTTTGAAAAGCACGATAATTTCGTCTATAGCCAAGAGCTCAGCAGGATTATAATACTTGGCATAGCTTTCATTGATCTTATCGAAAATGGTCCTACTTTTCCACAGTGTGTCGTAATTTTCGTCATTTTGGGGTGGTTTAGAATTAGGTATCAGCAAAGTGGAAGAATCTAAAGATGTGGAGGAATTGGTCTCATCTCATTGTGTTGCTAAAAAATAGAGTATGAAATTTGCAAAGCAAAGTCTCCGTCTCATCCTCCAGCGCAGTAAGATCTGTATCCTCGTCTTCCGACGAAGTGTCCGACTCCACGGCTTCTGAGGAAGAATCCAAAAGAATTTCCTGCTCTCTCTCTATCTCGGATAATTTCTGCTTAGGAGTCTCACAATAAATAACAAAAGTTGTAAAAAATATATACAAGCATAATGCGATAAAGGAAATATGAACTGGATATCAGGAGTTAGTGAGTCCTTACCAAAAATGTCACAATTCCTCTAAAAAGTTCGATATTTCTTAGTGAACAGAGCAGACAAACAGACAAAAGAGCGCACTCACCAGAAAATTGAGACGGAATGAAGTTTAGTTTGAATCCACTCGAAATGTGGTAAAGAAATATAACATAACTAAGAAGGGATGCATCTTGCAGTCACTCCCTTTATTGCTCACGTGCCGGCGGCACCCGGCAGCCGAGAGAGGGAGAAGGTTCTTCGTTTTCCCTAATTCCCCCCCTGGCCCGAGATGGGGGCTTTGACCTTCGAAGGCCCTGTTCCCCTCCCAAAAGGCAGGCCCTTTGTCAGCATCTGGATAGCATTACTGCCCCCGAAGGGAAGAGAACGTTATCTTGGAGAGAGAATGAGGTCACTGTGAGCCATCAAAATTTGAGCCACCGCCAATGTTTATGAGGGTTTGACCGCTCTAAACCAAACACAAGACTTGGAATTTTATTTTTTTATTGCTTGTGCGAGTAAAAAACAAAAAGATAGAAGTAATAATTGAAATACGAAACGTAAATAACAGATTTTGAACGCATCCAAACGTGACTTGCCGCGATGCTATGCCATGCAAAATATTTGCCCCGATCGTGATCATTTAGATGCAAAATTATTAAAATAAGTTGTATTTAAAAATCTAAAAACAACACTACTGTATTAAAAAGACATATTTCTACAATCCTAGAAAATTTCGCTCCGCTAAGTTGAAATTCGTTTATGTTGGAGCCGATCAAAGTTAGCGTGCCCGTATGGGCACGTTCGGCACCGAGTGGAGCATTTTTCCCGTGCCCGTACGGGCACGCCAGGCGTTTAAAGGTCAATGATCTTTGCAGATCATCACGATTTCCTGTTATGGCTGCGATATCTTCTGCGAAGCGGGGCACGTTTATTTATTCTCCGGCAGTCTTCATTCCGTTCAGTCCCATTTCTTGTGACTCTCCATCTCAACCTATCCCTCAGGTCGTCTCCTGAATATACGACACGATAACTATCGCTCCAGTAGTCATCTGCCCCCGTCCAGTTGATCTCGCTGTTTCTCAGGATGTCTACATCCAACCTTTCCGACTCCCATCTTCAACTTCTCTAGCTTCTCGCTCACCCCTTAATGTAAACCATATTATTGACAAATTGACCTCAGAAAAAGCCACAAAAGTAAACTAAAGTAAATTTGTAAGAGATTTTATAATGCCTAAATGAAGAAACTCGTATTCTATTGTTTCCCTTCCTACATCATAGTAAGTGAAAACTAACTTTATGCTCAGATGTACACATAGCTTAAATTACACTTTCAAAGTTATTGTGTTTTTTCTCTTCCTAGAAAATAAGTCTTGGGGGGCGCAAAATTCAAATCTTGCCACGCTCATGTCCCTAGCTACGACGCTGACTCCCTACTCCATTTCTAAACGTTATTTTTAACGTGACACCATCACGGAACTACCTTTCGTCTGCCTCCTACCCTTCAACCTATCTGGCATGGGTGGCCCTATAAGGAGCAATAGTGATTGCTCCTGCTAGTCTAGCTTTATAGTTCATAAGAAAGCGCAAGCCCTTCCACAACGTCAAGGGAAGGGTGTTAGTGAGTATAATTGTACCATTTATTTAATCAATTGCTTGATATGTAGATCAACCGGGAACCTGAAACGTGTTCCCGGTGTGGTTGACATATCATTGCCACCCTTTGAAAATGCACACGAATCAATTAACTTTAGGTGATGTATTTACTGTAATTAGAAAGCAATGAACACAACTATGTTCAAAGGACATATAGTATGTATATGGAAAGTTACTTAACCTTGAGGTTTACATATTCTTTGCGATATTCCCAAATTGAAGTCCCTTTGGAGTAAATTTACATAAGTGAACAATATCTCAATGTTACTGCAAATCAAGTAATAGATACACCATCCCTATTAAAGAATTCCCGGTAAACACAAAAGCTGCGGCGGCACTGCACAAGAATTTCAAGGTTGCACGCGCAGCTCTCCTTGAATGAAGCGCTGCCACAGCGTCTCTGAAGCGCTATTTCAGAGCGCTGCCAAAACGTGCTACTGCTGCGCATCAACAGCGTACGTGTAATGCATGCCACCATCACCACCACCGCTGATGCGCTTTCAACGCATGTTTGCGAATCTGCCTCTGAAAGAACCTGAGCTCCTTCACTTTAACACGAAGCTGGTTGCTTTAAAATGCTACTAATAGTAGTTATATTATCAAGCACATGTCTCACACGTCAAAATAACGAAAATAAAATAATTATCGGTGGTGATTCCAACATTCCCTCGATTGACTGGAAGACGTATAGGTTCAAAAATGGCGGCAAAGATAAGGAGTTGTGCAACACTCTACACATTCACACCTAATTCCTTACATCAATTAGTCACAACACCGACCAGAAGAAACAACGTTCTGGAACGTGGAATCACCCCGTGCCACACACACTAGTGATGGCTTGCGCGGTATTTTGCAGATGTATACAAAAGAAATAGGGGGTAAAAAAACCCGGAAAACTAAGAGGGACTGAGAAATAGAATAAATCGAAACTATAAACAATAAGAAGCAATGGGATACAGAAGAAATTATTAGGAAAATAGAGGAGAGAAGGAAGTGGAAAAATGTCGACACCAAACTAGCCAAGAGAGGGCATAAGGAATCAAATAATTAACTCCGGTGGGTAACCAGTCAGACAGATTCGTGCATACTTCAACTTCGAGAAGAAAGCCGCAAACTCTCAGTAACTTGGTTAAAGCTTTCATCTTAAAATTTACTAAATAAACTTCTGAATTCCAGTTTCATCACGTCCAAATGATCCCTATGCAGCGAATAAATAAATAAGTTATAACTATAACAATCACACAGCGTGGTGCGGAGACTTGGACCCTGCAATGGACAGAGAGAGAGAGAGAGAGTTAAATAGGAGATGGTGAGTGAGGAAAGGAAGTTGCTGAAGGATATTGGGAGGGAATAGAACAGGTGGATGGAAGAAGTAAAAACGGGTGATGGGATTTTGAAGACAGTTCTATCAGGAAGTATCTTAGGCGTGTGATTGTATTTGTACTACTCAAATCAGTCCAAAAATGAAGTATTAGATGTAATACTTTCATAAATGAACCTGAAAACCACCCTTCCCGCATACAAGACCTTTTTTTACACGTGGAAAAAGATACTCAAGCTAATTTGCTTCTCTAATGCTAAGTATAAAATGTAAAATATTGTACACCGTATTGTATTACATGCATAAGACTCTTCTGCATCATTTTCTTGCGTTTCCCTGCCATAACCGCTAGCAATAACTCTCAATTACTGTTTGAAATCCCGCAAAATCCTGCCACATCAGCGTTGCCACGTCTCATTGTCATATTTCCTAAGGCAGCATGGAAAACCTTAATTTTCACCGTGGAAAGTCGATTGCAGGGGAAAATCTTCCCCGACTTTTCTGTTTCGGGGGCTCTATAGATTCAATTGCTTCTGGTGCCAATGAACCACCGCATTTGCTGCTAAGATGAGACTATAGCATTACTTATATAATGTTTGAATGAGTGAGAGGCCCTAAGTGAGTGAAATTCTCCATAAGTTACAACTTATGCGTATTAAAATGTCAGGGTATGCCATATTGCTGTTTTTTCACATTTCCATGGGAAAAACTGCATATTAAATATATGAGCTATATTATTCCGTTACGAAGAGATGTATGACTTTAAGATGCATATACCAAACAACGTTGTCTATTCTGTTCTCCTGATCATCGTGAAACGTCGCTCGTGAAAAATAAAGACGCTCGCAAACGTCTTCGGACGATTGACACGATGAATAAGATAAATTTAAGGAAACTGTTAAAGTTTATAAACATTTAAATGTACTGCACACGGCCAGTTTTGTGCGGCTCCCCTCCCACTGCGGGGGCCGGGGCAGTGAGAAGACCCTAGGTCGAGCGAGGATTATCTTCTCGCGAGGAAGGGTTGACCCACACACCGGCTACCTATGACCCAAAGACAGAGTACCTGAGATTTGGCCCCGCTCAGACCACACTAACCGTACAAAGTACAAACAACCTCCTCACGCTTGGAGGATAATCCTTTCAGCAAGGGGAGAACTCATTAACCAGCATATAGGATACCAATGTGATACATTCTTTATTTTATTTTGGTTGTCTTGAAATACATAACGTGTTTGAAGGATGAAACATGCCATTTGGGATAAATAAAGGAGTTTGGTTATGTATCACGTTAGTCACTTTGCGGCTCATGTTGAGAGTGAGTGAGCAAGAGATGGACAGAATTATCCTGCATTGGATAAAAATCTGTGGCCAAAAGTAGGTGTTTGATCAGGTATGTCAGTTGCAATTTAAGCAGTTACAACACAGAAGTCTAAATATTTCATCTCTCAAACGAGTAAACTAAAGCATTCAAAAATTAATCTACAAAGGAAGCTCCAAATATTGCGCGAAGTGGACCAGTGAGGGAGTAGTAAAACTCAGATTGCTCTCAAGTTTGGGATTCCTAAATATAATTGTAATATTCTCTAGCTACCTGGCCCTCATTGTTGTCCATATGTTCCAAGATACTATTTTTACCTCCACTTTCTCCTCTTTTTCTTCATCTACTTCTCACTATTATTCCTTGTATCCTCTAAAGACATTGTTGTGCAAGTATTTCGTGTGATGAAGACCACAGAGGCCTTGCCTTCCCTGCTGCCGGGCATGATAACCTGCCTATTGGGTAGTGTCCAGTAGTTTTCTACTAACAATTTTTTCCGTAATTATAATTTAAAATCGTACTCTTTTGTTCAAAACCGACGAATCGAAGAAATTCGTATAATTTATTTAAGTTTCTAAACACAAATTGAAGAAACGACGCATAAAAAACAACATCGCTTTTCAAAGAATATCTCGTGGCCGTTGGCGTTAAAGCACAAGGGCTTAATAGAATCACCACATTAGTACATTTTTTTTAAATTAATTTTTCCACATTAAAATTCTTAAAAATGTACTCGTTTGTTAGATACATACGAATCAAATAAATTGGTTCAATATTTTCAAATTTCTAAACGAAAACTGAAAAAAGCAACGCATACCTACGTAAAAATCATATCATTTCAAACTATGTCCTGGCCATGGACGTTAACATACAATGGTCTTAAAGCCTTTAGAACAAAAGCTCATAGGTTTGATTTCCACATTAAAACAACTTTTTACAAATACTTTTTTCCCCATTATAATTTTAAAAATGTACTTTTTTATAAAATAACTACGAATCAAAAAAATTTGTATAATATTTTCAATTTTTCTAAATGCAAATTGAAGAAAGCAACGCATAATTAAATAACATCGCATTTCAAACTTTTTCTCGTGTCTGTGTACGTTTAAGCACAAGGGTCTTAAGGCCTTTAGAACAAAAGGATATAGGTTTAATTCCTACATCAGTACAATTTTTTTTCATTGAGTTTTTTTCCCCATTATAATTTTTTAATATTTTCTCTTTTGTTCGATAACATTGGAACGACGAAATTAGTATATTTTTTTTTAATTTCTAAACGTAAATTGAACAAAAAAATGCATACGTAAATAACATCGCATTTCAAACAATTTCTCGTGGCCGTGGACGTTAACGAAGAAGGGTCTTAAGGCCTTTAGAACAAAAGGGCATAGGTTACATTCCCACATCAGTACAATTTTTTTTCATATAAATTTTTCTCTTTTATAATTTTTTTTAATAATTTTTAAAAATGTGCTCCTTTGTTTGATAACTATGAATCGATGAAAATGGTATAAGTTTTTAAAAATTTTTTAAACGCAAATTGAAGAAAACAACGCATACGTAAAGAACATCGCATTTCAAACTATTTCCTGTGACCGTGGACGATTAAGCACAAGGGTCATAAGGACTTTAGAACAATCGGTCATAGGTACATTTTTTTCATTTTATTTTTACCACATTAAAATTTTAGAAATAAACACTTGTGTTAAAAGAGTACGAATCGATGAAATACTTCTAATATTTTCCAAATCTAAACTCAATTTATAAAAAGCAACGAACACGTAAATCACATCTCATTTCAGACTATATCTCCTGGCCGTGGACGTTAAAACACAAGGGTTTTAACGCATTTAGATAAAGGGACATAGGTTCAATTCCCAGTTTATACATATACAATATACAATTTAGCATATACAATATTTTTTCACATAATTTTTTTTTCCCCATAATAATTTTTTTAAATTAGCTCTTTTGTTAGATAACAACGAATTTAAGAAATTGGTATAAAATTTTTAAATTTATAATCGAAAAGAAAACAACGCATGAAGAACAAACGCATTGAAGAAAACAACGCATACGTAAATAACAGGACATTTCAAAATATTTCTCGTGGCAATGGACGTTTAAGTACAAGGGTATTAAGGACTTTAGAACAATCGGTCATAGGATCAATTCACTCATTAGATCATTTTTTTACATTTTCTTTTTACCACATTATAATTTTAAAAATGTACACTTTTGTTAGTCAAATCCGAATCGATGAAATTCTTATAATATTTTCAAGTTTCTATACGCAAATTAAAAAAAGCAAAGAACACTTAAAAAACATGGCATTTTAAATTGTCTCGTGGCCGTTGACGTTTAAACGCAAGGGTCTTAAGGGTTTTAGAACTAAAGGACGTAGTTTCAATTCCCAAGTGAGTACAATTTTTTTTTCGCATAATTTTTCCCCATTATAATTTCTAAAAATGTGCTTTTCTGTTATATAACTACGAACGGATGAAATTGGTACAATATTTTTAAATTTCTAAACGCAAATTGTAGAAAAAAACGCATATGTAAATTTCATCGCATTTTAAACATTTTCTCGTGCCGTAAACGTTTAAGCACAAGGGTCGTAAGGCCTTTAGAACAAAAGGATATAGGTTTAATTCCCACATAAGTACATTATTTCTCATAGAGTTTTTTCTCCATTATAATTTTTTAATATGCGCTCTTTTGTTAGATACAATGGATCGATGAAATTGGCATAATATTTTCTAATTTCTAAAAGCGAATTGAAGAAAACAACGCATACGTAAAGAAAATAGCATTTTAAAATTATTCTTGTGGCTGTGGACGTATATGCACAAGGATCTTATGGCCTTGAGAACAAAAGGACATTGGTTCATTTCCCACATCTGTATCATTTTTTTCATATAATTTTTTCCCCTTTTTAATTTTTAAAATTATGTTCTTTTATTAGATAACCACGAATCTAAGAAATTCGTAAAATATATTAAATTTTTTTATTCAGAAATTGAAGAAAGCAACGCATACGTAAATAATATCGCATTTCAAAGAATGTCTGGTGGCCGTGGAAGTTGAAGCACAAGAGCCATATGGCCTTTAAAACAATCGATCATAGGATCAATTTCCTCATAGGTATGGTTTACATTTACTTTTTACGAAATCATAATTTAAAAAATGTACACTTTTGTTAGATAAATACGAAACGAAAAAATTCTAATATTATTTTCAAGTTTCAAAACACAAATAAAAAAATTAACGCAAACGTAAATAATATCGCATTTCAAACTATGTCTCGTGGCCATGGACGTTTACGCACAAGGGTCCTAAGGCCCTAAGAACAAAAGGACATAGGTTCAATTTCCACAACAGTACAATTTTTTTTCATAAAAGTTTTTCCCCATTGTATTTTTAAAAATTGCTCTTTTGTTTGATAACTATGAATCGATGACATTGGTATAATATTTTAAAATTTCTTAATGCACATTAAAAAAAGCACCGAGCACGTGAATAACATCGCATTTCCAACTATGTGTCGTGGCCGTGGACGTTTAAGAACAAGGGTCATAAGGCCTTTAGATCAAAAGGACATAGATTCAATTCCCAAGTACAAATTTTTATCATATTATTTTTTTCACCATTATAATTTTAAAAATTGTACTCTTTTGGCAGATAATTCGAATCGATGAAATTGGTATAATATTTTTAAATTTCTAAAAGCAAATTAAAGAAAACAACGCATACGAAAATAACATCGCTTTTCAAAGAATATCTCGTGGCCGTTGACGTTAAAGCACAAGGGCCTAATAGAATCACCACATTAGTACATTTTTTTTAAATTAATTTTTCCACATTAAAATTCTTAAAAATGTACTCGTTTGTTAGATACATACGAATCAAATAAATTGGTTCAATATTTTCAAATTTCTAAACGAAAACTGAAAAAAGCAACGCATACCTACGTAAAAATCATATCATTTCAAACTATGTCCTGGCCATGGACGTTAACATACAAGGGTCTTAAAGCCTTTAGAACAAAAGCTCATAGGTTTGATTTCCACATTAAAACAACTTTTTACAAATACTTTTTTCCCCATTATAATTTTTAAAATGTACTTTTTTATAAAATAACTACGAATCAAAAAAATTCGTATAATATTTTCAATTTTTCTAAATGCAAATTGAAGAAAGCAACGCATAATTAAATAACATCGCATTTCAAACTTTTTCTCGTGTCTGTGTACGTTTAAGCACAAGGGTCTTAAGGCCTTTAGAACAAAAGGATATAGGTTTAATTCCCACATCAGTACAATTTTTTTTCATTGAGTTTTTTTCCCCATTATAATTTTTTAATATTTTCTCTTTTGTTCGATAACATTGGAACGACGAAATTAGTATATTTTTTTTAATTTCTAAACGTAAATTGAACAAAAAAATGCATACGTAAATAACATCGCATTTCAAACAATTTCTCGTGGCCGTGGACGTTAACGAAGAAGGGTCTTAAGGCCTTTAGAACAAAAGGGCATAGGTTACATTCCCACATCAGTACAATTTTTTTCATATAAATTTTTCTCTTTTATAATTTTTTTTAATAATTTTTAAAAATGTGCTCCTTTGTTTGATAACTATGAATCGATGAAAATGGTATAAGTTTTTAAAAATTTTTTAAACGCAAATTGAAGAAAACAACGCATACGTAAAGAACATCGCATTTCAAACTATTTCCTGTGACCGTGGACGATTAAGCACAAGGGTCATAAGGACTTTAGAACAATCGGTCATAGGTACATTTTTTTCATTTTATTTTTACCACATTAAAATTTTAGAAATAAACACTTGTGTTAAAAGAGTACGAATCGATGAAATACTTCTAATATTTTCCAAATCTAAACTCAATTTATAAAAAGCAACGAACACGTAAATCACATCTCATTTCAGACTATATCTCCTGGCCGTGGACGTTAAAACACAAGGGTTTTAACGCATTTAGATAAAGGGACATAGGTTCAATTCCCAGTTTATACATATACAATATACAATTTAGCATATACAATATTTTTTCACATAATTTTTTTTTCCCCATTATAATTTTTTTAAATTAGCTCTTTTGTTAGATAACAACGAATATAAGAAATTGGTATAAAATTTTTAAATTTATAATCGAAAAGAAAACAACGCATGAAGAACAAACGCATTGAAGAAAACAACGCATACGTAAATAACAGCACATTTCAAAATATTTCTCGTGGCAATGGACGTTTAAGCACAAGGGTATTAAGGACTTTAGAACAATCGGTCATAGGATCAATTCCCTCATTAGATCATTTTTTTACATTTTCTTTTTACCACATTATAATTTTAAAAATGTACACTTTTGTTAGTCAAATCCGAATCGAAGAAATTCTTATAATATTTTCAAGTTTCTATACGCAAATTAAAAAAAGCAAAGAACACTTAAAAAACATGACATTTCAAATTATGTCTCGTGGCCGTTGACGTTTAAACGCAATGGTCTCAAGGGTTTTAGAACTAAAGGACGTAGTTTCAATTCCCAAGTGAGTACAATTTTTTTTTCGCATAATTTTTCCCCATTAAAATTTCTAAAAATGTGCTTTTCTGTTATATAACTACGAACGGAAGAAATTGGTACAATATTTTTAAATTTCTAAACGCAAATTGTAGAAAAAAACGCATATGTAAATTTCATCGCATTTTAAACATTTTCTCGTGCCGTGGACGTTTAAGCACAAGGGTCGTAAGGCCTTTAGAACAAAAGGATATAGGTTTAATTCCCACATAAGTACATTATTTTCTCATAGAGTTTTTTCTCCATTATAATTTTTTAATATGCGCTCTTTTGTTAGATAACAATGGATCGATGAAATTGGCATAATATTTTCTAATTTCTAAAAGCGAATTGAAGAAAACAACGCATACGTAAAGAAAATAGCATTTTAAAATTATTCTTGTGGCTGTGGACGTATATGCACAAGGATCTTATGGCCTTGAGAACAAAAGGACATTGGTTCATTTCCCACATCTGTATCATTTTTTTCATATAATTTTTTCCCCTTTTTAATTTTTAAAAATATGTTCTTTTATTAGATAACCACGAATCTAAGAAATTCGTAAAATATATTAAATTTTTTTATTCAGAAATTGAAGAAAGCAACGCATACGTAAATAATATCGCATTTCAAAGAATGTCAGGTGGCCGTGGAAGTTAAAGCACAAGAGCCATATGGCCTTTAAAACAATCGATCATAGGATCAATTTCCTTATAGGTATGGTTTACATTTACTTTTTACGAAATCATAATTTAAAAAATGTACACTTTTGTTAGTTAAATACGAAACGAAAAAATTCTAATATTATTTTCAAGTTTCAAAACACAAATAAAAAAATTAACGCAAACGTAAATAATATCGCATTTCAAACTATGTCTCGTGGCCATGGACGTTTACGCACAAGGGTCCTAAGGCCCTTAGAACAAAAGGACATAGGTTCAATTTCCACAACAGTACAATTTTTTTTCATAAAATTTTTTCCCCATTGTATTTTTAAAAATTGCTCTTTTGTTTGATAACTATGAATCGATGAAATTGGTATAATATTTTAAAATTTCTTAATGCACATTAAAAAAAGCACCGAGCACGTGAATAACATCGCATTTCCAACTATGTGTCGTGGCCGTGGACGTTTAAGAACAAGGGTCATAAGGCCTCTAGATCAAAAGGACATAGATTCAATTCCCAAGTACAAATTTTTATCATATTATTTTTTTCACCATTATAATTTTAAAAAATGTACTTTTTTGGCAGATAATTCGAATCGATGAAATTGGTATAATATTTTTAAATTTCTAAAAGCAAATTAAAGAAAACAACGCATACGAAAATAACATCGCTTTTCAAAGAATATCTCGTGGCCGTTGACGTTAAAGCACAAGGGCCTAATAGAATCACCACATTAGTACATTTTTTTTAAATTAATTTTTCCACATTAAAATTCTTAAAAATGTACTCGTTTGTTAGATACATACGAATCAAATAAATTGGTTCAATATTTTCAAATTTCTAAACGAAAACTGAAAAAAGCAACGCATACCTACGTAAAAATCATATCATTTCAAACTATGTCCTGGCCATGGACGTTAACATACAAGGGTCTTAAAGCCTTTAGAACAAAAGCTCATAGGTTTGATTTCCACATTAAAACAACTTTTTACAAATACTTTTTTCCCCATTATAATTTTAAAAATGTACTTTTTTATAAAATAACTACGAATCAAAAAAATTCGTATAATATTTTCAATTTTTCTAAATGCAAATTGAAGAAAGCAACGCATAATTAAATAACATCGCATTTCAAACTTTTTCTCGTGTCTGTGTACGTTTAAGCACAAGGGTCTTAAGGCCTTTAGAACAAAAGGATATAGGTTTAATTCCCACATCAGTAC
This sequence comes from Pyrrhosoma nymphula, assembly GCA_963573305.1. Lineage (NCBI taxonomy): Eukaryota > Metazoa > Arthropoda > Insecta > Odonata > Coenagrionidae > Pyrrhosoma > Pyrrhosoma nymphula. The sequence continues at coordinate 135,723,890 of OY754332.1, read as the reverse complement.
AATTTTTTTTCATTGAGTTTTTTTCCCCATTATAATTTTTTAATATTTTCTCTTTTGTTCGATAACATTGGAACGACGAAATTAGTATATTTTTTTTTAATTTCTAAACGTAAATTGAACAAAAAAATGCATACGTAAATAACATCGCATTTCAAACAATTTCTCGTGGCCGTGGACGTTAACGAAGAAGGGTCTTAAGGCCTTTAGAACAAAAGGGCATAGGTTACATTCCCACATCAGTACAATTTTTTTTCATATAAATTTTTCTCTTTTATAATTTTTTTTAATAATTTTTAAAAATGTGCTCCTTTGTTTGATAACTATGAATCGATGAAAAAGGTATAAGTTTTTAAAAAATATTTAAACGCAAATTGAAGAAAACAACGCATACGTAAAGAACATCGCATTTCAAACTATTTCCTGTGACCGTGGACGATTAAGCACAAGGGTCATAAGGACTTTAGAACAATCGGTCATAGGTACATTTTTTTCATTTTATTTTTACCACATTAAAATTTTAGAAATAAACACTTGTGTTAAAAGAGTACGAATCGATGAAATACTTCTAATATTTTCCAAATCTAAACTCAATTTATAAAAAGCAACGAACACGTAAATCACATGTCATTTCAGACTATATCTCCTGGCCGTGGACGTTAAAACACAAGGGTTTTAACGCATTTAGATAAAGGGACATAGGTTCAATTCCCAGTTTATACATATACAATATACAATTTAGCATATACAATATTTTTTCACATAATTTTTTTTTCCCCATTATAATTTTTTTAAATTAGCTCTTTTGTTAGATAACAACGAATATAAGAAATTGGTATAAAATTTTTAAATTTATAATCGAAAAGAAAACAACGCATGAAGAACAAATGCATTGAAGAAAACAACGCATACGTAAATAACAGGACATTTCATAATTTTTCTCGTGGCAATGGACGTTTAAGCACAAGAGTATTAAGGACTTTAGAACAATCGGTCATAGGATCAATTCCCTCATTAGATCATTTTTTTACATTTTCTTTTTACCACATTATAATTTTAAAAATGTACACTTTTGTTAGTCAAATCCGAATCGAAGAAATTCTTATAATATTTTCAAGTTTCTATACGCAAATTAAAAAAAGCAAAGAACACTTAAAAAACATCGCATTTCAAATTATGTCTCGTGGCCGTTGACGTTTAAACGCAAGGGTCTTAAGGGTTTTAGAACTAAAGGACGTAGTTTCAATTCCCAAGTGAGTACAATTTTTTTTTCGCATAATTTTTCCCCATTAAAATTTCTAAAAATGTGCTTTTCTGTTATATAACTACGAACGGATGAAATTGGTACATTATTTTTAAATTTCTAAACGCAAATTGTAGAAAAAAACGCATATGTAAATTTCATCGCATTTTAAACATTTTCTCGTGCCGTAGACGTTTAAGCACAAGGGTCGTAAGGCCTTTAGAACAAAAGGATATAGGTTTAATTCCCACATAAGTACATTATTTTCTCATAGAGTTTTTTCTCCATTATAATTTTTTAATATGCGCTCTTTTGTTAGATAACAATGGATCGATGAAATTGGTATAATATTTTCTAATTTCTAAAAGCGAATTGAAGAAAACAACGCATACGTAAAGAAAATAGCATTTTAAAATTATTCTTGTGGCTGTGGACGTTTATGCACAAGGATCTTATGGCCTTGAGAACAAAAGGACATTGGTTCATTTCCCACATCTGCATCATTTTTTTCATATAATTTTTTCCCCTTTTTAATTTTTAAAAATATGTTCTTTTATTAGATAACTACGAATCTAAGAAATTCGTAAAATATATTAAATTTTTTTATTCAGAAATTGAAGAAAGCAACGCATACGTAAATAATATCGCATTTCAAAGAATGTCTGGTGGCCGTGGAAGTTGAAGCACAAGAGCCATATGGCCTTTAAAACAATCGATCATAGGATCAATTTCCTTATAGGTATGGTTTACATTTACTTTTTACGAAATCATAATTTAAAAAATGTACACTTTTGTTAGTTAAATACGAAACGAAAAAATTCTAATATTATTTTCAAGTTTCAAAACACAAATAAAAAAATTAACGCAAACGTAAATAATATCGCATTTCAAACTATGTCTCGTGGCCATGGACGTTTACGCACAAGGGTCCTAAGGCCCTTAGAACAAAAGGACATAGGTTCAATTTCCACAACAGTACAATTTTTTTTCATAAAATTTTTTCCCCATTGTATTTTTAAAAATTGCTCTTTTGTTTGATAACTATGAATCGATGAAATTGGTATAATATTTTAAAATTTCTTAATGCACATTAAAAAAAGCACCGAGCACGTGAATAACATCGCATTTCCAACTATGTGTCGTGGCCGTGGACGTTTAAGAACAAGGGTCATAAGGCATTTAGATCAAAAGGACATAGATTCAATTCCCAAGTACAAATTTTTATCATATTATTTTTTTCACCATTATAATTTAAAAAAATGTACTTTTTTGGCAGATAATTCGAATCGATGAAATTGGTATAATATTTTTAAATTTCTAAAAGCAAATTAAAAAAAACAACGCATACGAAAATAACATCGCATTGCAAAACAATTTTGTGTTGCCGTGGACGTTTGAGCACAAGGGTCTTAAGGCCTTTGTAACAAAAGGACATAGGTTCAATTCCCACAACAGTACAATATTTTTTCTTTTAATTTTTTTCCCTTTTATAAGTTTTATAAAAGTGCTCTTTAGTTTGATAAATATGGATCTATGAAATTGGTTTAATGTTTTTTAATATATAAACGCAAATTGAAGAAAACAACGCATACTTAAATAACATCGCTTTTCAAACTATTTCTCGTGGCCGTGGACGTTTAAGCACAAGGATCTTAATACCTTTAAACAAAAGGAGGTAAGTTCAAATCCCACCTCAGTACAATTTTTTTGGATACAATTTTTTCCCCGTTATAATTTAAAAAAAAGTGCTCTCTTGTTTGATAACCATGGATCGATGAAATTGGTATAATATTTTTAATTTTTTTAACGCAAATTGAAGAAAACAACGCATACGTAAAAAACATCGCAATTTCAAACTATTTCTCTAGGCCATAGATGATGTGCACAATGGCTTAAGGCCTTCAGAACAAAAGGAAATAGGTTCATACCACACATCAGTACAATATTTTTTATTATAATTTTTTTCCCCATTATAATTTTTTTAAATGTGCTCTTTCGTTAGATAACTACGAATCTAAGAAATTGATAAAGTATTTTTAAATTTATAAACGCAAATTGAAGAAAACAACGCATTTCAAACTATTTCTCGTGGCCGTGGACTTTTAAGCTCAAGGGTCTTAGGCCTTCAGAACATAAGGTCATAGGTTCAATTCCAACATCCGTGTAATTTTTTTTCACATAATTTTTTTCCCATTTACAATTTTTTTTAAATGTGCTCTTTTGTTAGAAAACTACGAATCAAAGAAATTCGTAAAATATATTAAAGATTCATAAACGGAAAATGGAATAAAGAAACGCATAGGTAAATAAAATCGCATTCAAACTATTTCTCGTGGCCGTGGACGTTTAAGCACACGGATCTTAAGGCCTTTAGAACAAAAGTTTTTCTCGATTGCCGGGAGCTTTTTTTGTGGGCTGCAGTTTGGGCCTTCCACTTCTGCAATGGCGTACGAGCGGACGGCGAAACTTATTATTTCCATTATTGAAATGGAGGTCTTGCCGACGGCCCTCTAGGTCCAACGTTTTATCGGTGTTGAGCTCGGGCTGTCGTTTGAGGAGATTGTTGCGATCCAGTTTGGAGGTAGCAGACGGGAGATTTTTGTGAAGGTTAGGTCGGCGGAGATAGTGGAGGATATATTGAGAAAATATAGCGGGACCCTTGACTTTCCATCGAAAGAGGAAAAGAAAGGCACCGCCACGATAGAAAGTGCAAGTGTTAGAGCCACATTTGTAAAAACCGTGCAATTAAACCCGGAGGACCCTCGTTTTGAGGAGGAAGATGAACTGAGGAAATATGGGAAGGTGATTGGATATATGGACAACAAGTGGAGAGGAGGAGGTCTCTTTTAGGTAACTACTGGTACCTGGTTAAAATGTTCGTAAAGAGGAACATAACATCCTATATCACCGTAGCCGCGTACAGGGCAGTCGTCTCTTATCACGACCAGAAACCCACTTGCTCAAGATGTGGGAGTAAAGAGCATATAAGGATAAACTGTCGGAGTCCGGTGATAAGAACGGGGTATGCGGCGGCGGTGAGGAGAACAGAGGGAAAGGAGGAACTATATGTCCGTGTCCTCCTGGAGGAGTAAGAGAGAGATCCCACGGCAGAGAATAAGCCAGAGGAGCCGATGGAGCTGGCAGCAGAGAAGCCGCTGCCCAAAACCACATCTTCCGAGCAGTCTTCCGCGGAGGAGGTAGGCAGCTTGGGCGAGGTGAAAAAGGGGCGGAAAAAGAGGAAAAAGATGAAACAGGACGGCGAAGAAGAAGACGGCAACCGAGGAGAACGCGGGCCACGGGGCGCTTGGCACCGCGGACGGGAAGGGGGAGGTGACGGCGGCTGTTGCGGCACGTGGCGAGAAGGGATATGTTGATGGTGGGATCGAGTGGGTCAGCGTGGAGACGATGGCGTTAAAAGGCATGGAGGACGGCGATGGAGGGGGTGAGGAGATGGGCGGAGAGAAAGAGACAACGGAGAGGGGGAGGGAAGTTGTGGTTGAAGACGACGGAGGTGCGGGAGTCAGTGCTACAGGAGAAAGGAGGGGAAAAGACCCCTTGACTGGTGGTGTAGAGCGGAGTGGGGGAGAGGCGGGTGGACCTCTGACCCCCAGCCTGCCGAAAGGACAGAGACCAGCCAGGGAGGTGTGGAGGGAGGAGCTGGCCAGGCTGGTTAAAGAGAAAGGTAGCAGTAGATCAATTTCACCCTCCAAAAAATGAACAGTGAAAAGAAGTGTTTGACCATAGGAACAGTAAACGTGTGTGGAATATCCAGTAAAGTTAAAATTGAAAAGGTTATTAGCTTCTTTTTTGAGAACAAATTGGATATTTTATTGCTACAGGAGGTGAAAAACAGTATGTATTGGGAAACTATGAATGTTAAAATTATAATTAATGTGGGGGAGGGTGAAAGAGGAACAGGTATAATATTTCGGAATAATGCAACCTTTTCAAAAGTGACAATGCTTCCATCGGGCAGAGCCATTTCTGTGCTGGTGGAGGGTTTGACTGTAATTAATATATACGGCCCTTCTGGGAGTGCGAGGCAAGGTGAAAGGAGATTGTTTTATGGGAGAGAATTATTACCATTTATGCATGCATTCCTCGATTCGGCGATTATGGGCGGTGACTTTAATGCCATCATAAAGGAGAGTGATAGTTTGAACAATCTATCCGGTGGTAGATATCCTATTTGTAAAGAATTAAAATTCTCAATTTCGTGCATTAAGGCAACAGATGTAGCAGATCTCCTCCCTGGGGATAATAACTTAAAAGTATACTCTGATTAGAGATAACTATGAAACTAGGCAGGATAAATTCTATGTTTCTGAAAACACTAAAACCAGAGTATGCGGCTATCTGGTGGTTCCTGTTCCGTTTTCGGATCATTGTGCGGTACTTACTAAAATCGAAGCCGGGTTTAATAGAATGGAAAATAGTGACAGGAAAAGGGACTGGTCGCTTAATACAGAATTGCTATCTGATGGTGACATAATTAGGCAATTTAAGAATAATTGGGAAATTTGGGAACGTAAATGGAGCGCCTTGAATCCGAATACGGCTTGGGAAAAGGCTAAGGAAAAGATAAAAAAATTTTCATTGAGGAAAACCGCTTAAAAAATGAAGAAATATCAGATAAAATAACATTTTTCCGAGAAGTATTAGGGCAGTTGCTGGCACAAGGGCATGAGGAAGGAGAGAAAATGACAGAAGTGCAATGTCTAAAACAAAAAATTTTCAGTTTGGAGAGAAGGAAACAGAAATTAAAAAAGTGGCAAAGGGAAAAACTGTGCCTGCCAGAGGAAGAGGCCTGAGATCACCTAGGAAAATTAATCAAACAACAGGCAGCGCAGGCAAAAAGAAATGGGCTGCAAACAGAAAACGGGACTCCAATAGAAGAGAGTGACACGGAAGATTACGTATTTAAACACTTTAAAATGTTAACGGATGCAAAGCCTATACCCAAGGATATTCTGGGACTAGAGCAGTTACACATTACAAAGTTAAATAAAGATGATATAGAGTACATGAGTAAAGAAATCACGGAGGAGGAGATTCACGAGGCGGGAAAGAGTTTACCGAAAGGGAAATCGCCAGGTATAGATGGAATCCCGTATGAGTTTTACTCCACCTGTTGGAAAATTGTGAGTCCCTTGCTGGCCGCCTCTTTCAAGGAATCTATTAAAACTGGAAGGCTTACAGAGAGCCAAGGCAACGGAATAATTATCCTGGTTCCTAAACAAAAAAAATCCTAGGAAGATAACAGACTACCGGCCAATAACTTTGCTCACGACAGATTATAAAATATTTGCGAAAATAATAAAGTGTAAAATTGAAAATGTAATAAACAGAGTGATAGGCCCGCAACAATGTGCAGTGGGAAATAAAAACATAATTGCAGCTCTGGAGACTATAAGAGATGCTAGTGCCTTAGGGCATTTGAAAAACTCAAAGGGTTTAAAACTTCTGGCTGTAGATCTTAAAAAAGCATTTGATAACGTAAGCAGAGAATATGTTTTTAAAATAATGGATAGAATGGCCTTTCCTGGTAGCTTTATAGAAATTTTAAAAATATTTTACAATGAAATACATTCAATGGTTAGATTAAAACCAGGGAATTACACAGACAAATTTAAAGTCCTAAATTCAATCAGACAAGGATGCCCATTGTCCATGGTCCTCTTTGCATTATCAATGGAACCCTTGTTAATAAGGTTGCAAAGCGTAATTAGTGGGGTAGTAGTGGGGGGAAATAAGATAGCAAGTGTAGCCTACGCGGATGATCTAACGATTTTACTCAGATTAAGCGCGGATCAGGAAATGGCGACTGAAATCCTTTTGACATACGAGAGGGAGAGTGGGAAAAAGGTCAGTAAAGAAAAAACTAAAATACTCACAATAAAAGAGTATAATGGCGAGAGAAACTGTGATTGGGAGAAAGTGGATAAGACAAAGATATTAGGTATAACATGGGGAAAAAGCATAACAGAGACTATTGATGCCACGTGGGATGAGGTGTTTAAACTGATACAAGGTTTAATAATATCCATGCAGGGGAGAGACTTAAACTTACTGCAAAAGATCTTGGCAATAAATGCCCTTATACTAGCAAAAGTATGGTATGCGGCACAGGTACTACCCTTGCCAGAAAAACAGGTGGCAAGATTTATTAAAATTACAAATAGGTTCCTGTGGGAAGGCCAGCCACTTAAGGTTGCACGAACGCAAGTCTGCAGGCGGAAAGGCGACGGTGGACTAGGATTAGTCGATGTTAAAGAAAAGGCACTTGCGCTATACACCAAAAGTGTGATAAAATCTTTAGCCGGAAACGACACGTGGCAAAAACTACTCTTGAAACAAGCCTGGAAATGCATGGCGGCAGATACAACATTTTGCAGACACATAGAAAACATAGAAAAACTGATCGAAAAATTACCGGAGGGGTTGAATCCTACCTGCAAAAACATATACAAAATTATATGTGAGAAAAAAGAAAGACATATACACATTGAAAACAAATTAAAAACTTACAATTGGGAAAATATTTGGAAAAATAACAATAATAAGGTATTAAATTTATCACAAAAAAGTGCAATGTTCGTATATGCTAATCAAATAGCAACCACAGAGGAAACAAAAGAAACATTTGGTTTAAATACTTCGTCAATGTGTAAAAATTGTGGTATATATGACAATCAAGACCACCGGGCATTCGAGTGTAAATACGCAAAATGTGCCTGGGAAAATATAAAAAAGATATATAACCTATTTACATTGTTCTCAGGGAAAAAAGTAAATGAAAAACAATTGATGTTACTAGATATAAAAATTACACCAAAAGAGAGACTCACTGCAATTATATGGATAGTGGCAAGGCATATACAAAGAGTGCATAGGAACTTAGACCAAAGTAGAGAAAACTGGTGGGATAAATTAATAAAAGATGCCCGCTATCTGCCAAAAAGTGTAAAAGAGCATATAGAAGTGGCAAAAAGAGAACTGTATGTATAAATGTGATGCAAAAAATGTGGACACAGAGGTTTTAAGAAAAAGGTTATCATTACACAATACAAACAAAAATAATTTAAAAATGTAAAAGATATTAATTTTATGATGTTTAAAAAAAAATTAAATAATTTCTACATCTAAAAAAAACCCATATTCAAAATATGCTATCCCAAAAGGATATATGGTTTTTAAAATGAACACTTATAATAGCTTTTAGAAATACTGTTAATGATAGGAAAGATAATTTAAAAAATTTTAATGCTTGTAAAACCTAATGTATGGATGATTTCTTGTAAAATATATATAAAAAAAAAAAAATTTCGACATTAGCACAATTTTTTGCAGATATAATATTTTCCCCATTATAATTTTAAAAATGTACTCTTTTGTTAAATAACTAGGAATCGAAGAAATTCGTATAATATTTTCATTTTTCTAAATGCAAATTGAGGAAAGCAACGGATACGTAAATAAATTCGCATGTCACAATATATGTCTTGACCGTGGACTTGGAATAACAAGGGTCTTAAGGCCTTTAGATCAAAAGGTCATAGGTTCAATTTCCACATTAGTACCATTTTTTACTTACACTTTTTTCCGTCATTATAATTTTAAAATCGTACCCCTTTGTTGTTAACTAGGAATCGAAGAAATTACTATAATACTTTCAAGTTTCTAAACGCAAATTGAAGAAAGCAACGCATACGTAAATACCATCGCATTTCAAACAAGGTCTCGTGGCAGTGGACGTCAAAGCGCGAGGGTCTTAAGTCCTTTAGAACAAAAGGTAATAAGTTTGATTCCTACAACGGTAAAGTTTTGAAAATATGCTCTTTTTCCTATTATAATTTTAAAAATGTACTCTTTTGTTAAATAACTACGAATCGAAGAAATTTGTATAATATTTTAATTTTTTCTAAATGCAAATTGTAGAAAGCATCGCATACCTAAATAACATCGCGTTTCAAAATATGTGTCTTTATTTTTGACTTTAAAGAACTATGGTCTTAAGACCTTTAGATCAAAAGGTCATAGATTCAATTCCCAAATTAGTACAATTTTTTACTTACAATTTTTTCCATCATTATAATTTAAAATCGTACTCTTTTGTTAGATAACGACGAATCGAAGAAATTCGTATAATTTATTCAAGTTTCCAAACGAAAATTGAAGAAACAACGCATACGAAAATAACATCACATTACAAAGAATGTCTTGTGGCCGTGAGCGTGAAAGCACAAGGGTCTTATGGCCTTTAGAACAAACGGTTATAGTTTCAATTCCCACATCAGTATATTTTTTTACATTAATTTTTTCCTCATTATAATTTTAAAAAATGTATTCGTTTGTTAGATAACTTCAAATCAAAAAAATTGGCATAATATTTTTAAACTTTTAGACGCTAATTGCAGAAAACAAAGCATACGTAATTAGCATCGCATTTCAAACTATGACTCGTGGCCGTGCACGTTTAGTCACATTGGTCTTAAGGCCTATATAGTAAAAGGCCATTAATTTGGCTGCCACATCGGTACAATTTTTTTTATTATACTTTTTTTACCCAATATAATTTTAAAATTTACTCTTTTGTTAGATAACTACGAATTGAAGAACTTCGTATAATATTTTAAAAATTTCCAACGCAAATTGAAAAAAGCAACGCATACGTATATAACATCGCATTTCAAATTATGTGTTTTGACCTTGGACTTTAAAGAACCAGGGTCTTAATTCCCTTAGATGAAAAGGTCATAGGTTTAATTTCCATATTAGTACAATTTTTTACCCACACTTTTTTTTGGCATTATATTTTAAAAATGGTACCCTGTTGTTAGTTTACAACGAATCGAAGAAATTCGTATAATATATTCAAGTTTTTTAAACGCAAATTGAAAAAAGCAACGCATACGTAAATAACGTCACATTTCACACTATGTCTCGTGGCCGTGGACGTTAAAGCACATGGGTCCAAAGGCAATTGCAACAAAAGTTCATAGGATCGATTCCCACATGTGTACAATATTTTTAATTATATATTTTTTAAATAATTTTAAAAATGTACACTTTTGTTAGTTAACTACGAATCGAAGAAATTCGTATATTATTTTTAAAAAATCTAAACTAAAAATTGGAAAAAGTAACACACACGTAAATAACATTGCATTTCAAACTGTCTCGTGGCCATGGATGTTAAAGCACAAGGGTCTTAAGCCCTTTAGAACAAAAGGTCATAGGTTTGATTCCCACCTTGGTTCTATTTTATTAATTAAACTTTTTTTTCATAATATAAATTGAAGAATGTACCCTTTTGCTTAAGGGAGTCACGTGAGGTGGCAATGTAATAATCTCATCTGCGTCATTGGGTGAAAAAATTGGGTGTGTTTAAGACCACACGGGAAAAGTGTAAACTTCAATGGCGATATTCTGATATATATAATATATAAAAAATATTTCATCAATTGTAATATTGTGCATTTTATAAAAAGGTTTATGTATTTTTTCTCTCTTTATGTGAACGTATACACAGTGATCAAAATCGACATTTTGCGGTAATTTACTCTCCATTGTATTAACCTCGACTGGAAAATTAATTACTTGACCATAAATCCCAAACTGACCGTGATTATGTCGTAGTGATCTGGAGATGGTCCACCACTTTCAGAATTAGGATAGGTAATGTCTTTCCGCGGTATAAATGACACCTCTCTCGTAACCTGCTATTTGCGAACAATGAATTTTACGATCTCTCTTGGGAATGAATGATAGTTTTTTGGAGGGTTCCGCTATTTGGCAATCATTCATTTCCATAGTGTGTAGTAAATCATCGGTTCCTTGTCTCTCCACGTAATCTTTAGAACGAATTTTATCAAGGCTCTTTCTATGAGCAGCATCTTCATTTCCTACACAATCTTTATTCTCGACATCAGCTTTTTTCTTAGCACGATAATTTGTGGCATATTCGGCTTTTTCCTCTTGTTTTCCGCTCCCTGTGGACTGTGCACATTCTTTGTTTCTTGCGCGGTAATTTCTGGCATATTCAGCGTTTTTTCTCTTCTGATCCATGTTAGCTTTTTCCAATTCGGGATCAGCGTCAATTCTCCTCAAATCTTTCTTTTTTCGCGATAATTTCGTTCATTTTCGGCTTTCTTCCTCTTTCTTTCACCTCCCTGCCCTTCCGCCAAATTATTCAACTGTAAATTCTCACCCATTTCGTCTAATGTTTCTTTAGCCTTTTGATCTTCTTGCCGCTCTCTTCCACTTTCTGCATTTTCTAACATTGTGGATTCAACACAAGTTGCGCTGCCTTCATGACGTTTGTCCATATTTCAATGCCTACAAAAAAATCCAAATTAATAACATTTTTCGATATAGCAGATCAGGCGCGTAGGTCAAATTTCCGAAATAATTTCTCATAAACACCCATTTTTTATGAAAAATCATTTCTCCCCCACAAATTTGTAGGAAAATTTTTTTTTGATAAGATCAAACAAAGAAATTGTCAAGAATTTTTCCCAAAAAAATTCTCAAAAAAACACTCCACCACTAGAAACTTTTGGTACGTGGGACGACGACTCTATCCACTACACCATCTTACTCTTTTCAATTGAGCGCATTCTCATGAGTTTACATTCGGCATGCTAAGCGGGGACCCGGAAAGAAGAATCTGACGGTACGTGACGAGAGTTTGCTCTTTTCCCCCCATGCCAAAAGTGCCCAATAAGAAGTTTAAACTTCAAAAATTAAAATTCCATGAATCGCTCAGTCCTCCGCGCTGAATCTCAAACGAAGAGCATAACATCTCATATTTATTTCTGATTGTATTTCCCCACTTTTGGATATAGGTAAGTTGTGCACTCTCAGTATGGTTTAAAAAAATGCGGTGCTCTTTCATTATATGTTCAATTAATCATACGTTTGTTTTTCCTTGAAATAGTTTTTTTTTAAGCGAAAATGCATTTCTCAACTAAAGGTAGGTACTATTTTGATTCGTGTGTTCATTTGCAAACTTATTAATGGGAAGTTGAAGCTGTTTTTTGCAATCCTTGAAGACAAGATTTGTAAACTTTGTGCATACCATAAACTTACGACGAGGATTTTTGGTCTTCGGAAATAAAAGAGTGTCAAATTTCATGCGGCATGAATTGTTAAGTCAGGAAGACGTCTCATAATGCCCAAAAGGTCTTTGTTCTGAGGAGTTCAATATTTATTTCTTACTCACCTCTCGACAATGGTTGAATGAACTCTATTTACATATTAAAAATGATGGGAAATTTCATTGGCCACATTCTCTACTTTGTTCTTCATTAAATATGCTGTGTGTTATAAATCTATGCCTCTCAAGTATTTATGTTCCTAATTGTGATTCGGGTTTTAATGTCGTAACATTTGAAAATCCGATGTTGATTTATAGGTCTATATTACTATAATTTTATTGAGAAACGAATGTTAATCATGGATTGCACAGTATGTCTAAAATATTTTGCCGCCAATGTTCCAATGTTATTGCACTTGTCAGTTTGTCAGTGGGATAATACAAATTCGTCCAACAACTACACCAGCCAGCACAAGTCAAGGCATATCCCCAAATAAACGAATAGCATCCTTGGAATCCAAGGATAGGCTATCTCTGTTAAGGATAGGCTATCTCTCGGCATAGCGATGCAATACATATGGCCGACGTGGGCTATCCGTGGATCATCTAGATAGATTTCCTCTATTTTGCGTGGAACCTATCTCTACCGCCAAGGAATCTATATATGTAGTAACCACGTATACGCCCATATTTAACCGCTTGCAGCGCCACACTCGAGCTTAATGGGAACTACGTGTCAAGTATCGCCACCTAGCGGCAATTCTGCTAACTACTAGTAGACGTATGGCGGGACCACTGGCACCTTTTAAATAAGTAACTGATAATATAACCTCCATACCAAACACAGCGCGCAAAGAACCGATCTTACCGCGAGCAGATTTGGCTACCAGAGTTCCAGATCCAGTCTGCAGATGCTGAAATTCCTGCAAAATAATTCACCACTCAACAAATAGCATTAACAATAGATGAAGGAAAAGGCAGGAACAATTGCATCTAAGTCAAAAGGTGTTTACTGCCATGACACATATTTACACATATGCAAGTAATAACATAATTATTCTCACTATATATCAACATATTTACACCAATAGCCAGTTATGGGACAAAATCTTCATCGGGGTTTGTCATTTAACATACATACATATTTTAACTTTGTACATAGGCGTGTAGCACATTGAATATTGAGAGTAATATAATGTTGCGGGAACTCTTTTCATCCGGGATGGCTTAATGACGCAATCAACCGAGGCTTGATGCAAAACCTCACGCAAGTCGCCGTGTGGATGCAGGTATATTTGTTGCTGGCAGGAGTGCTGGACTTCACTGATTTGAGGTGTGTCGTTTTCGCTGGGTGCTTTTTGCTCCTGTAGTCATCCGTCGATTGCCTGTTGAGACTGGTGGTTCTGTTGAGCGGAGGCTGATGTTCTGTTGTTTCTGTGGAATAAGACAGGATTACTATACGTATACATTTTATACAATATATTATTATACAATGCCAACCAGGCATTACTGAAATATGTTGGTTTACACAAACTATTTACAGTTAACACCCAAGTCTATATACAAGGAGGTTGAAGGCTATGCTAGCTCATCATTGCGACGCACCTACTGGCACCTACTATTTAAAACTGCCGCGGTTGTGACCTCACGGAACTCCTATGCCATAAGCGAACTACTCCGGCGTCATTGCCCTCTGTTGCCTTTTCACAAAACCTACGTTAAAATTCAAGATGGCCGACCAGCCGCACATCACCTCCGAAGTTGCACATTTTCTAGATGCATAACTTCTTTAAGTACACTAAAAATCCTTTCACTGGCTATTTTTTGCAATTTTGACACTTTGAGTTTGTTAAATTTTGTGCAACACTAGCAAAATCTAAGGGATGAAAAAAATAATTCTGTCGGCGGGGCCACTTCGCGAACATTTATTTAACAACATTCAAGATGGCCGACCAGCCGCACATCACCTCCGAAGATGCACATTTTCTAGAAGCATAACTTCTTTAAGTACACTAAAAATCCTTTCACTGGCTATTTTTGCAATTTCAACAATTTGAGTTTGTTAAATTTCGTGCAACACTAGCAAAATCTAAGGGGTGAAAAAAAAATTTCGTCGGGGAAGCCTCTTCGAGAACATTTACCCATCTTTTTCTCTGCTTATTGTGTTGAAGATTATGTTGGTTCGGTAGCAGGTCAGTTAATTTAACATGGAACGAGTGAAATATCAACAATTTCGCTGATCAATACATGGCAAAGAGGTTGAAAGAGTAGGGCCGGCTTAAGAAAAAATTTTCACGCGGGCGAGAGAGCGGGCTAGTCACCAGTTAAACGTAGTAAAAAATATTTTTTCGCAATCACGGCGCCCCAGGAATCGCCCGGGCCTCCAAACTGCACATTTTAAAATATAAAGACTAGCCCTTTTCACTAATGTGAAGTATCAGAAGTTATTTTAGTAATTAATATACCTAATTACCTACTTCTAAAAACAATTTACTTACCTGATCTCAAACGTCAGATATACAGAACCCGTCAAGTCACCAGTTACACGTTCAATAGGATCCCTTTCCGACGCATTCCGCTGCAACGATGTATACACACGGTACCAAGGCTCTGCAGCAAAGATTATTTGCACACGGTTCGTTCTGCAGCACAAAATACGTACACACGGTACAAAAGATTATATCACGGTACGTTCTTGAGCAAATATTATATGGTAAATTCTTCATAAAAGATTTTACGTTCAGCATTAAAGCTAAACACATCCGCCATGTTCCTCACATGCGCTCACAAAGTTGACAAAAGAAAGACGTGAAGCGCGAGAATGGGCAGAGTCAGTTCACGACGAGGCAATTACTACATTTTAGATCATGCTTCTTCGTACATCTATGAAGCCCTTTAAATTTTAATTAATATTTTTACTATGCAAAATTACTTTGCAGTTTACTTTTTGATGAGTATTATTCCGCTTACGGATTTGTGTTGTTTCCAGATCTAGGCTATACAGCTGATAGAGGTGGATCATCCTTTTACTACGTTACGCATGATTTGACTAAGTTAATAACGGTTATCGTTCGTTGTTATTTTCCACGTATCTCTTCAATTAACCCCGCGAATAATTTATAATATTGGTTTAGATAGGAAATACATGTTAATAATTTTTTTTTACTATTACAATTTCACATAAAAGACGTTGTTTTGTATTCTTACATCGCTCGCGTTGAGATATGCTGGCTCTAGGTTGGCTCTAAGATATCCTAGACCCGCTTTAGAGCCACCCTAGATCAGATAGAATATCCCTTGTGCCGGCTGGGCAGCGACATCCAAACAAATGAATGCTATGTATGGGACCATTAAACTAATTACTCTGACTGAAATCTAAATGATTACAAGTATTAATAATTTTCCCAAAAAGGTAATTCATTACAATTACAAGTTTAAATGACTTTGGTAATTTTACACGAGCTTTAGAATGAAATAATCAGCTCTTCGATTTACTTTTTTCTTGTTTACTTTGTTTTCTTGTAGTTCTTAAACCATTCTTTTAACTTTCATTTCAACTTAACATTGGAATTTGTTGATCAAACTCTTAGCAACATGTTTTTCCTACCATTTGATAGTAACTTTATCACCCTAAAATATGATCCTCATTGTATAGTATGCCCATACTTTTTAAGGCACTTCAATTTTCACGAGATATTAGAATAAAATCAGAATTGATGTTTTTGAAATAATGAATATTAATTTTCTCTTAATAAAATAATATTTAATTATTACACCATTAAAATAACCCCTAATAGTTCACTGGAACTAATTGTTTCCCAAGCCTTGCTTCATTGAGTTCAATGATAATGACATCTTATATAAATTGTATCATAATTTATTTGGTTCAATTATTTCATATATATTATTTTCGCGGATAGTGAATTGCAGGAATGAGACATCATTTAAATGTAAACCGTACGCTGATAACTGATATTAATGGGTGACCAGCGACAATACTTTTTATTGAGCCAACGGAAGGTTGCGGAGGCAAGACGCCTAACATATTCAATGCTCTCAAAAGATGCATGACTAGACAGCAGAGTCCTTCATAATGTTTGGCTGCTGGCAACGAAAGTAACTATGTTCGTTATTATCTATACCCACAAATGCTAGTAACAGTTAAATTAATTACATCAACAGTAGCTGAAAATGCGTCCATATGGTTCCCTCCAAATTGTACTTCCTGTTTATTTCCCTCGTACGCGATGGAATTGGGCTCTTTCATTAGGATTTATTAGATTTCTGAAGTCTACCTAGTTCTCCGACTTGGAAAAAAGCTCAACTGCACTTCGACACAGAATACGAGTTCACGGCAGCGAGGCATCAACCTCAATACCAAACCTCCCAGGCCAAGGAATTGTTAAGTGAGTCATAAAGCTGGATGGTGGAGTGGACTGTTCTTGAAATGGAAACGCAAGAGACTCAGTTATACTGCTGTTGTCGATTCGTGAGCAATACTGCTTTGGTTGTGTTGGATCACGAAATGAATCCCAAACTCCAATAATACTTAAGTTCCTATCATTTCAACTTTGCCATTTCAATCGAGCGTTTTTTCATGCTCCCATGGAAATTTTACTCAGTTACATTCGCAAAGTATCGCGATATAAATGCAGGTAATCGGATTTCACTAATTGCTTGATGCACCCAAGAGCATAGTGTTCTTCAATAAGTGAAATACATCACGGTGATTCAAGTGAAACGTGGTATGAAAGAACCCATTGCCGCTTTGCAACTTTGATATCTTTCCCTGCAACTGGACCAAACAAAAGGATAGGAAGGGGGTGGCAGTCGCTCGCAGTCTCTTCAGAATAAAGTAATCCCCAACTCCCTCTACACAATTACATGTTAGTGCGAAATCGTGGCAAACGTGCAAGAAGTTTGAAGCATAAAAGATTCAATTTTTTTCGGTAGGAAAGTTTTTTTAATATCTCATATTCTGAGTTATTTATCCGTGAAAGCGGATTTACTCACAAATCCTACAACATAGCTATCATAACTGCCGATATATTGGAATGTAAGGAAATGATTAAATCTGTTGTAATGACTTTAGAAGTAAACTGTCCTACAATATGTAAAAGATCTGCGAGGTAAAGCAGAAAATGGTGACTTAAAGTTTCTAAACGCCTACAGTCAGACTTCTTTTAGCGCTTACGGTGCTATTATCCGATAAACTATCGTTAACTATAGTGCATCCATCCAGGGTTGCAACTTTTAAAGATGCCAAGATAAAACATTACTAATTTAAGTAACACTGAATTGCTAAATGGTAGTGCATCTTATGCTATAAGCAAAGTAAATGGAAACTCAAAAGACATAGTGTAACGTTCTTAATGCAGTGCTATAAGATAATATCACTTGAAGTTTGCTCACAATCAGATATAAACCAAGATCAGTTGATTGAAAATGAGTTATAAAACTGTATTATCCGCGGATGCCATATTTATTCTTTTTGATTTTTTTATATTTTATAAAATAAAATAATTTTTTCAAAATACTTTTTCTTTTCGATTGAAAATAAAATTTTCAAAAATCATATTGCTACACACGGTTGGTTTCCTACTAGGGAAGAGTTGTATAAAATGGGGACCCTTATTATCTTTTACTATAAATAATTTAAAAAATAAATATTTCAAGATTCTTTGTGATACACAATGTTTTTACACTTCTTAGGTTACTGTTCCAAGCTTACTTTTAAAATTTTGCGTTTTAGTTTTTATCCTCCAAAGTAGCAATATCTTATGAAAAAATCATTTTAAAAATATTTTAAAATAATTTTAAAATAATTTTAAAATTATATTGAAAACATATTTTTAGGCTTTTAAAATTTTTTTTTCACGATTTTAAAATGATTTTAACATAATTTTAAAATGATTTTAACATAAGTTTTAAATATGTTTAACTCTTTAAGAAGCTACCGAGTAAACACAAAATGCTGCAGATGCGCATCTGATGCGCTGCGCAGTAGCGCTGCAGCTACCGCGAGGGCGCTGCTGCAGCTCATCTAGCACTCCTAAACTTCCCTTTTTAGAATGTCGGATGCGCGGAAAACGGGTGTCAGGAGCGCTGCACAAGCGTGTTCACGATCGCTTCAAACTGCAAAAAAAATGCTGTATACCCATAGACAACATAATATAACCTATCTCCGAACCCTATATACTCAACTACAATCTCACATTACCTAAGGTTAACCTGTCTCGCATCTACCTACGTCATATCCTACTCGCAACTAATTGTAAGAGAGACGCTCCGAGAAAGTTGTATGTATACGGCCATTCCCGTGCGTAAATGTGTTTGCGAGAACTAACTTTTAAATGTCAATGCCGTAATAGTTTGAGGAAACGTACCATTCAATCACGATAACAGTTTTCAGGTATTAATTAATTGAAACCTATGTTGCCACATAAAATGCATATAAAGTCAATATTAATGAGAATAAACAATATTTTTTCCAATTTCCACACGTTTTTTACATTTCAATGAAGACGTAACTTACTTGCAGAAATGTTACGAACGTGAATATGCATGTAGAATCAATGTTACGAATGTGGAAATGAGAAAACTGATGAATGTACCAATGAAAGCATAACAATAATTTAGTATACAGCGGAAATTAATTAAAAAATCTATCAATTTTAAAATTATTTCAAAATAATTTTTAATTTGTTTAAAATAATTTTAAAATCATTTTAAGAATATTTTAAAATCATTTGAAAAATATTTTAAAATAATTTTAAAATCATTTTAGGAATATTTTAAAATAATTTTAAAAATATTTTAAAATTTTTGAAATCATTTTAAGAATATTTTAAAATCATTTTAAAAATATTTTAAAATAATTTTAAAATAATTTTGAAATAATTTTGAAATAATATTCGCATATTATTTTAACATGAAATATTAAAAAAAGACTTTTCATGCAAATAAATGTCTCAGTACTTCCTATATATGCATATATATGTTATCAACAAATTGTGATGACAGGATACAGAACTTTAATATCATACATTATTTTAAAATTATTTTAAAATCTTGAAAAACTCATGATTTTAGAAATCTTATGATATTTTGATTTTAAAATTATTTAAAATCATTTTAAAATCATTTTTCAACATTCTTTTGCTACTTGGGCTATTGCGCAAGAAAAAAAATCCATAATCCCTTTTTATACAACTAGTCGTGTAAAATGGGGAACGTATAAAAACCATGAAAAACATACGTATTTTCAAAACATTTCTTCAATTACAAAACAAAGAACAAACATATGAAAAAATTGAGTTAAACAACTGAGACTAAACACGAATGAAATAAACAAAAAATATAAATTGCTTCTTATAGCACATTTAGCCTACAAGTCCACAATAGTCACAAATAAATGTGTCGTCTTCTTCTTCAACATTGGAGCAAGCTTCATTAGCCCAGCCTCTGCATCCATAACACTGGATCCATCCGTCCTTTCCTTTTGAATTTACATAGTTCATTGCAAAAAATGCAAGCTGCATCAGCGTCTTCGTCTGATGATAATACATCCTTGTAGTCAGTTCCCAGCCACTGCATGACGTCCAATGGACGTCCATTTTACATCCAGACATCCAGAAATCCCTTATGGACATCCTTTGTATGTCTATTGGATGTCATTCAAATGACATCCTATGAAGGTTCCTCTAGGGACATCCATAGGATGTCATTCAAATGACATACTATGAAGGTCCCTATAGGGACATCCATACGGAGGCCACAGCATGATATCCAATGGACATGATGTAAAATAAATCGTAAATAATATAAATTCCTATGAGAAATAAAAGAAACGACAGTTACTGGTTGATACCACATAAATCGAGGTAATATTAGCTGTGGGTCCGAAAAGTGCGCCCCCTGAGGGTTGCGCCCCTGGCAGCCGCCAGCCTGGCCAGCCCCCAGCTACGGCGCTGAAGCTAACGTGCGGGAATTGGAAAATCTTGTTTATTCGCAGTAATATTGCATTTATATTCATACTATGTGGCAACATAGGATAACAGTTATCTGGCATTAATTAATGGCAAATAACTTGTATCAAGATTTTATGGCATTTCCTTCAAACTATCACGGAATTATCATTTAATGATAATAGTTCTCGAAGTCACATTTCTCCACGTAAGTGACTACATATATACGCATTGGTATTTATCGTACGTAATGCAACATGCCTTGGTGCAATAGCACAATCAAAGTGTTAAATGAATCTTTAATCTTGGTAATGAATCTTTTTTTTTATTTTGAGCGAGCAGCGAAATCAGTGGAGAAGCAATATGATATTCCGACTCGTGAACGTTTTCGTCAGCTAGGTTTCCGGCTCTGGAACACTTCCATACGCTAGGCTTCGGAGACGGTTTAGTTACGGTTCGTTCACATTCCGATTTGCTTCGTGCACGCTTAAATCTCCGCTTCGTCGATGGTTCGTATCCGATTCCCTCTACAATATTTTCGCTAGGGAAATGAGGCTTTTTCTCACTTATTACTATACTGCAGTTGGTTTGCACCATGTACATACCAAGAATCTGAAATAATTGCCAAATCCTGTCAAAATCCTGAAATAGACATCCTATGGATGTCCACAAGTGGGACATTTGGACATCCATAGGAAGTCCAGAGTACATCAAATGGATGCCCATGGATGTCAGCCGGGACATCCAATGGATGTCCAGTGGACATCATTGCAGTGGCTGGGTTGTAGTGGCAATACGCGGAGTATTGCCACACGTTAAAACCGGTAACTCTAACTCTCTGAAGAAGTGTCAAGGAACGTGTAGTGGCAATATTCATAGCCCTTTTGGCACTGGATAAGCTCAAAATGTCTTGAGACTAGTGAAAAAAATTCTAGCTTTAAAACCCTTATGCGGTGTACAAAACGGGGATGTCCCCGTTTTAGACTACCTTCATTGTAGTCCCCATTTTATCGGCCAGTGCAGCTTACGAATAAAAATGGCGTCTCCTAAACTGTGTGTGAGATATCTGTACAACTAAAACATTAAAATGTTGCCTAAATGCTGGTAAATACCACCACAAAATAATAAAATGCTATTATAGATCAATTACGGACTCATATAAGTTGTTATTACATGACAAACTTGTAAAGAAAAGTCAAAAAGACTTACTTGACTCATGACAACGCAAGAAACAGCCTACCGCAGGCACAGCAAACTGCCGTTGTACTTGCTGTGGACATTAGTACTGTGGTTTGCCGTGAGTAGCAGCACAAGTCAGGGAAAACCCAACTGTTCCCATTTTAGCCGCCGCCCGTCCCCTTTTTGGACGTCCGTCCCCTACGTAGTTATCTGGCTTTTGTTATGTCGGTCCTAGTGAGCGCTTAATTAGGCTAGTTGTCAAGGTCCTTGCATCCTCCCTGAAGTCTCGTTGATTGAAATCCCCTCTTGTTGCTCAGGTTGCATTTGCATTCAATGGTAAAATAAAGAGTGAATACAAGTCTATTTTATCTTAACCAGAGTAGTCAAATATAATGAAGGACACCAAACTTACTGAGGAAGATTATATGGCTGGTGGAGTACTCAAGAAATCTTGGTTAATGTATCCTCCAGTTCGTAAGTGAATAGCATAAATCTTAAATATTTCTGGTCAATTATTCCCCAGATCACTTTTTGCTGTAAATGTGTAGTTGGCCAAACATTAAACAAAATAAATTAGCTAGTAAATCACAGCCTCTCAGGACAATATTGGTCATCGTGGAATCTTTCATCTGAAAACAATGGTAAGAAAGCTAAAATGATAGGCATATTGATAACAGACAACGGCAAAATAATTCCATACACATTCAATATGCACCGTTCATAGATTGAACCCCAACGATTTGCATAAACTTTTAGGCCTTGATTTCATCAGCTATTTTTTTGTAACGCTTTATATTTATCTCCTATGCGGGAGTTTTCGTTATGATTACCCCTGCCACCCATCCCGGTATGGTTTGTAGAGGATCTAGGGCCTGATTCTGATGCTTTCCCGGTGTTCAACTTTTCCACCAAAACGTCATTTCTACTGTCTACAAAATTTCTACTCTACAATAAATTCAAAATAAATAATATTTGTTTTCACGAACAAAAAAAGCCTGTAATTTTGGTTGTGGAGAGAGACTTAAATTTAAGTAGCCTAAAGAGAGCAACTTTGTTCCACTTGTTAGCGAGAATGTTCGGCGCAGACTGTTCTTTTAATGTTGTACGTGGCAAATTTTCTGCACTAGTGCAAAACCTTACATTCATTGCATGTGTAAAGAATGTGTACAGGAACACATATGCATAGTCCGTGCTCTGGAGACTATCTTTTTCCTATTCGTAATTACACATATTGAGTATTTTAGCACATTCTTTGCACATACTTTAGATATTCTAGAAAACATTAGTGTTTTTAAGAACATTCTTTTCACATTAAAAAAAAAATTTGTTTTGAGATAGTGCACAACGACACTAACTTTGACTTAGTGCAAAATTAATTCTGCACAAACTTTGCTCACTGGGATGGTCACTAATGCCCTCAGCAGTGTTTACCTTAATTATTACATGTTGCGGTATATTTGTTGTCAATAAATCAAGAATGTTGTCCCCTCTGTTAGGCGTCGTAGCTATCTGATGTAGGGCATTTGATGAGAACGTGTTACAGCAGGGACTCACATATATCTTTGTCTCTCCCCCCTGATATGTAACTGTAGGTCCTCCAATCTATAGAGGGCGTATTGAAATCTCCACCTATGATTAAAATTCTTTCGTTGTTCCTGGGTGTGATGTTCTTTATTTGTGTTTCGAGTCCTAAAATTGAGGTCACGTCAGTGTAAGGTGACCTGTAGTATGCGCACACGAAAATTGTTTTTGATTTAGGGCATCTAATAGAGCACCATACAGATTCTAGGCTTGTATCTGGGACGATTTCCGCTTGGCTGACAATGGTATTCTTTACAGCTATAAATACTCCACCTCCAGTTCGGTTGGACCTATCTTTTCTGTAAACTTTGAATGATTTAGGAAAAATTTCACTGACTTTCAGTGCCAATAATTGCGTTACTCTCCGTGCTATGAATAAGGTCATGAAATTCTGGAATCTTATTTTTTAAACTACGGCAGTTAACTACTACAACGACTAATTCTTCATGATTATTGTTTATGCGTTTTGGGGACATTTCAAGATTGATGTCTTCAATTAAAGCTATTCTTGGGCCCTATACTCGGAGTACTCTGAGCTAAATTACTAACTGGCAACACATAATTATTGACCCCACTAATTGACCTGCCCTGTAGCCTACCACCTATGTTAACCTCGACGAGTGTGCTCAAGTATCCTGCGCGCTACCTCTTGCGATGCCCCTAATGTATAGTGGGCACCCGAGGGATTTATAGGCACCCGACACGAATCCAGCACCGGCCTGAGGTCCAAGAACTCCGCTCCCTCTGACTTCACTGAGTCTCTGGTTTATGCCTTCCACTCGGCTCCAAACCATCAAACCCCGATCCGTCCTATGTACCAAGCTGCATATTGTAATTGCCTCAAATTGGTAGCAGATTCTCCGCGAATACGGGGGAACTCAGAGCATATCTCTCATTGAGCCTAAAATCTCCCCCTAAAAAAAAATGTATTAACCTGTATACAATTTTTATACATTCTTATACAATTTTATACAATTTTTATAAATTGTATACAGATACGTATAAAATGTATACAGACATGTATACATTTCCAATTGTATTCAGCCGTGGCTGTATAAAACTAAATACAGGTGGTATACAGTCTATAAATTTTTTATAAATTGTATACAGACATGTATAAAATGTATACAGACATGTATAAATTTCCAATTGTATTCAGCCGTGGCTGTATAAAACTAAATACAGGCGGTATACAGTCTATACAATTTTTATAAATTGTATACAGACATGTATAAAATGTATACAGACATGTATAAATTTCCAATTGTATTCAGCCGTGGCTGTATAAAACTAAATACAGGCGGTATACAGTCTATACAATTTTTATAAATTGTATACAGACATGTATAAAATGTATACAGACATGTATAAATTACCAATTATATTCAGCCGTGGCCAGTGGCGTAGCGAGGGGGGGGGTCCGGGGAGTCCGGACCCCCCCCGAAATATTCATCTACATAATACCCCGCAAGCCGCCTCAATAGGCGTGTGGCGGAGGGTTTTAGGACACCAGCCGTTTACATATAAAAAAGGAAACGCTCTAATGAAATTACGCCTAGCATTTATTAAAGTCCCTTATTGTTCGGGGGAAAAACGAATTCCCATACCTATCCGTTCGGCAAAATATCTCTCTTAATTTATCGTTTCTGTCGGACCTGGAAATATAGTAGGGGTCTAATATGCTGTTTTCCGTGTCGCTCTTAAAGATATCTATTCTTAATTGCTCAAGTAATCTAAGCCTAGCGCGCAGCCTCCGAGTCTCTAGCGGCTACCAGCCTAATTCGTTTAACATCTGTGTAACGCTGTCTATACGCCCGTAGCTGTTTTTGACGAATCGCGCAGCTTTCCTTTGTACTTTATTAAGTTCCCGAATTAAGTCTTTCTGCGCCGGATCCCAATTGCTCGCGGCATAGTCAAGGTGTGGCCGGACGAGTGCGAAATAGCACCTCTCTTTTACTTTTTCATCTGAAAATCTTCCCACAATACGCTTGACGAATCCTAGCTTCTTCAGAGCTCTGCCACAAATATTTCTTATATGTGTTCCCCACGATAGGTTCGAGGTTATCGTAACTCCCAGATACTTAACTTCATCTGTCGCCTTTATCTTAACGCCATCCACAGCATATACATGGGGATAGTTGGACGACCTCCGCAAGAAATGTACCGTCGTGCATTTGCTCAGATTAAGTTCGAGTCCCCACACTTGGCTCCACACATGAACGTTGTTTAAATCCGATGATAGAATTTCAAAGTCAGAGTGATCACTAATTTCGCGATACATGACAGCGTCGTCAGCAATTAATAAACGTATTTTACTGCTAATTCGAGAGCATAGGTCATTTATGTATATAATGAACAAAAGGGGTCGATTACGCTTCCTTGTGGGACACCTGATGTCACTTTAACTACATCAGAGCTAGTTCCGTCAAGAACTACTTTTTGCTTACGATCACTCGGAAAGTCGCGTATCCACTTTACTACTGTTTCGTTCAGTCCGCATGACTGTAATTTGTATAAAAGTTTGTTGTGAGGTACCGTGTCGAAAGCTTTCTTAAAATCTAGGAATAATGCGTCCACTTGTCTTTTCGATTCACCAGATTTGAGAACGTCATGAAGAAAGAGCGCGAGCTGTGTTTCACATGATCTACCTTTCCGAAAGCCGTGCTGACAGCCATGAAGGAAGTTACGACTGTCCAGGAACGTCATGATATTGCTAACGACGATATGTTCGAGTATCTTGCCTATAATCGACGTTAATGAAATTGGTCGATAGTTCCCTGGGTCATGTCTGTTTCCCTTTTTGAATATCGGTGTAACGTTTGCAATTTTCCAGTCTATTGGTATCTTTCCTTCAGGCAATGACTTCTTGAATATTATGTCTAAGAACGGGTAATAGGCGGGTTTCACCGCGCCGTCTGAAAGATTCAAGCCCGGGTGGGACCCTATAGGCGCTGGGCCCAGTGCAGCGGCACCTGTCACACTACCCTAGGGATGGCACTACCCTTCGTAATGCGGACCACCGTCGTCGTGCCTCCTTTGCCCTTTTGTTTAAATAATGCATTCTCAAACGATACGTTTGGGCTCGGTCGCTTGGGTAGTGTAATGGCGGTGTTTGTGTAGTTGGCCGAGTTTCGACTGTGGACTGTCTACTGTCTAGTTCGCCCTGTTTTTCAAAAATTTTCCCCAGGTTTTGGACCCCCCCCCCCGAACGAAATTTCTGGCTACGCCACTGGCCGTGGCTGTATAAAACTAAATACAGGCGGTATACAGTCTACACAATCTGTATACAAATTTATGCTATTTTCATCAAGCCCATGGGCTTAATGGGCTATGCATATTCAAGTTAATACAATCTTTTTGAAGGCTGAGTTCATTTAACCTATTCCGCAGTATTCTATTACAAATATTACTTACGGGTTGATTCTTGCACATTTGAAACGAGTTAATATAATGTGAAGCGAGGTAGCGTGTTACTAGCTGAAGTCATGCAATACAAAATGAAACAACCTATTCCTCTCGAGGTAAGACAAGGAGATTCAAGAAGAAACAAGCTGCCCAGAAACGACAATTACTGGTTGATACCACATAAATCGAGATAATATTACCTCGATTTATGGCCCGCAGGCTATGGGTCTGCAAAGTGCGCCCCCTGAGGGTTGCGCCCCTGGCAGCCGCCCACCTGGCCAGCCCCTAGCTACGATGCTGAAGCTAACGTGCGGGAATAGGAAAAATCTTGTTTATTCACAGTAATATTGCATTTATATTCATACTAATTGGCAACATGGGATGACAGTTATCTGGCTCTAGCGAGTGTATTGTTTCAGTTGTAGTGAGTGACAAGTTCAAGAGTTCTTCACATGTTTAGGACCCTGCGTCCTTTATTCTGTGATATACCTGACGTGCAGATCAACCTTTCTGCCAGAGATGGTAATTTCAATCGGTTAATTACAAAGACATAACTTATTTGCGCTTTCTCGCGCTCGCCATTAGGGTCGGAAGGCCGGTTTCAAGCTCGGGCCCACATTAGCCTCTATTGCTATTTATCTGCTTTTTGATCAAGGAATTGAACGCCCACCTATTTACTGGACTTTCATTTTCATTGTGTTATCATAGAAATGCTGTAAGAGGTCCACCCACCGTAGTTTTGTCCCTTCTCCTTTTGATAGCAGTAAAATTGAGGACTCTCTAAGTAAAGCAAAATAATTTTCAAGTATTACGCTACAGGGTGAGAAAAAGATCCTTATAATGTTTTTTGCAACTCGTCGCAGAAGGAATAGTTAAGGTTTACTTTTGTTTACAGGCGTCTTCTTCTAGTAGGCCTGGTACAAAGCGGAAAACTAATAGTGCCTCTGCGGACCTTCGAAGCTTTTTCTCTCGCGTCCAAAAACAAAAGACGCCAGAAGCAGCAGGAGGAAATGCATAATTTGTTAATATCATGCCTTCATGCTGCACAACTGACAATAAGACTCAATCTGAGTCAATGGTCCTTCTACAATCCCATCCATGTAGCCACGAAAAATCGACTGAAGCTTCAATTTATTCACTTCCTTTGGCTACAAAAATTTCAACTGTGACAGGTCTCTTCATTGTACCAGGAAAGGAAAGACCTGATGATAGGAAAAAAGCAGAACTTTTGGAAGGCCCTTGGACATCCACAAGCGACTACAAGTATCCCTTTTCAACTCATAGGAAAGGAACCGCGGAAGAGCGTCGTTACGTGAGGATAGAACATCATGAAAAGTACCCTTGGCTTGTGGCTTCTCCCTCAATGAATGGACTTTTTTGTAGGTATTGCCTTTTTTCCCAATCAACGGCAGCTTGCGGTACAAATTTTCAGTTAAAATCCCTCGATACAGAGCCGTTAAAGTTTTCAAAACTGCTAGGGAAACTAGATGATCTGGAAAACCACCAACACACAGTCATTCACAAAGGTGGTTTTCCAGATCATCTAGTTTCCCTAGCAGTTGGCCCTGAATTTTCTGGAAAATACAAAAAACCTGAAAATCAAAACACAAGCCAACTGGACGACTACAGAAGGGAGAAAATCAAGGAAAATGGAGAAAATCGGAAGCTAATACTTAAAAATGTGATTTTTCTTGGCCGTCAGAACATACCATTCAGAGGTCATCGGGACGACGCGATGGTGCTTTATCATTGGAAAAGCCCTTGACGAATGACGGTAACTTCCGAGCATTACTGCGTTTTCGTAGCTAGGAATTATAAATATTAAAGAAAATAATGTTTTCTGAATATGTACTTATATTTTTATTTCATTCCAACTAATTTTCATTTTGTACGGCATTAAAGAATATTTCTTTCAAGGAGTTCGAAATCCTTGTGTAGGCTGCCGCGGGTTGATATAGGAAGATGAAGGTCTTCCGCCTTTTGCACCGCGTTGGTCTATGTTTCCTTGGACAACAGTTTCGTCGTCGTTGTAGTCGGCTTCTTCTGGTCGGTGAAATAAAGGTGCAGCTATTTGTCGTCTTATATATCTCAAGCGTTAGACCTGACTCCAACGGGTGAGATATATAATACGACAAATGGCTGCACCTTCACTCCACCGACCTGAAGAAGCCGACTGAAACGCCGCCGAAACTGTCGTCCGAGGAAACACGGTGTAAAACCCGGAAGACACTTCACTTCTTCACATGAATGGCGTTCTTTACATCGTTTTTTTACGTTTTTCAAATTTGATCAGATAGATTTACTCAATAATTTATCACATCTCTTGTATATAATATAGCCACACCAAAACTACGTTCCAAGCGCTACATTTCTTTTAATTTTCGGAGGGAAGTCCACCCGGACCTCTATTTTGTTGAGATGTATTGCATACCCCCCAGGCGCCGCGGGAGGTAGTGAACCGCCCCCCCCAAAACAACGACCTTAATCCGCCCCTGCTCTTAAGTAATGCTTGATGCCTTTAAAATCATTATCATAACTCATTAATCAGTTTTTCACCTCATTTTACAAGTTATTCATTATAAAGTAAACATTTGGTATAGTAAACTTAAGCTAAAATGTAAATGCAGGCCTTAGAATACAAAGAATATTTGGGAATTCAAAGAAACTTACGCATATATTAAAATTGGTCATTCCATAACTATATACCAAATGTTTACTTTATAATGAATACCATACAATTGTATGGTAAAAATATTAAAAATCACCAAGCAACAAATTTAACTTTTTCTGGACCACTTAATATGGATTGGCCCATACTCAATGTTACAAATGTGGAAATGTGAAAACTGATGAATGTACCAATAAAAGCATAACAATAATTTAGTTTACAACGGAAATTAATTACACAAAGCTATCAATGAAGTGTTGTTACTGGCAGAACCCAAGTCTCTCTGATTCGTGTCAAAGCTTTCCAATTTATGCCAAATTTTCGGTCTAAGAATGAACCACAGGCTAAACATGTTACTATATATCAAGGATATATTTCATTAAATAAAAAAACAAAGGATACACATAGTAAATGTTTAAAGAATGAGTATTCATATCTTCCTCTTTCGATTGAGACTTTCAACATCTCCCCTTATTCAAAAGACTACCTGCAGCGCTGTGGCAGTGCGTCCGCAACTTGCGGCTGCTGCACTTCAAACACAAGCAGCAAATGCGCATTAGATGCGTTTCTCGATAATTCGCTCTATGAGAGCGCTGCTGACGCGCTTCAGTTGACATGTGCTGCACTTGCAGCGCTGACATCCTTGTGAAGCGCTGCTGCAGCCATGTGTGTTTACTGGGTACAATGAGCTGCTGGGGCACATCAACTAAGTGTAGGCAATCCATCCAGGATCATAGGCCTGAGGATTGCGTGACTATAAGCCCAAAAGGAAGATCTAAATTTAAATTGTTCAAAAGGGTACATGGAGATTTAATTCATAAAAGGGTTAATAAGAATACGCTAAGAAAGAATTTCCTACCCTGCATTGGACTAAACCAACGTATTTATCGTGAATATGACGAAATAAGATCAAATTGGTGATCAATATGTCAAGTGAGTGACTAATATGCGGGCAATCATGAGACAAGTATTGATTTATTCTCTTGAGGTATTCCAGGATCAATGGATATTTTGGATAAATAAAAGACAGAATTGCCACCGGAAATAGAAAAATAGGAATTTTAAGTTTTATTTATTGTACAAATTTCGAAAAACCGCGACATTATTGAGCAAAATTTTAAATCTAAAAGAAAATGGTGGTAGCAGGTAAACCCCTTCTGCTGAAGGCATCTGGGAAAACCCTGCGCTGTGGGAAAACACCCGCACAGGAAGGGGGGTGAAAAAAAACCCACGAAAGCCCTAAAAGTGCATTACCCACAAATTTTAAACTAAAATTGATCCAATTAATGATCTTCCTCCGGCCAGTTTGTGTCCACTAGTAGCAGTTGGCATCTGTAAAATAAGAATAAAATGCAATTACAATGCCCAGCAAATGATCAGTATCAAGATTTGGATCGGCAAAGCATGAAGGTGGTTTTGTGGTTTTGGGAGCATAAACATAATTGGTCATTTGCGATTCATGCAACTTATTGTATCAATCCTCAAACCGTGAATTGAAAAAGTTACGTAAAACATAACGCCAGTCTCTCAGACTGCTATCCAAATTTTTTTTGTGCTCTTCCTCATTTTGAATATGTTAATGTTGTCTTGGCTGAAGGTATATGTTTTGAATTATTCTAAATCTTTCACATAATGTTTTAAGTCATAATCCCAGAGATTAGATGGTGATGATTACATACAGAGAAATTTAGAATAGATACACCCTATTCTAAATTTCTCTGTATGGCATATGCCACACCCAGTACAAGACTACATCACAATTAAATTGATTGTAATGAGACTGTTTTATTTGTACTCATATTATGCATTCATTTCAAGTACATTCCTACACCTTCATGGGTAACAAGTATTAGTAGTGAAATGTATCGGGTTAAAAGTTTACTTTCGGAATCTCTCTTCTCAACCCTTTCGATTAGTAAAATGTATCATCGATGGCTATCTATTTTTCAAGGGTTCTGAAAGATAAATTTGTTTCTTCCCGAACTCTAGTATTTTGAGCGATGCTTTTTCCATGAGAGTAACTTTCCTCGTGGTCCCTTTCCCCAGTTTACAAACACCTACCACTGTCGCACCCCCTCCCCAAGGACAGCCTACATGTCCTCATGCATGACCTCCTACCACCAACAGTGCCAGCTTACCAATAGGGCAAAGTAGGCAGTTGCCTATGGGCCCTGAGAATTCTTTTCCCTCTCTTCTCTTGCAACTTGTCTATTGACGTGGGCCCAGTTGTTTCTACGGGCTACAGGACCCCAAGTGTGTTAATCCGTCACTGACCACCAAGACTACTTTTCTCCCCGCATATCAATTACAGCATCCCATTTCAAACTGATATATTTAACCCTGTTCTATATTTTAATTTCAAAATTTATTTTACCAGATCTCACATAGGTACATAGGTAACCGCCATATTGACTCACTGGTCACATGACAGACAACAGTTCATATGACTACCAACCTACAAAGTATTACATAAAATACAGCAAACCCTACAGAGGGCATAGACGAATAGTTACAGGAAAGGTCTTGTGGCGTCTCATAGACGCCAGTGAGTTTTTCAAGTCTTAGAATAGGCACCTGGTATTTCAGCAGGAGTTTTTTATACAACTACACTTTGGGATTTACATGTCAAGGTAAAGCGCTATACAGTAGAGAGCCTCGGATATACGACCCTCGTATGAACGACGACCTCACTTAAACACAGATTTTTTTTTGGTCCCGTGAATAACCCCATAAGATCCTATGTATTTCCAACCAACCTTATGAAACTTCATTTATACGAAGATTTCGCTTTTTACAGCACCTGAAGATGCTTTAAAAAGCGAAATCCGGTCGTGCAATAAATGTCATACTTGTGGAAGTTGCTCTTTTTTCATTAACTGCAGTTATGTTCCGGTTCCACTCCATCTCGCCTGAGACCTCAGATTTTGTTAATAAGACAGTTTCACGAAGTAAGCTGTGATCCTGCTTTTTCGTATGTTATTTATTAGACTACACGAAAAACTAGTGGTCTTGTTAACATGGACAAATAATTAGAAATAAAATAGAGTAAAACACCAGTTTTGAAGACAGCCCGTTACATTTATTTTTCCCTATGCAGGACTCACAATCAGCCAACACCAACAGGAGCCTGACCTATTGGAGATATCGGATGGATTCCCAAGTGTTGTTGGAAAGCAAATTGTTTTGAAATGACAGAATTGATTCATGTAAATTTATGTCAACCAAGTAAAAAGATGGACTAACTGACCTATATGTGAAGGAAATCAATCACACTACATTACCATCAAAGCCATGACAGACAAATTAGCACTTTGTTTTTTGCCAGCTGAATGCTTTGTATTAGCATAGAGCTATCTAAATGGTACATGTCTTCCATATTTCCACATTATATCAATCGGTGGTAAAATTAAGTCTTACTTAAATCGCACAGTTGAATACACATGCAATGTCTTCCGAAAAGTGGAAATACTTCACAGTAGATTCAGCCAATGACTCTTACACAAAGTGTAACATTTGTCATTCCCTTTTATCCAGGGGTGCATGCAAGTCCACTTCTAACCTTAAAAAAGCATGCGCAAATGAAGCATAAAATAAATTTCCGCCATATGTGTCCAACAGTCTCTCCCAAGAATCAAAATACTTCACTAAGTACGATAAAAATGTTTGTGGCCTGAAATCCTGAGGCGAGTGTCATCATTGAGGAAGAAGAAAATTAAGTTGAATGTGATCCCCCTGCAACTGGTAAAGTTGCAACTATGGCTGAAATATTTCCAGCTGAAAATCTAGCTGTGCCGGTCTCTCCCCTTGAAGTCCATTGTATCAGAAGCTCTCTGGAAAGTCCATCTTCACCAACTGCTTCCACTTCCGCAGCTAATTATTCTAGGTTCATTAAACCTAGGCATAAGTCAACATCATGCCAACATCCCACTTTGGCACAGGTCTTTGATAAAGTAAAAAAATAAAGTAAGCAGCAAAATCAACAAGCTCTATCAATTACCAACTACACGATTGGCAGTTGATAGGAAATGCAGATGGCAGCTTTTGAGTGGGTGTCATGGCCGAAGAAGGGGGATGGAAAGTGTGCATTCCTTTGCATCAGTGCATAAACTGTGAGGGACAT
Source organism: Pyrrhosoma nymphula (assembly GCA_963573305.1). Classification (NCBI taxonomy): domain Eukaryota; kingdom Metazoa; phylum Arthropoda; class Insecta; order Odonata; family Coenagrionidae; genus Pyrrhosoma; species Pyrrhosoma nymphula. The sequence goes on along the minus strand of OY754332.1, from coordinate 135,690,632 downwards.
GTGACAGCCTAAACATAGGTCATTTTTTAAGCACAAAGTGAAGGAAGTTACTTCCTGTAAAGGAAGTCAATTACCATTAACATAAGCTGCATTTACGATTGCAGAAATCATTCTGGGGCAAAATAGCTAATAGTCATAGGGTGGTTTTCAATTCGTGTAATTCTAGTCCTGCCCCAAATATCCTGAAAAATATCTGTGGGGATAAGATTCCAAAAGATTGGCTCTTTGGCGTCAACCCCATATCGCTCATCCAAACTAATTTTCTTCATGCTGAAATGCATTAAAACAGTAATCTTTCAGAGTCAAAGGATGAACATTGTTTGTTATAATCCTCACAATGGTCCTATTCATAATAAGGTAACTTAAAAACTTCTATGAGGTGAAGTCTGCCACATTCAAGTATACTCCCCATGATCAGAATAACCTGTTGAGATGGATTATAATTATAGTGAAATTTAGTACAATTAGTGAAATTAAATTCACTGGAGGGCAATATGAGAGAGTTCCGATTGTTGCACTCTGATAATTTTAGCAAAATTAAAATGTAGACTTTAGCTAAAATTTTGAATACACTCATGAATATTATGTGCTCTAAGACACAGCTTTAGAATACAAAGTTAATAAAAAGACATTGACTAAAGTTTGACTTATTTATACCTAGGTAGATAATGAGAGATTAGGGTGAGTTAGTAAAAATCTTTTTTTGGGTACAATTTAACCTTCCGGGAAATGAATGGCTTCCACCCTCAGGACTCCCTTTTATAAAGAACGTATAAACCATACCCTACTCAGTGTAATGTTTTATCATTTATTTGTTTCCTGAAATCCTGTATCATATTTGTGCTTGATGTATGTACATCGAAGCATTCAGTATCATTACTGGTATAGCTTCTGATGGAACATCAAAATGGCAATTACACATGTGGAACTTAGAGTATCAAACATAGTCAAAATACTATTAACACCAGAAGGTCTGAGATTCCGGACTACCATCGCTGCCTGAAGGGGTCATTTTGACCCCTGCCATCTTGCATTTTTAATTTCACCTGGTAGTGCATCATCCCACGTGTTTCTTGTTTCAGTTGCATTTGTGACTAGCATGGATTCAGCTGGACTGTTGATTACCATGAAAGTAGTAGGTAGACAACCAGCATTATGTTATTAATTAGGTCAAATACTTTTTTGTCAGTTTTTGCTAATTTTTAGAGAAAAAGATGAGAAATAATCAACAGAAAGCGCTCTTTCCTGTACAATTTTTATTTCAAACTCATTAGAACACCTATAAACATAGTAAGGATAGATATCTGCAGTCAATATTGAACAGGAGGAAGACATTAAGGCAAAAAGAAGTCTGGAACTATCATGTAAATGTCAATACTATTATTTATAACATTTTTTTGTCACAGAAATCGAGTGTCTGTTGGCTTGCATGACTGGTAAAGGACCAGAGTAAGACTAGTACAGGTACTACACACCACCTTCATACTGTTCTTACAAACATTGACAGTTTCATTAGGTACCTCCATTGCATACTTCAGTCACTTGGCATTTTGTGCATTTAGCTAGTTTTAGTACATAAGATAAGTCTTCTGCAAGTGCAACTCTACCTCTCCGTTGTCTGTTTGCCTCAGACAGTTCTTCCACAAGGTTGATGACAGTTCCTCAGACAGTTCTTCTTTGATGTTATTTTTGCCAAGAAATATTTTTCCCAGTATATTCCGGAATAAAAATTATATGGAATTGATGGCAGCTAGGTCCAATATGTCTTAAAATACATTAACTGGCCAGCGCCTGCTTGCAGCTCGGACTGAATACAAAGCAAGCCATCTGATCAACTGAATCAACCAATGCGTTTGTTGTATTACTGAATACTTTCTGGCCACTTTTTTTCTGTGTCACTGGTACAAACATTAGGATGCATTGAATGAAGAACAATTATTTTGTTCACCTTCCCCTGATAAGCTGTGAGAGAAATGCCATCATTTTTCAGGAGGGCTGTAAAGTAGCATTCTGCTTTTGATCCTTTCACTTCTTCTGGTACCTGATGTCTTACACGATTTACAGTACAAACCAGCTTGTTAGGCATGTATTTAGTCAATAGACAATGACATCTTGAAGGAAGTAATTGCTTGTCTACAGTTAAATCCAAGCCTGGTCTGTAGTTGCATTTACAGTTCTCAATAAACGGATTCCAAGTATCAGACACGAGAGCAAATTTAATCATAGGCAGTCCTCGTCTGAAGTAAGTATTGCTGTATTTCTCCTCTGAGGTCAAATCATTGGAATCTCAAGATTTCTTTGAATTGGTCATTCCACTCATGGCCTTTCCAAAGAAAGCTGGACCGCAGCATGTGGAGGTCCAGATGACAAGCATCGTATGATCCCCGGGCATACATAACAGCAATGAATGCTTCCAACTCGTCAATGGACAGAGACCATGATTCATTTTGGAGCTCATCGAGATCACCTGCTTCACTGCAAACCTTGATGAGGTTGCACATGGTCTTAGTGACAAACAAGTCCCACACAGAGTGCAAACAGTCTGGATCAACATTGCGTTTTGCAAAAGGGGAAGGCGTCTCCCGAGCTATGTTGCGCCCTGCTCTAAGCCCAACACATTTTTCCTCAGTTTTACAAAAAGTTGACTCTGTGTCATTCCGTGCACGAATGTCACCAACTCTGAAACTCACCAATGCATGTGCAGCACTTCTTCCTCGACCTTGAGCAGCTCCACCATGAAGAGGTGTGTCACCCTAATGGTTGCCTACATCAATGGGAGGCTGAGTTCAGCTAGCTGCTGCACTACAGGCACCAAGGCCATGTGCTGCTACCCTGCACTCTTCCCAACTCCCTTGCACACCTCCGCACCATGAGGCAACCAAAACATTCGTGCTCAAAGCAAAAGCGAGTGATTTGGTGACTAACTAAAGAAATTTGACTGCTGGGATCAAATTAACGCCTTCAGGAACCGTTGTTAAATTCCATGGACATAACTTCCACAAATATTGAGGTAGAAGACCTTGTCATGCCTTTTGTCTTGTGCATGTTCATGTCCATAGTTAATGACCAGAAGAACTGATCATGGACTTGGGTGTGTTAAGCTAACTTTTCCACAATTTCCGAGGTCTGATGTAAAAGTATCGTAGCCCGTAACAATTCTATTGTCCATTACAATTCTATGATGCCGGCAAAGATGGCTATGGAGTAGTGACCGTAGTAATTGGCTTGAGCATAATTGGATGACGGGTATGGGAGAATGAAGGAAGGTGTACACAGACAGATAATTCGTTGAACGTTGCTTCCTTTCCATTCTGGCGTTCCCTGTACCATAATCAGGCTACGCCAGATGGCGTATAGAATTGGAGGGGAGGAGTTAACAAACCCATAGTTAATGATGTTAAATAAATTGCCAATAGGCTTAGGAAAAATATACAGGCATAGTTATCAGTAAATATAAGATGCATGACATGAGGTTCACATAAGCACGCAGACGCAAGAACGCGGGTGCACGCACAAACCCATACCTTAAAAAAAACTTCCTAAGTTTCCCCCCAAGATCTGCCCCTGCTTCCCTGGATCCGCCCCTGCTTCCCTGAGACACATGACGTTGACCAAAAGAGAAAACGTGTCCTCCAAAAATGCTGCATATATTGTGGATCTAGAAGGTTTAGGAAGGACACAAAATATTTCTACCCTGCCTCTAAGGGATGCCCTTATCTTTGCCTGAAGATGTGTTTTTTGGAATTCCACAAAAATATACTCTGTCAATAAAAATGAACTTCTTTTGATGCATTTTATCAGCTTTGTGTATTTCATATTGTATATTGCATATTATATATAGAATATATTTGGTATATTTTGTATTGTATATTTTCCTATTTTAAATTTCATATTTTGTAGTGTGTACCTTATATTTTCCTATTGTGTATCGTGTATTCTATTGTGTATTGTGTTGTGTATTGTGTATTTTGTATATTCTATGGAAAAATAAATTTTTTGTGTTTCCATAAAGATTTGGGTTTCTGTTTGTTTGTTTATGACTTAAGTTATGGGTGTAATACTGTTAATTACATAAATTTATTTCATAATTTTCATTTCTAGTACAAAATAAACTTCAGTCAACTCCTGATGAAAGAAGATAATTTATGTATATTCATTTTCATTGGTGGTCTAGGTGGTGTAAAGTTATCTTAAGTATGAATTTTGTCAAACAACTTATAATATTTGAAATAAATAGGTCGTAAAAAGAGAAAGATGTAAATTTGGAAAAATTCACGAATTTGGTTGTCGGTATGCAACCATACACGACAAGCTCCTTGGCTGTATCCGGTGACGGGGGACGACAATTGTCGTTAATTTTAAAATTTCCAATTTCAAATAAAAATTTTTTATTTTTCATTCCTCGAATAATTATTGCAGACACCAAAACTATCCAAAACAGCATAAACAAAATTCAGTCACAGGCAAAACTCGCAAAAAATACCGCCGCGTTGAAAGTGCTAAGGTCAGATTCATCAATGTGGATAATGCTAATATTATATCCATGGCCACCCTTCTGGATCCTGAATTCAACGCAAATAAAAAATACAGGATCTTTTATCCCAGTAAGACAAAATCTTTTGGATCAAATGGCCATTTTTTCTTGCCATGGCCCTGCCATTGAGGAATATAGGCTCCTATTCTGAATCTGAGGGTGCTTTTTCTGGAAGATATTATTCCTTGCTTCACAATAGCATATGCCGATATTCTGAATCTGGGTATGATATCCGAGGCATCGGTTTCGAGATGCTATTTTAAGTCTCGCCCCTTCCTGTATGAAAACATTTCGGTACGGTAATGAATATTCCGACAGTCAATGACGGGCGATGTTTACATGCTTAGTAATCAGCTGGAAGGACCTTTGCCATGTATGCCGTGAATCGGGGTGCATGAAAATATGTAGGTAAGCAATAAATTATCTTCCTTAATGTGATTCACATTTATCTTCGAATACGATTAATATAATGCACTTTCGATGCAAACATGGTTGCCTTAGTTACTCTCCGTCTCTCATTTATTGCAAATGCTGGCTGTAATTAGTGTAAAACTCTTCTTAATTCTCTATTGAGATGATTGTAATGAATAAAATGAACTACTTGTAACTCCATGTCAATCTCAATGTTTTGTGTGTTATTATACTTATTAGAACTGGGAAAATCATACATAAGGATCAGCAAACTTAACAATTTCATAAAATTTCGACAGTGATACATATTATATGCCCATAAATTTGTGTCTTTCGATGACAGTGTACGATTTTGAAAGAAAAATATCTACGTAAGTTGTTTGCAAGAGAATTTATTTATTTTTAATATTATGGCCTTCATTGGGCAACTTTAGTCATCTTCTGGATTTCTTCTGTTTTCTGTCAACCCAGTATTTCTTCATTCGGTCGGATCGTTGCTTTCTTTCTTCATCTGAGATAACCCTTCCTATTCTCTGTTTGTTGATCTTGGTTTGTAGTCTGATCTGTTTTTCCTTGAGTTTCACTATAGCATCTGTCTTTTCTTTCATATCTTCTATTGTAATGTATAATTCACTCATATCTTCCTTAATTTCTACTATCCATCTTGCACTGGTCTTACTGTCCCATAATTTTTCTATAATCCTTTAGCTTATTCTGTTTTCTGGTGCTCTGATTAGGTCTCCAAAGAATGAGATTCGTTTCTTTCTCACCGTGCTCATTACAGGTTCTATTTCTCTGTAGACTGTTTCATTGGAAGCTAATCTCCAGTGCCCATTTTTTTGGGATTTTTTATTTATGCAAGTTCTGACTATTCCCCTTTCTATCTAGAGTAATTTATCTATTGCAATTGTGTTAGTTGTTTTGAAGATGGTTTCACTTGCATAAGTTATTTCTGGTTGTATAACTGTTTCATAATGTCTTAATTTTGTGGCTATTGAGAGGCATTTTTTGTTATGTGTTCTTGGTGATATATTGTGCTCTAGTCAATTTATGTATTCTATTGTTCCATGTTAGTTCCTCATATAGGTTGTATGTTATGATTTCCCCTAGATATTTAAATCTGTCCACAATTTTTATCTCTTGATCTTCTACCTTGATTTTGTTTGTGAGTGGTGGGTGGGTGGAATGATGTGATGGTTTATTGGAAATATATCTGGGTGTTTCATGGTGAAACTTCTCAAGCAAAATTTTGTGGGCCCGAATGGGAATGTGATGATGGAACAAATATACGTGTGTATGTGAGATGGGCACTATATACTTAAGTAGACTGAAAAAAGCAATGAAAATCTTAAGAGCGAGAATGAATAAGAGGCCGAGAAAAGTAACGTGGTCGTTGAGAAATGCCAGTTCTACTAAAGTAAACTCATATGGAATGGCCAACTTCATTGTTTTGCTCAACTTTTCCAATTTTCAAAGAACTATGTTCACGTTTCCAAACTTTCCTTCTCATCAAGCCAGCTAGACTGATATGCATACATTAAATAAGATGGAGAGCTTAGTGCTCTAGGTAATTGATGTTGACACGTCTATCCCCACAATTATTATATTTTTTTTCAATTTAATAGGGAAATATATCCATTATTGAGTGATATAGCACATCTCAATGAACATTTATCAGAATTCCCATGACAGAACCAATGAAAAAGAAGTAGACTTCGGCGTGAAAATGAATATGATATTCGTGTTGCACATGGAAATCTGCAGAAATCTTGGGCGCTTTCCCAATAGCCCGGAATTCAAATGGGCACCTTCAAGTAACATCCCTCACGGATGCTATCTAACGTTCAGAATCGCAAAAAGCACCCTAGAAATGTAATAGCAACTTCCGGGTGATATTTCAACATTCAGAATTGCAAATAGCATCTGAGACTGTATTCTCAGGAAAAGAAGCACCTTTGATGTTATTCTGGGCAAAAAGCATAGGCGCTGTCTCATTCAGAATACCAGCCATTGTGTAACATGACCTGTTCCATCTACATCACATAATATTTGGGGGACAGACTAACAAGTTTTTTCATTTCCTTTGTCAGGACCATCAAAAGAAAATATCAATATTGAGGAGGAGCTAAATTTTTACCTCTCGGAGAGAACCATAAGTCCTGGCATTGATGAAGCCATCATTATTCAGGACTGGTCCTCCATTCATTTCAAAACACTGAAACGATGAGCAATTAAGTGTCTCTGTGTTCTAGACTGTTCAGTGCAGCATTCCCAATTCCCAATATATGTGGCAAAAAAAAAGGAACAGACTTGATCCAAAAGTTGCACAAATTTATGTGTTTCTGTACAAAAGTTTTTGAAATGATTTTCATTTTTATGTATTATTCACACATGCATTTATTTATTTATACAAAAGAAACATGTAAGCAACAAATGTATTCCACAGAGATTCTTCCATTAGTTTCAGGTGGTGATTTTTATTTTTGTGTACTGAAAATATTAATGGCAATGAGCACTGAATCAAAAGTGTATTACAGAGTGCTGTAAATACTTTCACATAAAGAGGCAAAAAATGGAGAAACGTTGCATAAACACCAAAAAGTAATGGCATATCTTTATTCAAGCTGTAATCTACTAAACTCTTCCTTGAACTACGACCTTGACGTGGTGGAAGGGCTTGTGCGTTCCAATGACCCCTAGAGCTCGACTGGCAGGAGCAAGTACTATTGCTCCTGGTAGGGCCACCCATGCTAGATAGGCCGAAGGGTAGGAGCCAGACGAAAGGTAGTCCCGTGATGGTGTCACGTTAAAAATACCATTGATTGTCGTGGGAATACCTCTCAACTATCTCTTCCTAGAATATGAAAGTCATTCACAGAGAATTGATTCCTGGCAATTATGGGACGCCACCCTCTAAGGCGGGTTTCGTGCCCGACGGGGGGAGGCAAGGTCTCCGCGGTCATCATCACATGAAATCCTTGCACAGCATCATCATTGGCAGAAACAAGGGGAGAGAGAAGAAGAAGAAAAAGAGGAGGAGGAAAACAGCGGTAAAAATAGGGACTTGGAACGTAAGGATCATGATGATGAGGGCCGGGAAGCTTGAAAATATTAAACAGGAAATGCAAAAAGGAAAAATAGATGCTTTGGGATCGTTCAAGGTGAGATGGAAGAATAGCAGGGACTATTGGAGTGATAGCTACAGGGTAATCTATAGTGGGGGATATGAGAGTCAACCAGGAGTAGGTATGGCACTTAACCAAAAATTGGGGCTGAGGGTGGTAAACATTGATTAGGTGAGCGACAGGATACTAGTGGCAGAAATAAAAGCACGCCCAACAAATTTCGTACTGGTCCAGGTATACAGGCCTACAAGTAACCATAGGGAGGAAGAGGAGGTGTATGAGCAAGTAGAAGAAATAATTAGAGAATTGCCGGGAAAGAAAAACCTGATAGTGATGGGTGACTGGAATGCGGTGGTGGGGTAAGGGAGGGTTGGATTAGAAGTGGGAGGGTTTGGGCTAGGAAGAAGAAATGATAGCGGTGAAAAGGCAGTTGAGTTTTATAGAAGAAATAAATTAGTAGTGACAAACACTTGGTTTAAACATCACCCTAGGCATAGGTACACATGCAAAATGCCGGGTAATACTGGGAGATACCAAATAGATTATATGATGGTACGGCAGAGATTTAGGAACAGTGTAAAACACTCACGTAGCTATCCACGGGTGGATGCGGACTCAGATCATAACTTGGTGATGATGAAGTGTGAAGTTAGATTCAAAAGGCTTTGTAAAGGTTGGAAAATAAAGAGGTGGAACCTTGAAGTTTTAAAAGGAGGGAATACCAAGAGCTGGTAGAAGAGAACATAGGTGAAGCAAAGTGGATGGGAACAATAGAGAGAAGATGGGAGATTATAAAAACAGGCATCACAGGAGTGGAAGAGAAAAAAATAGGAATAGTGGAAAAGAAGAGGGTTAAGAAGCAGTGGGTAAAGGAAGAAATGATTAAGAAAATGGAGGAGAGAAGGATATGGAAAAATGTCAACATCGACGTAGGCAGGAGGAAGTGCAAGGTATTGAATAATAAACTCCGGCGAGTGACTAATCGGGCAAAAGAAAACTGGTGGAAGGGACAATGTGAGGAAATGGAAAAGCTGCAGGAGGATGGGGAAGTGGGTGCTTTGTACGCCAAGGTGAAAATGTTATCGGGTGGTAAGAGAGGGCAAACGATACCAAAGGTTAAGGACAAAACAGGGAAAATATTAATCGAACAGGAAGATATCGAGGAAAGGTGGAGAGAATTATTAGAGGAGCTATATGACAGCAAGAACAGACCCTTTAGCATAGATCTAGAGGATGAAGGAACAATAGATAAAGATAACCTAGGACCAAAGTTACTTGGCAGCGAAATAGAGAGGGGATTAAGAGAGATGAAGGGTAGAAAAGTAATGGGAACCGATAACCTACCTGCAGAGCAACTGAAGAATCTAGGTAGTAAGGGGAGAGAATCATTATTGTAACTTATTCGCAGGATCAATGAGGAAGGAGTATGGATTTTGTGAAAACAGTATTAATAACAATCCCGAAGAAAAAGAAAGCCTCAGAAGGCTAGAACAATCAGTTTCATTTTGCACACGCGGCAAACGTTTTACTTAGAATAATAAATAGAAGGTTGGAGAGCAGAGCATACTATTATTTAGGCGATGACCAATTTAGGCTCAGGAAGGGGTGGGCCACCAGAGACGTGACTGTGGTAATGAGGACACTTATAGAAAGAAACATAGAGTATAATCAGGATGTTTTGGCTTGCTTTGTGGATTTCGACAAGGTGTTTGACAGAGTAAACTGGGAGAAACTAATGCAGATACTGGGGAAATTAGGAATAGATTGGCATGATAGGAGACTCATCCAAAACTTATATATTAGGCAGAGGGCTCAGGTGAGAGTAGCTGATGGTGAATCATGGTGGGCAGTTATAGGTCGTGGGGTGCAGCAAGGGTGCCCGTTGTTGCCTTTGCTTTTTAACATCTATGCTGAGAAAACAGTAATAGAGGCATGGGAGGAGCTACATGTGGGAATGAAAGTAGGAGGCCAGCAGATAAAGTCTGTAAGATTTGCGGACGACCAGGTGTTGGTCAGTCGGTCATCGAAAGGATTGCAAACTTTAGTAGATGCATTGGAAAAGCAGTGCGAGAAATATGGGATGAAGATTAATTATAAGAAAATAAATGTAATGAGATTCTCTAGGACAAAGAAAGCGAGGCTGGTGATAAGAGTAGAAAGTCACAAACTGGAGCAAGTTTAACAATTTAACTATTTGGGTAGTACGCTAGAAGAAACAGGACATAGTAGCAAAGACATTAGGAAGAGAATGGTGCTAGCGAAGGAAAGATTCAATAATAGAAGGGAGCTGATGACGGGGACCTTAAGTAAGGATGTAAAAAAGAGGCTGGTGAAGAGCTTGATATTGAATTGTAGTTGTATGTGTCAGAAAGGTGGACCTTGAGAAAGGAAGACGAAAATAGGCTGAAGGTTTTCGAGATGTGGGTGTGGAGGAGGATTGTGTTGGATGGAAAGGAAGACAAATGAGGAAGTGCTTGACATGGTGGGCGAGGAAAGGAAACTTATGGATGAGATTAGGGGAAGGCAAGGTAGGTGGCTGGAAGCGGTAATGAGGGGCGATGGTTTGCTGAAGGCCACGATAGAGGGAAGGATGTTGGGTAAGTGGGGAAGGGGAAGAAAGAGATCAGGTTTTATGGACGGGATGAAGAAAGGTAGGACTTATGCTGAAATGAAGAAAGAAATATTAGAGGTAGATAGGGCATGGCACGTGTAAGAGTCCTTTGGATATTCTCTGACTTCCATCATAATCTACTTCTAACCGGTAGATTACTCTAATGAATGCATGAATAAATCTACTAAAATTTATCATAGAAATGTAGATATTAACCATTAAATCGTAAATATTTCAATGAAATACAGAAGTGTAAAATTCAGAATTTTTCACTGGAATACTCAGGAGTCCTTTCATTAATAAGAAAGTATTGCTGTAATTTCTTCTGTATCTTTATATCTATCTCTTCTTTGTTTGCTCTTTGAGAAATAGCAATCTGGGGTGATATTACGGAACTCTGGGCTTTAAATAAAGACTGCGTTAAATACCAACAACTGTCCTGACCTGAAATTATCTACCCTAGTGATTACGGAACTCAGGGTAGAAGTGTTGAACTGGGTCGTTATCCCCATAAAGACAGTGTTATGACAAATTCTACGCTCAAGTCCATGCAACTCTCTCGGAATATGTCACTGTACACCGTTCGCACCGTCACCATACAGAAAATAGTGGAAATAGCATATCAAGCATTTAAGAAGTAAGCACCAACAGTTATTATATTTCTTGAACGTGTTATTATCTCTCCGGAGAGTGTACATTTGTGGAATGTGAGTCTGAAAGTGACAGTGACACGTATTTTTGAGCTGAGAAACTAAAAAACGCACATCTTTCATGGGTGACATGAGTGGCAGGGATATTTACTCCATGAAGACGAAATATCTGTTTTTGCCTCTTCGTATAACCTTCTATTGCATGAAATACGCGTAGTATCAATCAAATGTACACTAACTTGTATGCCAAAGCTCAGCCATATTCTGCACCATCAGAAATTAATAATATATTAAAGTAATACTCTCAAATTCAAATATATGGTCAAAAAATTGTCTAGTATGTAAACTCTATGGTGAAATCAGGGAATGCAAAAAATAGGGACATAAAAAGAAAGAATCTCTTGAATAGTTCTTCTCTAAAACCCAGGTAAAAACTAATATATTTGACAATGATTAAAATTTAGGACCTGAATCATAATCAGCTAATGAAACCTCAAACTCAAACACCATCTTAAATTTTCATCCCCCTTGTCAGTGTTTCCACTGTCTTAAATAATGTATCCAGTTATTTTTCACATGGGCATTTTGATACTTAATTAAGACATCTTTTCCCCTTATCACCATGCTTCCCTTGCCCTTTTCATTTCTTGGCCCTCTCTTTGTTACATTCCCTGTATATCCAATATGGATAGAACCATCTAAACAAGAAGAGAAAAAGATGCTATATCTGCAAATGAAGAATTATTGTCCAAGAATTCCAAACTTACCACTACAGGAATCCATCTCCCATTCTCCCGACAGCATAATGGAGGGTCTGGATGATATTCTGGGGGTCAGGATTCTCTTCATTCAACTGAGGGAACAACGGAGGGATTCCAGGTTGTTCCCTTTCCTGTTGCTGCTCTCGTTCTCTCCTACGAGCCCGTTGCTCACCTCGAGCAATTGCATCAGCAAGTCTCTCCGCGATGACTCGCATTTCAAGTCGGTCACGTGTCTCTTCTGTAAACTTTGTGTACATGGTTCTTGGTTTTCTTTCTCTTAAATCCATGGCTTACTGCTGAGGGAAACAATATATGGTTAAACAGTTGCCCTCCGCAGACTTGCACATTTTCAAAGCCCATGAGGGATGCAGTGAAAACTTGGCTGTCCCTAGCTTAAGTTAAGGAAATATTCATAAATGTATTGCATTCATAATGGTAAGGTGTTTCTTCATCAGATATGCTGTTTAAGCAGTTTCAAATCTCTTTTCCTCCATTATCAGCAATAGACAGAAGAAAGCAAAGTTGTGAGGAAGGAGTGCAACAATGTATTCATCCATTGCTTACTGAGTCAGTGAACTAAATTGTTGAATATCTTGCATATAAAATGACATAATTTTCCATTGCCCAATTCAGATATAATAAAAGGACTAATCCCATCAACACATTCCAATAAAATACCAGTTAACTCCTTTTACCCTACTCCTGTAACTGGTGCACAATTATCCTTACCCTGGGAAGAAAAAAAGCTTACTATAATATTTCACAATATTGTAAAAAAGTCTTTTATAATACATATGCACACACAAAGCTTGCTAACTCTTACCCTGGCATGAAAATTCTATAAACCTTAGGATGTGCTTTTGGAATCACTTTTTGTGTTCCTTTCCACGACAAGCGCTGGCAATATAACCATTGTTAAAACTCTAATAAGGCAGTACTTGCTGCTAATCCCTTCCTATACCTAAAGGTTTGATAGTAGCTAACAGGTAGGTTTTATCTTCAGTAAGCACTTCCTAAAAAAAGAAAATTTATGTGCCTTAGTTGCATGACACAAATGACTTAACAGAAACTGAAGCAACAAACTCCCCAAATAATCCTATCATATATAGAGTGAGGAATGACCTTGCCAACGGAACACAGAAGCTATGTTCACAGCAGTCCACCGGGAGAGCGTAGCTCCTACGTTCACAGCAGCAAAAGGTTTAATGAGGTACTTTAAATATGTCCAATACTTGGTAATGTATTTATGCTGGATATCAAAGGTATTTTTCAAAATAGGTACACATCAAATTTGAAAATTTCAAAATTTAACTAATTGCCATCTCAAAAATTTAACCCCAGAAGATGCCTACTCATCTTCAGCAGTTGCAATTAAAATATGGAAAATTCAAAATGAATGTCAGAACTGCTTGAGAATTATTTTTCAGGATCAAATAGCCTATAGTATGGCAAAAATAGGGTTTTACTGTTTAGCCGTTGGGCCAACCATAACAGAAATGGCAGACTGTGGAATTGTAATGAATATATGACATAAAGATAACACAAATAGTAATACTTACAATTGAATATAAACTTTTTGAAATAAATGAATCTCTTAACTTTTTCTTGTGTTCAATTTTCCAATTTGGTTTACCGAAACTTAAAGATTCGTTAGTATGGAGAGGCTGTTGAAGAGTTGTGGACCTGTGTAAATAATAGATGAGTTTTTAACATGCCAACCTGTTGGGCCAATCATAACATAATCAAGGTAGTCTGTGGAATTGTGAGAAATATATTACATAGGTAAAGATAACTCAAACACTGATAAGTACTTACAATTGTAAGAATTTTGAACAAAAATGATTCTCTTACCTTTTTCCTACTAAAAATTTTGAATTTTTTGCCAAAATATAGCTGTTAGTGGAGAAGCCGTTGAAGAGATATGGACCTGTGTAAAGAATAGATGACTTTTTAAGATGCCAAGATGTGCCCCAAGCATCTACAAATATAGGTACATAAAATGGTAAAAGATGGCTTTTATAAAGACCCTCTAAAGATTGCCTTCATGATATTTTAAAGATAGATGCTGAAAATAATGATGTTATTAAAAAGTTTAATTATCTGGAGTTTTATTTTCAATCATGCTATAACTATTATAATTGCATAACATTCTAATATCAAATGAACACACTCAATTGCTTACTTGTGAGTAACATGAAAAATAGTTATACTTACATACATTTCATTATAATAATTAGTATTTGTGAGTAATAAGCTTTTTACAATGTGTTTTCATACTTTTAAATTGTAGCTCATTAATTGCACATTAATTCTCCTAAGTTATTTTACTTATTCAACCAGTACAATCTTAAATAGCGATTTTTCTGACCACCATTGAATGTCATATGTGGATGAAATTGGGCGCATAAGTAAAAAAACAGCGGAAGTGTACGAGTTTTCTTCTTTCTAAGGATAAAAAAATAACTTTAAAAAGCTCATGATACAATTGTATATGCACCTCATTGAACGTCGCTAGTAATAAAGTCTTGTGGCATTGTTACCAAACGTCTAACATTATTAACCGTCAGGCTAGATGTTTTCCATTAAAACCTGCTGAAATGAAACTTACAAAACCATTTTGTGTTGAAAAGGTACCTTCTGGTTAAAAGATGGCCAGAAGATCGTCAATGGCTACATTTTTTGTCAAAATGATCAAATTTCTTTTTTCCCTAATTGAAAGGGGGTTAATCTCAGAAGTCTGAAAAAATAATTTATCAGCACACGTTTTGGTAGGTATTCAGTTAACGTACCCGAAGAAATGTCTCCATTGCCACTTTATTCTTGAATGCAGTAAACAGTGATGCGTCATTTATTCGAATGATAAACGGAATGGTAATCATCTTACCATTACAAAAAATTGGTGGGAACCCCCACTGTGATATATTTCTGACATGTTTGCAATATTTGAAACGGTTTAATTAATGCCCTAGACAGAGAGAGTTAAATCCGCAAGATAGTTGTGAAAAAATGCAACATAATGACATTTTAAAACCATGCATGAAATTTTCACTACCTATTTTGATATTTAAGATGGCACATACACACAAGATGGGTTTAAAATAGGGTAATCAATGTGACAGTGCATGAAGCTCACAGCAATTAAAAGTAGGTATACTTTTAAGGCACAGTCTGTGTTTAAGGTAACTCGATTCGTCTCTATATTCACTACCGGGGCTCATGTAACTAGTTCGAGATGATTTTTGATAAACAAAACTAGAGCCTAATAGTATTGGGCCGAAATATCACTTATTACTCAGTTGAAATCGGGAATTGCATCATGAATTTGCTTTCTCGATAGACGAGCTCCTTAAATCATAATGAAAATATAATAATCAATTGGATATGCCGATGGTAATATGTATTCATGCACACCTGAAAATAGTTGATTTAGAAAAGTGGAAATAAATGCTATTCAGTGACTAATTCTTACATCAGTAAAGATATTTTCACTCACTGACTCACCTTAAACAGAAAATTTTGTTTTGCAAATGGCTTCTCGAGGTTATAGGCGTATGAATCCACAATAAAGTCATTGATGCTATTGTGGATGGTAATATTTCAGTTTATAAGTCTATAATTTAAAACTGATAATTGTTGTAAAAGTTTAATACCATGAACTTGATTTTTTATTTGTATATAAACCGTGTAATCTCATTTTCAATAAGATCTTAAGGGTTTTTAAACGGACTCTTTGGTATACGCGGAACGCTTATAGCCGCGTCCTCGGCGAGGCGCCAAATACCTGTGAAAAATCCCTCTGCTATTTTTTTGTTTCTCTCTCGCTGCAAGGTTTGCTAAATTTATTTCGCTTCATTTTTTTGCGAAGACCTCGAAACCTTGGGGTTAAAATAGAAACTCTCTAACCGGTCTGTACACCTTTGTAGAGCAAAGGAAGGAAAAGTCGTCGATTGAGGCAGCTTTATTGTTAATGTTGTGCACTCGAAGAATGGAGAACTTCATGGTTTGGTTGTGCCACTGAATGGTGCACTCGGATATACGATGTGCTGGTATAAATGGGATTAAGTTTAACAGCTCTAAGTATCCCTCGTACCTTCCAACACTATTATGTAGTACTAACTTTGGCATCTGGGTTTAGCATCAACAATCAAAGCAACTGAATTCTTCTTTACCCATGCCTACAGCACAGAGTTTAAATATACTCGCAAGGAGGGAGGTGCGATTCCAAAGATGGAGAGAAAATTCTCAATTTTAATATCCTGCATTAAAATTTTGATAAATGCAAATGAAGCGCACGTAATCGGTTTTGACGTGTTGTAGGTTAAAGGCATGTTTTCCAAGGAACTACTATGGCGATATTCGCCATCCAATTATAGCAATCATAGATAGATAAAAGATATATAGATGGCGCGTTCGCACAATCAAGGGCAGAGTCCTCTGCATTGCCGATAATGCACTACAAAGTCACCCTACCATACCCTACCCTACCATAACCCTATGAGGGAGTAGTGTTGAGAACGGCTCTGTTGAGAGGACTCAGTTGAGAGGACTCTGTTGAGAGGAGAACTGTTGAGAGGACTCTGATCAAGGGTTGGCGAGACTGGAAAACCGACACCAACATGGGTCACGTGGCATACGAGTACGTATTACGCGGCAGTTGAAAGAGGGCTTACACTAATACACGATCTCCGCTACAAACAGTAGACTTTCATCTGTAAATCAATCATCCATCAATCATATTAATAATGTTAGTATTAATATTATTAGTAATATTGTTGAGTTTATGAGTATTTCACCTCCCATCTGGTGGGAAAAATCCGCTAATTATGGATATTTGACACGGTAGCTAGCGCGCAAAACTGACACTAGTGATAACTGAACTTTAATTAAATCTGTAGACTCAAAAGGTAGTTAAATTAACCTTATGAGTGTTTTACGCCTGCATTTTTGTAGTTTGAATGTGCTATTCTCATTAACGTCCCAATGGTAGGATAATCCGGCGTCCCCCGCAAGTGGCAGGATCATAAGGAAAGTTATTCATGAGGTGAAACACTCGCCCTCAGCTGGTGCTTGCAATAGATTTTGCCTTTATTATTATTTTAATAATGAAAATCAATGATATGATCTTACTAATCTGTCTCTTATAAGCCTAAGGAAGTAACTCTAGCAACGCAATTTTTTGGTCTATCGTTATGCCAATGGTGTCTTTCTTCTTTCCTAACATTTAGAATTCACATTTTTTGGGAAGACTTGTTTAAAAATACTTTCTTGCATTTTGTCTCAAAAGTTTTATCTTGGTAATTTGCATGGTATCCATATCGTATAAATTTTTTCTTGTAACCAAATGTTTAGCCTGATTTATGAATATCTTTAATTCATTCCCTTGCTTGGTTAAAATGAAAGTCAGAGAATATCCTCCAGGATATTTATACCTTCAGGGCCCTATCTACATCTACCATTCCTTTCTTCATCTCAGCGTTTGTCGTACTCTTTCTCATCCTGTCCATAAAAGCTGTTCTTTTTCTACCCCTTCCCCGCTTGCCCAGCACCCTTCCCTCTATCACGGCCTTCAGCAAACCATTGCCCCTCATTGCCGCTTCCAGCCAACTACCCTGCCTCCCCCTAATCTCATCCAGACGTTTCCTCCCATCATCAACCGTGTAAAGTACTTCCTCATTTGCCTTCCGTCCGTCGCACCTTCTCCATCCTCATCCACTCATATATTTCGAACGCCGGCTGCCTATTCTCGTCCTAATTTCTCAAAGTCCACGTTTCTGCATGGGCGTAGACAGCAAGGGTGGGCACCACCCACCCCACAAAACTCATTGTCCACCCAAGAAATATCAACAGTATTGAAGTATACTGCTTCGTTATTAATTGTTTTAGACTTTCACGTTTTGTCTCGTTTAGACCCGTTTTTAGTTAGTATAATGCTTCGTTACTTCCAAAATTTGCCAATTCTGCTTGAAAGTTAGTTGATCTCTAATCGGATAAGCGAAATTGAATCTTGCGGTGGCTGGTAAGCTGGACGGCTGCTTCCCCTAGGAAGAAGCCCTAGCTACGCCAATGCGTTTCTGCCACATACAACGTCACACTCCATTTCAAGCTCCTCACCAGCCTCTTCTTTACATCCTTACGATCCTATCATCAGCTCCCTTCTCTCGCTGAACGCTTCCTTCGCTAGCTCGTTTCTCCTCCTAATGTTTTTGCAACTATGTCCATTTTCTTCTAGCATACTACCCAAGTAATTAAAATTTTCTACTTGCTCCAGTTGTGCTCTCCTACTTTCATGACCAGCCTCTGGTCGTCCGCGAATCTAACAGACTGTATCAGCGGGCTTCCTACTTTGATTCCCACATTTAGCTTATCCCAAGACACTCTTACCATTTCCTCCGTGTAAATGTTAAAAAGCACGGGCGACAACGAACACCCTTGCCTTACCACGAGGCCTATTACTTCCAACCCTGATCCTCCGTTAGCCACTCTCACAAGTACCCCCTGGGTCATATATGTATTAGTTTCGGATGAGTCCCCTATCTCCCCATTCTACCTCTATGTTACCTTTTATCTTCAGTAGTTTCCCAGTTTACCCCTGTCAAACGCCATTCAAAAATCCAAAAAGCAAGCAAAAACATCCTGATATATACTCTATGTTCCATTATATAAGTGTGCTCATCACCGCAGTCACATCCTGAGTTACACTCCCCTTCCATGAACCCAAACTCGTCATCACTCAAGTAGTATTTTGCTCTTTTTTGCAATAAAAAAATTCTTGTAATTAAAACTCTTGCCGTATGCGAAATTGAATAAGTTTTAATATCATCCTTCAGACGCTTTCTTTTTCTCCGGTTTAGGTGTTCATACCATTCTCACGACATCCTATGGCCATACTTCGTCCTCGTAGATTCTGTGAATAAGTTCAAAAAAGCATCGTCTTCCCTTACTACCTAAATTCTTCAGTGACTCCGACAGTAAGTTATTTGCTTCACGGCTTTTCTTGCCTTCACCTCTCGTGATGCCCTCTGTATTTATAAATGTATGTGTATATATATATATATATATATATATATATATATATATATAGGTAAAAGGTATCCCTGGCAAACTCTTGTAGGCCTCCAAAAGTTGGTTATTTGCGAGAAGGACTTGAAGAATCACTTTCCAAATATTTAACTGCGTACAAAAACGTTATTATTGTGGATATTTTAACACGGATATGTTGAAAGATACTTATGATAGCAAATACCTCAAAGATGTATTGTTTATCCATATTCCTTAGTTCCGCTTCAACCTACTCATAATCTTCCCTGGAGCAGCACGTTACTGGATTTGATAATCGTTGATAATATGTCAAAAATTATAAAATATGGATAATTTCCTGTCATTTTTTGTCAGAGCATGATTTAGTGTACGTTAAGATTTCATTTAACTATATGATATCTACAAAAACCATCGGAAATTATTTTCCGTGCACAAAAAAGTTTTCCCGACGTGAAGAAACAATGTGTCTCTGTTCGTATTGTTCGAGTGCATTCCTAATTTAACGGCATGCTGTCACCGATAAGAGGGGAAAATTCCGGGATGATATTTTATTTAGTTCTGATCTTTAAGATGTGTCCCGAATGAGCGGCTACTCCAAATTACCGTTAGCCCAAACAATTGTTGACAAACCAAGTCGTTTTACCATGCCTATCCACTCCTGATGTCTGCTGTAACTTTAAAGATATTGCTCATTCTACAATATCAAAAGCCTTCTAGGTGTCCTGAAACAATAAAAAAGGTGGAAATGGTCTAAATATCTGTTATAGTTCTAATTTCCCAGTGCATCTCCCATGTGCGGAAAAGGATGCTTTTTGTTCCTTTTGCTCGGGACACGAGTCACGAAGAAATTTTTCCACTCATCCAATTCATAGTTATCTTCCTCGCGCAAGAAATACCTGGCACTTCCAGAATGCGAAAGGCTGCATGGGTTCTTTGGCTGGTGAATTGTTTTGGAAAGGGGAGTTGAACGGCTAGTTTGTATTCGAAAGGCCGAGGTTTTAATGGCGAATGCCAAAGAATCCATTTGCATATGATGTGGAAGTCAAATTGGCCCAAAACAGGCGCGGAACGCGTAAGCAATATGCGAGATTTTTTTCGAAGGAATACTGATTCTGCAGCGCTCACTGATTGGATCGACTTTTAAAAGTTATATTGCATGTCCACTTGTAACCATTGGGAAAAAGATGTGGATGGAGTTCACAACCAACTAGAAGAGATAATTAGAGAAGTCCCGGGTAGGAAAAACTCGATAGTAGCGGGTGACTGGAATGCAGAGGTGGTGGAAGAGAGGGATGGCTATGAAGTGGTGGAGGGTTCGGGCTAGGAATGAATAATGACCGCAGTGATTAGTAGTTGAATTTTCAGAGAGAAATAAATAACTTGCAACAACATTTTGGTCTTAAATTACCTTAGGCGTAGGTAAACTTAATAATACAGGGCGTTACTGGAAAATTGTAAATTGATTACATCGTGATAAGGAAGAGATTTAGGAACAGTTTAAAAAAACTCGCTAAGTTATCCGGGGGTGGATGCGGACTCGGATTATATTTTAGTTCTCGTGAAATGTATAGTGATCGATTTAAATGGTTTTGTAAAAGTCAGATGATGAAGAGGTGGAACATTGAAGCATCAAAAAGGAAGGAAAGGAGTGAATACCAGGAGCTAGTGGAAAGAAACATTAGTGAAGGAAAGCAAATGAAAAAGATACAGGAAAGTGGGAGATTATCTGAAACAGGCGTAATAAGAGCGGCAGGGATAACAAACAATGGAAACGAGAAGTTTAAAAAATCAAAAGGTTAAAGCATTTACTTAAATGCGTTTGCCATTCGATTAATTAACGTGAAAATATTTATGGTCATTCCGTCCAAAGCCGCTACATTGACTTCGAAAGCTTTTCAATACTCATAAGAGATGAACATCGAAAATTGAATTGGATACGGATGTAAAATGTTAGAAAATTGAAAAGAACCCCAAGAGAAAAAGATTAGCAAGCTATAAACTAATGATTATTTTTATAACTGTACTTTATGTAGTATTTACAGACGCAAACAAAATAAATGGATGACGAATGGTCAATAATTATTCATACTTAATGATCAATATTATCTGAGATTCCTGGCCTAAAGATGTGTTACGCACCTCAGAATTATATGAATTTGAGAATTAGCCTGTGTTAGTTTACTCTAAGTCATTTTTAGGTAGCGGGTAAAATGTTTTTCTTTCGTGCGAATTTTATAAATCAGTGATTATGCTAAAATAAAAAAAGTAGTATTAGCTATGAATGTTTGTTCTTAAAAATATTATATCTACTAAATAGATATTAATGATAATATTCAAGGAACTTTGACACGGGGAGATTTCAACCCTAATAGTTGAAGATCGAACGCCGCACTGAATCCCTTACTCGCGCGTTGAAAATCGTGCGACAGGAAAAAAGCAACACCAGAGGGCATTCATAAACTTGTGCTGGACAATATCGATTTTAACGGGTTTTATATAATACGCCTTTTTTAAGATTTAAAGAGTCACCAAAGTTGACAACGCGGACGAATCCCGGAAACCGGCCTAACTGCAAACCTGGGGGGCTATTCCGTATGTTCTCGGAATTTCCGTGCCTTGAAAGTGACGAAATTTTGACGTCAAATCCTGTAAAATTTCAAATAGGGCCATTCAAATGCTGAGATTTGTCGGGGTCTTTGACGTCACATCCACGGATTTTCCAAGATTCGACCGTGTCGAGTCCTTACTGAATAAGGCCCCTGAACGTCGCGAAAACCTACGTCAGAAACTAAGAAGTAGTGAATGTTTGCGTGAAAGGAGGGATCTTACGAACTAGGAGTGCAAAATTAATGTGAACCAGCTAAAATTAGAATAAAATAATATAAAAAGTGTTTTTTCTGAAACTAATTTTTAAAAACATTTTAAATAAATATATCATTGTGGGTTTATTGGAGAGATTTGTTATTTTATTTTTATTTTAACGCAGAAACGGCATCTAACTTAGTTTCACTTCAACACTTAAGCCCGGTTTTATAAGGTTAAGTTCACGTTAACTACGAGATGACATAGCCCTTCGGTAATGTTGATGTAGACTGAGAGTTCGGGTTTTGTATTTGGTAGTAATTTATTATTATGTTATCAATATTGCATATTGCATTATAGCATTGTATTGTTCAGATATATGATGTGAGATTTATTGATGGGAGAGAACGTATTAACGTCGGAATTCTTATACCGAGAAAATTGTTAAAGAAAATTATAAAACCTTTCTATCTTGGTGAATATTATGTTAAAATGGTTTAAGCGAGAAAGTACCCTAGTCATAATGGAGACCATATTCAAATTTCCTTTTTTTTTATTTAGCGTCTATAAGAATTATGTAATAAATTTTGTAGAATTAATGGCCCAAAGATATAGTTATATGTGACCAAAATTCTCAGCAATTAAATAAATAAAGCTACATAAGTCTCTAACCTGACTCATTTTTTCCCGCCGTACGGCTGAAAACCTTTCAAAACAGTAGGTTTTTTTTGTGATTCTGTAAAACTTACTGTGGTGAGTAAAATATTGTTTTGTATAAATAGTTGAGAAAACATGCAATCTACACACCGTTAGTTTTTTGACGGAATCTAGGTGCTAAAAGTTCCTAATTTTTTTAAATATTCTCCCTCATGAGCGCGCAGCCATAATCTATCCCATTTAAAACAGCTTATATTTTTAGACAAATTGCTCGGAAAGTAGTTCGACAAGGGGTTGATATTTTGGTATCATTGGAAATATGAGTTTTTTCTTTCAAATGAGGCCAAATTCATCAAATTCTAGGTAAAGTGATTTTTCGCTCAAACTGCCTTAACTTGGATGTGACGTTTATTTCATTACATGCTATTTTGACGAGTTTTAGACAATTGAAACAGTTTCTGACAGTTTAAACGGTTTTCCTTTCATTACAATTTGATTTTATTTTTCTCATTCACCAAAGAAGATTATCTAGTGAAAGCTATAAGTGCTTGTAGTGAAAGTGCTACTGTTAGTGCAATTCTTTGTAGTGAAAGTGTAGAAAATGCTAGAAGTAATTGCACGGAAATATGTGAGAAAAAATATTCATGTATCAACCTGAAGGTTTAGTTTATTATGTTACTACTAGCTGTACCCGGCATGCGTTGCAATTCCTTTTTCTTTCTAAGTAGGCATAGGCTTGTGCGATGAGTCGATTAATCGAAGTCATCGACGATGATTTTAGTCATCGCGGTGCGATGACTGTAATCGATGACGATGAATGTCATCGACCATCGATGTCGATGAGTCGATGAGAATCATCGATGCCGATGAGTCGATGCGAATCATCGATGCCGATGAGAATCATCGATCCCGATGAGTCGATGAGTTGATGCGAATCATTGATGTCGATGAGAACCATCGATGAAGATGATCGATATCCTTATATCACTAATTTTTCTTCTTTTTTCCATTCTTTTGAACGCCTTAGATCTAAAATGTATGTATAAAGTATAAGCACCCCAGCTATTGCTCCTTGAGGACTATGGCAGGGCTAAAGTGGGATGTTTGGAATTCATGCTTTTCCTCAAGTTTAAGGTAGACGATACAGAAGTAGCGATCACGTTCAATCACAGTTAATACGCATTAGCAGTGGCAGCATTGTATTCGTTGGTTGCACTGGTGCAGTTGGTAGCAGCGGTAGCAGCCTGAGCTAAATCGGCTAAATTCACCGAATTCACAGTCACAGTGATTTCGATTATTTAGTCACAGGCTGTGATTGCTAATTTTCAGTATCGGTGATTCAATCACAGCGATATATCGCTCATCACTACTGCACAGTTCATCGAGAGTCATCGAACATCGTAATTCATCGATCATCGGCATTCATCGATCATCGTGTACACTCTATGCGATGATCGATGACGGCCATCGTCATCGAAACATTTCGATGAAATGTTTTCATCGAAAATCGATGACTAAATTCAGTCATCGCACAAGCCTAAGTAGGCACACATAGTATACAAAGCAGAGACACTTGTACAAAATGAATGAATGATGTTTAGTGTATTAAATTAAAGTCTAAGAAGTTTATTCAAGAACTTTGGGATGTACAATATTTTTGATCTTACCGCTCTCTGGAAAAACAAATAAATTTTTCGGCTGACACCTCCCGATCACGCAACATACATATAATTGAGCATGTTAAAAGCATGGATTTTCCAGATTTAATCCACACACGTGAAGCGATTGATCTTGTTTGAGAAGGCAAGGCAAACGGGGAACTCTAGTCGTTTCACTACAACTATCAAATTAGTCACTGAACCTGGCCTTCAAATGCTGCAGGAGTGAATAGCCATTCATGAAATCGGTATTAAATGGATATTCACGCCTGGTTGCAAAGAAAATTTCTATGGTTGAAAAGGAAGAAAAATTGATGAATTTGGTGATAAAAACGCAATACTTGGACAAAAACGAAGCGTATAAGAAAATTGACAAGGAAAGAATTAAATAATGATTTCTTTTATGCGTTCTATGATAAAAGTTTCCATCCAATATGAAGATAGTGCAAGTAATTTAAAAAAGCAAATGAAGAAACACCTGCACCGAACTCAAATTTTTTCTTATGGGAGTAAATGTAAACAATGTTAGGGCAAAAACAACCCCAAATTTTGCAATTTTTATAACTTATAAACCCTTTTGGGCGCGCGCACAACAACTCAACAAATGTTCAAGTCAATCGACCAACTACTTTTCGAGATTCGCGGTCACTAACATACGCAGGCTGAAGTTTTTATAAATAAGATATGGTTTGCAAGTTAAAGAAAACAATGTATGTATGGCCTTAAATAGGCTTCATGTTCATGATATGAGAGAATAGACAAAGTTGTGTTAAGTGTTGGTTTCACGAAATCTCAACATGAGCAATGTTTATATATTTTTGGATATATGGTACATCCATTGCTATTACATCTGTTTATGTTGATGATTTTTTATGCTCATTTACTATTTAATGTAGGCAGAGAACTGAAACTGAAGTTAGCCTCCGACAATTTTATGAATGCAAGAACATAGCACATAGAGGTTTCATCACATCAGGGAACTAATTACATGTAAAAAGGTGGTTCTTCTGTGTATGGAATCAAAGAGGATGTACAAAGAGGATGGAGACACAGGTTGTCCTCTATGTGAAACAAATTGTATTTCATCATGGTATATTTAAAACTAAGTATAACAAAGAGGAACAGGACTTCACCAAGTGCTAGTGGTGCAGAAACATGTATTGTCTCAAATGTTATTATTATAATTAGCATCCAATTTTTTGTGAATCTTTTCCTCGAAAATAGCAGCAGTTGCTCTTGCTTGCTTGAATGAATAAATGTTGAATGCAAACATTTCATTGCGTTGTTTCGTTTAAAGGAAGGCATTGCAAATGAAGTTACATTATAAGTGAAGGTTTCTCGGGTTTCACACCGGGTAAGATTATTTAAATGGATCAACGTTTCGATGGTTGACTCAGCCATCGTCATCAGGATAATGAGTTGAGCGAGGATGCTGGCGGTTACATATAACCGCAGATGCCCCATTGTTGTGGGAGCCGTTAAGAGTTCTTTGAATTTCGTCAATTACTGGGCGCCAAGTCCTACTTAAGTTGAAGCCATTGTCTCTATTGATGTTATTTTGTTATATATGTACCAATATGGCAGCTTTTGTTATTCTTTCCCAATACTTGGACGTCCGAGAGAGTAGCGTGGAATCAGGGAAATCGAAACGATGACCATGGTCAAGGCTATACTCTGCTAATGCAGATTTTCCGGTTGGAAAAGCCTGATATTTCTTTCATACTTTTTTATTTTTTTCTCGATGGTCCTTCCTGTCTCGCTAATATACGCCCTAACACACTCGCATGGTATGCGGTATAACCCTGTTTTTTTCAGGCCGAGGTCCTTACAGGTGACCAGGAAGTTTTTAAAACCTTAAATCCTTTGTATGAAGTTACATTATTTAAAGCGGATAAATAGTTCACTGGAGCATAAATATTTTTAAAAAGTAACTAGCCTCAAGGAATATGAATTACATTTTCCCGCTGCATTTTTTGTCTTTAATATATGCGTTTTTCATCTATTCATTCGTTTTTGCGCATTCACAGCTCTTTTGCCTAGTCATCGAAAAGCTGTCATCATGATTGAAAGGTGCATTGGACATACGTTTTGTATTCACGTTTTTAAAGGGAAGTCTTTTTCATGGAGTTGCTCTGTTAAGTATCGTAGGTTATACTACACACTGCGCTAAATCCTTAATTATGCTTATAGCAGTATTTAGTGGCAGCTCTCTGATCACTAAAGAATATCAACTTCTCTTTTTCAAACGAGAGAGCAGAGGCGGACAGCGGGTGAATCCCAGGACCTTGCCAGAGTGCGATAGAAGGAGCGAAGCCTAGAAGGAAAAGAGAGGGAAGAGGAAGAATGCGGAGGAAAGCTCGGCGAGAACGAGAGAGTTTAATAGGACGTTTCAAATGCATACAAGGTTGTCTAATGTGTCTCCGTTCTGGTCGCCAGCGTGAACAACGCCTGGGGCAGGCAAGCCATCGGTAACACGTCACATTCTTGGACTTCGAGACCTTACCGTGTTTGAACTTCCCTCGTCGTGGTCGAGACTCACCAATAGAGTATTTGCACCCGGGAGGATTACGATTAAAATGCAGTTGATTCGATAAAGTGTATCATAAATAGCATTACTTTCGATTAATAGCATTAATTGTAGCTTAGTTTGTGTAATAATTAATATTTAATATGCATTGTTTTCGCATCAATATTGTGTACACGAAAACGCTCAGCTATTGGCTCCTCGGTATGTGACGTCATTTCGTACTATCTCACAACGTGCAAGTGACTCAGCTACGGTGATCTGCGTGTGCATTTTGAAATCGTTGGTGGATCTGTTCGGAGTAAAGGAAAATACGTTTAAAAGGAAAATAAGTGCATATAATGGAATCAGGTTTCGTGATGGCTTCTTCAAATAATCTCCCGACGGTGGATGCATTAATGATTGGCCATTTCCTTAGTGGCCATGCCGATTATATTGGACCAGAGCAACGAGGAGTGAAACTAGCACGGTGAGTTGCCATAGACATTTATTTTTCTCTTTTATACATGCCATGGGTTTTAATGTTGCACTGGCGCTTTTCCGTTGTGTGGTCTCATTCACAATCAAGAATAATCGAAGGGAAACCTTACGCGCAGGAAGCAAGTTATTATTATTTGACCTACTTGCCCTCGAGAAAATAATTCTTCTTATTGATATTTGGCCCATGGTGACTGAATGAATATCCATGATTTATTATTTAATTTTCGCAGCTTCTGGGCTATTTAAGGTTTGAAACGTAAGCACAATTAACTGGAGCTAAATGTAGGTCCAGTCCAAGCAGTAATCTGACCTCCTCCTTTGAGAAAACGCACTTGTTATCGACGTATTTGTTCTTCCGTAGAATTCATGTAATCAAAAGTAGAGTTCTAATTATCTCAAAGTTTATCCAGGTTAATTACATTTCGCTAATATAGATATCTCAGTCTGTGTGAGGTTTATGTTTGTGTGAGGTTTATAAATACATTTGTGAGGTATATCTTAAAATAATGTTATTGAAAATTCAGGCTGGATATCAATACTTTTGATGGAAATCAATTCTTGGGCTGAAAATCAAATGTTTGATTGTTTATTGTATGATCAGACGACTTGATAGTACAATTTTTAAGTTTGTTCGTTACTTCTGTATTTCTTCACAGTATAAGCTTATACGTTTTCAAGATACAAGTTTTTACTTTGTTTGTTACGACCATCCACCAATTCATATCAGTATTTAACGATGAACTTAATGGATAATTTTAGAAATGGACTAGCTTAGACTCCACGTACATATATTTCCGCTTTTAATTTTTAGTTTTTATTCGCGTTTTCTGTTAACTCTTAAAATTGAGATTGTTTCTATAACTCATACGATAAATATTTGTAAGAGGTATGGGTAATGCTATTTAGTGACTTCGTTTTCACGAATTAAGTTGCAATATTACTAGGATCAGTACTGTTAAAGAGTCACTATTAATTTTTTCGTATTAAACTGTTTAGTTTATCAAATTTTGTCTATTTTAGATCAGCAAGGGAGAGCTATGGAGATGCAGCCATTGGCTATGTTCAAGTGAAGCGGGATGGTGGAAAATGCAGTGTCATGGCCAAAGTCACTCCAGAACATAAGCTAAAAGTGAAGCCGTACACTGTTATTGTTACAGTAGATGAGGATAGGGAGATTGTTGAAAGTGCCAACTGCTATGGTTGTGCAGCAGCTATTGGTAAGTAAGGAGACACATTAAGGGCCGGTTTTCCAATGTCTGGTTAACACTAACCATAAGATGATGCAGCCTTTACCTTTACCAAGAGGTGGCTGTAAGTTCTGGTTAGCTTCTGGACCAGACTCTAAGCTAACCAGAACTTACAGCCACCTCTAATTGAAAGTATAGGCTGCGTGTGTGCTGCTGGGAGCTGCTTGTGCCATTTTTTTATTATTTGGATGCTTGCACTAAAAATATGTGGCTAAGTTAGAATGAGAGCACTGAAGGTTCTGAGGAATTAATGAAATAGTAGCTATATTATAGTGTTCATATTATACTAGCATAAAAACCAGTTGATTTTCAATGGGAGGGGAAAGAGTAAAAAATGACAAGGTACTTCTTTCTCTACAGTATACATATATCCGGCTTTTTAAAATCATTATCCTGCATCAAAATGTTGCTGTTTATAAGTGATGCGTGAATGTTTAATGTGGTCCATAGTGCATTACTATTAAGACCTTCAACAACAATGAATTTATTTATTATTACTTATTACAATTGGCTTTAGTCCTCATTCATAAATCCAATGCCGTTGTTACCAAGGAAATACAGTGTGAGAAATACATACAGATAAGGGACTGCATCAGCATTTTATGCCCAACATTTATGGAAAAGAGTTGAAATGCTGCTCATTGGAAAAGAATTGAGGTGCTCAAATGGACATTCGTTTACTTTAGATCTAACAACGTTCTTTTTCATATTCTTTTCAGGAGGTTGTAAGCATTCAGTTGCTTTTCTGATGTGGCTGCATAGGCGGAGTGAGGAAACATCTACTACAGAAGTAGATAATTATTGGAAAAAGTCGAAACTTTCAGCTTTGGGCACTACCGGAATTATGAAAGTGAGAGATATGACGGGGGCAGCTCCAATTGCCGCGGTGGAATAAGGGAGTTTTAGAAGGCAAGTTGTTGCTGCGTTAGAAGAGGAGGGAGAATTTGAAAGTGGGCTCATGTCACTGAGCTTTGGCCTGAATGCTGGTCAATTTTCCATTCCACAAATGATACATTCATTCCGGGAAAGCATTGATGATGACACTTCGGCCTTAAGTTTCTTGAGGTACGCAGAGCTGTTCATGAGGGAGCAAGAGTTGTGTGACTCAGTTTTTCAGAGCACATTGGCTCAATACGAGTCACCTCTCTGGTACCACCTACGGCTGGGGAGGATATCTGCGTCAAGGGCATACGAGGCTATGCATTGCAAGAAGAAGGATGGGGTGCTGGTGGACATGATCCTTGGTGCCCGAAAGGTGGGAGACACTGCTGCAATGAAGCGAGGGAGGGAGTTGGAGGGCAAGGTTCTGGAGGAACTCCAGAAAAAACTGGGGTGCAAAATTAATAAGTGTGGACTTGCATTGGATCCGAAGTTCCCATACCTGGTAGCTTCTCCCGATGGAGTTTTTGGGGAAACTTTAGTGGAAGTAAAGTGCCCTCAAAAAGCCAGTAGGATACGCCATTATATTGTAGATGGCAAACCAACAGCAAAATGTGCAACGCAGATGATGGTGCAGATGTTGCTAATAGGGAAGGAAGAGTGCCTCTATGCAGTGGCTGACCCTAATTTTGAGGAAAATAAGAGCTTTAGCACCTGTATCTTTAAGTTCGATGATCATTTTTGCCTGAAAATTGTGAATGAAACAAAGGAATTTTGGTGTGACACTATTTTTCCAATGCTAAATAAATAGTTACCTCCAGCTGCAAAGATATCCCTTTTTTATTTCCTAGATTTTATTACATATCCTGTTTGTGTTTGCTACACATGCTTTTTCTCTCCTGAACAAGTCGTGTGCCATGTAGATATGTAGTGGTTTAGAATGCTATTTCTAGTGGTTCGCACTTCGTTGGTAAGTCCCACCCTGCTTGAAGTATTCTTTCAGGCACCACGTGGAGGAAGTTATGAATGTTCAATCAAAAAGGCATTACAATATTCTCCTCTGAATTTTATTGCTTTACACGACACATTTCGTTGTGTTACAACATGAAAATGTAACACCATGAAACAAATCCTGTAAAGGAATGAAATTCACTGGAAAGTATTGCAATGCCTTTTCAATTCAACCCACCCTGATTCCCTGTCAGCAACCCTCACCTTAGCTTCATCCAGTAAAAAGCTTTTTTTGTCTAAATATACAAAGCAGGTGAGAATGTCCTGGTTGCAGTCTAGGTTTCTCTACTAAGGTCCTCATTACCGTACCTACCATTAAAATTAGGTAGTACTCAATTCTTTAATAGACACTACTTCTCTAATTACCGTGATCTCATCACGGGTTGACTTTCCATTTCTGAACCCAAACTGACCCTGACCCAAGGATTTGTTTCCCCTCATCTCCTTTCGTCTATTTATAATCGTCAGTACCATTTCTTCTGCATGTGATATTAGGCTGATAGCTATAGTTCCCACATTACATTGTTCCTCCTGCAAAATTTTCTTATCCCCTGGTCCTTTCTCATTCCCAATCCATAATCTCCCATTTCATTTCCATCCCTCTCTTCCCTTACTGCCAAGTTCTAGTCCCCCATACAAACTTTTCTGCCTTGCTTCTCATATACCGCATCTACTTTGTTTCACTATGTTTTCAAACAGTATTGTGGACTACCTCTGCCTGCTACCTTCCAAATGATCTGGCATTGGTGGCCTTACCGGGAGTACTTACCAGTGACTCTCACCAGTCCATCTCTAGGGTTCATTGTAAGCCGTAATACCACCAAGACAAGGTTGGTCAGAAATGCAATAACTTTTCCACGCAGTTTATTCTCAACCAGTTAGTTCAAGAGCATCATTTTCAAGAGGTTATTAAAGATTTTAGTAACCTCTTGAAAAAGATACAAAGAAAGAGGTAAGAATCGAAGTTATTTCATTTCAAACCATGGAGAAATTCCACAAATTAAGCCTGTCTACGATTAATTTTCAGGTTGGTGAAAACCGATAATAGATGCGACCAGGAATGTTAACCAGCAAGTAGACAGGTTACAGCAATGGGTAATGTGCTAGCAATCCAAGATGATTGTTCATATTTAGGATGTATGCAAAGAGTTTTAACCTTTTCCTTGGCTACCAGAACCAAATATGATAGTCCTTGTTTCACTAGTATTTCCTTGAATTAATGCTTCCTCTCATGGAAAGATTACTTAGAACAGTACAGCACCGATTTGCTCGATTAACTGTTTTCTGGATCTGCCAGTTGCCTTAGCCAGTCCCCCTAATCCCTCCCCAACTCTCCCTTTCCTCTTACCCCTAAAAACCTTCAGTATTACACTGGTGTGGATGCAGAAGACCCAGAGGAAGAAAGTCACTGAAACAAAGTTCAAAGCTACTTGGAATAATGATCATGAATGGATTGTCTTTCTCGATTATTCGTTTAAGGTTACTGCTGCAGCTTCAGATGCTGCCACATGTAGACAACATACCTAAAGATAGAAAGTTGTGCAAAGCACAAGGTAACACTAAGGCTATTAAGAAAGGCACATTGCAAGACAAATTTAAGTAAAATGTAATAATTTATTGCTATTAAAATATGAGTAATGAATCACTTTAATTTACAAGTTTTCATGGGATCAGAAAAATAATAAAAAATTAC
This sequence comes from Pyrrhosoma nymphula, assembly GCA_963573305.1. Taxonomy (NCBI): domain Eukaryota; kingdom Metazoa; phylum Arthropoda; class Insecta; order Odonata; family Coenagrionidae; genus Pyrrhosoma; species Pyrrhosoma nymphula. The sequence continues at coordinate 135,658,551 of OY754332.1, read as the reverse complement.
CCAGAAAACATAGTAGAATAAGAAAAAAATGTAACATTAAAGAAAAGGTTTGTACTATTAGCATATTTAGTAACACAAATACAATAGCAATATTTGATGTCTCAATCTAAATAACAGGCTATTTACAAATGCATTTTTTAGGAATTTAATCAAGTGCGAACAATTTGCCCCTCTAAATTTACTAGAGCGCACGCAATGACGATCATATAATCAGCCATTTTCACCAAATTATGATCCATGACTGTTGAGGGTTTCAACATAGTGAAGTCCCTAATGCGCCCAATCACTCGCTCAACATGTATTCTTAGGCTTGCAACCTGTTTCGTAAGTCGAGCATTGCCTTGGCTCATCACCTCACCTGCTGAAACAGATGGAGGCCTCAATAGCTTGCAAGACCTTGTGGCAAGAGCACCCTCCAGATGTTTGAACCCCCTGTCTGCCATGACTGTGCTTCTAGGAGGTATTTTCTCCAGGAAGCCACAGTCAGTAGTAATAGCTTCATCTGAGGTCCTTCCAAGGTATCCGTCGGAGATAAAAGTAATAAAGCCACTTGGCAAACAGGAAATTAAATATTTAATTGTGTTGGCCTTCTTGTATTGTGACCAGGACTGGGCCTGATGCAGAGGGTTTTGAGGCTTCTCTATTGCAATTTCAAGGCAATCTATAATACATGTGATGTGGGAGAAATTGGTCAGAAAAGCAGTTGGAAGGGTCCTCCGTCTGCTCTCCTCACTCGGCCAATAAACTAAGTCCTGCATACAGCTGGCTATTAACGGCATGTTATCCCTTATTACACGACTTACAGTCGTGTAATGCATGCCAAACTCATTCCCCAACACTTTCACCTGGTCATTTAATGTAACCTTCTTCAGGCAAAGCATGATGGTACGTACACTTGCAGGTATATTTTTACATAAAAGTGAAATAATTCTGTAGCTCCTTGGACACACCCCAAGGTCGAGCTTAGGGTCCTTCTCTATAAAGAAGAATAAAGTTTGGAAGCTCTCCTCCCTGTACTTTGCTGCTTCTTCCCCCTCAAAACTCTCATCAGAAGAGTGGCTACTGAAGGAATAATCAGAAGAAAATCTATCCCCTTCTGAGAAGCAGCTACTTCCTGCTACTGCCAGCACATTCTTCATGGGGGAAGTGTGGGTGCTCCTTGTGGCTTGCTTAAAAGGGAAGGTATCCACAGAGATTTGATCCATTTGCCCGGTCTGGGTTATCCTATTTCGGTATGGTGGCCGTACCTGAATGCCCCGGTCAACTTTAAGTGCAGCCATGGGCGGGTGGCAAGGAGGCTCTTCCCTTTCTTCCCACTGATCTGAAGGATCAACATGAGGGAAATCTGGTAGATCCTCAGATTCCTGGGTGTCATCCATTTCCTCGATAGCCGCCACTATTTCCTTCCGTATCCACTTCTGCACAGCAGCTCTCTCGCTTACGGGCTGGATAGAAGTCCTATCTTGACAAGAGAAAATGTGAGGCAGAACACCTTTCCTCATGCGAAGGTTGCAACTCATCAATTTCCACCGCATAAAATTTTCAGTATCTTCTTCCAACTGCAAAGTAAGAGATAAGTCATTAGGAAACAATACACATGTTAACTCTCATGATATTTCGGTCTCTACAACATCTACACTACTATTGATTATTCCTAACTGATATTTAAAAATAAGGTTTTCACAAACAGGTGGCTCAGTTAGTGGTGTTAACATCTTATCGTAACCAGGAAAGTATGCTCTTATTAAATGTATACCATAAACCACGACAACCATTTTTATAATAACTTCAACTGCAGATAACAAACAATAGCTAGAGCAAGGAGATATCTGGTATATTAATAATAAAGAGTAAAAATATATTTAAAAGTAACCAAGAGGATGCATGCATGACAAATTTAAGAATTCACCATAAAGAAGGTAAGCAAAAAGAATTTCTAAAGCACTCACTCACTCAGTACTGAAGGGTGGTTGTGATAGGTGAAGGTAGAGCTCACCCTAAACTTAGCCATAGGCATGTGAATTTCACACATTCAGGGTAGGGGGGCCACTTCCTTTCCTTGGGAGTCATTCCATCCTGTACCCTCCCACCCTCTACCCGTTGCTGGGAATGCCTTCGCTTATCTGCCTACCCTCATCCTACATTCTGTGGAGGGTAAGGGAAGGGGAGTGCAACCCATCCACTACCTTCGCTAGTCTTTCTCTCTGCCGACCATTTCTGTTCAGTCCACGGAGTTAAGAGCGAGGGTCAACTTTTGATGCTATTTTTTGCCTAAAAAAAGTGTTTTTCTGAAAAAACACGAGACAAAACCTGAAAACCCACCCAATGATTTACTACAATGCCATGAAAACCTTCATCAGAAAATCTTAAATAAGACTTCAGTGACAAACAACCCATTTCCTGACATTGATGGTTTCGGGCATAATTCTGTAGAAGTACAACACGATGAACTTTCAACAAATAAACTTTAGGTCTTCCACAAACTATTCCTTCATTTACATTGACAACTAGTACCAGAAAACATGGAAAAAGGCTTACAAACAGATGTAATATATACAGATTTTAATAAGGCTTTTGATACTGTTAATCATAAGTTTCTTCTAAACAAGTTAGACTCACTGGGATTTGGTGGAAGTCTGCTTCACTGAATGGAAAGTTACCTGTACAATAGAGACCTTGTTGTGAAAATCAATGCATCAACAAGCTATTGCTTTTATCCAACGTCGGGTGTTCCTCAGGGATCTCACCTGGGACCACTTCTATTCTACGTATTTATAAATGATATAACAATGGCCTTAAAACCCATACCTTTTCTTTAATATGCAGATGACTTAAAGGATTTTTTAACTATTCATTCAATTGAAGACCACCAAACCCTGCAGAACTGTCTTAACAGACTAGAGGCCTGGTGCAAATCAAATTATTTAACTTAAAAATCTAAAAAAGTGCTACTCTGTGTCATTTACTCAGAAGACAAATAATGAGTCCTTACCCAAGTAGCAATATCTTATGAAAAAATTATTTTAAAATTATTGCAAAAATATTTTTAAATCATTTTAAAATTATTTTGAAAACATATTACCTCCCTCTTTTTATGCTTTTAAAACCTCTTTTTCATCATTTTAAAATGATTTTATCATAAGTTTTCAATATGTTTAACTCTTTAAGAAGCTACCCAGTAAACACAAAATGCTGAAGATGCGCATCTGATGCGCTGCGCAGTAGCGCTGCAGCTACCGCGAAGGCGCTGCTGCAGCGAGTCTAGCACTCCTAAACTTCCCTTTTTTTAATGTCGGATGCGCTGAAAACGGGTGTCAGGAGCGCAACACAAGCGTGTCACGATTGCTTCAAACTGCAAAAAAAAGGGTCCAGCCATAGGCGACATTTTCTGCCTATCTCCGGACCGTATAGAATTAATTTCAACCTATTATTCAAGATCGTCTACCTAACTACTACCTACGTCAAAACTTACATTTGAAATCCGCGCTCTAAGAAAGTTGTATATATACGGCCATTCCCGTGCGTAAATGTGTTCGCGAGAACTAACTTTTCAATGTCAATGCCGTGATAGTTTGAGGAAACGTACCATTCAATCACGATAACAGTTTTCAGGTATTAATTAATTGAAACCTATGTTGCCACATAAAATGAATATAAAATCAATGTTAATGAGAATAAACAATATTTTTTTCCAATTTCCACACGTTTTTTACATTTCAATGAAGACGTAACTTACTTGCGGAAATGTTACGAACGTGAATATGTTATTATGAATGTATTATCAATGTTACGACTGTGGAAATGAGAAAACTGATAAATGTACCAATAAAAGTATAACAGTAATTTAGTGTACAGCAGAAATTAATTACAAAAAGCTATCAATGATAAGTGTTTACTGGCAGAACCCAAGTTTCTCCGATTCGTTTCAAAGCTTCCCATTTATGCCTAATTTTCGGTCGAAGAATGAACCACAGGCTAAACATATTACTATGTATCAAGAATATATATATATATATATATTCATATAATATATATATATTCATATAAATATAAGAGGTTTTTAAAATTATTTCAAAATAATTTCTAAATAATTTTTAATTTGTTTAAAATAATTTTAAAAATATTTTAAAATCATTTTCAAAATACTTTAAAATAATTTTAAAATAATTTTAAATTATTTTTAAAAAATTTTAAAATTATTTTAAAATTATTTTGAAATGATTTTGAAATAATATTCTCATTATTTTTTTGAAATGTTAAAAAAAAGACTTTTCATTCAAATAAATGTCTCAATACTTCCTACATATGCATATATATGTTATCAACAAAATGAGATGACAGGATACAGAACTTTAATATCATACATTATTTTAAAATTATTTTAAAATCTTGAAAAACTCATGATTTTAGCCATCTTATGATATTTTGATTTTAAAATTATTTCAAATCATTTTAAAATCATTTTTCAACATTCTTTTGCTACTTGGGTACAGTATAGCCTATCTGATCATTCCTTGGCTCAATTAACAAACATGAAAGATTTGGGAATTTTATTTTACTCTCATTTAACTTTTAATCAACACTATAATTATATTAAATCTAAATCATTTAAAATGCTTGGATTTATTTTCCGTCACTGTAAAAACTTTAACCGTATTGAACCATTTAAGCTGCGATTCAATTCATTAGTTAGGTCACTTTGTGAATACTGCTACACAGTTTGGTCTCCATATTATAAACTTCACATTAACTTAATTGAAAGTGTGCAAAGAAAATTTGTTCACAAAATTGCTTACAAATTCAATTTTTATTCAAATCCTTACAGTTATCATGAAACCCTTCTCTTACTAAATCTTCCCTCTTTAAGCACACGTCGGACAATTAATAACATAGTATTCCTTTACAAATTAATGAATAATATGATTGATTCTTCAGATCTATTAAGTTCCATAAACATCAGAGTCCCACAACATAACACAAGGTTCATTTCACTTTTTGATATCAGATACCATGCAAAAAATTATGCCTACTACTCACCTATTAGTCAGATTTTGAGAGATGCCAATAGCTGTGACAATATTGATCTATTTAATATTTCGTTATCCTCTCTCAAAAATACCAGATGATTATCCATAATATCATGTATTACTTATGTTATGTGCAATATTGACCTAATTAGTGTAATATTTAATTATGTTTTAGATTTTTTTATTCCAAATGTCTGTATAAATCTAGTTTGATTATGTATTTGTAAAAAGGACTACTGTCCGTAAATAAATACATAAATAAATGATACATTGTAGACAAAAGCAAGATGAAAGCTATTTCCCTCTCATTCCATCAAACTATCATATCTAATACTTAGACTGCAACCAATAGCATAAGAATCGTTAAAATAGTATCATGAACGGTTAACTAGGCATTATTCGATTCATTGTGTCTTGCACTCCAACCCCAAAAATGAAATGTGTACTGTGGCCATTAGTTCAAGCTTGAAACCGATCCTAATGATGACTAAACATTGTGATAACCCCATAGTACTCCAGACGATAACAACATAAATGAAATCTCAGTGCATGAATACAACCAAGACAATGATTGATGATTTTTACATAATTTAGGAAAACATGTCAATACACTATATCCGGATTGAGACTTACGTTGAAATGATCCTCACAGCATCGAAAATGAGAGGATAAGGATAATGGCATCTTCATCAGGTCTTGCCTTGCTGTTGCTTGAGTTGCTTTATCTATGTGCAATAATACGTTCTCCACACAGATACACCTTTCCCCGAATCACAAGAGCATAAGATTGAAGACGCCTACCGAAGAGGACTACATCAGGAAGACGGTGGAAGGATTAGGTTACATTTGGGACCTTTTGGCCAAAAAATACATTCTCGTCGAGTAAGGATAGAATTAATAGTGTGTGCATTAAGTATACTATTATAAACCATGGTTTGGCATGCCAGAAATTTCTTTGCCATTTACGGGAAAGAAAACGTGTCCCATTGTGGGAAATTTTTCGATTCCTCATAAAGGTCATGTATCCTACCTGTAGTATCCCTACTTTTTCCTTTGTATCTATCTTGCACTTTGTAGCATGCGATACCATGTAATTTTTGAAGGTTGTTGTATCTTTGTGCACTAATCCGTTCTCTACACAGGGACACTTTTTCTTCAGATTACAAGAGCAGAAGATGGAGGAAGCCTAACGAAGAGAACTACATCAGGGAAACGGCGGAAGAATTATGTTACATTTGGGCCCTTATGGCCAATAAATACAATGTCTTCGTAAAAAGCTAGAATTAACAGTGCGTGCGTTAAGTATAATATTTTTATCCGTGGTTTAGCATGGCAGAAAATTCTTTGCCACTTACGGGAAAGGAAACGTGTTCCATGGTGGGAAATTGTTCATTTCCTCTTAAAGGTCATGTATCTTTGCTGTAGCATTCTAACTTTTTCTTTTGGAGCTATCTTGCACTTGGTGGCATGCGATACCACGTAATTTTTGAGGGTTGTTGCATTTTTTTGCACTTATCCGTTCTGTCCACAGGGACACCTTTTCCACGGATTATAAGAGCAGAAGACGGAGGACACCTACCGAAGAGAACTACATCAGGATGACGGCGGAAGAATTATGTTAGATTTGGACCCTTTTGGCAAAGAAATACTTTCTCGTCGAGTAAGGCTAGGATTAATAGTGCGTGTGTTGAGTATAATATTTTAAAGCGTGGGTTGGCATGCCAGAAAATTTTTTGCCACTTACAGGAAAGGAAACATGTCCCATGGTGGGAAATTCTACATTTCCTCCAAAAGGTTACGTATCCTTCCTGTAACATTCTAACTTTTTTTTTTTTTTTTTAGCACGCAATTTTTCGGGGTTGATTTTTCTTTGTGCACTAATGCGATCTCTAAACAGGGACACCTTTTCTCCGGTTCACAAGAACAGAAGACGGATGACGCCTACCGAAGAGGACTACATCGGGAAGACAGCGGAAGTATTAGGTTAGATTTCGGCCCTTATGAGCAATAAATGCATTCTCGTCGAGTAACGATAGGATTAATAGTGTGTGCGTTAAGTATATTTATATCAAAAGTGGTTTGGCATGCCTGAAAATCCTTTGCCAATTACGGGAAATGAGACGTGTCCCATGGGGGGAAATTCTTCGTTTCCTCCTAAAGGTCACGTATCTTTCCTGTAGTATCCTTACCTTTTCCTTTGGTGCTATCTTGCACTTGGTGGCATGCGATACCACGTAGTTTTAAGGGGTTGTTGTATCTTTGGGCACTAATCCGTTCTATACACAGGAACTCCTTATCTTCGAATTACAAGAGAAAAAGTTGGAAGACTCCTTCCGAAGAGAACTACATCAAGATGACGGCGTAAGAATTGGGTTAGATTTGGGCCCATATGGCCATTAATTAATTTCTCGTCGAGTATGGCTAGAATTAGTAGTGTGTGCGTTAAATATAACATTTTAAGCCGTAGTTTGGGTTGTCTGAAATTTTTTTGCAACTTAGGTAACGTGTCCCATGGCGGGAAATTATTGATTTCCTCCTAAAGATCACGTATCCTTCCTGTAGAATCTTAACTTTTTCCTTTGGTATAATCTTGCGCTTGGTGGCATGGGATACCACGTAATTTTTCGGGGTTGCTTTATCTTTGGGCACTAATCCATTCCCTACACAGGGACATCTTTCCCCGGATCACAAGAGCAGAAGATTGAAGACGCCTACCGAATAGGACTACAACAGGAAGACGGCGGAAGTATTAGGTTATATTTGGGCCCTTTTGGCAGAGAAATAGATTCTCGTCAAGTAAGGCTAGGATTAATAGTGTGCGTTAGGTATACTATTATAAACCGTAGTTTGGCATCCCAGAAATTTCTTTGCCACTTACGGGAAATGAAACGTGTCCCATGGTGGGAAAATCTTGATTTTCTCCTAAAGGTCACGTATCCTTCCTGTAGCATCCTTTTTTTTCCTTTGGTACTATCTTGCACTTTGTGGCATACTATACCACGTAAAATTTGGTGGTTATTTTACATTTGTGGACTAATCCATTCTCTACACAGCGATATTTTTTCCCCGAATCACAAGAGAAGAAGATTGAAGACGCCTACCAAATAGGACTACAATAGGAAGACGGCGGAAGTATTAGGTTAGATTTCGGCCCTTATGACGAAGAAATGCATTCTCGTCGAGTAACGATAGGATTAATAGTGTGTGCGTTAAGTATATTGATATCAACAGAGGTTTGGCATGCCTGAAAATCCTTTGCCACTTACGGGAAAGGAAACGTGTCCCATGGTGGGAAATTCTTTGTTTCCCCCTAAAGGTCATGCATCTTTCCTGTAGTATCGTTACTTTTTCCTTTGGTGCTGTCTTGCACTTTGTGGCATGCAACACCACGTATTGTTTGAGGGTTGTTGTATATTTGTGACCTAATCCGTTCTCTACACAGGGTCACATTTTTCCTGGATTACAAGAGCAGAAGATTGAAGACGCCTACCGAAGTGAACTACATCAGGAATACGGCGGAAGAATTAGATTACATTTGGGCCCTTATGGCCAAGAAATACGTTCTTGTCGAGTAAGGCTAGGATTAATAGTGCGTGCGTTAAGTATAATATTTAAAACCGTGGGGTATCCCACGCTTCCCGTTTTTACTAGATTCACCTCGTCCGATGTGGATCTCGTATCAACTGGTTTTACCTCGTATCCTACGGTTCTCGTTTTTACTAGATTCACCTCGTCCGATGTGTATCTCGTATCAACTGGTTTTTCCCTAGTATCCCACGCTTCCCGTTTTTACTAGATTCACCTCGTCCGATGTGGATCTCGTATCAACTGGTTTTACCTCGTATCCCACGCTTCTCGTTTTAACTTGATTCACCTTGTCCGATGTGGATCTCGTATCAAGTGAATATCTAGAGAACCGATCCACAAATGAGTGAGATAAAAGTTTTTGAATAAAATAGTACACCTTGGGAGGCAAGCCTCCTGAATGCAAGAAATTGAGAACTTGCTTGAACTTTGAGGGTGTCATTGTGAAGTGGGTGTCATGGTGTGGTGACGTGGAAGTACCCTTGCGTAACTTTAATGGTCGGTGGAAATTGCAGTTTAATGGTGTTGTACATATATGGTAAAATCTTGATTTGTTAGACACTGTCACCATACTTATTTTATGTCCAACATGTTATGTTTGTTAGTGCAGTAGATAGTTACTATCTGTGAGTACTTAAATTTCAGGCTGGGAAGGAGGGTCAAAGTAAACATTTTTGAGGTGTTTGCCTTCCTTTAAGTTGTATTTTGTGCATGACAGCAGTGTTTACGTACCCTTAATTTCTCAGCGGGATCTGTTGGTTTCATTGAATCATGGAGGAGTATTTTTTGTAAAGTCAGGAGTAACTTCTGTCTGTGAAATATGTAGTGACACCCGATTTTGAGAGACAAACTATCCTGAAAGAGGAAGCATTTAAAACCATATAACGGTAACATTAACTCTACGTGGTCCTTACAGGGCATGAACAGGGGAGACTTACTCTGTTGAAATCTATTTTTCGGGGCTTCTTCAACTATACTGGCTCGCTAGCAGATTTGCATTCAAATCTATGATGAATAAAAATCAATATAGATTATACTGGTATTTATTAACTCTTTTCTATAAGGTATCCATTGTATTGTCATTTTAACGCATGCAACAATCCCACTGACATATTTCAATAGGGTTATTAGTTTGGAGGTTTGCAGAGAATTATGCTTTTTACAATAACTTTTGAAATTAAAACAATGTGAACAAATGGTTTTCAGGTAACTTTAATCAATAAGTTAGCTTTTTTGCTTAAAAACAACAAATTAATACGCATAAATTTAACGGACTGCCAAGTGCTTGAATATGAGCAATCTGTTTTTACTCGCCAATAACCTTTTGCTAACAAAGTTTAATAATTGTGCAGTGGGGGCAAAAAAACATTCTATTTTACTGCGTTGTAATAAGTTTCCTTTTTATTTTACTTTTTTACAGAATGTAGGTGTATTTTTGCTGCCACAGCGACGCTGTTTTATTATTTTGATTTCCTGTAAATTAGGGTGGAAGTGGGCTATAAATTTGCAACACTCCTAACTTCCTCATAACTTTACACAAACTCATCCCTTTGGGCGACAACACGTTGTTACCATCCACTGTAACCCCCTTGGCCATGCACGACTCTTTTTGGGTGCTGCATTACAGGTCAAAAGAGGTAATGCGATACGAATCGAGGTAGCCTGTTCTAGATAAAACGGGTTAATTCTAGGTAATGCGAGTTGATTCTTGCCAATATGAAACGAGTTTATACGATGTGAAACGAGGTAAGGTAGCTGAAACTAGTGGAAACGGGGTAGTACTAGTTCAAACCAGATGTTTCTCGTATAGGTCAAACGAGGTAATACGATATGAATCGAGGTAGCCTGTTCTAGATAAAACGGGTTAATTCTATGTAATACGAGTTGATTCTTGCCAATATGAAACGAGTTAATACGATGTGAAACGAGGCTAGCTGAAACCAGTTGAAACGGGGTAGTACTAGTTCCAACCAGTGGATTCTCGTACAGGTCAAACGAGGTAATACGATGTGAATCGAGGTAGCTTGTACTAGATAAAACGGGTTAATTCTAGGTAATACGAGTTGATTCTTGCCAATATGAAACGAGTTAATACGATGTGAAACGAGGTAAGGTGATTCTAGCTGAAACTAGTTGAAACGGGGTAGTACTAGTTCGATCAAACCAGTTGCTTCTCGTACAGGTCAAACGAGGTAATACGATATGAATCAAAGTAGTATGTTCTAGATAACACGGGTTGCTAGATAAGACGAGTTGATCATTGCACATTTGAAACAAGTTAATACGATGTAAAACGAGGTAAGGTGATGCTAGCTGAAACCAGTTGAAATGGGGTAGTATGTACTAGTTCAAACCAGTTGCTTCTCGTACAGGTCAAACGAGGTAATACGATATGAATCGAGGTAGCCTGTTCTAGATAAAACGGGTTAATTCTAGGTAATACGAGTTGATTCTTCCCCATATGAAACGAGTTAATATAATGTGAAACGAGTTTATACAATGTGAAACGAGTAAGCGTGTTACTAGCTGAAACTATGGAATACGAGATTAAACATGCTATTCCTCTCTAGGTAAGATAAGGTGTTTCAAGAAGAATCAAGCTGCCAGAAACGTCAGTTACTGGTTGATACTACATAACTCGAGGTATTATTACCTACCTCGATTTATGGCCCGCAGGCAGTGGGTCTACAAAGTGCGCCCCCTGAGGGTTGCGCCCCTGGCAGCCGCCCGCCTGTCCAGCCCCTAGCTTCGTCGCCGAAGCTAACGTTCTGGAATTGGAAAAATATTGTTTATTCAAAGTAATATTGCATTTATATTCATACCATGTGTAACATAGGATAACAGTTATCTGGCATTAATCAATGGCCAAAACATATATCAATATTTAATGGTTTTTCCTCAAACTATCACGGATATATCATGTAATAATTATAGTAATCGAAGTCACATTTATCCACGGATGTGACTAAATATATACGTCTTTCTCAACGCCTGTAATTTAATAATGGGTGCGAGAATAGGTGCTTAAAGCCGTAGGATTCGTAACAGGTCGTTTATTCATAGTAGTTACTATCATGTTAGGTATATACGAGATATTATAACACGAAGTTCTAAAACATGCCATTGTGCAGTAGCGTATTCAAAATTATCAATGACAAATTATTTTTTTTAATTTGAGAGCGCAGCAAAGTCAGTGGAGAGGTAATACGGTATTAATCGAGGTAGTTTGTACAAGATAAACCGGTATAATGCTAGGTAATACGAGTTGATTCTTGCCCATATGAATCAAGTTAATACGATGTGAAACGAGGTAAGTTGATGCTAGCTGAAACCAGTTGAAACGGGGTAGTACTAGTTCAAACCAGTTGCTTCTCGTACAGGTCAAACGAGGTAATACGATATGAATCGAGGTAGCTTGTACTAGATAAAACGGGCTAATGCTAGGTAAGACGAGTTGATTCTTACCCTTATGAAACGAGTTAATACGATATGAAACGAGGTAAGGTGATGCTAGCTGAAACCAGTTGAAACAAGCTAATGCTAGATCGAATGAGCTGCTTCTCGAACAGGTCGAACGAGGTAATACGATATGAATCGAGGTAGCCTGTTCTAGATAAAACGGGCTAATGCTAGGTAAGACGAGTTGATTCTTACCCATATGAAACGAGTTCATACAATGTGAAACGAGGTAGCGTGTTACTAACTGAAACCATTTAATACGAGATGAAACAACCTATACATCTCTAGGTAAAACAAGGTGATGAAAGAAGAATCGAGCTGCCCAGAAACGACAGCTACTAGTTGATACGACGTCACTCAAGGTAATTCGAGGTCAATGTACGAGTTAAAGCAAGCAAAAAGCGGCCATAACCGACCTCAAACGAGTTGAGATAACGAGTTAAACCGAGTTGAAAACAGGTAAAAACATGCTAGCTGAATCCATCTCGTTTTAACTCGTAGAATCCCCAGGGTTGGCAAGTCAGAATATTCTTTGCCCCTTACGGGAAAAAAAACTTTTCCAATGGTGGGGAATTCTTGATTTCCTCCTAAAGGTCACGTATCATTCCTGTAGCATCCTAACTTTTTCCTTTAATGCTGTCTTGCACTTGGTGGCATGCGATACCACGTAATGTTTGAGGGTTGTTGTATCTTTGTGAACCAATCCATTCTCTACACTGGTACACCTTTTCCCCGGATTACAAGAGCAGAAGGTGGAAGACGCCTACCGAAGAGAACTACATCAGGAAGACGTTGGAAGAATTAGGTTATATTTGGGCCCTTATGGCCAAGAAATACATTCTCGTTGAGTAGGGCTAGGATTAATAGTGCGTGCGTTTAGTACTATATTTTAAGTCGTGTTTTGGCATGCTTGAAAATTCTTTGCCACTTATGGGAAAGGAATCGTTTCCCATGGTGGGAAATTCTTGATATTCTCCTGAAGTTCACGTATCCTTCCTGTAACATCCTAATGTTTTTTGGTGCTATCTCGCACTTGGTGGGATTCGATGCTACGTATGTTTTTTTGTTTTTTTTTGCTCTTATCTGATCTTTACCCAGCCTCAACGAACCACAAGAGCAGAAGAACGAATACGACAACGGAAGAGGAGCACTCAAGGACGTCGGAAGATGTTTTAATCAACAGGATTTCATCAAATATATTTTTATATTGAAAACTGTTTCATGGGTATTTCTGCTCACAAAGGCAGCAGTGCACACTCTGTTTTGGGAAAATCACTTTTTAAAGGAGAAATTTTGTTTGGATGCAATTTTTACATGGTGAATTTCACTATTCCTAATGTTTTGCAAGAAGTTTACATTTTTTAAGGCTCAAGATTGTTTCTTCAAATCCGATGTTTACTTTCGTCACAATCAGTATAAACCTATGGGCCTTAAATTTACATTCAAATTTTATTTTTCAAATTAAAAAAAACAGGGAATATGAATCATTTTGTAATTGTGAAATGAGTACCCTGGGGATTCTACGAGTTAAAACGAGATGGATTCAGCTAGCATGTTTTTACCTGTTTTCAACTCGGTTTAACTCGTTATCTCAACTCGTTTGAGGTCGGTTATGGCCGCTATTTGCTTGCTTTAACTCGTACATTGACCTCGAATTACCTTGAGTGACATCGTATCAACTAGTAGCTGTCGTTTCTGGGCAGCTCGATTCTTCTTGAATCACCTTGTTTTACCTAGGAATGTATAGGTTGTTTCATCTCGAATTAAATGGTTTCAGTTAGTAACACGCTACCTCGTTTCACATTGTATGAACTCGTTTCATATGGGCAAGAATCAACTCGTCTTACCTAGCACTAGCCCGTTTTATCTAGTACAAGCTACCTCGATTCATATCGTATTACCTCGTTCGACCTGTTCGAGAAGCAGCTCGTTCAATCTACCATTAGCTTGTTTCAACTGGTTTCAGCTAGCATCACCTTACCTCGTTTTATATCGTATTAACTCGTTTCATAAGGGTAAGAATCAACTCGTCTTACCTAGCATTAGCCCGTTTTATCTAGTACAAGCTACCTCGATTCATATCGTATTACCTCGTTTGACCTGTACGAGAAGCAACTGGTTTGAACTAGTACTACCCCGTTTCAACTGGTTTCAGCTAGCATCGCCTTACCTCGTTTCACATCGTATTAACTCGTTTCATATTGGCAAGAATCAACTCGTCTTACCTAGCATTTGCCCGTTTTATCTAGAACAGGCTACCTCGATTCATATCGTATTACCTCGTTCGACCTGTTCGAGAAGCAGCTCGTTCGATCTAGCATTAGCTTGTTTCAACTGGTTTCAGCTAGCATCACCTTACCTCGTTTCATATGGGCAAGAATCAACTCGTATTACCTAGCATTATATCGTTTTATCTAGTACAAGCTACCTTGATTAATACCGTATTACCTCTCCACTGATTTGCTGCTCTCTCAAAATAAAAAAAAATATTTTAACATTGATTATTTTGAATACGCTATTACGCCTTGCACAATGGCATTTTACAATACTTCGTGTTATATTGCCTCGTATCTACCTGACAATATAGTACCTACTATGAATTATCGTCCTATTACGAATCCTACGACTCCTACGAATCCTACGAATTTCCGTACGAATTTCCGTACGAATTTCCGTACGAATTTCCGTACGAATTTCCGTACGAATTTCCGTACGAATTTCCGCACCTATTTTCGCACTCATTATTAATAGACAGGCGTTGAGAAAGACGTATTAATCTAGTCACTTCCGTGAATAAATGTGACTTCGATTACTATAATTATTACATGATAATTCCGTGATAGTTTGAGGAAAAACCATTAAATATTGATGAAAGTTATTTGCCATTAATTAATGCCAGATAACTGTTATCCTATGTTGCACATGATATGAATATAAGTGCAATATTACTTTGAATAAACAATATTTTTCCAATTCCCGAATGTTAGCTTCGGCGACGTAGCTAGGGGCTGGACAGGCGGGCGGCTGCCAGGGGCGAAACCCTCAGGGGGCGCACTTTGTAGACCCACAGCCTGCAGGCCATAAATCGAGGTAGGTAATATTACCTCGATTTATGTGGTATCAACCAGTAACTGACATTTCTGGCAGCTTGATTCTTCTTGAAACACCTTGTCTTACCTAGAGAGGAATAGCTTGTTTAATCTCGTATTCTATAGTTTCAGCTAGTAACACGCTAACTCGTTTCACATTGTATTAACTCGTTTCATATTGGGAAGAATCAACTCGTATTACCTAGAATTAACCCGCTTTATTTAGAACAGGATACCTCGATTCATATCGTATTACCCCGTTTGACCTGTACGAGAAGCAACTGGTTTGAAGTAGGTAGTACATACTACCCCATTTCAACTGGTTTCAGCTAGCATCACCTTACCTCGTTTTACATCGTATTAACTTGTTTCAAATGTGCAATGATCAACTCGTCTTACCTAGCATTGCCCCGTTTTATCTAGAACAGACTACTTCGATTAATATCGTATTACCTCGTTTGACCTGTACGAGAAGCAACTGGTTTGAACTAGTACTACCCCGTTTCGACTAGCTTCAGCTAGCATCACCTTACCTCGTTTCACATCGTATTAACTCGTTTCATATTGGCAAGAATCAATTCGTATTACATAGAATTAACCCGTTTTATATAGTACAGGCTACCTCGATTCATATCGTATTACCTCGTTTGATCTGTACGAGAATCCACTGGTTTGAACTAGTACTACCCCGTTTCAACTGGTTTCAGCTAGCCTCGTTTCACATTGTATTGTCTCGTTTCATATGGGGAAGAATCAACTGGTATTACCTCGAATTAACCCGTTTTTTCTAGAACAGGCTACCTAGATTCGTATCGTTTTACCTCTTTTGACCTGTAATACTGCACCTAAAAGAGTCGTGCATGGCTAAGGGGGATACAGTGGATGGTAACAACGTGTTGTCGCCCAAAGGGATGAGCTTGTGTAAAGTTATGAGGAAGTAAGGAGTGTTGCAAATTAAAACCTCACTTCCACCGTAATTTACAGGAAATCAAAATAATAAAACAGCGTCACTGTGGCAGCAAAAATACACCTACTTTCTGTAAAAAAGTAAATTAAAAAGGAAACTTATTACAACGCAGTAAAATAAAATGTTTTGTTGCCCCCACTGCACGATTATTAAACTTAGTTAGCAAAATGTTATTGGCGAGTAAAAACAGATTGCTCATATTCAAGCACTTGGCAGTCCGTTAAATTTATGCGTATTAATTTGTTGTTTTTAAGCAAAAAAGCTAACTTATTGATTAAAGTTACCTGAAAACCATTTGTTTACATTGCTTAAATTTCAAAAGTTGTTGTAAAAAGCATAATTCTCTGCAAACCTCCAAACTAATAACCCTAATGAAATATGTCACCGGGATTGTTGCATGCGTTAAAATGACAATATAATGGATAGCTTATAGAAAAAAGTTAATAAATACCAGTATAATCTATATTGATTTTTATTCATCATAGATTTGAATACAAATCTGCTAGCGAGCTAGTATAGTTGAAGAAGCCCCGAAAAATGGATTTCAACAGAGTAAGTCTCCCCTGTTCATGCCCTGTAAGGACCACGTAGAGTTAATGTTACCGTTATACGGTTTTACATGCATCCTCTTTCAGGATAGTTTGTCTCTCAAAATCAGGTGTCACTACATATTTCACAGACAGTAGTTACTCCTGACTATACAAAAAATACTCCTCCATGATTCAATGAAACCAACAGATCCCGCTGAGAAATTAAGGGAATGTAAACACTGCTGTCATGCACAAAATACAACTTAAAGTAAGGCAAACACCTCACAAATTTTTACTTTGACCCTCCTTCCCAGCCTGAAATTTAATTACTCACAGATAGTAACTATCTACTGCCCTAACAAACATAACATGTTGGACATAAAATAAGTATGGTGACTGTGTCTAACAAATCAAGATTCTACCATGTATGTACAACACCATTAAACTGCAGTTTCCACCGACCATTAAAGTTACGCAAGGGTATTTCCACGTCACCACACCATGACACCCACTTCACCATGACATCCTCAAACTTCAAGCAAGTTCTCAATTTCTTGCATTCAGGAGGCTTGCCTCCTAAGGTGTACTATTTTACTCAAAAACTTTTCTCTCTCACTCATTTGTGGATCAGTTCTCTAAATATTCACTTGATACGAGATCCACATCGGACGAGGTGAATCAAGTAAAAACGTGAAGCGTGGGATACGAGGTAAAACCAGTTGATACGAGATCCACATCGGACGAGGTGAATCAAGTAGAAACGGGAAGCGTGGGATACGAGGTAAAACCAGTTGATACGAGATCCACATCGGACGAGGTGAATCAAGTAAAAACGAACAGCGTGGGATACGAGGTAAAACCAGTTGATACGAGATCCACATCGGACGAGGTGAATCAAGTAAAAACGAGAAGCGTGGGATACGAGGTAAAACCAGTTGATTCGATATCCACATCGGACGAGGTGAATCTAGTAAAAACGAGAAGCGTGGGATACGAGGTAAAACCAGTTGATACGAGATCCACATCGGACGAGGTGAATCAAGTAAAAACGAGAAGCGTGGGATACGAGGTAAAACCAGGTGATACGAGATCCACATAGGACGAGGTGAATCAAGTAAAAACGAGAAGCTTGGGATACGAGGTAAAACCAGTTGATACGAGATCCACATCGGACGAGGTGAATCAAGTAAAAACGAGAAGCTTGGGAGACGAGGTAAAACCAGTTGATACGAGATCCACATCGGACGAGGTGAATCTAGTAAAAACGAGAAGCGTGGGATACGAGGTAAAACCAGTTGATACGAGATCCACCTCGAACGAGGTGAACCGAGTTTAGACAAGTTACCTCGTCTACAAGCTGAAACCACTTGAAACGAATTCCACATCGAACGAGTTGAAACTAGGTATTTCGATTTTTCACCGAGACTGCTTGTCATGCGTGTTGAATATGTTTGCGGGGCTTGAGAGTTAAAACCATGTCAAACGAGGTGACAGCTCGTACGTACGAGGTGATCCGAGCTCAAATTCACCTGTATTTACCTCGTTTTAACTCGGCTTTTTCCTCAGGGTAATCTAATTAGTATCAAAGTTTCCTTTCAAAATATATTAAGTCAGTATACTTTATTTGTGACATCTCTATTCAATATATATTGTCGTGTCTTTCCTGTGCTTCATTGAAAATAGTCTAAGGCATACCCACACAGCAAATTTCCGTTTCAAAACGGTTTTCCCTGGTGCTCAAATAGGAAAATCCCGTTTTTCCCCTATAACCCGAAAGTAGCCTCGTAGAGAACGTTTTCATTTACTTGTGCGTGTACCTAAAAGAGAACGGTTTCATCGCGCCGTTTCAAAAGCATTTTCATTTGGTTTTTGTTCTGGCAACGAAAACTTTCTCAGAACGTTTCCAATGTTTCCAAAAGTATATGCGACATAAAACGATTTTTAAACTGTTTACAAACATATCGCATGTATCGTACTTCTCGCGATCGGTCTCGTGTCCCTCGTGGCTTCCGGTGTTTAGAAAAATATCATCGAAGGTGCATTTGTTGGAAGTGTGTATATAATCTTTGTTGGCAAGATTATACGTGTGCTACGGTTAGAATTATTATTATTATAACGCTGGTATCAAGCCACAAATACGACATAACGTCATTATTATGCCCGCATAGAATCAGTAGAAAACCGTTTTATACCATCGGGAAAACCGTTTTAAAACCGAAATTTACGGCTTCCACTCGACTGAAAACGGTTTAAAAACTGTTGCACACGTTTCGAAACTAGCTGGAACCGGAGAGGAAGCGATACGAAAACGTGTTCTGAACAATCAAAGAAACATTTCAAAGAAGTGAAGTTGCCCAAAAGAGGCGGACATTTGCACCATTTCAGCGCGCATCATTTCAAAACGTGAATGGGCCAGTAGAAAACGTCCCCGGAAAGCGGGACGAATGCGGAAATGAAACGATTTGTGCAATATTGACATTTATTATTGGTATTTATATCAATCAGTACCTCTTTGCACATGTAATGATTATTATGTTAGGTATGCTGTTAGCACTAACCCTTTCTTTCCCCAGCATCACCGAAGCGCACGAGTAGAAGATTAAAGTCACTAATGGGAAGGGAGCAATCCAGGAGTTATTTTGACCATAAGGATTTCATTATAAATATTATTATAATAAATGCTGTTCCTGAGGGACGTCTACACACCAAGGTAGTAGTGCACACTTATTTTGGGTAAAACTCACTTTTTAAGGGAATAAATTTGTTTTGCTCATCGCTCGCTCGCTCGCTCATCGCGTTCAAATTATCGAAAAATCGTAAAATAAATGACTTTTTTCGGGATTTTCTCTTTAAGAGTTACAGTGATCGGATGGCGTTCGAAATCGATAGGTGGCCTCTTCTAAAGGTCCTTCGTATTTAAAAAAGATATAATTTTCGTTCCCCCCTTCTTTTAGTGGGAGAAGGGGAAGGGCATGTATCGTAAAAAGCAGTATTAGAAAGTACTGTTCTCATTTGAGTCCCAGAGGGTGATCCGAACCTAACATGAAAATCTGTGTCCGTATTTTTGGCAACCGTATATACGGTATATATACGGATATATCTGTCTCTTCTGTTTCAGGATCTGAGGTTATGTTGGCCATAGTTTCAGAAGAATTAACAACATCTTTTTTTACTTGTTTTGCTTTTCTTGCCAGCCTCTTCTTTTCACTCTCCTTTTGGTTAACTGTTCTTATCTTGCCAATTCTGTGATGCCGTTGTGCATAAAGAAATTTTCTCTCTACCACAGGAACTTTCCTGTCGACAGGGCAAGAACAATAGATTTTTACCGGCTGATCACAGGTACATTTATCTATTGTTTTGTTGCAATCACACAGCAGCACATTTGCACTTGCAGAAACATCCGTCAAATAAAGTTTTTGTCCTGCCATGTATTGTGTGTACTCCTTTTGTTTTTCCTCATATTTTTGTCCTTGTAAAACTTTTTACATAAGTAGTAATACTAATCGTGAAGAGTCTGGATATGTTTTATGATTCTAGAGTGAGAGACCGTTGGCAAAGATGCCTTAATGAAAATGGTCCCTATATCATCAGCAACATTAGCTACTGCAGAGAAGCTGACATCCTGTTTTGGACTGGCCGAAGCCAGTGCTAAAGAATATCTAGCATGCTGGCAATGCAGTAAAACATCAGCATGCGATGGAAGAATCTGATAGTTCAGACTTGGATGCGGTCCAAATAAAGGGCAATGAAGTTTCTCACCAAACGTCCTCAATGTCATTGCCCAGCTCTCTCCCACTCGAAGATACGACCGTGCTCCAACTCTAAGTAGCAGTAGAATGCGAATCTCCCCTAGACAAAATAGCCTTGCTTGATCTCGGAATGACTTAACTTCTCTGGCGCGATACGTGCAGAGGAACAACGAATTCCTCGCAACGGCTGCCGCCAGCTAGGCCCTCCCTGAGGCTTCCCTCCCATTTTATACGTAAATTAAATTTACGCAAGAAGTATATATCTAAGTAGGATATATTGTAACGCTTTGAACGCCTTAGCCTACCCAACGGCACTCCTCACACGAGGAAAGCAACGACCGGAATACAAATCCTTTTGCCTAAACAATGTGAATGTATCGTCGGTTGGTAGAAAAACATTTGATCGTTTCTGTCGACATTTGCAAAGTAAGAGAAATAAAAGGTAGCACTCACGGTGCAGCCGAAAGTACCCATATACCTAAAGTTCCTAGGGCGAAAAGGTGCACACTTTACACAAGGAAAACAACGACCGTAAAGTCCCTAAATTTTTCCGATTCACTCCCTACCCCCATAAAAGAAGGGGGAACGGGAATTATTCGATTCGGACACTTTTGTGTTTTTCAGTCCACCCTAATATATAGCCTACATATTATATTTAATTTTCCATCTCAGCATAGGTCCTACCCTTATTCATCCCATCTGGAAAACCTATTCTTTTTCTTCCCCTTCTCCGCTTGCCCAACATCCTTCCCTCTATCATGGCCTTGAGCAATCTATTGCCCCTAAATACCTCTTCCAGCCTCCCTTAATCTCGTCCAGAAGTCTCCTCCCCTTACCATCCATGTCAAGCACTTCCTCACTTGTCTTCCTTTTCATCCGCCTCACCTTCTCCATCTTCCTCCACACCCACATCTCGAATGCCTGCACCCTCTTCTCATCCTCCTTCTCAGAGTCCACGTTTCCATCTCAAGCTACACTCCATATTCTTTATATCCTAACCCAATGTCCCCATTGAGCTCCCTTCTACCACTGAGTGCTTCCTTCACTAATGCTCTTCTCCCCCTTATGTCTTTGCTACTATGTATGTCCATTTTCTTCTAGCATTCTACCCAAGTAATTGAATTGCTCGACTCGCTTCAGTTTGTGCCCTCTTACTTTTATGACTATCCTCGCTTATTTGTCCACACACCTTGTTGTATGCAAATTTAACCAATTTTATCAGCTGGCATCCTACTTTGATTCTCACATCTAGCTCTTCCCATGCCTCACCTACCATTTCTCTGCACAAATTTTAAAAAGCAATGGTGACAACGGGTACCCTTGCCTTATATGTGGCCTATAACTGACCACTCTGATTCACCATCAGCCGACTCGTGCCTACTGGGCCATATGTAAGTTTCGGATGAGTCCTATCTCGCCAATATATTCCTGTTTTCCTTAGTACCTGCATTAGTTTTTCCCTATTTACTCTGTCAAATGCCTTCTTAAAATCCACAAAGCAAGCAATAACATTGTGGTTATGCTCCATGTTTCTATCTATAAGTGTCCTCATCACTACAATCGCATCCCGAGGTGCTGTGAACCCAAACTGGTCTTTGCCCAATTAGTACTGTGCTCTACTTTCTAACCTTCCTTTCATTATTCTAAGCAAAACTTTTGCTGCATGAGAGATTTAACTAATTGTTCCATACTCCCCGCATTCTTCATCTTTGGTATAGGTATAAAGACTGTTTTCACGAAATCCTCTGGCAATACTCCTTCGTTAATAGTTGAATGAGTATGAATATTTTCGAAAAAATATCATATTCCCTTATTACATAAATTATTCAGTAACTCTGAAGATAATTTATCTACTCTTTGCTTTTCTTGCCTTCATCTCTCGCATTGCTCTCTCTATTTGACTGTTAAGCAACTCCAGATGGAGGTAATCCTTACCTACTATTCTCTCGTTCTCTGTATCTAGGTTCACAGGTCTATAATTGCTGCCATTTAGCTCATCTATGCATTTCCTCGACCTATCCCATTTGATTAATATCTTCCCAGTTTTGTCCTCAACCTTTGGTATCTTTTGCCCTCTTTACCCCCTGATAGCATTTTCACTGTGGCGTAAAGTGCACCCACTTCCCCCTCTTTCTGTAGATATTTCATTTCTTCGCATTGTCCTTTCCACCAGTTTTCCTTCACCCTATTGGTTACTCGTTGAAGTTTATTACTTAATTCCTTGTACTTCGTCTTCCTGGGTCAGTGTTGACGTGTTTCCACATGCATAATTCTCTCCTCCATTTTTCTAATTCATATTTTATTCCATAACCCACTTCTTTTTTGCACTCATCGTTTCCACTGATCTTATTGTTGTCTCTGCAGCTCTTATTACGCCTGTTTTTATAATCTCCCAATTTCCCTCGATGGTTTCCAGTTGCTTTACGTCTCCTACTTTCTTTTCCGCTAGCTACTGGTATTCCCTCCTTTTTAACCCTTTCAATTCTTCCACGTTCCACCTCTCAATTTTCCTACTTTACAAAGCCTTTTGAATCTAAAACCACACTTCATCCTAACCAAGTAATGATCTAAGTCCGGATCTGCCACCAGGTAGCTTTGTGGGTTTTTAACACTTTATAAATTTCTGTATTACCAGAAAATAATCAATTTGATATCTACCGGTATCACCCAGCATTTTCCATATGTGTGTGTCTACACCTGCCGTGATGTTTTAACCAATTGTTTGCAACTACTAATTCATTTCTCCTTAAAAAATCAACTGCCTTCTCACCACGGTCATTTATTGTCTCTAGCTCATACCTTCCCACTTTAAATACATCCCTCCCTGCTCCACTACTGCATTCCGGTCACCCATCACTATCAGGTTTTTCCTCCCTGGACTTATCCCATTATCTTGTTTGGTTTTTCGTACACCCCATTGGCACAATGGACCATTAGGTAAGTGCCTCAGGTCCTCCTTGGAGGAACTCCGCCTATATCTAATCTAATCGTATACCCCATCCACCTCTTCCTCCCTATGGTTACTTTTAGGCAACGACACCTGGGCCAAAACTGACTGGACCTGGAAATTCATGGGGTGTGCCTAAACTTCATATCCTGTCACTCACCTGTTCAATGTTTACTACCCTCTTCCCCAGTTTTGCAATCAGCTCTACAGCTACCCCACATTGACTCTCATCTACATCACTGTAGATAAAGGAGTAATCATCACTCCCATAGTCCCTGCTATCCCTCCATCTCACCGAACACAGCTCCGAAGCATCTGTTTTCCCTTTCTCCATTTCCTGTTTAATGTTTTTGTGCTTCCCAGTGCTCATCATTGTCCCAACATTCTATGTTCCTCTTTTTACTGCTGCTTTCCTTCTCCTCTTTTTCTTAGTCTTCTTCCTCTGTCCTTTTCCTTGGATCCTGTGATGATGACCATAAAGGCCTAGTCTCCCCCGCTGCCGAGCACGACATCTGCCCTGGTGGGTGGCATCCCTTACTTGCCAGAATTCAATTCTCTTTGCTTGACTTTCATATTCACGGTAATTGATAGTTGGGATGGCTTTCCCACCCCGCTTACCAATGGATTTTTTTAACTTAACACCTTCATGCGAAGTATATTTGATCAGGGTCCTATCCGATGATCTATCTGGCATGGGTGGCCCTACCAGAAGCAATTTTATTTCTGCCAGACCAAATATAGAGGTTATTGGAATGTGCAAGGCAATCCACCACGTCAAGGTTTTAGTCCAAGGGGAGGGAAGGAAGTGAGTAATGAATCAAAGTACGTTCAGTTAGAAAACCAGGCATGGTTTCTGAGTGAGTCTAATGCTATTTATATATTGTTTGGTTAAGTTTGTTTTTATTTGACATGGATTTGAAATAGATGCTACAACTGTTAAATCGAGTGTGTATAGCATGTCAGTCTGTTGGTTAGTCAATGTTCCCATTGATGGTTTAAGTATATCCATGACATTGTCATGCCACAGGTATGTTTTACCTTACGAAAGCGAAATGAATGAAGCATGAAAGCTGGAAAATCTGGAGCAAAGGTCAGCCATGTGGAAGCATGTTTTTTTTTGCTGTAATATAAAACATGTCCTATAAACAGTAAATACAGGCTACAGATTGACTGGGTGTATGAGCATTGTCATAGCCCTGCATAAAGAGAACAGTTGAATGAAGGGGCAAGCTATTCTGTAAGAACCAGAAGTGAGTAGAAATCCATAAATATGCTAATCCTTTCTTGTGGAATTAGTACGGGAGAAAAACTGTCTTGATTGTTCTCTTAGATGAATCCCATAAGCTAACAAGTCATTGTGAACATTTCACTTTTTTGCCAGTTTTGAAGTAGAATGGTAAATCATATGCCCCAATTGTTGTTTTCAAAAGCTGATGCACTAGCAATCGAATGGATTGAATCCATCAGTCTTGAGTTTGAGCTATTCACCTTGAATTATTCAGTTAATCTAAATTTTAGTTTAGTCACTATATCAGAGCAAAATTTCATTTCAATCCTGGTCTCAAACCAAAGTCCCAAAGTGAACGTAAGCCAAAAATTGAACAGTATAGTTGGCATTTGGAATCAAAGTGGCTGATATCTAGAAGTAATATTTAGAATTGGATGGCCTAGTAGGTTTGTGATTATTACTAATTAGATGACTGTGAGTAATCATTTGTTGAATTAGTGCACATAATTGTATAAATGAATTCTTCTACATAATTTTATTCATATAGGTATATATGAAATTTGGAATATTTACGTAGTCTATGCTAATTTTTTCGTTGAAGATTATCTGGAGGCATGTTTTAACCATTTAGTGGAGTATATTATGGAATGGTGATTTACTGGCATTATGATTTTAAGCCCAAAATAATTGTTAATTAAACAGTAAACTAAAAGGTTTATACCTTTATTTTTGTCAGTGTTTGATATTTGAAAATTATAGTTCTACATACTTCATAGTTATTATGATGAGCAAACATGTTTATACTGGTGTAAGTTTTTTAAACTAGCAATAATTACACATCAGTAGAATTTCATTGATTACGATATCACCACTGGTATTACATAATGCATTTGAATATTTTGATTTCAGTCTGTAAACAATTGCTATGAGATTTTAGGGAACAAATAAAGAATGAATCATTTAACTGAGTGAGGTAGGGCTTTCACTCATCCTTCATAAAAGGCTTAAAAGGTGCAAGGGATCCATAAAGTCAAGCAGGAAATGAGATACTGCTGAAATATTGTAGTAACTCACATTCATAACATATTATCTAACTCGGGATACGTAAGTCACTCTTGAAATCTGAAGCTGAATCTTCAAACTCATTACATGTATACAAACCTATTCAGAACATTACTGGTGACAGTCCAAATTATAATTCTTAAGATAGCATTATCAGGCAGTACTCCAATGAGGACTCGCAGATATATCTCATTGGTGAAATTCTTATCTGCCGCAGTTACATATACTTAATCGTACCCGCAACAATAGTGCACAACAACTCAAAACAAGGTAAAGAGTAATAATGACTGCAGGAATATTAATCATCTTCAATTCTCATCTTTTGACTCACTTTTTGATGCATGAAAAACTGAGGCAATGTGTTTTTAAGAGCAATATAGAGTTTGTGTTAATGAACAATTCATCCACGATTTCACGATAACAATGCACATCAATATTAAGGGAAGAAGTAGAATGACACATACCTACTGAAAAAGAACCAGTGACTTTAGTCATTTTGCCCATGAACAATTTCCCTTCCCTGAACATTTCCTTTTAATGACCAAACAGCCCTTGCCATACCTCCTTGCTGTGGCTTGTGGAGTAGTATGTAGATTTGCATCGCCATCTTTTAAAATAATGCTTGGCATAACTTCAGATTCAAATGATTTTAAATTTATTTGGAAGCTCTTGAGATGGCAGGGCCTCATGGTTCGTCAGCCCTTACCATTTGGATGAGAGGAATGAAGCATATCGCAGCATTAGTTAGAATTGAAGCAGCTGTGTACAAGTAGTCCAAAATGCATTTTTGCATTTATTTTCCTTAATACAGAAGTACAAAAATTTTACAGTTTCGAGTGGAAAACCATGCCAACAAGCACAAATTCCAATAAATGTAACTTTCAGAAATTCAGTAATATAATAACTAAATTAAAGCATAAAGTTTTAAATTTCAATAGCATTCGGTTCCAAATGTCAATGAAATCATATCACAGATCTGTCAGGCAACAATCTTTGTTTTCACATATTTTATAATATAATAGTAATGAAAAACTTCTAACTTCACACTCAACACATTTGAAAACAACATAGCACTAGTGTAAATCTGCAATACATAATTATAAAGCCTAATAAATCCATTTTGTTGTTGCCTCCAACTGACTTAGCACATAAACTCTTGATACAGTTATTTCCAACAAATAAAGGTAGCAGATAATACTGTTATTACGCAATACATTTAAAAATAAGGAAACATTTTGAAACATGTTAATATCAAAACAATTGAATCAATACTGGTAAAATATATGATTTGGTCAAACTTTCATAGAAATTAGCTGCAATGCTTCCTATTTTTGTACCTTACTTTTGATATATAGCCCTTTTGAAACATTCTCTCTCTAAAAATATTCATCATTTCTTATCTAATAATAAGGAACATGTAATTTGCTAAGTGAAAAGCTATGAATAATAATATAAAATTTTGCCACAATTTATGAATTTACTGAGTGTGATAATGTAAAATAATTTATACTCAAAACTGAGTTTCAGTGTTTTATTAAGAAACAATACATACAAACAGCAGCCAGAAAATAAAAAATGGGTTCCACTGCATCATCAATAATAAAATAATTGTCAATTTTCACTTCACAATACATCAATAGCCAACATTAGTTATATATAGAATTCTATTTACTATAATGAGAACAAAATCTGCAAAGTAGTGATTTTTATCAAAAAATATAACCTATGTTTAATATTAGAAAATGGACATCTTTGCTTGGTAACAATGCAAATTATGCTACGAAAATCGTTCTATGCTCTGTACTGAAAGGTGAAATCACCCTCATGAAACACATAAATGATATCCTGGAATTAAGCAATGTGTCCAAAATAGGCTTACTTTTTTGACTAATTCTACTGGAAAGTGTGTGTTACATATCTAAATCCATTGAAATGGTTCTTTGTAACACTCAGGTATATCACGAATATTCAAATATTTGAGAAGACCCCACAAGGATCACACTCAATTTGGAACATTTTCAGTTGTGAGTTAGGCCTGCTCCTTACTGCAATATAACTTGCAGGCTAGGGGTAAGTGTTCCTTTTTTGCTTTACATCCATGTAATATTTTTCAAAGAGAACATTCACAGGGTCTTGGGTTGAGTTGGCATTGTTTCGACCTTGCCCTCTTGGTCACCACCTCCGGCCACTCCCTTGGGTGAAACAGTACTGGATATTGCCGTTCCCATCTTTTTCACTTTTTCACGCCTATTGGAGGGTGCCATACCCTTTATAAATCTAGACTCTACGATACATTTAACCCTCCCTTCTTCATCTGATGTACTAACACTTGCTCCAGAATTGATCAATGATGCTGCATCCCCAGCGCCTAATGCATCAGCTTCAACCTTTCCTGAGTCTTTAACTTCAACATCAGCGAGCTTGCCTGTTTCCAGTGCATTGCTGGCGGATGCCATGTGATTCAGTGCATCCGCCATGCTCTCTTGTACCCTCTGCTGTCGCTTTGGATCCCCAGAAATGAGGCTGTGGACATTGGGTGAAGAGCTCCTATCCCTGGGGCAGCCAGGAGAATCTTGTTCATCCAAAAACCTGTCCATATAATCACTGGAAAATTAAAAAGTTCACTTTTAGCAGGCCTAATTCCTGAATAATATTTTCACAATGGGCACAATGCAAACTTAGTTTCCACTCTTTATCATTTTCTCAATCCCATTAATGAGTCCAAATATCCTGTATTACATATAGTTGCTTCTCTTGTAAAATAAATATTCAAATTCTTTTAATTCTCATAATTTCATGCATGGACACCACATTTTTTTTAGCAGTATCAATCTTACTTACAATGAGTGTGTTTTTCTCTAAATGACATTGACTTCTCATGAGGGCTCACCTTTCTTTGCACACAAAGAGGAAAGAAACACAGTGGATGGATAGTTTACTTAGTGGAGATTAAATAACTAACTACCTTTCAAGTGCAAAAATTCCACGGAGGAAAAAAATCATCCACCTTGGCCAGAGCTTGAACCTGGATTCCTCGATATCGCTCAGAGTG
Source organism: Pyrrhosoma nymphula (assembly GCA_963573305.1). Classification (NCBI taxonomy): domain Eukaryota; kingdom Metazoa; phylum Arthropoda; class Insecta; order Odonata; family Coenagrionidae; genus Pyrrhosoma; species Pyrrhosoma nymphula. Next base: position 135,629,856 of record OY754332.1, on the reverse strand, counting down.
CTTAAGCCAGTTACTCTACCAAAGCTTCCGTATCCCATGTGGATATTTGAGGGCTATGGAGGAGATATGTTTCCTAACTACCAGACATTCAATGCCAAGAAGCAGTCAAATCCTGTGCACTGCACCACCATCTACGAGGACAAAGCCAAACTCAGAACATAAGGTGTTCCTTTCTCAACAAATTTTGAGGATGCTGGGAAGTAGCTGGGGTGTTTTTTTACAGTGTCACCGGCAAGTGCACATAAGGGCAAGTGAAAGGGCTTTAACAGAAACAAAGTGTCCACTGAGGCTCTAAGGCCGAGCTTATCAAATAGCAGAAATATTCTACATGAAGAAGTTGATTATCAAAAGAAAAGTTCCATTCAAATCATTAGCACGAATATATAGTATTCAATATGGTACAAATTGCAGAGTGGCTCAGCACAATCCTATGGCTATCATGATGGAAGTTCAGTTAGATCGAGCACCTAAGAAATGTATCCTGCTGAGCTGAGAAAAACACAAGGGATGCCAGTACAGAGGCTGTCTCCAGTCAGCCTTCCATGTCTATTAAGGCTAGCTAAATTTACTTAAAATTTGCTATTGAAATGTATTTTGTGTATGGAATAATAATAAACTTACTTACTTACTATTACTCTTGCAAATATATGCCTCAGAGAGGGGTGAGACCCAGCACTGAAGATACATATACAGTTTAATAGTCATCACAGCACCGTGTTTTTAGGCATAAGACCATGCCGTTTTTACGAGATGGCCATCAGATGAATAAAACATTGACTCCGTCCATCATCAGGCCCCAGAGACAGCATTGCAACTCTGTAGCAATAACATTGACTAGTCTTGTCATCTAGCTGATACTTTATAAGCCAAGCAGGCTCAATGTGTCCACTGTGGAGACAGTCATTAATATGCACAGAATGAGTGTGGTGACATAGACCTGTGTATGACCTTTTTATTCAGCAGAAAAGAGCTCCATGGTAACACTTAACAGAAAACTTAAGAAGTAAGTGGAATTAAGTTTTCAATTATATTCAGTGGAAGACAATTTTATACAAGAAAAAAGATTGTCTCTATCATTGCTAATTTCAAAAAATGTGATGCCGTCAGGGTTAGTGATTAGCACATTTTTTAAAGCTTTGCTAAATTGTAAACATATTGCATGGCAAATATTTCTTTCTGAAATGCAATTCCAGCAATGCGATTTAATCTTAAAATGAGTTAAACCTGTAAAACTCTTGTTGTTCCAGTTTCTAAAAAAAAGCTGATGCCAAATCATCTGTAATTATGCAATAATTGCTACACATGCTCTAGCCGACCTATTTTTAAAACCCAGGCTTTGCCCCTGGGCTTTAACCTTGTGGATTGTGGTGCAGTTCACACATTGACTGCTTCCTGGCATAGTCTGTCCTGTAGTCAGGAAATATTAAAGCTCCTCTACAGCCGACAAAAATCCACAGGGGAGAAGGAAACCTTGGAAGCCTAACTTGCTAAAGCACTTGGCTTGATACGAATGAATCCAGGCTTGAGTTCCAGTCAAGGTGAAAAGGTACTTTTTCCTTAGAAAGTTTGCACTTGGGTAAGCACTCTCTCAAGTCTTTTGCAGTTTGAAGAGAGAGTGTGGAAGCAAATTCTAGGTGTTCTGTGCGACCCATTCTGCATTTCAGTGGGGTTTTGCAGCCTAGCATGGGAAGTAAAACCTCTCAGTTGAGTCACTCATTAGGTGTAATTACTAAGTACTTTGAAACTGGAGGTGCTCTTATAATCTGAGGTTTCAGATACTACTTTGCAGAAATTCATCATAAAATGAATGAAAACACTTTGTATTTTAATACGATTTGATAGGTTGACTGTGGTTTCTACTAGGGATGGGTTGGTTTCACTTTTATTCGGTTCTTAGCTTTGGTTCCAGTTCTTAATTTAGTACTTATTTGCATTGCTTGATTTTCAAAAGCAAGAGAAGTTTTTTTTGTTTGATTATTATGCATATCTAGATTAACAGATCAAGTTATCTTAATTGCAATTACAGTACTTAATTGCAATTACAGGATCATAAAATTTGCAACATTATGAGACAAAAATATGTTATATTAAAAAAAAAATAGTGAATCCAGATCGCTAATTCTCTTAAAAAGATCTAGAAAAAAAATATAGATACAAAAATACAGCAATCAGTATAACCTTCTTGTAAAAAAATAACTCCTGAATATTCCTGCGAATGATTCAAAATTTTACAACTCTGTATTTAATTGAAATATGTATGTATGTACCATTAAATGCTTAAATGGCTGATTTCTGACAATGGAATAGCCTCCAAGCTCTTATGCTGAAGATGGAAACCTTGGTCTGATTTGTGAAAGTGAACCGTCACATAAAAATAATAATTGTTACTCACAGATGTCCACAAATGTGTAGTTACACCTTCAAATTTAACATCTTCCAACTTTGCTATCAAATTCAAACTGTTGTTTCATAAGTTTCTGGAGTTAATTTATTTAAAATATTTTTTCTTGAAGGGCTTGTATACTGAGGTTCAAAGTCAGTAAGTAGCCTCCTGAAGCCTATGTTTTCCACTACACTAAATAGCTGCAGATCTAAGAATGTCATTTCTGCATTTAATCGTTTAATTGCTATAGCTCGTTGATCTTGCTGTTTAATTTTTTTACCTGTACCAAAGTGGACTGGTGGTATGATGTTAACTAAGGCCCAGGTTTAATGAACTTAGGATAATGAGCTGCCAAAGTGGAAGCAGTTGGTGAAGATGGACTTTTCGGAGAGTTGCTGGCACAATGGACTTCAAGGCTAGCGACAGGCAATGCTAGATATTCAGCTGGAAATGTTTCAGCCGTAATTGAAACTTTACCAGTTGCAAGGGTATCACATTCAAATACACGTAATTCTTCATCACTGATGGCACTCTGCTTGGGATTAGTGGTCACAAACATTTTTATCGCATTTAGTGAAGTATTCCGTTTCTTTGGAGAGACTGTAGGACTCAAACTGCGAAAATGTATTTTATATTTCTTTGGCGCATACTTTTCTGGTTAGAAGTGGATTTACATGCACCCTTGGATATCAGGGAATGAGAAATATTACAGTTCATGGAAAACTCGTTGGCTGCATCTACTGTGAAGTATTTCCACACTTCGGAAGACATTGAGTGGGAATTCAAGTGTGTGAGTAAAAAAAGAAGTAATTTCATGAGCTATTTATATACATGAAAATATCGATAGCATGTCGCATGTCGATAGCGCTAAGCTAAAGCGAATCATTCAGCTGGCCAAATGCAAAGAGATTATTTGTCTGTTATGACTTTTGATGGTAATGCAGCGTGATTGATTTCCTTCATTATTGACTTATAGCTCAGTTAGTCCATCTTTAACTTGGTGGCATGTGCTGGCATATATTTATAAGCACAATTTCTGTCGTTTCAAATGATTCTGCTCTCCAACATCGCTTTGCAATCCATCCAATATCTCCAATGGGTCAGGCAGCTGTCGGTGTAGGCTGATTGTGAGTCTAGCATAGGGACAAATAAATAAAACCGGCTGTCTTCAAAACCTGTGTTTTTCCGTAGTTCACTTCACATTTTTCCTCCACGTTAATAAGACCACTAGTTTTTGAATACACAGTCTATTAAAAAACACAATAAGAAGCAGGATCACAGCTTTTTCTTGGTAAACACAGGTACTACATGAAATTGCCTGATTAATTAATTCTAAACACTGCGAACATGAGGTTAAACATGATTTTATAAAATCATAATATTATGCGAAAACAACTGATTCTCTCCAAGAAGTTATACAGTAATCCATTATTAAGTATAATCCATGTAGGGGAAACTGATTTCGTACTTTGGGCCATCATTTTTGTTATTACCAACATGTTTCTCATAAAATAAAATATATAAATTTGTATGCTACTGCAAATATGTTTACAGCTACCTTCACACCTTGGAAGATGATACCGATATCAGGTTTTACAACCATCACATATATGCGGGCAGTAAAACCTGCAAACAAACAGTTTTTTTCTTAATTTCCAATGCACAAGTATTTTTAAGATTGAAAATAACTAGTTAATCCAACAATGTTTTTGTCACGATCGCCCATTTATAGTCAAGTAATCAAGAAAGCTGAAGGGTCAATGGCAAACGTTAGCACAAACGCTGAATGGTTACTTGGCAGATCACGACACGTAAAGAAAATCAACATAAAAATAGTTCTATTAGGCAGCATATTGCGGGTGCCTTCCACTTGTCGCTATATATGCCCTCAAGCACTTAACATTTATCAAAAAAGCTGCCTGTTGTCAGCTGCCAAATGCGAGGTGAACCCAAATAGAGCCCCCCGAGCATGAAAGACAGCTTTTCTTTCATGAGCAAAGTTAGTGCTAGATAACGAATGAAGATTAATTTTCGTGTAGGCGGAATTAACGAAAGAAATGTCTGCATGCACAAATTAAGTTATCTGAATCATTTTGTGGTATAATTCACAAAAACAACGTGCCCAGACTCACATCCATACAAGGTAGAGTTAACCTATTGAGTACATGTATCAATCAGAAAACGCTAAATAACGTGGTATTCAATCATTTACTAGAGTTGAATGCAATAAAATCAATCATAGTGTCCCCTTTACGTGTGAATTTCATTATTTCGCTAGAATTTTAAAAACACATTAGTACCAAATTCACCAGGTTTTAATGCGAAGTCTGCACTTTCAGAGAGTGAACAGGTTTTAAACTGGTTTCTGTGCCAATAATTTCAGTACCGATTCTTTTTGGTTTCGGTTCCAGTTCAGGTACTAAGCTCAAGAACCGGTGGAACCGAGAACCGAACCGACCTATCCCCAGTTTCAACACATGAACGTCATATTCAAGACTACATCCACTGAAGAGTCTCAGGTGTCTCATACACACATTTGTGTTGTTGAGAAGAGGGAGAGGGAGGAATGAGAGGTAGAGGAAGTGATTTTAGAAATAGAAATAATGGGGAGTAGTTGGGACAAGCAATGACATGAACGGTGAAGGTCATTTGTAAGCTCAAAAACTCTCCTGCTAACTTTATACGTCCCAAAGTCACTTCCTCTACCTACCCTTCCTCCCCCTCCATCTTCTCAACAACCAAATGGGTATATCATAGAGACTTGAGACTCTTTGAGTACAGTGGTCTCTCGTTAACACGTTCTTGAAGGGACCTGGGATTCTGAATGTGGTAACCAGGAAAACGTGCAAAATAGGGTAGGCATTCCACGGAAAGTCAAATACGTACTGGCTGGTTGCATAACTTGCAGGTGAATGTTATCCTGCCGCTCATTTTAGCTCATGCCGTAGATAACTGGTGATCATTTATTGTAAAAATAGTTTATTTTCCACCTATTCCGCCTCGCAAGAAAATACATACGATACCTAATGCTGATCCGTATTCAATTAATAATGATGACGACAATTGTCATCATCATTAATAACCAAACAGCACATTTAGTTTACAGATGCTGCTTTCACTAAGTTCAGTGGCAAAGTTAGCGAAGCCACCTAGAGATATTTTTCTCTTCGCACTTCCAATGAAATAATTAGGTCAGAGGACAGATGAATCCGCGGTGCAAATGCCCACTTCTCACTTAATATCACTTTATGTTTATATTGCTAGTAGCAAATTACAATGATTGCACCGAAAATGCATGGTAACCCTGAAACAGGTTTTCTTCTGGGGTACCTATATTCCATGTATTTTTGTTAAAATTTTACTATATTGTACTGTAAATTCTATATGAATGGAATAAAGGATATATTATTATTATGTACTGTTACAGTTGTAACACTCCTAGTCCCCGGCAAGCATCTGGTTTCATTGCTGTCATAATGGCCGGAGACTCGAGAGGGGTTGGGCAGTGATCGCAGCCACGTCCGACGCCCATCGGATGAGTGACTACGCTGCTGTCGGGTCATGCGTATGCAGTATACGGAGTGAACCCAGGATGACAGCCTTCTGCATGCGGGCAACTAGTGATTCCGCCTGTTCCTTGCAGGATGGAATGCATTTGATGTTATTAAGCAGCGAGCCCTTGACTCCACCAAGCACACCTAGGATGAGGACCTCTAGTTTTACAGAGTGTCCAGGGTACATCTGTTGAAGTTCGAAAAGCAGGTCTTGATATTTCGTCCGTTTTTCCCCCTCCTTTGCATCCATGTTACTTTCAGCCGGAGCCGAAAACTCGATCACAAACATGGAGCGTGTGAGGTGGTCGAGGAGAACGATATCAGGCTTGGTCACCTTCAACTGTCTGGTGGTGGAAGAATAATTCCACCAGATCGTGCATTTATCGTTCTCTACGACGGACTCAATATCTCCAGGGGCATAGGGCAGCATTGGTGTTTCGTCGATGCCATAATGGTGTCAAAGGTGACAGTATAACACCTGCAGGGCCGCGGTGTGCTGAGCTAGATACACTGACCTGGCGTAATAACTACAGCCGGAGAGGTGACCCAAAGTCTCCAGCTGGGCTCGGCACGCCCTTCACCTCGTGTCCGCGACCTCCGCCTTGAATATAATGTGGCGGTACACGAGTGTGTTTATGACACTATCCTGGCACGCGAGTACAAAACCCTCAGTCTCTGACTTCAGACCGATGGAGTGTAGGAAGGCAAACGTCAGCTCCTTCGATAACCCGTGCTTTTCGATGTTTCGATAGAAACATCCATGCATGGGCTTATCGGTACGCGCCTTGAGCAAGGCATTTTGCTCGGCTTTTTTTATTTCGAGCTTGAGGACGTCTGCGTGTTCTTGGCCTCAAACGGTTCCAGCCTCTTTGCTGCTTTGCCCTCCCAAGAGGTGTTCTTTTGGGAGTGAGACATAATTTTGGCAGCAGCGTAGACCACGAAATTTACCTTCGTAAGTTGGACATTTCCGTTAGGATTTTGTCGATAAGACCATTCAATTGGGACAGGTGGTTACCCTGCAGGGAGATCTTTCGGTGGATGTCTCTCTGCCTAGGTTGGCCATCATAGTTAATGGTGCTTAACAACCGTGTTCGTAGTTCAGAGACGGCCTGACCAGCTTCCTCCCATTTGGCCGAGAGACTGACACAAATGTCGTTCTCGCCTCAGGTGGTAGAGAGACTGCCTGTGTCAGGGAGAGTGGTCTGGCCAGTGGTGTATCCCTCTGAACTAATGGTTGGTGGGGAGTTTCCTTTCTTTGCAGGTGGTTGGCATAATCGCACAGATTCTGTTGCGATAGATGGTCGTGTTCCGGATGCATCTCACACCACACAAAGAGTGCATCCTTGCCATATAACCCCTGCGATCGGGCTCGCTGGCAGCATGGCATGCTAGGAGGTTGCCCCTTAGGGCTTCCGTCCACTGCATACGAGCTCCCTTATCAGATGGTACTTCATTGCCACACCCAACTGCACTAGGGCCCCCATCCGAGAGAGGCTGGTTGTGGGTGGCTTTATCTGTTTTCCTTTTATGAACCAGAATAACATCGTGTGGGGTGGTTAGCCCCACATGCAGACGTCCACCATTAGCCGGCAAAAGCCGTTACCAGGTACGCCACTGGGAGGCTGGTGGTCCAGATTTCGTAAGCATTATAAGAATTGTCAGAACTCCTCAAATACATGAAAAAATTGAGCTCCCAGGCCAAAAACATCCTCTTTCCCGTGCATAATGGCGTAAACTTGATTACTTGTAACAAAACAAAAATGGAACTTCCCGCGTGTTCTCCACAAATATTGCAAGCAAAAATACATAATTTAATGGAAATACATATAAACTTATGGTGGCTGGAAGAATCTGTCCAAGGTGCTTTGTTTTTTTTTCATTTTGAGCCCTAATTCTTTGATAGTACATTCCATTTTTATTGAAGTATTCATCACTCTTTCATCGACTTCGTGACTGCTGACGAACTGTCGCCATCGCTTCCACTGTTTTTGCAAATGTTGGAGGATATTTGGGCTCTGCTTCGTCTTTCCCGGTGTCTTTTTCTTCCTTTCTGTTCATAGACGTCATCCAATGACATCAATCTACTGATAAAAATACGCAATAATGAGATTCACCGACTTTTTCAATTACATTTTGGGAGAAGAAAAATTATATTTTGAATAGTTATTATTCATTTGTTATGTAACCATCTCCATAAATAAAGCTTCATTTTTCGTTGTCGCATGATCCAACAACCAACCAGCAGACTTCGATATCGGCATCACAGGCGACGCACTCGTCGAAGGTTATACCCTCCCCTTCTCCGAACAGCTGATCCCTGCCCTCAAAGGTGTGCTCATGTGATGCCTCATCACTCAGCGATGCGGAATTGTCCTTGTTTGTGCTGCAATGAAATCCAGAGGTCTGAAAGCTATTTCTTATGCTCTTGGCTTCAAGAGAGTCCCAGGCATACTTCACAAAGTGAATCACTTTCAGGATATTTACTTTTCTTTCTGACTCGTGAAGGCTGGACAACCTCTCATTGACAAGCAGTTTCCTGTACTTATGCTTCATGCAGCATATGATGCCTTGATCGAGGGGCAGAAGAACACTCGTGCAATTTAGAGGAAAAAACACCACTTTAACATTTCTTAAAAATGCAGTGTCTTGGATGTGCTGTGCAGTTATCAATAATCAAAAACATTTTACGATTTTATCCACCCATCTTTGTATCCAGTGCTCGCCGGAACTTTTCGAAAATTGTGGTGGTCATGCAGGCATTAGAGTTGCAATCATACATCCATGGCAATGTTTGAACATGTTTGAAGCACCTGGGACGAGTATATTTCCTGATCACTTACGGAATCACTTTTTCCATACCAATTTCATTGCAATATAGGACAGTCAGCCTCTCCTTACTCATTTTACCTCAATGGCACTTATCTCCACTAAATGCCAGTGTTTTATCAGGAAGTAAATTAAAAAATAAACCCGTCTCATCAGCATTAAAAATGTATTCAGGCTGTAGTTTTTGATGATGACATTGATGATGATCACATGCGCTGTTGCTCACGAAGTTTTGATTCCATAGGCGACAGCCATAAAACAAATGAATATCGCAATAAAATGTGCTGCTTGTGGGGACCTTGCCAAGCAATGAATAGGTGATTCCATTGCTTGAGATTGTTTTTTTCTTACTTCATAAACATTTTTTAAAACCATAATATGACCGATATGACCTTCAAAATAGTATTTTAAGCAATAACGATCTTTTTTAATGCGAGAAGTAAACCTCTAGAGATTTATCCATGGTCTGATTAACCTACGAGTCGGTTATTTTCCTAGGACAAATTTGGCTTGGTCCTCCTCCAAATGCGCTAAAGAGGTAACAAAAACGTACTAACCATAGTTATTTACATGCACTGCGACGCGGACCTGAGGATATGAATGTCCAAATGAGGAAAACGTGCTATATAAGGAACGTCATAACGAGAGTCCGCTGTATATGTTATCTTGAAAATGATGCTCATGTGTTGAAACCGCATTAGATCTATTACATCGTGTGGAAATACAAAGTGTTTTCTTTCATTTTGGAAGGGGTCAGCCTAAACCAAGAAAAACAGATCACATGCCCCAGCCCCAGTGATTTTTGTGCCTCCTTGTACTGTGCAAACACTTCTCCCTCCCTTAATACTTTTCCACCAAGTAACATTACGGGAATAGGAATAGGATTCTCTTACAAACATGCCCTTCGTGAATGAAAAACCTTTCCAAACTTGGGTGAGCAGTAAGGATGCAGTGTGAAAAAAATATTCTCAACCATAAACAAAAATCACTAGGCATACTTGACAGCACGATGCCAAAATGCAGACCACCAATTCAAGGACCAGCCAACCATTTACAAAACATCCAATCCACCTTCAAAGAATATGTTTAGCAACTTTGAGAAGTCAGGCTCACAAGAAGAAAAAACACAATATAGAACCAATATGAGTTGCTTTAAGTTTCATTCGGGACTAAATCACCAATCAATGGCATGGGTGGGGGGGGATTTTGGCAAAGGTTTAGGTAGATCGGTGAGCTTAGGATACTGACTGGTGAGCGTTGGCAAAAGGAAAAGGGTGTGGATACAGAATCATGTCATAGGTGTGGTGGCTACTTGTACTATGAGCATCAGAAACATACTTCTGTCTCTCCCACCTTAGTAAAGGATTTTGGATCCTGTGGCACACTCTGAGTGACTGTATAACTTAAATTCTCCTACAATAGACTTCTAAGTAACTCAGGGCCTTCACATCAAGGGAAAGGCACAGCACTGAATGTGCAGTCAGAGTAGCACTTCAAAAAAGGGCAGAGTATGCAATTTTGGCTTTGTTGATTAATGCGATTAGCTCAGATGTTGGATCTGCCTTGGGCAAGTCTGTTTGCTAAGACTGCAGAGGAAACAGTTTGTCAAGGGGAAGATGCCTGGGGTATGTACGCATGAAAGATATCGCAACAATCAGGCTTCAATGTGCAGGACTACATGAATGAATCAATCTATACTTAACCTGAAAAATGTTTTTACTTCTGGGAAGTGGTACAAAAAACATTGAAATAATTTTTTCATTAATGAACTTACGTGACTCCTGGGTGAAGAGTGTATTTCTTCTTTTCTAGTCTAGCTTTGTTGGCAAAGATATCATGCCTCTCAGTTTTCTTCCATAGGTAGTAGAATTGAACAAGTTCTCCCACAGATCTTGTTCGCACCTGAAATAAATGATTTTCAAGGAATCAGAAGTTGAGTCAAGTGTTGAGCAAGGATGCAGGATTGAAAATAACCTTGAGGATTTAGATAACAGATGTAAAATTTAGTATTTTGTATTGAATAATATGACATGATAATTTCAGCATCTAAAAATAAATGTACATATGAAATAAAATACAGATTTACAAACAAACACACAGACGCATGGCATTCAATCATTGCGGTTGCACAAGTGATGTGGCACATAGTCACACGCACGTGTGCGAAGTGGCACATCACTTGTGCAACCCAAATGATTGGAAAATTGTCAAGTTAGTTGTTCTAAAGCGACAATGTTGGGTTTATTCTCCGCGACTGTGGCATATTATGCACGACAACGTCTCCTGTGCTACAATGTAGACTGGGGACGAGAACATCTTGTTCGTATAAACCCCCATTGAAATTCGCTTTGAATTAAGATGGCTTGGTGGTGTAACTGGCTAACACACCTTACTGGCAATTGGGAGATCCTGGTTTGAATCCCGGTCAAGTCAAAAGATTTTTTCATGGCGAACAGTGTTGGTGAATAACATGGCATTCATTCGAATTTGAATATTCATTTGAAAATAAAATCATTCAATGTGTGCTGGTGCTACCTACTTGTGATGCCTATAGCTTACACAATGCTGTCACTGCATTTTGTTTATTCTCTATGGATTGGTCAATTCATTCGTAAACATAAATCTCTTATCGCCTAGAAAAGATTATTTCTGATTAAGTATTGAACATATGAATAGGCTTTTATTGTGGTTCTTTTTCTTGGAAATATTTTCACATTGGCATGAATAATATAATGGTTATACTGCACACAATGTGCATTCTCATTTTGTCCCATGTTTGTATTCGGTGATGAGGATATTGCACAGTGGTGAAGCTGCATGCCCTGAGAAAGATTTACCACAACTGTTTTTATGCAAAGATTCAAACCATCAATAGCATTACTCAAGTTTAGTTGAACCCCCAATTATTAGACCAAATTTTTGGACTACTGTATTATCAGTATTTTTGAAGAGATAAGTACTTCCGACAATTTTGGCAATAAAAAAAGAAACTGACAAAATGTTAACAGACAAAGAACGATCTCTTTCTAAAACTAAAATTAAACAGTTACTTTTGCTTTCTTTCACATATTAATTTGGGAATTAATAAATTTCATGGTGAAAAAAATTGCAGCTCAATTTTCTTTCTTTTTTAAAAAATTTAGGTAATTTGTTAGATTTGAGTTAGAGGGAAAATCTAAAGCTACTATTGGGTTCATTAACTCACAATAAATTTAAAAAAAGATTTGGATTTGTTTATATTTGTTTGGTAATGAAAAGGAGCTGGGATTCTTAAATTTGAGAAAGCAGAATTCTGATTTCAGATTCAGTTATTGATTATTTGATTAGACAAAAAAAGAGATTCAGATTTGGGATTCGGATACGATAAATTTTGGATTTGACACATCACATCTTCTTTCTTTATCTTTGCCTTGTCCCACTCATGTGGGGTTGGCGTTCTATTCTTTTATTCTCTTCCTCCACCGCTCCCATCCTCTCGCACCTTGTCCTTCCATCTCATCTTTGGCCGGCCCCTCTTCCTATTCCCCCTCACCTCCAGCTGCATTACTCTCTTCCCCACATATTCTTTGTTCCTGCACTGAACGTGCCCAAACCATCTTAATCAGCATTCTTGTTGCATCTTCTTCGCTAACGGTCCCACTTTAACCGATCCTCTCATACACTCATTCCTGACTTTATCCTTCCTAGTCACCCCACACATCCACCGCAGCATCCTCATTTCTGCGACCTCCATCTTCTTTTCCTGAGCCCTTGTGATTGGCCAGGTTTCTGCACCATAAAGCAATGAAGGTCTCACCACAGACTTATAAATTTTTCCCTTCAACCTGCAATTTACCTCCTTATCACAAAGCACTCCACTCATTCTTCTCCAATTTATCCATCCCCCATTCACTCTGTGCTGAATTTCAGCCTCTAATCCTCCATCACTCTGAACAGTTGACCCTAAATACTTAAACTTCTTAAGTGTTTCACACTGATCCCCTTGAAGATTTACCATGAGACCTTCAGCTGATGTAGTCAAGTACTCTGTTTTGATCCTGCTAATTTTCATTCCCCTCTCCTCCAGCACCTTTCTCCAAGCTTCCAGCTTCTCCCGGGTTAACTCGCAGATTACGATATCGTCAGCAAACAGCATGCTCCACGTTTTCCCTTCACGTCCCTTGCAAACACATCCATTAACAGGACAAAAAGGTAAGGACTAAGAGCCGATCCCTGATGTAATCCAACTCACACCGGAAAACATTTTGTTTTGCCAACACTGCCCCCTACTTTTGTCTCTGCCCCCTCTTACATCTCTTTTACCAACCTTGCCAATTTTTCGGGGTGCTCCTTTTTCTCTCATACACCTCCATACCTCCTGCCTGGGAACTCTATCGTAAGCCTTCTCTAGGTCTATGAAAGCTAAATGTAGCTTAGCCTGAAACTCCCGATGTTTTTCCAGTGGCTGTCTCAGCACAAATATTGCATCTGTCGTTCCTCTTCCTGGAATAAACCCAAATTGCTCCTCTTCCACCTCTGCTTCCTGGCGCAGCCTGCCTTCCACCACTTTTTCCCAAACCTTCATTGTGTGCGACATCAACTTAATACCTCAGTAATTTCCACACTCTTGTACATCTCCTTTACCTTAATGTAGGGGAATGAAGATGCTCTCTCTCCATTCCATAGGTATCCTTTCCTGTTGCCACATTTATTGCATCATGCCCCACAGAATATCAATCCCCTCTTCACCAAATATTTGGGAAGAGGGGATTGATATTTCACTTGGGAGATCCCCTCTTCACCAAATATTTGGGAAGAGGGGATTGATATTTCACTTGGGAAGACAATATACAACCCGTAAGTCGAAAGGGTGGGTTAGAATTGGTAAATAAGCCTACTTGTGTAATAGATTACTTATAATAAATATATGGGTGGCGTAGACTTGAAAGATCAACTTTTAAAATCGTTCTTGCTAGAAAGGAAAAGGACAAAAGTGTGGTATAAAAAATTATTCAACCCCTTAGTAAATACGGCTGTGTTGAATGCTTACATTCTTTACTGCAAGGCTGGAAACAAGAAAGATCATCTATCGTTCAGAATAGACTTAGTGAACAAGATCAAAGGCAAGTACCGTGGGCAGAATTTAGAAAAGCACAACGGACGGCCCTCAGATACCGACACTGAATGCACGTGATTGACAGGTCAGCATTTCATTCAAGAAAATCCTAAAACAGATACTTTTATAGTTGGAAGAAGAAGGTGTGTGGTGTGTACGAAACACGGAAAGAGAAAAGAAACAAGGTACAGGTGTAAAAACTGTCTCTCTGCCTAGACCCCTGTTTTGAGCGATACCATATTCAGATCAACTACTAAACATCGGATATGGAGAGCAGAAAGAAATAAACGGCATGACAAAATGTAAGTATAAATTTGTAATAATACAGTATAAACAATTTTAAATATAATATAATTTTTTTGAATTTTTTCAAATAGTGATAACAATGCTAAAAATATTTAGGCTAATGTCTGCACAAAATCTTCGCTGCTTGTGAAAAAAAGGCACCCTGAGCGATTTAAATGCCTCCAATTAAAGTCACGCTAGAGACATGGAATTGAGTGGACGCATATGCTGCGTTGCACATGCTGGAGGGTTTAATCTCGCGAAATAACAATCGTTATTCTCGCTTGGATTCATTTTATTTGTGCGTGGTTATTTCCTATACGATGGAGCCTATAGAGAGATGGAAAGTTGGGTGAATTTTCCTGGTGGGGATTGCCGGGTGGGGGAAAAAGAATATGGGAATGTGCGGGAATTTCCATTTTGCATTTTGTAAATTTCCTATCCATTCGGGCAGATTCTTTATACATCTGCAGGAACCCAGCTGAGGTCTCTCTTAGGATATTTTCCAATCACTGGGTTGGAGCGAAAGCGAAGAAAGGTACACCATTTTCCGATACAAATATATATGGGTGCTATGCGTGAGTATTTTTCCCCTTTGATTATGCATGCGCCCAGCGCTAGTCATACTTTAGCATTTATGTGCGACAAAGTAATTGGTCGTATGAACCAAGCGAAATCGTATTTCCTCTAGTTTTCTTGATTGTTGGCGACGGAAGAAGGGAAGAGCAATACTTTGCTCAATATCTACATCCAAACGCTCAATAAGGGTGGGAAATCAAACCTGATTCTTTCGATGATAGCTACTGCCAGCCGGAATAATTATGCCGTGGAGCAAGGTTAAGTATAATCAGTCTGAAATAGTGAGAAAAAAGCTTCCTTAGGTTTTATTCACGACTGCATCTATCGCTCTAACAGCCTAGCACCATCTCTGATACATGTCATAATTTTTTAGCACACGCGCGCAGCAAACGATTTCTGTACCCGAAATACTCATCATGGGTTTATGTTTGGGAAAACTGGTAGCAAAAAATTCCAGGGATCATGAGAGGAAAATCTTGGTTATAGCAATTATTCTGTTGCGGGCGAGTATATCTGTACACGACTAATTTAAGTTTTTTTACTCGTTGGCAACTCTGTGGACTCGTGGTAACAAAGCCGAACGCATTTTTTGTCCGATTGGTTTCACATTGAATGTGCTACAATGCCTACAATTCAAAGTCCTCCAAGATCAGGTTTCACTGGGGTGTCCAGTGGCCACGTGCAACTGCCGCGTCTGGACGACGTGGCTGGACGACGCGGCTGGACGACGTGGCTGGACGACGCGGCTGTACGACGCGGCTGGACGACGAGGCTGGACGACGCGGCCGGGTGGTTTCATTCAGGCATCTACGTCCCGATTCCGCGGCTGGGTGATGTGGGAAAATGTGTATGAAGTTTAATTACAAATTTATTATCGGTTTGTGCTTCCTGAGAGCGAGTTGGTGTTGAGCTGAAATGGATGGTGACGATTTAGTTTTGTTGCTTTTATTGGAAGACGGAGAAGAGGACGACCAAACGTTGCAAGTAGTTTTACAGAAAGAGCTGGAAAGGATACTTTACATAAAATGCAGAGAGAGGAGAGCAGAAAAATCACCGAAAATTGGGACTACCCGACTAGGCGTCCGCATCTCAACTGCTCTCGAAGCAGTCGAGATGCAGACATCAGGCATCAGACATCAGCAGTCGAACGCGATGGCCGAGACGTCTCAGCAAAATCAATCCATTTGATATGTATTGGATGAGTACGGCAGTGACTTCAACTGCTGGACGCGGATGCCGCACGCGGCCGCGGGACGCCCCAGCAAAACCACGCCTTTACTATTGTAGCATTGAAAAATGAGTTATCGTTCAGGTAATTCACATTCAGTGCATTATGTATTCGGTGATGATGATAAATTAGATGTTTAACTCTGACAAGGAGCGCCTAAAAACGTTGCTATGATCCGTCACTATTAGTATAAACAAGTAACTTCTTCACGTCGGGACCAAGACCAGAGGTTCATAATTTCAA
Source organism: Pyrrhosoma nymphula (assembly GCA_963573305.1). NCBI lineage: Eukaryota > Metazoa > Arthropoda > Insecta > Odonata > Coenagrionidae > Pyrrhosoma > Pyrrhosoma nymphula. The sequence goes on along the minus strand of OY754332.1, from coordinate 135,613,663 downwards.
AACTTCGTTATTCCGTAATATCGCGTACTGTTACATACACTTAGATACCCTTATGGTCGGGACCGAAGGTTTTGCTTCGTTAAATCAAAATTTCGTAATTTCGAATTTCGTAATTTCGAGTTTCTACTGTATGAATAAAATTCATGCTTATTGAAACTACAGCAGAGCGTCGATTAGCCGCCGTTCAGTTATCTGCCCGGCAGATTATTCTTGCATCATCCCGCAACAACTTCCTCCCCTACTCTCTCTCTCCGTCCCTTCCCCTCCCTCCCCTACTCTTCCTTTTCGACACCCTCAGCGGGCTGTTCAATCACGCAGATGAGAGTTGCATTATCCTGAGCCCCCTGAATCACTGCTCTGCATTCGCGCGACTTGGGATTATGTGGGCGTTTTATAATTGCAAAGATTTCTTCAGTAATACAACTGGTTGAAAATGTCCAATTCTTCAAAAAATAGAAATACACATTTTGGAGAAGCTGAAAAGTATAAAGGACTATGCTTCAAAATCGGATAGCGTGACTGGACTGAAGCAGAAAACAAAGAAGGGTTTGACTATATCCGATGTTGACAATGCGTCATCTGTTCGGGCATTGGGGTGGTCCATGACCTTGCCTTGTTTTCTTCGAGATAGGGCTGAGTAAGCAGGGAGATAGGGGACTCGGTAACTACCGAGGGGCAACCATAAATCGCTGCAGATCAGACATGTGATGAGTTGGCTATAGCTTGGGGAGGAGGGATCGGACTTATAGACATGCAGGCAGTTGAGAAACCCGGGCAACTCCAGCCTGTGTGTTTATGGCCCAAGCCCGTGTTAACACCCTCCAGAGTGGCGTAGATGCCCATGCTTGCCCGTTTGCACAGTCACCCATCCTCCAGCCGAGTACCCGCCTCGCATGCTGACACTATGACAGAAGGGAAGGGGTATCCTTCGGAAAAAGGTCTACATAGTTGCCCTCAGGAAAACAGTGGTTTCTGCAATTAGGAAGATGGTCGCTCATCCACCCACTGAAGGATCATCTCAAGAGCGGTATATGCACCCCCTTTTGTCCTTCCCATCGCTTGGATGGGGGAGAGGGAAGAGAGTTGCATGACTATCTGTAATGTTAGTTTCTTGAAAAAAAAAACTAGCAAGAATATGCTAATAAAGACTACCTATCCATCTATCCTGCAAATATCCTCAGATCATATGATCAATATGACCATACGATCTTCCAATCGGGAGTAGAGGTAGTTCAAATTTCTGCCACTAAGCACTGTGGGTACTATCCCACCGATTCCACTCTTTTCAAACTCGAGATACAAAACGGTTCGCATAATTGCAACCAGATGCATTACAGTCATTTCATAATGAACGTGAGATAAAGTTTACTTGCTAGACAAGGTTGTGTGATGTTTTTAACAGTTTAAATATGCGTACAACATTGAATTAGGACAGCAATCTTTAGGGGTTTCCACCAGGTAGTTAGGTCCATGGCGGCCAACATTTCGACACAAAGCATCGAAACGTTGGCTGCCATGGACCTAACTACCCGATGGAAACCCCGAAAGATCGCTGACATAAAACTTCAATGGGAAAGCCTGAAATCCTTCATTGAATTAGGAATTGAAAATGTTTTGTTTTCGGGCAGAAAATTGTGCAAAATGTGGGAAAACTAGTGTAAATATGGTGTTTAATATACATTAGAGTACAGTTGAGCACCCCTAATCTGGAAATCCCTAATCCGGCAATATTTCCAAGGCGTGCTTCACGGAAAACAGAAATTTTTTGCCGAATCATTGCTTGGTATTTACTGAAACTGTAACCCACTCTTAACAAAAATTCTCCCATTAAAGAGCGAGTATTGATTTTTTGCATACAATGTTGTCTATATTAATTGTTGTGTGCAACGAAGGTCTTTATTCAGCAAATTGAAGACATATTGCATCGCTGCCGAGACGCTGGTGTGTGGCATCTCCGAGATGGACAGTACCGGTCTTACAAGGCATGCGCATGTTTGCTTTATACTTAGTGGCAACTCGAAGTAAAAACTATCTGTCATCTGCATAGTTTTATCGGTCATTATGTCTAACGTAAGCAGTTATTGCAGTAGCAAGGGGGCGAAGCGAAAGCACAGAACATTAACTATCGCAGAAAAGGCGGAAGTGTTGAAAAAACTTGTTTTCGGTACATCAGTGAAGTGCCTGTCCGTGCCATATGTACTCCGTTGAATCTTCGACAATCTATGACAATAAGAAGCAGAAAGAGAAGTTCCTCAAATTTTTCTGTGAAAGTGACACTAAGAAAGGGATGGCGATACGAAAAACCATGAAAGAAGGGTCTAGTGCCGTTTTAGATCGCATACTTATTCAGTGGTTTCGACTGCGTCGAAGTGAAGGGCTCAGTATTTCAGGCCAAATGTTAAAGGAGCAGGCTAAAATATTTTATAGAATTTGATACATTGTAGATATGTTCAATAAGGCAACCAAGGATGGACAAGAATCTTCCTCCAAGGCTTCCTCCTCAATCGCTCCCGATATATTGATGGATAGCCGCACGGATGGAAGCACCAGTTGACAGCATGGCGTAGACAGCACCAGCGAGCGTTGACAGCATGGCGTAGACAGCTCATTGAATCAGCTGATATCGTATTAAACACAGTGGCATAAGGATTGCAAATAACATTGAAAGCAACGAAAATTGTAATTTATTTATATTATTTATCAATTATCAACATTATACTGTTTGATGTGCAGCAATATGTTTATATGTTCTATGCATTCTTTTCACTCTGCCGTTTTGCGATACTACCGGTTGACTGAATTTGTGTTTGTGAATTTAGAAACGGTTAATTTCTTTTTTTAATTATTTGTTAATTAATACAGAATTTATTCAAATTTCATTGAAATTGTTATAACTTATCGAATTTCCTCATGAAAAACATAGCGGACCCCATAAGTATACTGGTTACTACCACAGCACCCATAGTCCGGCAAAATCCCTAATCCGGCATTGCTTGAGTCCCGATGGTGCTCGATTCAGGGTGCTCAACTGTAATAGTAAAGTTGACGGGACCTCAAGAAAATGATTCAAAAAGCAGGAAAACTTAAAATCCGATAACTCAAAGATGGGGTTCTACTGTATTAATAATGAGTCAAAATTTTCATTTCTAACATGGATTTTTTAAATAAAATTAAAGATTCTCACGTCCTTCAAAACAGCTTAGTTTCCATAAACAGACTTAGCTATGTAATTATCACTGTAATTTTCAGCATCTTGATCCTCTTATAATCGTTAGTTTCTTGTGAACACTGAATGAACATAGTCTTTTAACACTGTTCATTTTTATAAATTACTGCTAAAGAAACAATGAATTCACTGTTTGAATTGGCGGTCACAAACTAAAGCAACTGCCTTGCGCTCCATGCACACGGGATGAACTGAAGGATAACTATGTACGTGAAACAGAATATGCATCTCGGAATTTAATCAGGCACGCCGAGCAATTGAAAGGCAACAAAGTGTTCTCGGCCGAGAACTTGCCGATTCCATGTTTTTTGCTTCAATGTAATCATCTAAGTTCCAACTCTTGGTCGATGCTCACTTTGCGCAAATATTATTGTATCATCTGGTATAATCAATGACATCCTCAATTTTTATTAAAACGACACGAACTTGAAACAAAGTATTAGGGAAGTTTTTGGCCGTCATGTTTCTTGGGCTATACATAAAGTCAATGCAAATGGAATCCTCGTGTAAGCTGCAAATCCTCGTGTATGATACACACACAATTTTTTGCCGCAGATAAAAGGGGAAAAAGGTGCACGTAGTGCATGAGAATATACGGTAGGTACCCACATTTTTATTCTGATTTACATCATATAAGAGTTCATTTGAAGAATTGGTTATTCCATTATTTAGCCTTAGCCACTTTGTACTCTGCAATTTGTATGTTTGAACTGCATTAAGATTTTTAGATCATAGTTTGCCAGTGAAAGCTTTGATCTTTAAGTGTACTATGTGACAAAATATTTAGTCAAATTAAAACATACCTTATTTTGTTGTATCATATGGAAGTCTTTGCCGTATGTTCGTAATCCATTTTCAAAGTTTCGGCACTCATCCTCAGACCATAGGCTCATAGTATCAGTGGGAGGGACAACATTCATACGGCGCCTTCTGAGGGCTTCTTCAACATTGTAGCCACATTGTAGCAATAAGTAGAGGGCCTGAATAAAAATTAATAGAAGCAATCAACACATTGATTGAAAAATCTTGATCAACACCTTGAAGTTAAGATAATCAAATCCTCCTATTATTTACACCTACAAATATTAGGGCAATTATTCTGCAAATGTGCATTTGTATCATAATCTTTGTTTGTGCTCAAAATAGTGAGAATTGAAGCTGGTTGAGCCACGAGCTGTGTCAGGCCATTTGTTAGTTTGGGTGGACTTCCCCAATAGTGAATTCAGGTATTACTTTTCAGTGAAAAATACAAATATCTAAATTGCAATTCATGTATTTTGCAGCAATATTATCAGTGTTGTTTCTAAAGCCTCAAACCACAGTGGAAGCGCTTTAAAACTACATCCAATTTCAGCTTGCGAATTAGCAAAAGCCCACAAATTAACCCAACAAGATTCACAGAAAGATTTTCTAACTCCTTGATAGAAAATAGCTTTTAAATGTTCCAACAATGGTACTTTTTGAGAGAGCCTGCTGTAATGCCAGCATATTGGTTTATAAACAATTTGATTAGGTCCTCAGAGAGTTTGAATACTCCATTTTATCAGCAAAAGTTAATAAGTTACTTGTGTTCACTTAGCATCTTCTTTTTAAAATAAATAAAATTATATTGTGAAAATAAAATTTCTACATAGATTTATTCTTATTTTAAAACTACCTAATTAATTAGACATGAGTGTGAGGGAAACCTAGAACTAGTTATGGGTCCTTAAACTTTTAAGAAAATTAAAAAATGGATTTGGGAATGTGGTATACGATTGTTTGGATATAATGGGTTTTATGTGAAAAGAAGTAAAAAAGTGTTTTATAAAGTATCTTATGCATGAGAGACTGCCTTAGAAACTGAAATATTTTTTTCATCCGGCACATGGTGAAGCAAATAGCAGGAAAACTGAAAATGAAATAGTTTAAATACGGAGTTCCACATTCGTAGGAAAGATAGGAAATGTAATGGAACATGATGAAAAGTGGTGTAAATTGCAGGAAAACATAAATTCCAATACCTAATGTAAACACAGGATTTTATTGTATGTAGTTGGGCAGATCAGAGTCTTTTCTTTAGCTTCCCCTTTCGAGGGTTTCACCCTCTTTAGATTCGTATTTGGACACACTATTTATGCCTAGCTTGGGAATGATGTCGTACGATGCACTAGTTAATTCCATGCATGGGAGATGAGGTGAGGCAGAGGCAAGTGATATAGCAAGAAATTTAAGGAAAAAAAGGAGTAGCAACAGTGAGGAGTACCTGTTCATCATCCCTCACAGGGGTACTTGATGGAACATAACTCATTCCTTGAGAGTTATTTACAAGGGGTTCCTGGGCTTTGACCAGGAACTTTTCAAATTCATTCTCTTCAAGAGACTTTGGGTCCCACAAAAGCTTGTCTTCGTTTTCATAAGGCAATGCATCATCATATTTGCATAAGCCATCTGGAATTGCAGCTTGGTATTCACTACCAATCTTTATGGTCTGCAAAGAAAAAAAAGCACTAGTTATAGCTTCAGAGCATAAAAGTTAACATTAAAAATAACTATGTGTATACTTGATTTTTAATTTCTTATTTTCACAACAAAACAGCCTTCCAATCTACGATAATATATCCTCATACATTTTGATCTAGTGACTATCAGTATGTATTTGATTCTTATGTTAAATCCATTTTTGGTAAATATTTTAGAGAAATCAATTAAAATACATAAAATGAAGTATAAATTGCAATGATTTATTAGAGTAATAGCAGTATTTGTCCAAATATAGCCCCCCTATATATATAACCCTCCCCCCAGCATGATGAACAAACACTGACTGAGTACAGTTCTGCACTTATTAATTTTCAGATCGGTTTTGATGTCAACGGCATCATTTTCTAAAGGTATATTTTCCTTTCCATGTTTAGAAGAACTCAATTTCTATTACGGGATTTCACTTTCATGTAAAGAACAGTTAACATTACATAAATACCGAACCCACTAATTCACTACCAATCAACCTGCATTTTTTGTTAATACATATGTATCCAGGGGCTGAAGCAAGCTTACAATGTCCTCAACAACAAAGTTAGAATTACCTTCCCAGATATCCTATTTTGCATAATACAGTGAAACCTCTACCTAACGAACTCCCGATAAACGAAGAACTCCGATGAACGAACAAATGCTATTGGTCCCGCCAAATTCCTATTTAAATGCATTGGTAAATACATCTATGAGCGAACTCCTGCTCTACGAAAACTCCCGATAAACGAAATGAAAGATTAGCCCTGTATTATAATATTTACCTCTTCATAACGTATTTTCAAAAAAAAAAGGCTAATTTTGAATATGTTGCGAGGTTTTTGCCGTTTTTGCTAATTTGAAAGTGACTAGGACCAATCAGAGACTCCGTACAAACAAGCCAATCAGAAAGGTCCTTGTTGTTTATCCAGTTAATTACATTTCCGGTATTTTGCGTCAGTGTTAGCAGCGTGGTTAGTGATTTGGTCGGCGTTCTTGAGGTTTACTGCGGTTCATCATCGTGAGTTTATAATTTCAATCTTTTTGAGTGAAAACTGGTTGCTCTTGAGTGTTACTGCGGTTCAATTTCGTGAGATTGGGATGCAGAATTGGGACTGTCCAAGTGCTAAAAATATTTTTGGTTGGTAATGAAAAGAATGGAACTTATAGGTTGGCAGCGCAAGTCACGCGAAGTGATTTTCATTTCTTTTTTTTGTGAACTGGATTGTAATTTGAATTTGTGACTGAAGTGTTGTACAAAAATGACCTGGTAACGTGAATAAAACCTCGTTAAAGTTAACCGGACGTTCCTTTTCTTTCGCTAAAACTACGGACCACAACACCAAGAACATACCAATCACCTGGTAGAATACTTAAATGAATAATTACAATCTTTGCAAGTGAAGCCTGGTTTTGCCTTAAGTGGCAATTATTACGTCTGGTAATTTACCTACTTATTTGTAAGGTAAGTTCGTAATTTATTCTCCACGCTTTTGCAAAAATAGTTATCCATGCTTGATTTATAAAATGTCAAATGTTGACTTTCATATCGCGGGCTCGAAAATTTCTTTAGCATACTTGAAACACATCTAATGCAATGAAATCTCGTTCAGTGGTCATTTACGTTGTGCGCATTCCTAAATATTTTTATTGCTGTAATAACATTATTTTTTTTAATTCGAACGTTTCAAATGTGATAATTGTTTTTTTCGCTCGCCGCCAGCTTGAAAATAATTCTCGAAAAAAAGTAGCTGGCGGAACGAAAACCAAAATATATCGTGCTGTATTTACGGAGCAGTTCTCAAAAACCTTGAATGCACCGCGGATGTGACCGTGTTAAGTTAGAGCTCTTGAAAGTGGCGGCATAAGAAACTACTATCATTAATTCTAGCGTGTTTGTGATGCATTGGGCGGGAAGTCGCGTCAACGCATACTTCACCCTCGAGCTGAATACACAGGTTCCAACCCACTACTACAATTATCACAGCAATTACGAGTTGATAATACTCGTACTCGTCCATGTTCTCGCTCTGTTGTAGATAGTAAACAAATCAACACATGTTGGCGATCGGCTGCATGTAAACATCTGCATCCAAGCAAAGATGAATGAAGGCGACCAATGGTTACCGACGCACATTCTAGCTGACGGCGATCGTAACAGGATGGCGTCAACGCGAAAACAATTCATGGTTAAAGTTTGACGTTCATGCCAACTATAAATCGGCCTTTAGAAATCGCAGTAAATGGTATAATTAGCAGGACTTGCTGAAATACTGGCTCGTTGTTATTCCATGGTTTTTTATGAGGCAAGGGAGCAGTAAGGATAAATGTATGCTATCCTCTGTGGAAATTTTACCTTTAATTGAGTTCTTCATACCATATTCCCTGAAATTCAAGGTACAAGAAGTGGATTATTTACATTGCCCCTGGAGTGATGCAACGCGAAAAGCACCTCCGACAAACGAACTCCCGATTAACGAACTGTAAAATTATCGGTCCCTTGAATTTCGTTTAGTAGAGGTTTTACTGTATGTAAAACAGCTTTATCTCCAACATTGATATAGGTACTTTATAACTGTGACTTGATAAATATACTGAAGGTGCTAAATTATGCTTCAAAGACACAGATTGATTTTGTTTTCCTTTTGTATCACTGATTTCCTCATTGTGAATCTAATTTTAATAACAAATAACTTTACAAGTAAATTCTCAACATAAACTAAGTTGTGGAAATATACACCCCCTTCCACACAACACAGTTGCATTGTGGGTTTTATTAAGTACAGTAGAAGCCCCATATAATGTGTAGGGCATATAATCAGAAGGTCAAATTTACTTGGGATGGCCAAAGAACAATTTGAAACCTTATGGTCGAAAGAAAATAAATTCCCCAAGGCCGTACTCTTTACTGGGCGAAAAAAGGGGGGGGGGGGAGAAGGGATGAATAGGGTGTTGGAAGGTTAGTAAGGACATTAACCAGACCAAATAAAAAAGGCCAAAAAACAAGAAAAAAATTAAAAATTAAAATGCACTGGCTCACGTACACTTCTCATGGATTTGCACAGAGGAACAAATTTCGGCGAGGGCGATTTTTTCGCCCAGTACAGAGTACGGCCTTGAGGGAATTTATTTTCTTTCAACTGTTTAAAGGCCGTAGAACGTTCCATTATCTATGAAACCCTATGATTTACACGTAAAATAAATCGGTATTAGTGAGGACAACAACCAGCCTCCACTGGGATCGTATACTATTATGAGAGGTAAATGTCTGCTTCAATCTTGGCAAACGTGCACAAACTTGTGCTCATGTCCTCAGTCATTGGAATTATATGTCTAGCAGTATTTTTTTCCGCACAATTTGACCTTCAAATGCACATTTCGGACATTCACGGCATACCTCTATTCACACAAATAAATTCCTCGTAAGTTTGTGTATTTCATTGTTCTTTTGTCACCCTCCTGCTTTTTTATCAAGCTGATTGATTGATTTATTCACCATAAAAGGAAAAGATTACACTTGTAAGGGTTTTGCCAAGTAGATATATAAAAATTACAAAAATAAAGATTTTACAAAAAATTCACATTAAAAAAAAAAGAAAAATTGCAGTCCAACTGATACAACATTATGGCTGGGAAACGAAAGTTGTTGGATCTGAAAACTAAAATACGGATAATGAATGAATGCAAAAGTGGCGATGGGTCCAAAGGCGAGATTGGGAGGCGATTTGGCATCTCTTCCTTGACCATGTTCATAATTCTGAAGAATGAGGAATAATTTCGTGCCGCAGTGCTTAAAGAAGGAAGTTCAAGCAGCTGGAAATATTTTCGGCCAGGAGAACATACACAGTTAGAATCTGCCCTTTTCGCATGGTTTTGCAAGCAGAGAGCAGCCTGAATTCCGATAAATAGCCCAATGATGAAGGCAAAAGCGGAGTATCTAAGTGAGAGGCTCGGTATTGACAAGTTTAAATGTTCTGATGTTGAATATGTTAATTGTAATGAGCATACCTTCTTCCACTCATCCTCTTCATCTGGGGTGTAATCAAAGTCATCATCTTCTTCATCTTCATCACTTGGCTGCCTCGAAACTATAGAATATAAAGAATTCATCTTTAGAATCACCATAACCAATAAACTTAAGTGAACATTTGAAGTCAAAATTACAATGGCATAGAGATACAATTTCCTCTGGATTAATGCAACCAATAGCAGTCATTGGATAGTTGGATAGAAAAAACGTATTTATATTGGGTAATTTAAGCAATTTAGGGATTAATGAAGAATACTTAGGAAGATAAAAAATGATTGGGTCATTCCTAAAATTCATTAGCAGACTTCTAAGTCAATACATTCATATTAATTACATAAAGAATTTGATTCAATTTACCTTGGGATGAAATGTTTGGACAGATTTTTAGCATATTGCAAACTAGCCATGGAATTACTTTTATGGTATCACCCTCTAGTGCACATAAGTGCGGCAATTCCACAGAGGAAATATCATCCACTATAACTGGGATGGAATCCCAGTCGCCCTGGTTGACGCAAATGATTTTCTTGTGGAATTTTCGCATTTGGAATGAAATCATTTAAATATTGATTTTTCAATCTGTTCAGTGTTTTCAGGGTTGGCCAGCCAAAAGTTTTGCATGAATGTGGGAGTTGACATAATCAAGATTAAAATCATATACATGCATACAAACTCATCATGCCATTCCCTAATAGGGTAGGCACAATTATTAAAGTTCAATTTTTGGAGAAAGGCCTGAGAAATTAACTCTGGCTTCATAATTGCCTCCATTCAGCATTATCCTTACATACCTCTGTTGCTTAAGTTACACTTGTACATTGCTTCATGTATGCCCTCCTGTTCTTAAGACCCCTGATACTCCTTCTCTCAAGCGTATCTTCAACCATTTTTACCCATGACTTTCACATTCTACACTTCTCTTTTCACGCCTCTATCATACATCAGCTTTTTTATTCAATTCTCTTCCACTCTCTCAACATGGCCAAACCAAGGAAGCACATCCCTTACTACATACATTTCCATCACTGGAGCATCCAATCTACAATCTTTAATCACCCACTCCTTCCTAACCCTTCTTTCCCTTCTGCTTTTACCACAAACACGTCTCAAACACCCCACATATCCAATGCACTTAGCCTACTCTTATGCTTATCCTGACATACCCATGTTTTGCTACTGTGCACTTAAGTGGGAATGCATACACTTTTGTACACAGCAATTTTGTTTCCCTAGACAAGGATTCATTTCTTGACTTACTCCACATGCTATGTACCTCTTTTCAATCACAGCAATTTTCAGTTCTTCATTCCCCCAGGCATCGCCTTTCGATTTTCCAACCACCCCTTTTCAACTTTCAGCACATTCCACAACTGCTTTCAAACTCACCAAACTTTTTTTTTATTTTAGGTCAAATTTAAAAAAAAATCAAAATTTTCTGTTCTTTGGGAGAGAGTAGAAATATTGCGAGAACAAAAAAACTTACCTGAATGTGCAAAAGAGAATGCAATTTCCTTCAAAAACAGCAGCAGCATAAGTGGGCTTAGAACAACTGTTTCATTCACGTGTGAAATTTTTTAGAACAAAAACGATAAAAGTACGAGAAAGAATATGCTATTTCCCAAGAAAACGGCGGAAGCAGGAATGGGTTTACCAACATAATTTGCTGTCAATATCATTCTTGTCATATTATACAAAACTTTAACCTCTATCGGCAGAGCGGTTCCTAAAGGACCACCATGTTTTTGCGAATGGCCGAGTGGTTCCTTTAGGAACCACCAAGAACTATTTGCTTCAAATCAGCATATTATCGCTTTCATCGCCAAGTAAGCTTTGATATTTTTCTTAGGCACTCTGGATGACCCTCAGCTAAAGTCAACGGAACAAATCACACTCTGCCATGTGCTATGCATTCGTTATCACATTCAAAATTAGTCTCTTGTCATCACGAATCTCTCTCCTCGGCAGCCCAAACGTAAACAGTCCCAAGATCCTCTTATGCTTCACCCTACCCATTTCTGTCTATCTCACGCACTCGCACTCCTTCTATGTTGATGGTTGGGGTGCATAATGATGTCCGGACTATTTATCTCTTAACACATGCGCCTTTTGATGTGCTGGACGGCCCTTCCTTATCTGAGGAGTATCTAACAACAAGCCTTGGCGTTGGATTCCCCTTGCTCTGAACACAATCTCCGCTGTTTTTTTTAGTTCCCCTGCTACTTCGACAGTAAGCTGTTCCCTCAGATTAGTCCTAGCAATATAAGCATTTCTTCAACCTCCTGACTTTTTTTGCTGGTTTATTACTGACTGTTTCATTATTTTGATATGTATTACTTACGTCTCGTAGTTGGAAATTTTTCTCCAAATACCAATCTTCACCTGGATAAAATCTTTTTGCGCATATATTTTTGTATTTATTCGCTGCGTTTTTATTTAGCAAAAAACCACTCTCCCATAACCATGGATCGCAAGAGAAAATTATAAGAGAGTGAAATTATGGAGGAACTTTTTGCAGACAGCGATTCCGATGCACATATTACAGATGACAATGACAGCTCTGAGGAAGAGGACAGTGGCAACGACCAAGATATAGCTCCGACTCATGCCAAGGAGTGAGCGGAAAAGTCAAGGAGCTACGTATTCCAACGTGCATTCATTTTTCCGGTGGTGAAAAGGTTTTGAACACAAAGGAAGCTCCTAATACCTCGGCAAGTTCCCCACCCATGACAGTATTTTTCCTCTATTTCCAAGTGGTTATTCTTCTGCTAGTGCTATGACAAACTGATATTATGCCAAGTTTTTACAGAAATAGGAATTTGGATCATCTCTGGAATCCGACATAAAATACTCCAAAATGTGTACTTTTTTGGCAATTGTGATTCAAATGGGAAATGATATCCGGGATTCGCTAAAAGACTATTGGACGCAATTGGATCAGCTTTGCTCCCCTTTCTATAGTAATACAATGGCACGCGATAGATTATTACATATCCTTAGATTTTTACATTTCACAAACAATGAGAATGAACCGAACAGGAATGAAGAAAGTTACAATAGACTCTGGAAGATAAGAACTCTTTTTGATGTCCTCAATGAAAAATATTCGAAGCTTTACAGGCCTTCAGAGTACCTAGCGGTGGAAGACATTATTGTTCTATTTAAATGCAGAGCAGTTTACTAGCAATATATTTTTTTTAAACATGAGGTTCGAATAAAAATATATAAGCTGTGTGACTCAGTGGATATACATACAGTAAATATGACTGTTTACCTAGAGAAAGACAGGTAAAACGCAACAAAAGACATAAGAGCTATGCATGTGGCTGTGAAAACATTGGTGGGTCAATCCATATTAAGTGGTCCAGAAAAAGTTAAATTGGTTGCTTGATGATTTTTAATATTTTTTATATTCATACCATAAAAACTACCATTTATTGAGAATACAAATATGTGATTATTTTATTTTTTTAAATTTTATTTTCCTGTAAGTGGTCATTTTTATGTTGACAAAACATTAGTACCCTCTTAACACATTCAGTGCCGCCATCGACTACGGGTCGACAGAGGCTACCGAGCGCCGGTGGCCGGCGTCGACGCGTAGTCGACACGTGTGCCGCTCGGATATACGAGTCCCCTTGCGAGCCGGCTTTCTGTGTATCTTTAGGCCAAGCTGCCGGCTCCTTGGTTTAGCTTCGACGAGCATTCCGTTTCTTTGGTTTCTTTTTTTGATAATTTTTCGATTTTTCATAACAATTTTTCTGTTTTTGAAATTAAACTCCGGAAGTAATGGAAGAGGCATGGATTTATGCATGTATTTGACTGTTTATAGATGTTCAATATCGAAATAGAATATCAAAAATAAACTGTTGTAACTTTTTAAAGAACTCTAATATTTATTTTTTATTTCGAGGGGCAATTGATTTTATTTAGACCTACTCTGCAACCTCACACATCACAGGCTTTACAACTTTAAAAATGGAAAGAAGCCGAAGAATCATTCAAGCATCTATTAGTAGATAATTTCTCTGAAACTATATATAAATGTTTTCGTGTTTCTGTTACAGGAAACAGAAGTATTATCACAGCTAAGGCCATGGCCGAAAAAATATTTGGTATCGGGCAAAAAAACGTGACGGCCCTATTTTTCACACGCTAGCCATATTTAATTTTCAAGCATTTACATCAAACATTAAATGCGAGTTTTAGGTGCCACTTTTTTTCTTACTCTAGAGATGACTCTAAAATGTTTAAGCCTTTTTCGATTATTTTTCCTTGTGTAGTTCCCTGGTATCTCCGACACTCAGAGAATTTACCCATCCCAACAACATTTAGCAGCAACCCCCGTCGACGCTCATGCCGCCCGGCAATAAATGTGCCGTTATGCAGGGTCTCTCTAAACTTTCAAGGGACAGCAGCTCCTCAGTTTGCTTGCAACGAGTGCGCACAAAGGTTGGTTATATATTCAGTGAGTTTCCTAGTTCGTGAACACAGCTACCTCCCTTGCAGGCTCCTCATTCTACAGGAGTACATCTTTTTATTTTTCTTTTGGAAGAGTTTTACCAGAGTGCTGAAAGTGGCAGAAGGTAAGTTATTCATTTTAACACCTACTTTGCTGTAAATATTCTATCACTATACATTTAATTTTATTTATGCATGGTTATAATATGACGTAACAATAAATAACCAAATATAATTATTTTATTTATAATACTAGTAAGTGAGCTTACATAATTTTCCACAAATAATCGAAATTCTTGGAATAATTTAGGAAATGGCAGAAGCACAACCTGGGCCCTCAGGACTTAAATCACGCAAGAGGAAAGTGGAACGATCTTCCGGGGATAATCCCTCAGAAGAATTTTCGTCGACTGATGAGGGGGATTCCAGCTTGAGCGAAACCGATTTAGGAGAAGGTGATACTGCAGATGAAGAGGAGGAACCAGAGGAAATCGTTCCCATTGTGGCCAAAAAGTCTGCGTCCTCTCGGAGAGTGAAGAAATCAGGCCCAGTACCAGGAGAGATCGAGGAAGAATGGACGGAGCATCCAAATGAAAATTTGCAATTTGGTTTCTCTGGTGAAGCAGGTTTAAAAGTGAGTGAATTCGGCACTGAGCCAATAGACTATTTCAATTTGTTGGCGAATAGGGAATTTTATGAATTGGTTTTAAATTCTTCAAATCTATACGGTGAGAGAATTTTTACGGGCGGGCAGTGGAAACCTATTACAGAAGCTGAATTTAAGATTTTTCTTGGACTGCTGTTCCATACAGGAACAATAAGAATGAATAGACTGCAGGATTATTGGAAAACAGACGAACTATTTCAGCTCCCTTGTTTTTCCCGCCTCATGAGCAGAAATAGGTTTCTTTCCATTCTTCGCTCACTCCATTTCTCCGAGAATGGAAACGTAGCCGAGCCACTGGATCGACTTGAAAAATTAAGGCCTCTCATAAATCATTTGAACAAGACAATGGATTCCATTTATTATCCAAATAGAGAACTATCCTTGAATGAATCGATGGTTTTGTGGAGGGGTAGATTACTGTTCCGGCAGTATATAAAGGGAAAAAGACATAAATATGGCGTAAAATTGTACTTGCTGACGGAACCTAGTGGCCTTGTTCTTCAATGCATTGTATATACTGGAAAGGGAACTCTTACTGAAGTTAGCAATGATCATTGCCAAAGTGTGGTGATGAAGCTGATGGAGGGTAAATTGGGAGTTGGCCACAGCATATTCATGGACAACTACTACAACAGTGTTAAACTTGCGCTAAACTTGTTAAAAGAACGTACCTACTGTACAGGCACCCTCCGACGAAACCGGAAAAAAAATCCTTCTGTCGTAGTGACTAAAAAACTGAAAAAAGGTGAGGTTGTTTCTAGATACAGTGGAAATGGTGTTTGTGTCACAAAATGGAAAGACAAGAGAGAAGTACTTTTCATTTCGAGTGAGTTCAAATGTGAAATGGTGGAAGTAACAAATAGGAGAGGATTTAAAAAAAGATTACCCCTACCCGTAGCGAAGTACAATGAATTCATGGCAGGGGTCGACAGGCAAGACCAATTGCTCTCTTATTACCCCTGCGAAAGAAAAACCCTCAGATGGTATAAGAAAGTGGGGATTCATTTTTTTCAGATTATGTTGACAAATTCATTTGTCTTATATGAAAAATACTGTAAAAAAATTAGTCTTTATGATTTTAGGTTAAACGTAATTAGGTCTCTTCTTAGTTATAGAAATCTCCCTCTGCAAGCACCTAAAAAAACCGCAAAAATTGTGCATCTGCTTTGCAAGGTTCCAAAAAATGACAAGCAGAGATTTTTACGCCGTAGGTGTAGGATGTGTGCTGATGAAGGGAGAAGAACGGAATCATTGTACTTTTGTAAGGAGTGTGATGGAGAGCCGGGGCTTTGTTTGGAAGGATGTTTTCGAAAGTTTCACGAAAAATAAATAATTCTGCTGAAATTATTTGAAAACTTTACTGTTTGTGTCAATTTATTTGTATGAGTGTGAGTGTGTATGTGAATGATATATGCGTGAAGTTGGAGCTTCCTGGACATAACTCCGAAATTACTGGATTTTCCAACATAGGCGGCTTCATAAAAAGGTGAGTGCACGTGCTTTTTCCTCACCATAGTAAAAATGCCATCACCACTTATCCTTATTGGAGATCAGTCAATATGTTGTTTGGGTTGCACACTCATCCGGAAACAGTTGTCCTCGGCGGTAGGTCTTTGTTATAGAATTAGGCGGTCATACCGCTGGGTCGGGCGGGGTCCTTTGAAAAACAAGTGTTTTCCTGGAGTGAAAATGGTCAGTTTGCAGCCGCTTCCTACAACCTTGGGGATTCTTACCCTGAGAGGCAGGGGTTTTTTGAGAAAATAGAAGGTCTCATGTCTCTGTACTGCTCGTTTGAAAACTCGTGGCCCCTAAATGCGAGGAATGGTGGCGAGTGGAGGGGAGGGTAAGTTTGGGGGTGGAACGCGGGAGGGGAAGGACTTCTCCCTTACCAATGGTCACTTCCTCCAAAATCCCCGGCGGGAGTCGTTCGCGGGAATAGACTCGTACAGGTCAAAAAAGGGTTTCTGAGCACGGGCCACAAAAAAGCAAGCTTCTGCATTCCGCATAGGATTGATGCCATACAGCGAGATATTTTGTTCAAAGAAGTGAAACTATAGCCGACTTCCGGATTTATTAGTTAAATGATTTATAAGAAAAAAATATTTTGAGGGAACAAAGGAGAGAATTTTTCCATTTTTTCCACGAAAATGTCAATATAGGCAACACTGTAATACATTATACTAAGTCGTATACTTACATTTTCGAGTAATTGAACTGTGAACTTTCAACTAAAATATTTCTTGGATATAAAAAGCCGAACTCAACCCGAAATTTAACTTTAAAGCAAAAGTAATTAATCCGAACAGGCAAAGGCGATACCACGGAGCCGGCGTCGACACTGCGTCGACGCAAATTAATTAATGCTAAAATGTTGTTATTTATATCTCCAAAACTTTAAAACATAGAAAAAGGTACCATTAAATAAGTTTTTCAAAAGATTTCATTAAATTTACATTTGGCCATAGGGGTTGGAACTGATGACTTTAGTGGAGCTGAATGTGTTAAGTAATGTTTTATGCCTTTTAAATTATTATTATAACTTATAAATCAGTTTTTAGCTTCATTTTACAAGTTCTTAATTATAAAGTAAAAATTTGGTATTGTAAACTTTAGCTAAAATGTAACTGAAAGCCTTAAATTGCAAAGAATATTTGGGAATTTAAATTATACAGTGTTTGTCCTTGCCATAAAATACACTGAGCTTCTTTTTAACCAATTTGGTGTTTTTAAATTGTTCATTCATGTTATTGACCAGACTTGTTTGCTTTAGGCATTTCATCAGCCTCAAAAATTAGGGAATTAAGTTCAGATAAAAGAGCAGTTGCCATTGAAGCAAATTCTGATGAAGACCACAATGAGTCTCTAACAAATCCATCACAAAGTACAGATAAATTGAATTCTAAAGAGTTTGAGGAAGTAATAATTAAACTAAAAGAAAAATATAAAATCTCCAATAAAGAGGACAAAATTAAAATAATTAGTTTTTACCATCTTTATGGTTAAGGAACAAGATAAGCAAAGAATTAAATGTTTCTGAGGGTCTCATAACACTTGCAAGAGATCTAGAGAAAAAGGAAGGAAGTATGCCTAACTCAAGAAAAAGAAAGTGTTAAAAGACTGTCTTCAGATACAGTGAGGAAAGTTACTGATTTCTACTTGTGTGAACAATACATTAAAATTTGTCCCAGTAAAAAGTATTATGTATCTGTGCGAATTGATGGAAAGTCAGATCACAAGCAAAAAGAACTGCTTTTATGTAATTTAAATGAGTTGTATGCCCAATTCGAATAAACTAACCCGGATATTAAAATTTTTCATTAAAAATTTTGTGAACTTCGACCAAAATGTTGCATTAAAGCAGGGGGTTTGAGAACCCATAGTGTTTTTGCTTGTTCATCTCACCAGAATGTGAAACTTATGATAGACGGGGCTAGACGAAATGTTGACCACAAAGACTTACTTGATGCACTAGTGTGCGATTTACAAAGGTATGAGTGCATGCAATGTGAGGAATGTGGAGATGTTATGGGACTCCTTAATATACTTTTGGAAATGGATGAAATAGATACAAACAGAGGGTGACTGTTGACTATGCAGAAATGATAACAGTGACAACGCCAAGAGGTGAGTTTCTAGAATCACTAGTGGAAAAATTAAATGAATTAAAAGCTCATAATTATGTGTCCAAAGAGTGGTGTGCTTCATTTAAATACGTGAAGAGTATGCTGACAAAAGATGAATGTGTTGTTGTAGCTGATTTTTCTGAAAATTTTACATTTATAGTGCAAGATGAGATCCAGAGTTACCACTGGGTTAATAAGCAGACAATCATCCATCCTTTTGTGTATTACTATATTGACGAGGACACAGGGCTGGCTAAAAACCGAAGTCTTTGTATCATAAGTGACCATCAGCAGCACAATACCGCAGTGGTCCATTCATTTCAGAAGTATCTCATAGAAGATATAAAAAATATTGCTCCTGCTGTTAAATAGGTAATCTATTTCACTGATGGGTCCAGCAGTCAATATAGAAACAAAAAAGACTTTCTCAATCTTTGCCCCCATGAAAGAGACATAGGATTAGTAGCAGAGTGGAATTTCTTTTATACTAACCATGGCAGGAATGCCTGCAATGGTGCTGGGGGGACCACAAAGAGAGAGGTGACTAAAATAAGTTAACAATCAATAACAAACAATAAAATTATGAATGCCAAAGACATGTTTGATTACTGATCTGTAAACCTGAATGATATCCAGTACTTATACATTGAAAGTGACGAAATATGAAAAAATGAAACAGAACTTCTAGATAGGCTCAAAGATTGCCTCAAAATTCCTGGGACCCGATCCTTATATGGAAATGAGTCTTTATCCGAAAATAAAGTAAAACGTTATAAAACATCAAAATATTTGAAATTTAGGGAGGTGATGACATCAAAGAATGCCTCCATATCTTTGCACGAAAAGGACATCATTGCCTGCACTTATGACAAACAGTGGTGGCTTGGAAAAATCAAAAGAATTGAGTTTAAAGACTATTTGGTTATCCATTTTTTTATAATTTATACCAATATTTTTATTATTTGGTAATCCACTTCCACGAAGTCAAGCCTGAAACAATAAAAAAAAACTAATTGGTTAATTTTTTTTAACCATCTGGACCAAGAACTTCGTTCAAATTAAGTAAACAAGATGAAGGTTGGATGCCTTTAAGTAATATCTTGACAAAGCTCACATCACTCGAACTATCAACAATCACAGGTCGCAACTACAACACCTCACACACATTGTGCTCAACATATATCTCAGATACTTAATACCCATGTATCATAATAACTGAGATCAGTATTTTATTTTAACAATAACGTATAAAAAACAATAAAAACAAGCTCAGTGTATAATATGGCAAAGACAAACACTGTATGATTTAAATTCCCAAATATTCTTTGTAATTTAAGGCTTGCAGTTATATTTTAGCTAAAGTTTACAAAACCAAATTTTTATTTTATCATTAATAACTTGTAAAATGAAGCGAAAAACTGATTAATAAGTTATAATAGTAATTTAAAAGGCATAAAACATTACTTAAGAGGGTACTAAATGGCGCTGTGTTCATCCAGACTTAGTTGATATTTTGGTATTTTTCAATGTTTAATATCTTTATAAATAGTTGAGTCCACAAAACAAAATTTTTACTGTTCATTCCTCATGTGAAGGACTCTAATTTAGCCAAATTTCAAATTTTTATTTTCATGCCCAACGAAGATAATGGACATTCAACTTTGAAAATTTTGAAAAATCAAGAACTTTAAAAATATTTAATTAAAAAACTACTTAAGTCCACAGCTTAAAATTCTGCATACTTAAAGCATGTACCTATACCTTTCAAATAAAAAAATTACAATTATTAAATCTCTTGCCTTCCTAAATAAAAAAAATTGTAAAAATTGATTTTTTTTAAGTAAGTGATGAAAACTTTGAAGCAATATTTGGACCCTCAGACTTCATTTTAGGTAGATATTTCTCCCTACCATTATTTAAGTTTGTTATTTACTGAATTGATTATTTTTTGTTTTATTGTTCTAGAAAAGAAAGAATTGGAGATATTTGCTTTTATGCATAGCACTGAAATCACCTAAAATTGGTGTTTCGTTAACATAAAAATGACCACTAACAGGAAAATAAAATTTGAAAAAATAAAATAATCACATATTTGTATTCTCAATAAACGGTAGTTTGTATGGTAAAAATATATAAAATATTTGAAATGTTGCAGCAACCACCTCTGGACCACTATAAATGGATTGACCCTGGCGAGAAGAGTGGAAGGAAGAGGGCACAAGCTTATCATGGATTATTTTTTTTCCTCACTTGAACTCTTTGAAAATGAAACGCGGAGGAATGAAAGTGAGATGCAGACGATATCTGATGGCAATTATTTGGAGAGATAAAAGAAATGTCCATGTGTTGACGAATACGTATGTGCCCCTGAAGAGGGGAGCATTTGCGATAGCCAAAGAAAAGCTCTGAAACCTGCAGTTATAAGACTACATATGGGTAACGTAGATAAATCCAACAGAATGGCTAATAGTTACTCCATAAGCAGAAGAACCTGGAAGTGGACAAAAAAGTTATTCTTTCACCTCCTTGATCTAACTACTCTGAATTCATGGATTGCCATTGTTTCTGTGGGAAGTAAGATGAGCCATCAAGATTTTCGTTTGGCTCTTGTAAGAAATCCTTTGTTGGACGCTAGGGAGGAGAATCACCAAACTTATCGCCCGAGAGGCCGGCCTGCTGCTGCATCAACAAGCATCGTCGCCTTGACGCGAGAGATATTGAGCATTGGATTGAGAGAGGGAAGAAAGTCAGATGCCGCTCATGCTTGCTTCGATGCAAGGAAAGCCACACAGTTTATCGATGCTTGAAGTGCAACGTAGGCCTCAGTGTAGATGAATGTGTCAAGACATATCACACTAAAGCTAATATAGAATTAAAAAAAGTTTGAGACCATTTTGATTGAGCGTAAAATGTAAGACAATGCAATAATAAAATATGAATTTTTTTGTAACTCAGCGTAATTTTTATGTTATATGACATTGATAACAAATATAAAAAGATAATTGAACTGAGAAACAATATATTTTATTAATAACTGTTTTTACTTTTCATAAATAACCCAAAAAATAGACAAGATAGAGGCAAAAAAGTAAATGCCTGCAGAGCTCAATTTAACCTTTAACCACTTCCGAGTTTTTTTACAAAAATGGTCAAAAAAAGTCATATTTTTTTATTTCAGATTAAGAAGCATCAAAGGGAGGCAAATCCGAAAATGTTTTTCTTAATTTTTAATTCCAAATAACTAATGATTTATTCAATGATTTCTAAATGTTGCCCATTAACTTAAGAGAATTAGGCCACCTGCATATCAGTATAACTTTCCTTCCCGTAAACCTTAATTAGACATCTAATGAGGAATACATTTAGTTTATATTACAAATGCATATATTTTGCTGACAATGTTTTTGTAAACTATTAGTTTTAGTCCATAGTACATCAGGAAACAATGTACAAACATTCATGGGAGTTAGGCAACCCACATGACAACAACTTTCGCTCTGAAAATGTTAAACAAAATTTATTTTATGACAAAAAACAAGAAACTTTAATTCTTTTACTTGATTCTCTTGGAAGAGTGCTGGAATCCCTTTCCTCAGTGTTCCATACGAGTCAGTGGAGTGTGAAGCGAGCAAGTCGGCTAGATCTGGAGACGCATAAAAGTTATTCGTCGTCAGGCAATATCATAGGCCAAATAATGGCTTCATTAGAGTCATCATCACTTTTGAGGACATGGGTAAATGGGCAAAGTCTTTATCCAACACAGTCCTCTTTCCCGTGTAAATTGTCATTGATCACATATCCAGTTCTCGATTCACAAAGAACAAATATTTGCCAAATGCAGCTCTTTTCATAGGCATGAACTACCGCCCCCCCAAATCTCCCCTTGTACAAGAGCAGGCTCTCGTCGATGGTAACATCTGTCTCTGGTGCATAAAGTGCCTTGAACTTTTCCTCCAGCTTCTGGCAAATCGGCCATATTTTATTTAGTTTGGCGTTGAGGTGTGTTTGGGGATCAAAATCGTTATTATAGGCAAAATGTAAATATTGCCTAAATTTTACGAATCATCGGTAAGAGATTGTGTGTCCCAAAAAGGGAGAGGAGAGTATAGGTCTCGTCAACCAATAAAACTCAGTACCTGGATTCCGCACTCTGCTCTGTAGCATTACAAGGGCAAAAAACACGAATTTCTGAGCTTGTCACAGCTCGCCACTGATTTACACTAGCACTGCTCGGCCCCGCTTTTTCACGCAAAGTGTTACTGGCACAGTGATTAGTTTCCCAAGTTATAAAGTCAACAATTTCATCGTTGAAAAACATATTTTAGGGAACCTCATTCGGGAACCAGGTCAAAGTTCATCGAAGAATTACCTTCCAAAAGAAACCTAGGTGGTGCCGGAGGAAGATTCGTTGAAAGCATTTCCCCCCACTCCGCTTCCCGCGAATGTTCCGCTGCGCCTTCTGATTCGGAGCTTGTTTCTCCGGAGAGAGTCGACTAGGAGCCAGGAACTTCAATGTCCATAACCTCAGAATCACTGCTGGTCAATACTGATTCCTCTCCGGTATCCATTGCTGATTGCCAAATGTTACCGAGCAAAAACAAAGAATTTACCATGGAATTCACTCCCACTACACCGCTCATATTTGAACGAAAATGTTAGAACTAAAGAATGTTTGCATCGGTGGAATTTCAGCGAAAAAGTGCATGCGCTCTGAAAATCAAGGATGCGTATGCTCTGAAACTCAACGAAAGACTGTCACCATCGTCCTTCAGACAAAGTACTCGTGGAAACAATCACGATATGCAAAGGACCTCGCCCCTAGTATGAAAAGCCCATCCCATACTCATCATAAAATTTTTCTTTTCTGTTTCTACCTTTTCTTTGAAAATAAACACACGTGTGCGTACTGCAACAGCATGGATTTTCCAACTAACGGTAAATTATTATCAGGAAAAGCCCATTAGTAAAGGGTTGGCTGGTGGGAAAGTAGCCCGGGGAGCAAAGGGTGGCAGATTATTACATGAAACCAGGCACCAGGTTGCTTAGCGGGCCATCGGCTCTCGAGCGGGTGTTTTCTGACCTCAGGAAAGCGTCAAACATGACAATAGAAGGTATTGCACATGTTTGGGATTTATCTCTATCTCTCCTTTTTTCTCGTACTCATGTGGGCTAGGTTAGCACATACACAGGGCACTTGTTTTATTTGGTTTCTATTGAGAACGTACGACCTTTAGACGTCTTCATCGTATAGCTGTTTTCGTACATATGTTTTACCACTTCCGCCTGTATTCGAAGTAGAAAAATGAAAGGGGCTGATGAAATAACATTCACAACATATCTAAACATTTACGCTTACGCCATTTTATCTAAAGAGAACTGTTCAATAGGTATTTCCAACATTATAAAAATTACCCGAAGAAAAATGTTCGGATGAATAATATAGAATTAGATAATATATATAGTAACAAATATATATATATATATATAGTAACAAATATATATATATATATATACATAGTAACAAATATATATATATATATATACATAGTAACAAATATATGTAGTAACAAATATATATAGTAACAAACATATGGTAACAAATATAGATAGAAACAAATACGGCAAGGAAAGATTCATGTTCTGTTGCTTGAGAAATATTTTATTCCAGTTACTGTGGAACTCATCGTAGCAGTGAAAATTAGCGTAAAATTGAAAATGCAATTTTTATAATGACCGCTAAACTGTTGAAGAAAAATGTAATTGAATTCTCATGAAGAGTGAATGAGGAAATATAAATGAAAATAACTATTTTATAAATTATTTACCTATATAGAAAGTTTTTGTCATGAAAAACGGAAGTTTTACATCATAAATTTGCAAAAATTATCGATAAATGACAAAAATTGAAGTTGCAAATTTCGTAAAAAGATCGCAAAAGAAACTCCATGCATGAAGTTAATAAATGGATGTTACCAATGACAATAAAGGTGAATGCAATTCCGTAAGAGGATAACTTTTCAGGAAGAAAAATAATGACCCTCGAATTGCTAGAATTATTACAAAAAATGACCATTGTTTTAACATCAGAAATCAACATTTGAAAAGAGTGCCACTTGTTGCTTTGCTGGCTCTATACCTTCAACAGTGCAGGAGGCAGCAGGAATGTAAACTACTAGCTTCGGCCAACTATATGCGGGCGTAAAGAAAAAGATACGGACATCGCGGACTTGCCCGAATATATGTATGCGGGCTTGTCAGATTTTTCACCACCTCGGAGCCTGAATATATGCGGGATTGTCAGGGAAGTGGTTAAGAGCCGGATTTAAATGTCCAATAGTCGACCTTCACTGCCGGATTTAATTCAGACTCTTTAATTTTTTCTTGTTCTTGACACGAAAAACGCTAATATCTCAACAACTAATAAAAATAAATTGTTCAAATAAAAAGCGTTATTTAGCTAAATGTTCAATGTAGTTGTACATGAAATGTCTTAGCCCTGATCGAATAATAAAGGATTTAAAAAAATATTATTATGGGAACAAAGTTGAAGAAAATAATATTTTGTTTAGAGAGGTGAATATATATGATGGAAATTATGTCAATGAATATATACATCTTGGTAATTAATAAATTATTAAATTTATACCATCGTATAGTACTCCTGGAAACAGTTATAGGTGCATAGTCCTACTTCGCACACTCCGCACTTCGTAATGTTACGCGTGTACAATCCCTTCTCAGAACAAACTCTGCACCTTACGCAGTTCCCTTTCACTGGCTAATGTGTACTATCTTCCGCCTCGAAACGACGTAGAAACAGGACTTCTCCGATCAACGTCAATCAACACGGACCAAAAACACCTATCACCACCGACCAAAAAACACCGATCGAAACAGACCAAAGACACCAAAGGTTTGGCAACACAGCAGGCAGATTCACGAAGTGTACACAATGGTCTGAGAGCGACTGAATTTCCGAGAGGCTAGACCACGCCTACTGCATCCTAGTAGGCTCTGAGAAAGTCACGTGACGAGTGACTTTCTCTTCATTTACCCCCACGAATTTTAGTCCTGCCTCTCAGCCCCCAAGATATTTGAAAATGATAGTAGGGCTTACAACTGACACTAGTGTAGTAGGAAGTTGAATACATTTTTTCCTTAACGAGAAAATTTTTAGAAAATGTCCAGTTTAATTACTTTAATTTTTTAAATTGTTATTTTTCATATTTTCTTCATTCCAAGCATATGCATGCATCAATCACAGCCAAAGCATTAATTAACACTAATTTAACACACCAAACTCACATCGAAGAAGTCTGCAAGCACCATGATGCTCCTTCCTTTTTGGTGATGATGGCAAGTCTGCGTACAGCTTGTGCAGATGAGAGGGTTCATTTTTAGGTTCTTCCACATCGGGACATGTCTCAGATTCATCTTTCTCTGTAGTCATTTCATGGCTAGACTGAGGTTCATCGCTACTAATAGAGGAAGCTTTCTCAGCAGAGGGGTCACCATAGCCATACATGGCAAGAAGTTCTTCCAGTGGCATGTCTCCTTCCTGAATGGCAAAAACAATAATTGTGTACCTTCCTTGAACATGAAGACACATCACAGAAAATCCCTCTACTAACAATGAGATGAAGTAAACTGAAATTTATCCATTATGATAGCAAGATGCTGATTTTCTGGATGGTGAAAAATGGCCAACATGGCCTAGAAGAGAGTTCCTAGGAGTCATGTAACACCTCACACTTCAGTACAACAAAACTACTTAAATATTGAGAAGTGTGAATTCCACAGAAATTCAATGTTGAAAGCAAGAGAAAAATTGATTTGATTTTATTTTTTTTGCCAGTCACACAAAGCATGAACACCATATCACAATATCTACAAAATGAATTGCATTGTCTGCAAAAGTGCTTCTTCCATCATTTGAATTTTTTCTCTTGGTAGTGCTTCACAATATAAACAGTTACAAAAATAAAACAATAGTTCTTATTCTATTTTGAATGGTGCCAATATGAGACACCAGGAAACCATTTACTATAGTGCCATGTCACTTATCTCTCAGACAGGAGCTTGCAAATTATGAAAGGGGTGGGAGATTCAGCAATGATGGAACATTTTGGAATGAAAAATAAATAAGGCCTGGAATTATGAAACACATGGATTGACTGATTATCCTTGGCATATAATAAAACTGCCCTGGATGGGAGGGGCCAGTTCCTTAACTGATCGATATTTATTCAGAAATCCATGCTTTAGGTTTGGCTTTCCTGAGGATTCCCCAAAACTGAATGTAGGACCTTCCAACCAGCAGGCAAAGGAATTTTTTTTCATTTTTTCTCTTTACTTACTACCTGAGTAACAGTGTGCATCAGGTAAGCATGTGGATGAGAATTAGCTCCTGTACTCCTTGAAATAATGAAAAACTGGATGCCAAAAACATGAAAGCACATACCTTTTGAAGGTTTGACAGCTCAGTTTGGGGATCTTCTGACCCTTCAAGGGCTTCCTCTTCATCAAGTGTCCGCTCATCATCAAAGTCATTGACCATCATGTCAATACAGGGGTTGAATTCTTTGTCAGCACTCGCTCCTGGCACAGAAATATAAAAAATAATGAAACGGTTGTAGGCTTGACCTTGTGGAATTGATCCATTACGGAATAATTATGATACCTTTGTTAACTCCACTAAATATTTTATTAACACGACCCGGGTTTCAACACTTGACGTCATCTTCAGGTCCTGAAGATGACACCAAGTGTTGAAACCCGGGTCGTGTTAATAAAATACTTAGTGGAGATTAACTAAGTTATCATAATGTTTCCATAAATAATAATATCCTAAATTAATTCATGCCCTTAAGGAGCTAAAGAAACCCAATTAAAGCCAAACTTAGTCCACAGAAGCCAATCAGTCCCCAAATTTGTTTCATCAAAACAATTTACCATTGAATTCTAAAATCAAATAAAACAAAAACACTGCCATGAGATGAAATTCGACCGGTATCAGGCAGGGAAAAAGTGAAAATGTAAGTTCAAAACAACATGCATAGCAGTATTGTGCATTAAACAAGAACAGATATTCCACACCTTTTACTATACATCTCCACAAAAAGCTGGAATCTGGCATTGAAGTGATTCAAAGTATCTGATTATGTACCACCAAAATTACTATGTTAGCAAAAGATGACTGGGTTATCATAATCAGTTAGGTAGTCTGCCTGTGGATCTATCCATAAGAAATTATATATATGTACAGTACCAAATGACTTCCAATTGATGTTGAAATCTTTAAACACCACCCCTATAAGCTTAAGTGTCAATTATATCATTCCTAATAAGTTAGTGCCTTCGATAGAATTAAATGAAGCCATACCACTTAACCCAAGTAGCTCTGCTTCAAGATATTTGTCTAGCCGAACTTCCCTGCGAGCAATTTCTGAGCACTTCCTTTTCATTCATTTTACAGCTGTTCACTTCCCAGGTATTACCCACAAAACAGAACAGTTATTAGCTAACCTTATTAAAAATACTATTATCTCCTGTTCCTCTTTGGAAACATTTTTACAAATGTTTCTCTCTGGGACATAATCACATAGGTAAATACTATGCATTGTAATAGAATTTCTGAAAGATATGATAACTTGAGAGGCTGATTCATGGAATGCATGACGATCTTCATGTTAACCGGTATAATATGCATTCAGTTCAACATAGACAATAATAACAAAGAATTAACAAACTTAAATTTACAGGTAGCCTAAGTTAATTTGAAATCACTGAAAATAAAGTGAAACCAACACTGAATAACCGAAGAATCTGATGCACAAGGTATGGTATGGAACATGGTGAGGTTCTTTAGCCAGGACTTCATGATCACGTCATTGCTTACTCTTCTAGTAGAAGTGCTTATTATTAAACAACAATGTAGCTGGAAACATTGTAGTCTTTAATTCGATTGTTGCTAGAGTAGCTCGCTTGGGTTGAAAGTGTATGCAATGTGTGTGACGCCTCCCGCCTCAATTAGGGAAACTTCATTAAAAATTCAATGCAATAAAAGTTCGACTGACATATGTCATGCTTCCATTCTTCTACAATTCACCCTATTCAAAGCTGAAACAGTGTCAAACTGTAACTACAAAGTTGGCCTCGTAGGTATTTTAAATAACTATTCTAATTGAAGGAATGCGAGAGAGATGAAATTTGAGGATCTTCTTTGCATAACTTACACATCCTAAAAAAAGAATTGTAAAATATTAATGCACATGTAACTGAATCTTTGTGGATAAGTTTCAAGTTTATGCCCGTTTTAACCAGTATTATAACATTTTTTCATTAGCATAGGAAGGGCACCAGCTCATTTGTAAAAAGAAACCGGAGTTCAATAATAGAGAGTAATATTGACATCACTGTAATAGAACATTATTTTTTAAGGAGTTTGATTTATCATCACACCCAACGACTTGCTGCTTCTTAGGAGTGAGACTGAAAATATACCCATCCTGCATATCTTAGACAAGTCATGCGCGATAAAATTCTAATAAATAAGTGCAAATGGTAGTATGCGTGTTTTGCGACGGTCGATACGCACCACATTAAAGAGAGTATTTAAGCAACACACGCAAACATGTCTCATAAATCTAAGAATGTTGCATCAAGCAATGTCAGGAAATTATTTCGTACAGTGGAATTTTGTTGATTATTTTCATTTCACTCACCATTACCTTCACAAGCGTCACTGAGTTCAGAGTGGTCAGCCGCCTTACGACCCTGCATTTTGAAAACAAGGCTGGATACAAGCGACTTTGATTCTGTCTCGTTTCTAGAGAATTAAGTAAACGTTTGTTTTGGAAGTTGTGAGGATGATAGTGAAAGCAGCACAGTCCCTCGTCAACAATGTTTTTGATAAACAAATTGTTGAATGGCAACACAACGGTATACACAACTTTTAGGTAGGATTCCATAATTTTGCCAAAGGATAAACGTACTGGCACTTTACGGTGTACCAACCAAGATTTCCATCTTGAATTATGTTTCCAGAAACACAACGCATGTTTTCATGGTATAGAACTTCCGCCACTAGACATAAAATTTTGTACACCTCAAAACAACACCGACAACACCACTGGTAAATACGCTGACACTAGTTGGCAGATGTTTTTTCTAAGCGAGGCCAGCGGGGCGTTATCCGAAGTCGAGTTGTTGAGCATGCGTTGAGCATCTGCGCCAATGAGCGTGGAGTGCTCTGTTGTTGTTGAAGCAGGGAAGAAAATTCTACTCCCTGGTTGAAGGCGGAGATGGGGAAGGCACGAAAAAGTTTGCAAATTGATTTGTTTGTAACATGTGCGCAGGTATTAAAATTTGTTCCCTGGTGTGCGGTTTGAAGATGTCTTTATATTCAGCGTATTCGTCAGGAAACGGATCGTATTCTATGACTTGACAATCTGAGGATCACCTTAATGTAATGCACTTCATTTGGTTATGGGGTCAGTTTCGTGCTGAAATTTGGTTATTATTTTCTTCCATAGCCTCCGCCGTGGGAATGTTGGCTTGGGTTACGTACTTAGGTCCCTTGTAGCTATTTTATACGTAGTGGTCAGTCAAATTCTAATGGTGAAGGTAGTAATGGTAGTAATCATTTCTCAAATTTGGTTTGGAAATGGAGATTACTAATTGATGTGCCCAGTTTAATATCCTATGCGGGGAAGGGTACACGATTAGGCTCCCAAGTTATTCATGATGTATGTTATTTTCCGTATGTAAGATATCTTCAGGCATTACATTCGGAGGAGATATATTCGTGAAAGGTCGCTGGGGATGACACCGCGTTTTCCCGCGTTGTTTTCCTTACGTAGGTATCGTTGCTTGGCTTTTCTTGTATTATGTATTCTCATGTTGTTTTTCTGACATGGAAAGTGTGATGATGTTGGAATTGTGAAATTCAAATTTCACCGATTGAAAAAAGAGAAAACCAATTCAAACTGCCTGTGTTTCCACAAGCGTTGCCATGGCTGCATTTACACAGGTTTCCAGTTATTGCCAACCAGCAAAAGGAATCCATTCCATCTATACAGGATCCTCCGCCTTATTTGTTCGGCCTTCATCTTCCCTTGGACTTAACGCCAGGGAAAAAACGTTACCTGTTAACGCTACCCAGACCAGTATTGAAGGTGCTTTGGATCACGGCTGACTGACATGCATACCT
Organism: Pyrrhosoma nymphula; assembly: GCA_963573305.1. NCBI lineage: Eukaryota > Metazoa > Arthropoda > Insecta > Odonata > Coenagrionidae > Pyrrhosoma > Pyrrhosoma nymphula. The sequence goes on along the minus strand of OY754332.1, from coordinate 135,582,955 downwards.
TAAGGGTAATTTACTTAGAAGTACTATTATGTGTAAATAAGATTTTAAATTAGCTATTCGCAAGGTATTCCTGCGTTTCCGTGAGCGATCGTCATGGGCAGAAATAGTTCAGGGTTAACTTTATTCGCGTTATTTAGATTGTTTGACCATTTAATAATCCCATTTTATGTGTAATATATTAGACTTATTTGTTAGCTATTTGGTTATTCTTACCTTGACATTTGAGCGTAGCTTAATGGCACTAAAGTAAGAAAGAGGAAGTTAAAGTAAATACGCTTAAAGGATTCCCTGCTGGAAATTTCACCTACTGTTTACAGTAGCCTATAGGCTTTTTGGAACACTCTACTGTAATCCTACTGTTTTCTACTGTTTACAGTAGCTCTACTGTACTGCTACTGTTATCTACTGTTTTTACTATTAAAAAAATATGATTTGCCACTAAGCAATTTAATGCTATTGCACAATGGCATGATTTAAGTGATGCAGTGTACTACCTCGCAACTACTGAACATTATATTCCCTGCATGACTAACAACTTTACGACTCGACGCACCTATGCTCGCACCCATTACTGATGTAATAGCGTTGAGAAAGACATACATATCTAGTCACTTCCATGGATAAATGTGACTTCGAGAACTATAATCATTAAATGAAAATTCCGTGATAGTTTGAGGAAATACCATAAAATCTTGACAAAAGTTATTTGCCATTAATTAATGCCAGATAACTGTTATTCCATGTTGCCACATAGTATGAATATAAATGCTATATTACTGCGAATAAACAAGATTTTTCCAATTACCGCACATGAGAGCTTCAGCATTGTAGTTAGGGGCTGGCCAGGCGTGCGGCTGCCTGAGGCGCAACCCTCAGGGGGCGCACTTTGCAAACCCACAGCCTGTGGGCCATAAATTGAGGTAATATTACCTCGATTTATGTGGTATCAACCAGTAACTGTCGATTCGGGGCAGCTTGATTCTTCTTGAATCTCCTCGTCTAACCTAGAAAGGAATAGGTTGTTTCATCTCGTATTGTATGGTTTCAGCTAGTAACACACTGCCTCATTTCACATTGTATACACTCGTTTCAAATGTGCAAGAATCAACTCGTATTATGGCGTAATATAGGCGAACGAAGGCAGTAAGTGGAGTAATATCGCGGGGTACATCGTGCACGCTACTTCAACAGACAAAGAACTGTACACAAAACGGCAGGAAGCATGCGCGTAGAGCACCACTTCCGTACGTTTTGTGTGCGCTACTTCAACAGTCAAAGAACCGTACCTACACCGAACGTTGATTCGCTTCCTTAAGCGAATCACCGCTTCATGTACCCTTCGTGACCAGTCGAGGGAGCTGAACATTTTCGCCAGGGAGAGACTTGGGCCAGAAGAATGACTCCTATGTTGAACTTGTTGAAGGGTCATTCGGTAAAATTGTTCATATAGTTGCTGTGGGGATGAACATGTGGAACTTTATGTTGTTCTCAAGCTGCTTCGCACATTAAATGTCTGTGGCCTAGATAACCTGAAAATTGTCGTTGGTAGAGGAGGGAAGTTTTGTGCACAATTTTCCACTATTAAATGTGTCGCAGTTCACATAGTTTGATAATTGTGAGTGTATAAGCTCAGTTCCATTTAAACACTTTTGTTTAAATATGTAAATTTGTATGTCTTTTTGAATTTTTAATCATGTATACCTATTTGATTGTTTATGCACCTAAATACAATGCTCTTCTTTTGATTAAATTTTGTAGTGCCATTTATTAACTGGCCTGTACCTATCTATTAAAATTTATTAATTCTGCCTGTAACTATCTGTCCCTACCTATCTGAACAGTAGAAAACAGTAGAGTTCAGTTGGTTTATAGAAACCAGTACAATTCAGTAGGCTACTGTACCCATAACAGTAGAAAACAGTTGGGATCCAGTAGAGTCCAATAGAGTGCAGTAGAAAATCCTACTGAAACCAGTAGAAATTTTTAGCAGGGTGACCGCAAATGAGCTTCAAAGACTTTCATATGGCATGCAATTGGGGAAATGCTTAGGTTAAGAGGCATAAATGAACCAGCTGTCTGCCTTTTGTGCAACGGGATTTATTATCTACTGCAAAAGTAATGAATATGCTGGAGGGAGGCTAAGCTCTTCTATGAAGCAGAGATTTTTGAAACTCATTTGCTAATGTTTCACTGTCAGAATATGATGAAGCAAGTTAGTCTGTACTTTCTCCTGAGAGGGGTGCTTACAAACTTCATTATTCCCTTCTCCTGCATCAAAGAAAGATTTTTTAAACTATTAATCAGAGGATGTTCCAATTGGGTTTCCTGTGCATTATATTTTATAGACGTGGTTGTTAGCTGTAACTCTGCCATGAACATACTTCCAGTGTCAACTTCTCATGCTACATGCTGCCTATATCAAATATTCTACATACTACATTAGCTGCATCGAGTGAGTGAATTTTGTGATCTTGAGTGAGATGAATAGGTTTGCGATCAAAGTAAGCTTCTTGGAGTTGCATGGTGGCCACTTAAATGTAGAGATGGAATCGACCATCATCTCACAGTGGCAAACAGAGAACACTTGCTATGGAAGGTAGTGTTTCATTGTTAAACATTGCTTAAGGGCTGTTTAAACAAAAAAAATCTCAAACCACTACAAAGTTTACAATGATTATGTACTTAAAAATTGAGATCATGTGAGTGTTTGAAACTGATGAAATCAGACCCAATTGCAATACATGTTTTTCTTGATTAAATTTTGAAACTGCATTGTTTAACAAATCTGTAACAATGTCTTCTTTTGGTCTGTATACAGTTTTTATAGTAACTTCTATTGCAGCATTTTTTACAAAAGGATGGCAAATATCAATGTGCTTAATATAATTATGATGCTGAGAAGTCTACTATCTTCTGAGAACTTATGTTATCAATATAAATAACAAATGGCAATTGAACATAGCAAATTTCAGACATTTTTTATTATAAAAATTTCCTTTGCTGCATCATCTTAACAGTGATGATGTGCTTCAATATTACTGTGACTTAGCTTTTGTTTCTTTGATTCCGAGTTAACAGAGCAACCAATTATTCACAGCAAATATTGATTTGGGTTTTATCAACAATACCCTTACAAAAATGTTTAGTCCCTTTTGAATCCCAAGGGACTAGTCTGTAATGAGTCCCATTTCAGAGTTACTGCTCTGAATGATATACATACATACGGGGACTAGTCCCTTTTGAGGGTCAATATGTGTCATTTTAGACCCTACTAGGGTCTAGTCCCACAGAACTGCGAATGGGACTGAGTCCTCAATAAGAGGTAGGTACTGGTCCCGCAGGAGTCCAAAAATCAAAGTGACAATAATCACATACAGGTCTAATGCTGGGACTGGTCCAGGACTAGTACCGTCACTACCTAACCGACCACGTTGTTCACCTTATATCTCACGCCTACCTACGTCATATTTAAATCGCCACTGAAAGCGACAACTCAAGAAAGTTTTATATAAAAGGCCATTCACATGCGTAAAAGTGACTTCGAGAGCTAATTTTTAAATGTCAATGCCATGATAGTTCGAGGAAATACCATCCAATCGCCATAACAGTTATAAGGCATTATTTAATTGAAACCTTTGTTGCCACATAGGATGAATATCAAGTCAATATTAATAGAATAAACAAGATTTTTTCATTATCACATGTTTCTTAACATTTCTATGAAGACGTTACTTCCTTGCAGAAAGGTTACGAACATGAATGCACCATAGTTATGAATGTGGAAAGGAGAAAACTGATAAATGTACCAATTAAAGCATAAAAATAGCCCAATATACAAGGGAAATTAATTACTCAAATCTATCAATGAAGTGTTGACTGGCATAATCCAAGCCTTTTCGATTCGTTTGCTAGCTTCCCATTTATGCCAAATTTTTGGTCGAAGGATGAACCACAGGCTAAATATGTTGCAATATATCAAAAATATATTTCATGAAAATAAAAACAAAGGGTAAACACAGTCAATATTTACAAAATGAGTATTTATGCGGTTATGGCTTCAAAGGAACCATACCTATATTAAGTTAAAATAGGCATTAGGTATATGCGATAAACATATGTAACACAAGGTTTACGCTATCCTTGCACATTTAAAAAATCTCTTGGTTGGTAATGCTTCTGGTCTTCTTAATGATCATTAAGGATAGGGACAGCCTCAGGAGTGGAAATATATACAGTTTATTTTAACTCTGTGATACCTACAGCTGCACTGGGTTAATAGACTACCTCAATCTTCACGAGGAAAATTTTTCCGTAGACTGGAAATATTCTCTTAACCCTTTCACGCCGGACGTCGACCATAGCCGACGAGCATTTTCATACGCAAACGACCGAACGTCGGCTATAGCTGGCGTGGGTTTTTCAGCGCAAACGAACGGACGTCGGCTATAGCTGTCGCGGGGGATGGGAAGTGACCGCTGAGGTAGCAATGGTCGGAGGCATTCAGGCCCTGCCTGAGACCCAGCTTAGCGAGACCTTAGAGCTAATCCTCGGCCATTTGGCCCGACCCTCCTTCTCATTTACGATACTCATAATAGCAGGAATCCGTGTTGAAGTGGTTGAATTGTCAATGATTTTTGCAAAGAAAAATTTATTACAAACTCCAATTTTTTATACCTTGAAATGAATTCTTCGTTTTTTTCTGTGCATAAGCAATTTTAAAACGAAATTTTAGTGTTATTATTAACGGACTTCTTGTGGGAAAGCCTTTGTTCATATGCGATGAAAAATACGCAAAAAGAGAAATGTTGTCGTTTTATTGTCTATATCGTATGTGTTTGTTACAATCTGAATGCCTATTTACACTATATGTCCTCTATTTTCCGATTCCTTCATTGATCCCCTTAGTAATTAATCATATTCCGGTATTTTTAGGTAATGTATATTGTAAAAACATACTTTTTACTTCGTCTACGTTGGTCTAAAGCCCGAATGAAAAAGAAGGATGGGAAGTATTATTTGGAGGTTTATTCAAAGAAAATTTCGAGACGTCCTAACTAGCTGTAAAAATGGAAAAGACCTAACTTTGTTATTATTAACGCTAGAAATCCATTTAAAATTCTACAATGCTTAAAAATATGTAAGTTATTCTTATATAAGTGTAAACTGTTCAAAATCATAGACAATATTTAATTTTAAAAAACACTGCTAATGCAATGAGTTGACCGTGGACTCCCGCTAAGAAAGGGTTGGAGGGTCGAGTCCAGTGGCCGGGCTAACAGCCGGGCGCCGCGTTAAGTAGGGTCCCAAATCGGAGAGACGAGAGTACCTGGGCCACTCCACCCCAAAAAAGTGCTTCGCAGAGCGAGGTCTAAAATTTTCGCAAGCTACCCGTAGCACGGAAAACATTTTCCTTTCGTAGTCGCCGGCAGGAAAGGGTTAAGGTACGTCTCATATTTTTTCTCAGCTCTCAAAGTTTCCAGTTATCCAAAATGCATTTTTCTCAAGCTGTAAGGAAAACATTGCCATTTATGCGATTTAAATTGTACCAATGCTGGTAAATGCTGTTGGGAAAAATTTGTAAGAGGGGCGAAATTTTAGGAAAATGGAATTGAATACATTTTTCCAGGAAATAAGAAGAGAAAGTAGGCAATAGTGAAGAGGGATAGCAACAAAACTTCTAAGGCGACGCAAACTGCTGCCTAGTGGAGAAAACGAGGACCAAAAATAACAAAGTAAGTGGACGTCAATCCGCAAAAAGGCTAGATATGAGATCATAAAGGATTTTGTGGGAAATTTTTTAGAAGTAAGACGATGAGGAATATAAAATGGAGGAAGAAAGGGAGGCCGATAAGATGGATCGTCTGAGAGCAGAGATAAGGAGATGGAATGCAGGGAGTTGAAGGTGAGGAGGAGGGAGTGGGTGAAAGCACCAAGACAACATCCCACTGATTTAAATGGTACAATTGTAAGGGACAAAGTTTTTAATATGTACCTACACTTCCTGGGCATTTGGTCGACAAATTGTTTGACACATCGTCGAGAGAACTTGTCTATGTTAATGGATATTTCTATGTACCAGGGACCATAAAGAAGGATTTGTTAACCAATAATGAGCAATTTTCTAACGTATTGGGGAAATTTTTCCACAGCCCATAAACGTTCAAGGCTTAAATAAACTATTCCTACAACGGAGTGGTCCAGAACGGTTCCAAATTATTATTTTTTTTGCTCTCCGACTAATCTGGTGGGCCGTATGCCCCTGCGATCTCGATAAGCTAATTGCTTGTCTTCAGGTTTCGCAGGGGCCGAACCACCAGAACTTGACAAACACCCATGCCCTGGACAAGTGAAAAACCGACCCAGGCGGGACTCCAACCTGCGACCCCCAGACTAGCAGGTGAGGACTTTACCCTACTGGGGCCGGCGAGAATTTCTGCGGCACAATGGTGGGGACTGGTACCGGGAGGGTCCAAAGTTTGTGAAATTACAGATTGTCTCTTGTGATGTGGGGTGGGGGAAAGCAATGGAGAGGGGGATAACCAGTGGGCTGCGAATGGTACTGGTCTGCGAGAGTGCCATGGCCATTGGAACTGATCCGCAAGAGTACTGCGGAAATTGGGACTGGTCCGGGGAAGTCCGTGGCCATGGGACCCATCCCATAGGAGTCCCACCTAACCGCTATCAACTGTAGCAGAGAAAAGGACTCGAAAGGGACAAATTTTTTGTTAGGGTATATTATCAGTTTAGTCAGCATCTGCGTACCTTGACCTTGCACACACCGCTGAAAACATCAAGCTTCCAGTAATTTGTTGATATGGATGTTTTGTCTCAAATTGAGATGCCTTTCTAGCTTCAAATTCAGTTAATTCAGAGTTGAAGCTACTTTACATTTTTCCATTCCAAATATGTATAGGTAATAAATCCATGGTACACTTTGCTTGAGATTTGAGTCGAAGCTCCTATCTATCTTTATCAAATTTCAGCCCTAAGTAGTATTTAACAGGGCCTAGTAATTTGACTTTAAAATTCTTTTACACTACATCTATTACTGCTTGTTTTTTCTGTCTTAACATTACTGAAAACAAAAAAAAAGTCATCCGTATACAATGGGAAAAAAATGTTTTGGACTTTGTATCTTTGAATTAAAAACATGGTTCTCATAGTGACTGTTTATCCAAAACATCTTAAATTTAATTCCAAGCCCAACCTGTTTATTTTAGACTATGGGGACATTTTTAATTGATACACTTTGTTTTCTTAGCCTTTTCTAGAACCTGCTGGTTAATGTAAATTTTTTCTTGGAGGTTATTTTTTGAAAAGGCATTGCTAATATCAAAATGATCCATGTTTTGTTTCTCCCTATACCGCTTCCCAACTCATGCCAGCTGACCTTGAATGCACTGGTGTACCTTTCACTTTTCCTCCTGCCAATCACAGAAGAGTGGCATGGGATGCATTGGTGAGGGGGGACTCAGTTTCCCTCAGATTGCCATGGAGCTCACTTCAGTCTCGTATCTAAGCAAATTGCCTTGTGTTCATTCAGATGATTTTTTTTTAACTTCGTCAGTGCCAGTCCAAGGCCTGGATCTAAAAGGATGGGGAGTATTACACATCATTGGAAAAGGCTTAAAATCAGTGGCCAACGCGACTTCTCTTCACCTAATGTGCTATTATTTGCTGGAGTTGACAGTGCTATTCAGTCTCTTGAGGTGAGGCAAAGGAGAGGAGCTAAGGTGGGAGGGGAAACGCCTTTCATTGGCTAATCACTCAGTGACATCCACCCACCATGAGTTAGGAAAAAGGTAAATGGCAAATGAGCCTCAAGATTGAAATTTGCACAACTTAGGCAAAGGTTTCTTCAAAATTTATTTCATATCTCTGAGCAGAAACTCTAACTAACAATCTACTCTTATATTTAGACAGGTTCCATCACAATTTATTTTTTCTTATGTAATTCTATTCGCACCAGATAACATTCGCACCTCTAGGACTGTCTGCTAATACCCAAACATTGTTTGCTATCAAAGATAGATATTCCTTGTCCATCGCTTCCTTCTATCCTGCCATCGTTACAAGATATAGCCTCCTCAAAACTAGAAGACTCAGCGAGGCTTAGCATTGCAGGAAAAGATATATCAGTCATCATGTATCCCTATATCTACTTGAGGGGATGACATTCCCATGCAGGCCTAACTCAGGAGTGCTGGTATGATCTAACTTTTAAATGCTATCTCTTCCTCTGATTAAGATTCATCATAGTTGACACCTAAGGGTTATCAACTACAGGGGATGAAGTTACCCAACAAACGGAGCTCTCTGCTATCAAACATATCTGCATACTATCTCTCTTGAGAAAAATCCGCCTCCTTTCTAGCGGCACATCGTCAAAGTCAGTGATGGATTACTGGCCACTTGCCTGCCCCGAACATTTTTAGTTCTGCCTTCCAAACACAAGCACATTTGATAGCCTTGCATGCATTTGAAACATTTCATTGAACTCTATCGTTCTCGCCATAGTTTCCTCTGCATTCTTTCTCTTTCCTCCCTTTTTCTTTGCTCCTCTTCTTGCACTCTGGCTAGATCTTCGAATTCACCCGGTGCCTACCCCTCTTCCTATAACCTCTACAATTCCATGAAAAAGGGTTTCCACTTTTAATTTTGAATGCAAATGTATATTCAATGCATCTTTCAAACATGACAGTGGATTTTCAGTGACCATGCAAATAAATAAGCTGTGAACACGCAAATACTGATGAATCAATAAATACACAAATATAAAAGACAAAAACAGTAAGTATGAAAAATATTTCATTTTCCATATGGCTGATTGCTTTTTTGAAATATTGAACTATTTATGCTTCTAGGTGGCATACGTATCTGCTTTAAATAATGTAACTAGAGTTAACATACATTCCATCATGTAAAAAAAGTTTGATTGAAGTTCTTTATTCAAGATGGAAGAGTTACTTAAAAAAAAAAATTCATAGGAAGCAAGTCAGTTTTTTTTCAAATAAACAAAGAAAGAAAGATATTCATGATAGATGCTTTGTTGGTCAAATTATCTGTCAACTTCATTAAAAAATGCAAAGGAAACATTTTCTGACCACTCGGAGATAAATAGCTTTACCATGTCCTGATGAATGGTTTAGCATATCATTCAGTATTTATTTTTGCCCCAGCATAATCTCTGACTCCTTAAAGTCTTTGGCTCATTGACATGGGCGTAGCTAGGGTGGGCACCAACCACCGTACAAAAGTCTATGCCCACCCTAGAAAAATTGACAGTATTGAAAAAATATACCGTTTTCAGTATTTTTGTCTTGAGAAAAAGATTCATTACCATTCCTCGTAAACAAAATTACTCATAATCTGTGCCAACTAAAAATGTAGTTGATCGTTAATCGGATTTGCAAAAATGAAACCTTGTGGTGGCTGATCAGCTGGATGGCTGCCCCCCTAGGAAAAATCCCTAGCTATGTCAATGCTCATTGACCCTATTTAATTTTTAAATAATGTAGGGCAGCGACCCAAAGATGCCCATATCTCCTGGACGTGGCCTGTCAGTCTCTCTTGGTTCAGGATTGCTATAGGTGTGGAGATCCTGGAAAAATTATGAAAATTGAAAATGGGCCTGAAAAAACCTGAATAAGCCATGGAAATTAAGGGATTAGCCTGGAAATTTGCTTTTCAGAGTCAAAATACAATTGTTCTCAATGAGTCGGGAGTACCATTTCAGGTACTTTTTTGTTCTTTGCCTGAATGAGGCAGTGGAGCTCTTGTTAAGGGTTTAACAACTAATTGTGCCCCTTAAATAAATTTTCGGGTCCCAATCAATACACTCATTCTTAGGAAGGTGAAATATTTGTTTCTCTGCAGGTTTTGTATGAGTAATTTGTGGCTCTCATAGTGGCCAAGACCCAAGAATAATATGCCATTGGAAAGGAGGCAGATGTTTCCCCTCAGAGTGATAATCCTCCATTTGTTGGGAAACTTTATGCCCCCCTTAGAACATGGGTTAATGTGTGGAGCTCCTATTGTTGTGCCTTCTTCAAAATACACCAAAGACAATATTTTCACCTGAAAAAATGAAGATTTTGGCCTGGAGAAGTCCTGGAATTTTGTAATATCTGGTCTGTAGAACCCTGTTGGTTCCTTTCATTGGCATTCTGTGATTCGTCGAACATTAAGTCGCAAAACTTTTGTATTGGATTCAGGTCCAGTGAGTTTGAAGGCCAGGGTAACACTAATATGTGAATGCTCCTTAAAAAATCTCCTTAGTTTCGCACACTGTGGATGGGACAGTTGTTGTGCACTAATCTAAATTTTTTGCATTCTGGTAATTCTTCATTTATGTATTGAAGCGATCAAGTTTCTTTAGGCTCAAAGAAGCAAACTGAAATGTTTGTGAAACATTTCGTCTACAGTGAATAACACACCCGGAAGACCTGTCTCATCGAAGCCACTCCACAGAAGCCTTCTTTCCAGTAATCCTCAGACATCATTCAAGGTGGTGTTCTTAACAGCTGTCCTGGTCCAGCAGCAAAAATTGCTACCCAAAAACACAGACTTACACGTCCAGATCTTTGTTCCTTATTATGTTTTTTGGGTGATACCTGAAAAACAAAATTATAATAATTTTTTTCCTAAATAGGGAAATGTTCTCAAAAGTACTATCAAGTACTTATGTTATACTTACCTAGAGTTGCTTGTTCTCCTCCATAGCTAAACATGTTCATTCTCAACACTTCTAATGTTTTATCATCGATGAAAGTGGCAATATTCCAATATGATTGGTCCATATCAAGGTACAAGTGAGAGAAATCTAACCTTGCTGTTTAAATAGTGTCGTTTATTGCTGGTTTTGTTGCTGGCCTGCAATTTCTCATACAGGATTCATGGAGGTTGTTTTTCACTATGCAGGTGCTCCAATTTAATGTACTGTTTATCACAGCTGCCCTGACCACAGTAAGAGGATTGTCAGTAGGATTCGAACGAATGCTGGCATCGTCTCATCTCTCTCCCTAAGGCATTTAAGCCAGCAATATACTGTTTCTCTTCAAATCCATTGCCCTCTATATCTGAGCAGCAGGTGAGCCTCCCTCAACTATCCCATTGATTTATCCACTCTCTCGTGGACTTAATGGAATTTTGTGTATATCCATTGAAGTCATCACTGAGAAAATAAAGGGTCTGCGAAAACAAATGCATTCAAATATGCATCACATCTAACCTCCCAGTCGAATGCTATGAGCCTCCTAGCGATGCACTGTCTGTGGGCTTAACTACTGAGTTTTGCTTAAGGAAAACTATTTATAAAAACATGGTTTTGGTTGAGGTGTACGAGAGACTTCAATGGAACGTTTCAAATGCATTCAAGGTTATCTAATGTGCCTCCGTTCTTGTGGCCAGCGGGAAACATGCAAGGGCAGGCAAGTGGCTGGGAATCCTTCACAGATTCAGATGATTAGTCCACCACCTTACTGTGTTGACTTTCCCTCATTGTGGGTGAGATCTAAGAATAATATGCCATCAAAAAGGAAGCTGATTTTCCCTCAGTGATAGTGGAAGAGCTCCCTCCGTTTGTTGGGAAACTTTATTCCCCCTCGGTACATCAACTATTGGAGATTCTACAGACAATAGAGCAATGGTGTCTGATGGCTTGTATCATCTTTAGCATGTTCAGTGAACCCTTCAGCAACATCTTCCTAGAAATGCACACTTCTTTCATTATATATTTTACCTGGTTATTGGGGGTTGCAAGTCTGTAATCCTTTGTATAATCACAATAGCCCACCATTAAATATGGCTTAGATTTATAATAAAATTTTTTGCACTGATATTGAGGAGACACGCTTTACCTGCAACCAATAACACAGAGGTAGCTCAAATCAATTTTCGTCCATGCCCATAATTCAGCTGGAGGACCACCTTTTATGGGTGTACTTGGTCTATAATTCTTAAGATAAACAGTGGTACTCACGACTTCAGCCCAATCAGCGAACCTCAACTGAATTCCTTAGCATTGATGTTGATTTCTCTGCCACTGTTCTATTTAACATCTTCAAGACTCCCGTTTAGTTGGGGAGTATAAGGGACTGTGGTTTCATGAATAATACCACTGCTCCTTAAGAAGCTTTTGTTGAAAATTACTTGGAGGAGCGAGCAACTGAAGAAAAAATACTACTATTCTAGAATTTTATTTATTCAAATTGTTGTTCATCTACGAGATCTCTTTACTTAGATATAGCATCTCATTCAACACTCTCTTTTATTTATTTGGGTTTGAATTAGAGATAAAACAAAAACAAATTACTTTGTCTTTTACTCTCTTTTAATGTCCCTCAAAATTTAACAAAACTGGACTCGGAAAACAATTTTAAAAACAAAATTCAAATTTTTACTCACTTGGTGTAAGAATTTTTCTTTTAATTCTAAGATTATTTCTATTGAGTGGCTTTGTAAATATATCAGCCAACTGAGATGCTGTGGGGCAGTAATTGAATAGCACTTTTTTCTGTCACCTTTTGAGAAATAAAATGGTGCCTGACATCAATATGCTCACTGTGTCTACACATTAGTGTGATTGCACTTTGACTATCCAGGTTCAAGGTTACACACAAATCCTCACCAACGAGTTCCTCAATGAATGTCTTCGCATATGAAACTTCCGTCACACAAACAACAGCGGCAATATGGAGTGCCTCGGTGGTAGAGGAAGCCACTGTTGGTTGCTTACAGGAACACCAAGCTACTGGGCCTCTGCTGAACATCGGGACATATCCACTTGTGGTCTTCCTGGTCATCACATCACCTGCATATTCAGAGTCAGTACTTGCAGTCAAAGTTCAGTCTGATTGCCTTTCGTATTGTAACCCTAAATTCTTGTGCCTATTAGGTACCTCAATGTTCCTTTTAAATTTTGGAGATCAGCCACTGTAGGCTTCTCTGAGCTTCAACTTTCAAATTTAGTGGCAAAAGTCATGTTTTACATGGTAAATATAACAGACTACCTATGAACTGCATTAGAAAATTTTAGAGCTGAGAAGAACTTGATTTTTCTTCCTTTTTTCTTGCCTTTGAAGTTTTTTGACATTTTTTTACATATTACACAATTCCTCTGTCAACTTCAAAATAAATGTGCCGAATATTGTTTTATTGTATCTACTTTGTTCTACTTGTTAAATTATGAGGGTTCACATCTGAAATAACTCATGGCCATGCTTGCGACCAGCGACAGATTTGAAAGGGCTGCATGACGTGTTTATGGCACGGCACAACAAATAGCCGATGTACACTTCCCATACCGAGGACTGGTGAACTTATCACGCCGTGGTAGTAGAGTGGCCGTTCCGAACGCCTGTAGTTTGGCATCAACTCTTGCGCGCTTGACAATGAGTCGCAGGTCGTCACCTGGTGTATTTGTGGCGGCAACAGAAATGCAAAGAAAACGCAAGCATATGTCACCGGTCTAACTGAACATTCGCGTAACTCCAGATCTGCGTAGCTCGGATCCACGTAAGTCAAGGACTTACTGTAGTCAATCATTGTGATGAATGAGCTTAAAAAACTGAAACCAAATCCTAAAATGACTGCTCCGTTGACTTTTTGGGAAAATAACATGTTTTTCAGCAGCATATACATTGATGCCACATAAAATGTAATAAAAATTGGAACCACTATTCATTCTGAGTTATACTATTCAGTAAGAAATACTAATCAAGTTGTATGGCATAAGATGCTAAATCTACCTTGTCCAAGTTATAAGGGTCAATGCACCCGATAAGAGAGATTTTCACTAGCGGCATCACCATGATGGCACGTGGCCAGCAGGTAACCTACTTCTCTACACATGCAATGGATATTTACTGAACACTAAAATCATCCCATCCTCGTCGCCACTGTCATGTATTTACCCACACTAATTATCAGAGACAACTTTGATGTCTTGGGATTACTATTTACTTCTTAGTACAATACACCAAAAAAACCAGTCCAGGGCTGCACATAGCCATATACACACAACTCCCAAGTGTGGATGCTCTGTCATCCCACAGGACTCGCTGACAAATGACCAACAAAATGACTCCTCATGCCTCAGTAATGTTTAGTACAGTTTATATTTCTGATACACCACACAAAGCTTTAAGTAAAGTCATTGAATGATGTGCTTTGGTTTTTATATATTGTAGGTGTTCTACAAAGGGGAAGATGTTACTCCGGAGCCATTAGGTGACCTTTTTCTTCTTCAGTCAGTAGAGGCACCTACAGAAGTGCAAGTACGTGCTTTTGTTGTAATTTTGTCTTTCTTTGGATTTGAAGGTAATTGTATCCAACAAGTGGTGTTCACATGCTGTAATTTTTATGGATATTAAGCATGTACATATTTCATTTCTAATTTCATGATAGTAAAATGGAATACTTTCATTTAGTGTAACTTAAAATTAAGGGGCTTAGCTATTGATTATACCCAATGAATAGTGAAGTTTACTCTAACTTTATGATGGGTTCACATTGCTAAAGATTAGCTGTGTGTGATGTTTGGCGATTATTATTAGGGTTGTAAACTCAGGTTTGAACAAACCTTTATATTTTCCATGTTATGTAACAGGTTGTCGAGTTAGATTTTTTCTCTTTTCCATTATTTTTCATAGTTGTAAAATATTTTTATATCCTCTCATAATATGGGCTCATCCAGGGAAGGGGGGTAACTTCCCCCCACCTTAAATCAAGTATGAATCATAACCACATGAAAGTTACTCCATAATTTTAATTTTTTAAACTTCTTTGTGTTCAAATGACTGAGGATTTTGATGGATTTTTCTTGGCAATCGAGTAAAAATTTCTCCCTTGAAACAGGGATGAAACACCCTTGATTCACACTGCCTTGCTTCTTCACTGAAACTGCCTTGAAAATGAGAAAAAGCCAAGGGAGTTTGGAAGTGGGATGGCAGCAGAGAATTAGTGCAATAAAATGCCTTGCAACTGCACTGGCACAAAAGGCACACACCCTTGTAAATATATAATGAGCTGGCACACCCTTGCTGCCTATAATGAGCTGGCACTCCCTTGCTCTCCCCACTGAAACTCCCTTGCCCACTACACTAAAATGCTCCTTTCCCTCTCCACTGAAACTCCCTTGCCCACTACACTGGAACTCCCTTCCAAACTCACCTGAAACTCACTTGCCCTCTCCACTGAAACTCTACTGCCCTCTCAAAATAAAAATTTAAACTATTTACTCTCTGTATGTTACTGCTACAGAATTGCAATGTCAACATATAATGTATGGAATTATCCTATCTACTCTACTACAGGTATTTCGGGTTCTCTTCCATGTGGATTCATCATTGTGGATGACATATTTCACAAACGTTCCAATTTGCTTCTTCAGGTCTGAAGTAGTTTGAATTCGGCTTTGCTCTCCTTACGTAGGTCACCTTTGATCTCGTTCTGAAATTTTTTGGCATGCTTTCTGCTTTGGGTTGTGGAAAATATGCTTTTTTATACACCCCCACCACCTTTTTTTTTTCAAATTCCCCTCTTTGGACATGTTTCCCCTCTGAGGACTGTTTCCCCTCTGAGGACTGTTTACCCTCTGAACTTAGCCGAAGGACTTTCCTGAGGCATGCCCCATCATGCGCGCTAAAGACATGTGCGCCTACGACGGCCAAAATGCCTATAACTCCAAAATGCAGCTACTCCTGCCAGCAACTTCTGCCACGCCTTTCACTGCGGCTTTCCCTCGCCAGGTCCTGCATCATTTATTTAGCCCCTGATGTGAGGAAGGATTCCAAAAATGTGGTCATTGTGACCAAGGCACAAAGGCTGTGATCCTGTATTCTGTGGCCGAAGTCAGAAAAGAGTTCCTGTTGCTCCACTTGAAAACTTCCACCCCATGTATCACCCATCCCATTACTTCCTTCCCTCCAAGGCTACCAATCGCCTATATCCTAAGCTTACCCATTCCACCTCGTCCTTACCGACAAACGTCCTTACCGACAGCTCTTTCTGACCATCTTGCAATTCTGTCTACTTTAACCGTACAGTCATCTTGCAATAATTCAATGTCTAAGCCAATCAAATACTGGAGATTCATTAACGAATCTAATGTTAATTATTTTCGGCTCTTGTTGGCACAGCAAAATTGGAAAGAGGAGTACGAGTCACATGGCCTAAATGAAAACTTTAATAGCTTTTATAATATTTTTAGACATTGCTTTAATATTGCATTTCCTCTTGAACCAGTGAGATACAGAGGAACTAGTAAAAAAAACTGGCTAACACCAGAAATTGTAAGCATGTCTAACTATTTAAGAAATATGTCAAATATTATTTTGAATTCAAATGAACCCCAGATACATGATCAGTACTTGTATTTAAGAAGACATTACAGGTACTGTATAAAAAGAGCAAAAAGGGAGTACAATGATCAACGAATAAAAAATGCTTCTAACTATAGATAATAGATAAACTTAATAGCATACAAACCAGATTCCTCAGACTTGTGGGAATTCGTCTTGGCTACCGCTACCTGGAAGTTCCTGTCGGTATTATTGCCTCTCAGCTTAATCTGCCCTCGTTAGAGCAGAGGAGAGGTATCCAGGATGTGCTATTCTTAGTTAAGATCATTAATGGCCTGGTTGAGAGTGCAGTGCTCCTCGAAATGGTGACCTTTCGTACACCAATAACAAGAACCAGATCAACAGAACTTTTCGCTAGACTACATCATGGCACATCCTCTGAACTTAATAGTACAATGGTCCGTATACAGTGCCGAGCTAATCTTCTTCCACCTGACATTGACCTATTTTGTAACAGCATTAATACCATCTGCAGGAAACTTAAAAACCCTACTCTCAACCTTCAATTATGATCGTTGTAATTAAGTACCACACTTAAACATTTACCTGTGAATTGTGTAGCCATTGATTATGTATGCATTACTTCCACCATGAAACTTAATTTGAAATAATATGAACTTAATATTTTGTATAAATGTATTTTGTAAAATAATGAAAAAAGGATTTTTCCATCAATAAATAAATAAATAAATAAACTATGCCAAAGTGGCATGGAAAATTATTAAACAGAGTTCGTCCTCAAATTCAGTGGAAACTCTTGACCACATTATAGATGATGTTGGAAATGTCATTAGAGATCCTGCAGGATGAACATGTTATGATATCTAATGCTTTCAATGAAGCATTCTTACAGATGCCTGCTTCTCTGTTGGCTGCCCCCACTGTTCCATATAATCCAAATTCAGTGAATTGCAAATCTTTTTATTTAAAGCCTTGTGATAAAAAAGAACTACAACAACATTTGACTAAGGTAGGGGGTAAAAATGCAGTGGATATTGATGGTTTGTCCGGTAAATTACTTTGTCAGTGTATGGACCTTATTCTTGATCATCTCCTATCTTTAGTTAATCAGTCTGTTGGAAGGTGTTTATCCTGAGGCACTTAAGGTAGCCAAGGTGGTTCCTGTGTATAAAAATAAAGGAAACAGAAGTAACTTGAATAGTTATCGACCAATATCTATTATTCCCATGTTTGGTAAAGTTCTAGAACGAGTGTATTCTAAAAGACTTGTGGACTACCTGGATAGTCAGAATTTGCTATCTGCACAACAATTTGGTTACAGAAAAGCTAGGTCTACTGAACAAGCCCTTTTTAATACCATTGACCACATACTGGAGCAGATTAATGAGAAATGTAAAGTTCTAGGCATTTTTTTTGATCTTAGTAAAGCATTTGATACAGTCAATCATGATAGACTACTCTATAAATGCCAGGCATTAGGCATTAGAGGTGTCGCACTAAATTGGTTGAAAACATATCTAGATCATAGATACCAGAAAGTAGCCTATCAACAAGAAGGTAACATTTACATGTCCACTCCACTGGAAGTAGTTAAAGGTGTTCCTCAGGGATCTGTTCTGGGGCCCATTCTCTTTTTAATTTTTATAAATGACCTGCCAATGAACCTAACAGTAAATTCAGGCAATTGTGTAATATATGCGGATGACGTGAGTGTAGTAACATCTAGTAAATCTTTAAAAAATTTAATTACCGATGGTGAACTTTTATTACAACAAATGATTAACTGGTGCAATAACAATGAACTTGTACTGAATAGTAACAAAACTCAAGCAATGTTTTTTTCAGCAAAATACAATCAGTTTGTAAATAATGGTACTCTGTGTCAAAAGAAAAATTTTCATGTTGTGAATAATTTAAGGTTTCTTGGAGTATATATTGAACAAAATCTAAAGTGGGATGTTCATGTGGCAGATTTATGTAAAAAACTGTACTCAGTATTTTATTTATTGTCTGTTATAAAACATACTGTAAGCCTTGATGTTCTCAAAACATTGTACTATGGTCTTTTCTTCTCCAGAATTTCATATGGCATCATATTGTGGGGAACTCCATCCGCATTGAATAGTGTATTTTTAATACAAAAGAAGTTATTGCGAATGATGTGCCGTAAACCTTTTCGTGCTCACTGTCGGCCTCTTTTTAAGGAACTGAAGATTTTAACTGTGCCTTCGTTATATATTTATTATTCTATACTCTATGTAAGAAAACATGAATCTGATTTTACCCCAAATAATAATTATCATACCTACGAAACAAAAAGATGTAACGACATGCATGTGCTCTCATCAACTCTTGCCATAACTTCGAAGGGACCTCGTCATATGTGCATAAAATTGTATAATCACCTTCCACAATTTATAAAAAAAGAAATAAGAATTGCTATATTCAAGAATTTAGTTTATGACTATCTTTTGTTTCATTGTTTTTATACTGTAAATGATTACTTAAACTATCATCAATGATCGTATAATCTTTTTGTTAGTATTGATATATTTTTGTTTAATCATGTATTTTGACGTGCCTTATATACTTGCAGCTTGTTCTACAATGTATCCTATGGGCAAATAAACTATTATTATTATTATTATTATTATTGTTACGTACGTGGGTGCAAAAACAACTCTTCTTATTTCCGTAACTCTTTAAACACATTTATTTCCTTACAAATGTACACACAGTAACATTAAAGTCGTTCCCAAACACACCATTTTCCGAATCCGCCTTCTTGATTCCTCGTCTCCTGTCAATAACCACCGTTGCCAAGGCTCTGGATCCTTCCTCCGCTACACTGCCCCCTCCTTAAGGCTGTTTCGTCCCGGAACAGTTCTAACCCTGGTCTTGGCCAAGTTATTCGGCCACCAAACGCGCGTTTAACTCTTGGTCTCCCTCGACTCTTGCGTTGCCACCTGCGTAAGGTGCCAGTCGATTAAAATGGACCACTTTCGGTTTTCCTCGAGGGGGTTTGCGAATGCGGTAAATAACATCGTTTATTCGCTTCAGGACTTCATACGGACCTTCCCACGCTCGTTGAAATTTAGGTGACAGGCCACGCCGCCTCTGGGGGTTGTAGAACCATACTTGGTCTTTAGCCTGGAAACCTCCTTCTTGCGCTCGAGCATCGTAGTTCTGCTTCATTCTGTCACTGGCTTCCTCCATATTTCTACGGACTAGATGATGGATTTGGTCCATCTTCTCCCTCAAACGACTGACATAATCCTCTCCCGCTATAAGCTCTTTGCCGGGTTTGCTGCCAAACCTCAGGTCACATGGCAGGCGTAATTCTCTCCCGAAGAGGATGCAAGCTGGGGTCTGTCCTGTAGTTTGATGGACCGAAGATCTATATGCCAGAAGGAATAATGGCAGATATTCATCCCAATCGCGCTGGTTCTCCGAGACCACCTTGGAGAGGTGTCGACCGATCGTCCTGTTCATACGCTCAACCAAGCCATCCGATTGGGGGTGCAGAGGCGTAGTTCATGTTTTTCTTATCCCCATGAGCAAACAGACTTGTTGGAATACGACAGACTCGAAGTTCCTGCCTTGGTCGGAGTGTAGTTCCAAAGGTGTACCGAAGCGTGAGAATAATTCCCTCACCAGGACAGTCGCGATAGTAGTAGCTTCCTGATTTTGTATTGGATATGCTTCAACCCATTTCGAGAAATAATCTGCGGCTACCAGGATGTATTTATTTCCCGAGTCTGTTTCTGGAAAGGGGCCCGCTACGTCGATGGCTAACCTTTCGAACGGGCTCCCTACGTTGTACTGTCGCATGGGCGCCGTTTTTCTTCCTCTCGGCCCGTTCGCGGTGGCACAAACCTCGCACCGTCTGCACCAATTTTTGACATCCTCCCTGCAGTTAACCCAGTAGAACCTCTCTCTGACCTTGGCCAATGTCTTACTAATACCAAAATGACCTCCGGAGCTCCCGTCGTGCAGATTCTGTAAAACTTCAGGTACCAATTTCTGGGGAACGACGATCTGTGTCCTTGAAGATGTCCCATCGGGGCTCTCGACCACTCGCTTCAAAACTCCGTCGTCTAACTTCAAGCTGTCCCATTGTGCCCAATACGACTTTACTTTTTGACTAGAAGGAGCGACTTCTTCCCACCCAGGTCGGCGTCCCGCCTCTTTCCAACGGATTATCTTACCAATTTCTGAATCTTCGGATTGTTTGGAACGAAGCGCGGTGGGTACCCAACCGTCGTCGATCACAGTCGCCAGTCTTGCCTGACTAATTCTTCCTTCTTGCCGCAAGCAATGGCCACATTCCGCCGGACACGGCCTCCTGGACAAGGCATCAGCATTCATGTGAATAACTCCAGCTCGATGTTTAACCTCGAACTCATACTCTTGCAGACGCTCTAGCCAGCGGGCGATTTGTCCTTCTGGGTTCTTGAATTGTATCAGCCATCTCAACGCGCCGTGATCCGTCCGAAGTAGAAACTTCCTCCCGTACAGATACTTGTAGAAATGTTCAACTGACTTCACCACAGCCAACAACTCTCGCCTGGTCACGCAATAATTCCTTTCAGGTTTCGACAGAACTTTACTGAAGTAAGCTATCACTTTCTCCTGTCCATCCTGAACCTGTGATAGGACCGCGCCAATTCCCACGTTACTTGCATCCGTGTCGAGTACAAACAACCCAGTAGCACGTGGATAGCTCAGAATAGGCGCGGTGGCCAACAACGTCTTCAGCTTTTCAAAGGCTGCTTGGCTGTCTTCGCTCCATACATATTCTCGGCCGTCTTCTGTCAGGCGAGTCAATGGTTTCGCTATGTCGGCAAATCCAAGAACAAACCGTCGATAGTAGGTACACAATCCAAGGAAGCTTCGGAGTTCTCGCACGTCTCTCGGAACTGGCCAATGTTTCACGGCATGCGTCTTCTCAGGGTCTACTGACACGCCATCCTTCGAGACAATGTGACCCAAGTACTTGACTTTTTCCTGAAAGAGCGGGCATTTCTTTGGATTGAGCTTCAAGTGGGCTTCCTTAAACCTTTGGAATACCTCTTTCAGATTCCTGAGATGGTCGTCGAATGTCTTACCGATCACTATCACGTCGTCCAGGTAAACCAAACAGGTTTTCCATGACAGTCCTCGTAGAACCATCTCCATTAATCTCTCAAAGGTCGCAGGCGCGTTACATAGCCCAAAGGGCATCGCTGTAAATTGCCAGAGGCCCGTACCAATCGAGAACGCAGTCTCCTCTCGATCTTGTGGCTCCATTTCCACTTGCCAATATCCACTTTTCAAATCTAGTGTGGAAAACACTTGGGATCCGACCAAGGTGTCTAGAGTGTCATCTATTCGGGGTAGAGGATAACTATCCCTGACGGTCTTGTTGTTCAGTTGTCTGTAGTCTACGCAAAATCTGGTCGACCCGTCCTTTTTCTTCACCAACACTACCGGTGACGTCCAGGGACTACTTGACGGTTCAATGACACCTTGTTCATGCATGTCTTGGATGATTTTCTCTGCCTCTTCACGTTTGCTGAACGGCAGCCGTCGCGGGCGTTGGCGAATGGGTTGAGCGTTACCGGTATTTATGCTGTGCTTCACCAGCTTCGTCCTTCCATATGGGCACTCCTCTGACGCAAAGATGCCCTGATATTCACTCAGTAGCTTGTCAACCTCGCTCTTCTGCCTGGTCGTTAACTTTGTCTTCGTTATTTGGAGAGCTTCCGTAAGTTTCGTTAACTCCTCGGCGTTCCTTTGGGGTTCCACCGCGTCCGTTCGTCCACAGTTGACTGACGCTATTGGATGGCACAAGGCCACTTGCGTTCCCTTCTTTAGGGTCACCGACGCATCGCTCACATTCATAATTCGTATCGGTGTGGTATCTTGGGTGGCAGCCGTAGTTCTTCCCACCAAAATTCCTCGACGAATGTCTTCGGTTATGGGCTCGACGATTCCCGTCACCATCCGATCAATATTGAGCAGGCGGCCCAAGATGACATTATCACTTTTGGGAGGAAGAACCTCATCCGTATCGACGACGACTTTTACGGGCTCTCTCTGTCGATCGTACAGGACGATTTCTTCGCCAGCCACTTTGAGACATTTCCGTTTCAAGTCCAAAGTCACCTCCAATTCTAACAAAACATCCATTCCCAAGATGACATCTTCTACGATGTCAGCCACTATGACTCGATGTTTACTCTTGTTATCTCCCAACGTGATGTCGACGACCATCTCTCCGTACGTTTTAACTGCTTGACCTGTGGCAGTTCTTAGGTCCACTCTTGTAGGCTGGAGATCTCCTCTCGTGGTACCCTTCCTCAGGATCGTGGTCGTGGCGCCAGTATCCAATAACATAGCGCGACCCACACCATTCACGTACCCGTCCACAAAGAGACTGTCCACCCGGCGTACAAGAGAGACAATTTTTATCACTTCCTGTGGGGCCACAGGGCCACTCCCCGACGCTCGCCCCTCTGCGCCGGCCCTTTCTAGTTTCCCTGCCGCATCGTGCTATTTTGGCAGTGACTGCGGACATGTCCAAGCTCTCCGCAGTCCCAACAACGTATCTCCCTTTTCCTGGGCTGTCCTTTGTTCCGAAGGAATTTTGAGACGATCCTTTCGATTCTCTCTTCGAGGAATTCTTCTTCGCCCATGCTTCGGACACGAGCCAGGATTTTCGAAGTTTCAGTTGCCGCTTGGAATTCCAAGGCACGGGCTAGTGTGTCGTCCAAAGTTTTCGGATGCATTAAACGAAGAGCTCTCTGCAGTTCCGGATTAGCCACACCAATCACGAAAGACTCTGCTGACAATCGTTCGATGAATTCACTGGGCGCTGAAGGATAAGCCAAGAAAACGAGTCGCGCGATGTCCGCTTCAAATTCTTGCAGTGTTTCGCCTCGGTTTTGTCGTCTAGTGAGCAATTGGCTGTGGTAGACTTGTTGGAGGTGTTTGTCGCCGTACCTCATTTCCAGCCGGCTCACCAGACAATCGTAATTCCTGTATTCGTGGTCAGGCATTGCTTGGATAATATTCAAAGCGTCACCTCGCAGAGCCACAATCAAGCCCGTAGCTCTGTCTTCCTTCGTCCACCCGTTGGCGTTGGCCGCGGCTTCAAATTGTTTCGAGTATGTGGACCAAGGAGTCTTGCCGTCGTATGTAGGTGGTTTCACACGCACGGCCTTGACACTAGGAGCTAGTCCTGGCAATAGTCCTAGGGTGCCAGTTTGCGCCAATTCTTGTGCAAGGGTTTTCAGACTATCTTCAATACGTTTCTCTACGTCACTTTCTACCATTTTTATGTCCTCTTTTACATTCTTTAACTTCTCCTGCACGTCTTGTACCTCCGAAGTGACGTATTTTAGTTCTTCCTTCATTTCGTTGACATCGGTTTTCAGCTCACCTTTTACTCCGCTGACGTCATTTTTTAACTCGCTTTTTAACTCACTGACGTCGTCTTTCAACTCACTTTTTATTTCGAAGATCTTCAACTTCAATTCGTCTTTGGTAGTTCGAAAATTATTGATTAGTTCTTTCAAAGCTCTGGAATTTTCGGAAAGTTCTTCTTTAAATACTCTGAGGACCTGCGTGAATTCGTGCGCTCCGATTTCTATCTTGAAGAAGAAATCTTCGGGGTCCACACCTTCGGCCTGAAGCGCCTCACGAAGTCGCAATTGAAGTACCGATTTCGTCCCACTAGTCTCCATATCACGTTCCTCCAACTCGCGCTTCAAATCCACCACTTTCAGCTCACTTAACTTCGCTACTCTTGAAGCCATTCTCTTATCTCACATGAAAATAAGTCGTGGCGAACAAAAAAAAACACTTAAATTTACTAATTTATCCCACTTCTGACACCAGTTGTTACGTGCGTGGGTGCAAAAACAACTCTTCTTATTTCCGTAACTCTTTAAACACATTTATTTCCTTACAAATGTACACACAGGAACATTAAAGTCGTTCCCAAACACACCATTTTCCGAATCCGCCTTCTTGATTCCTCGTCTCCCGTCAATAACCACCGTTGCCAAGGCTCTGGATCCTTCCTCCGCTACATTATTATAAACCCCCTCCTCGTAACATCGTTGTGTGAACCTGCTGCGTTCAGTCAATTTACTTAGAGAGAAGCTCAACCTCTCGTACTTGTATATCTTAATCATTTTCTGAGTGGAAACTCTCATAACGGTTGCCTGGAACTCGACCTGTTGGTAATTTGCTTGTAGTTTGTTTGGTTTTGTGTGTGAAATATATTGCTAGTTCAGTTATTGATTGATAATACTTGTGTTTCGTTCAATTTCCTCATATGTCTCACCCAAGCTTGGAAAGAGTTTGTTTTTACGGGTGTTATTGGCGAGAAAAACTATTTCCCTTCTCCCGTTAGCGCTTCATCTTCTAAGTGCTGGACAGTGTATGCCCGTCTTCTCTGTTTAAGTTTTTCAGTGTTTTAGCGATCTCAATGGCCTCTCTCAAGATTCTGTAGAAGTAGCGTTTTTTTTAATTAATATGGCTTCCTCCAAATCGATTTTGTGTTTTGATCCATTCCAGGTATGCTCAGCGATTGCCAAAGCATGGAACGGTTTACTGCCCTTCTATGTTCCTGAAGGCGGCATTTGTAGGTTCTTGAGGTTTGTATGGTGTCCGTCTTGATACATTCACACTTCATCTCGTACTCACCTTCATTGTTGCCTTTGGGTAGCTTGTCTTTGGCTCTGCAGTCTAGATCAGCTGTCTTGGTGGTGCAGGAGTATCTTGTCACCACGTTATGCTTTTTTAATACTCTGGCAATCTTGTCAATGGTACCTGCTACGTGTGGTAATGTAGCATAGGCAGACAGTTTTGTAGTGGCCTCAGTAGAGATGTTGGAGGTCCTTTTGAGGGCCGTGGCTACTTTCTCCTCTTCTTCCTTTCTGGCCATCTTGAGGATTAGTTCTTGGGGAAACTCATTCCTCTGGAAGGTCTTGAGGAGGTGATGTTTTTCATTAGCCAGATGAAGCATCTGATACAGAGAAGGTCTGGGTGAAGAGTGTCTTGATCACTCCAGCCTTCTGTTGAGGGTGGTGGTGGGACTCGGCATGTAGGTAACAATCCGTGTGGATCTTTTTTCGAAAGACCAAGTGACCCCGAGTTTGATCTTCTCTCTTGGTGAACAGCACATCCAGGAAAGGGAGACAGTTATTTTCTTCTATCTGCACAGTGAATTGAATGAATAGATTAAGTCCATTCAGGTGTTGAAGGAAGTTTTTCAGCTCTGCTTCTCCGTGCAGCCATATTACAAAGGTGTCATCCACATATCTAACGAATTATTTTGGTTTCTTCTCAAACCATGTCAGGGCAATCAGCTCAAATCTTTCCATGAAAATGTTGGTGATTATAGGTGACAGAGGGCCCTTCATGTTGCCCAGAGAGCCTTCATGTTACCTAAAGTATTTCCCGTTCCAAAATAGGAATTCTGTAAGCAGAATTCTATCAGCTTGGGAAAGTCCTTTGGTAGCAGACTGTCCTTGGTGGTGATACTGATGGTCTCGACAGCCTCGCTAATATGGATATTTGTGATCAGGGAGACTACATCAAAGCTAACAAGCAGGTCACTGTCATTGACTCTTGAGTTTTGTAGGATCTTGATGGAATGCTCCGTGTTCCTCAATTAATTTGCAGTGTTGCCCACAATAGCAGGTCACTGTCATTGACTCTTGAGTTTTGTAGGATCTTGATGGAATGCTCCGTGTTCCTCAATTAATTTGGAGTGTTGCCCACAAAAGTTTAGAGAGTATGGGCAAGGTATCTCACCAATTTGTGGGTAAGAGAATCAACTGCATTCAGGATAGGCCAGAGCGGCACACCATCTTTATGAATCTTTGGAAGTCTGTAGAGTCTAGGAGGTTTGAGAGTGGACTCCAGCAGCCATCATTGATCCTCTTCCGGGATGGATGTGTTTGATGAGTCAGTTGGTGTCGTGATGTATTTAGGATGTAGGGTCCGTCTTCACCTCTTGGTAAGTTGGTTCTCATTGTAGACACTGGATCTTATTATTGTAGTCTTCTCTATGCATTATAACCGTGGCATTCCCCTTGTCGGCTGGCATGACCAAGAGGTTATATTGTCATGACAGAGTCTTTGGATAGCCTCCTTTTCTTCTTTGGAGATGTTGTATTTTGGAGACCTCTAACAGTGAATGATCCAGGCCACCTCTGATTTCTTCCGCCTCCGGTTTCCCAAGTATGTGGATTGTATTTTCCACTCTGGTAACTAATTCTCCAATGGGCACTCGGTTTGGTGCAATGGAGTAGTTAAGGTGTTTCGAAAGTACTAAGATAGTTGATTTGCTGAAGGCTTTGTCTGTCAGATTTACTATGTAACGATCCTTATCAGGGCCACCGTCTGTCAATGTGGGATGCTGCTTGCTCTGTAGTTTCTCAAGTTTCTTATATTTCTTGATCTGCCTGTCACTGGTCCTGGCATGTGTGGTGAGGGCGGAGTCAAATGCCATCTTCTCTTGCATGTCTCAGTCCACTTAGTGTATTTTGGTAGGCAGTTCTAGGTAAAGATGGTAGAGTTCTTTCGAACAATGTTCTAGGGCTGATCGGGTGTATTGCACATGTTACCTCAGAAATGCTGCGCTGGTTTGATGGAGAATTCGATTCTATATCCAGTATCCAATAGGCAGGAGCCAAACCAATACAATCCCGATATCCACTAGTTATTTTCCACTATACTATTTCCTCTATGTCCTGCAGTGACATGTACAGTTGCCGTATAAAGTCTGGCGACATAGACAACAGCACCGAATAAGCGAAACTACGATTTTCTGTGGCTCCACTAATTCAAAAGTGAGGGATGGGGAGGGGAAAATAAGTGGAGGGGGGTTGAGGGAGGTGAAAAAGTGGCCAGAGTAGTGGTGAATCGGGACCTCGTCTTGGGGGCAAGTGAATTAAGAGGACTTATGTCATCCCATCGAACTCAGGGACTTGCTTCTTTCCCGTAGGAAGTGTGAACAGGAGTGAACGAAAGATTTGGAAGGGGGTTAGAGGCGACCATGGTCATAGAAGTCTCTGTGTATTCAATCAACACATTGCTAAGAGTCAGGAACGTCGGTGCGTGCATTGGAAGTCACGACGCAGGATGTAATTCTTATTCAGGGCAATTCACCTGTCCACACTGCTCGCGTTTTGAAGCAATTTTTCAGTCGGCACCCAGAGATCGATGTCCTTCCTTGGCCAGCAAGATCACCGAATTTAAATCCAATTGAAAATATTTGGGGCATCATGGTTCAATGGAAGGGAAGCACTGGAAGGACAGATGAGGCGTTGCTGAATCATGCGTTGGACATATGGAAATTGGTCCAGCAACGACCTTCAGTATGTGAGAATTTAGTGAAATCCATCCGTAATCGGCTGCAAAAAGTCATTGATGCTGGAGAATAGACCAGCAAATATTGAATAAAATGTTCACTATCATAAATATGCTGTTTCCTTTTTAAAAAATATGAATCTTTCGAAAAAAATAATAAAGATCTTGGGTTACGGAGCGAGAGACTACTTACATAATTACCATTAATATTTTTCATAATTTTGAATTGTAAACAACATTCGAAACATTTAATTAATAATATTGTTTGATTTTTATCAATTTTCGGTGTGGTACGCTCTTTTTTCTACAACATTGTTTTGAAGGAATTCCGATATAATAAGATCTTCAAACATGACTCTCAGAAATGCGTTGAATGTATGCAGAGACTTCTATGACTATGGTCGCCTTTAAGCCCCTTCCAAATCTTTCGTTCACTCCTGTTTACACTTCTTATGGGAAAGAAGCAAGTCCCTGAGTTCTATGAGACGACATAAGTCCTCTTAATTCACTTACCCCCAAGACAAGGTTCTGATTCACGACTACTCGGGCCACTTTCTCACCTCCCTCCCACCCCCATCCTCTCTTTCTCCCCTCCCCACCTCTCGCTTTTGAATCAGTTGAGCCACACAAAATCGTAGTTTTGCTAATTCAGTGCTGTTGTTGATGTCGCCAGACTTTATGCGGCGACTGTACTTACATATTGATCACATACTTTCAAACCAGTTGACCACTAACCTTTTCCACTCTGGTGTTGAGCAGGACTCGTCATAGCCTACTTCCGTGGCAATTTGTGTGTCTAGTGAAACTCGACACGCACATTTCTCTGTGATGTAAAGATGTTCCCTTTCGGGATATATATATTTTGGGAATACATACAGGGATCACTTCACTGTTGTATGACTCTATTTATTAAATGCATGGGGAGGCTAGATTCAAACGACTCATCCACACAGATTTACCTTGCGGTTAGAGGAGTTACACAGACTTATATTTCAAAATTTTGACCTCTACAAGAATAAAAATTCACGTTTTTTTTGACTCATACAAATCACATGCTATTTATATGGTAAACATTTGCTGGACCTCATATAGTCCTTGATTTCAAATTCCCTCCTGCATTTGTCCCCTCTTCAATACAATTTGTTCACAATCTATTAAGGAAGGAGACAAGGATCAAATTTGTGAGTGAGTGGGGATAGTTAAATACTGCAGCCACTGAGTGGCAAGGCAATAAAAACATAAGACAAGGGAGAAGCAGTAGAGTTTAAAGGATGGCCTGAGCTAACTGTCCAGTTCAGGGGCAGTGGAGAGAAGCAGTTCTATTACAATGGAGTATTGCAGTGGAATTTCAGTTGACCAGTTTTTCTTGTTGAGGCCATGGCAGTGCAGTCCTGTTTCAAAGTAGTTTCAAGCTAGTTTTCACCCACTCAGTGGAGTTTCAGTTAAGAATGAGCTGAGGTTTAAGGGAGAAATTTTTTCTTGAGGCTTTTGGAATCGGAAGAAAGTAATTTAGAATGACTCTTGCTGAGACATTTAATTCTAAATCTGCTAGACAGAGCCAGACAGGATGATTTCAGGTAGTGTCAAGCCCCCCCTCTAACCCCAACATAAATCCTGGCTATGCCCATGCCTCATAGTTTACTGACTCTCTTACATCTCAAAATGCAAGTACAGTAGACCCCCACGTTACGATGGTAATCCATTCCATAGGACCAATCATAATGTGAATTCCATCGTAAAGTGAATTAGTGTAGTACCGGACGACGGATCGGTTTAACTACATCATCGCCAGTGCATTCAGTGATACAAAATACAGTATAGGTACGAAATATGCTGGAATGAAATGATTTAAAATGTTATTCAACCTATATTTAAAATTTAATAAGGTGTTGTAAATTGTCAACGCATCCAATATCATTGCATGAATACGCAAGATGTGCCTCACCTCCGTACTCACTGTCTAATGCCTGTGGGCATGTTGAGCTACTATTTTGCACAAGATGCTTTCTAGTTATTTGGCATCAAATTTGAGCGGCGTGAAAAATTGTAAGACTTTCGATGTTTTTGAACCACTCTAATGTACACCACAATAAATTACTCGCCTCAAGCTTGCTGATGTCAGTCCATATTCCATTGTCATGTTCATACTCCAACTTTCCTATTTAGTGCTAATTAATTGACTGACAATTGTCAGGAATTTCTGATAATAAATTAACAATGTTGGTCGCTGGATTACATTGTCAACATTGTTATGCTCACTGTAGGTATGCTTTACCTACTTCTTTACTCCTATAACATTGAAACCCATCTTAAAAATGTGAATATTCCCTTGGAATTCTGGCTTCAGAAAGATGCTGATGGTCTTTGAAGAATGTTCCAATTTATGAAACGTTTGAGGGATAACTTTTAAGTGGTCTCCTAACTCACAACTTTCTCATATAATAGGCAATGAAAACCCTGGATAAAGCTTTAATACATAAGTGCAATGAAAGTGAATTAAGGTCGACTAGTAGCCGCTAACCCTAAGGATAGAAACCTGAAGCATAATTATAGAGCACGCTGCATTAGAGTCAGGAGCTACATCTGATTGAAAGGGTTAGCAAATTGGGGCTTAGAACATATCAATTATTTACAGGTTGATGACCTGAAACTCAAAAAACCTGAACTGCTGAGCAGAATTGATGACCTTGAAGAATTAAAAATACGTATTGTGGAGGACGAATTACTGCAGCGAATTGGTATGAACTCTCAATGCAATATATGCTTTCTCTGTTACATAAATTTAATGTTCCCTTTTTCTTAGTTTAACCCACTTTAAATTTATCAGATATTGTTTAAGCTGTATGGTTCATTATATTTGTTTGCTTCGTTAAAAGACATGCTGTGACAAATGAGTATGTGCATACCATCGATGAATGTCTTATAAAAGCTAATAGTTTAGAAGGACTGGCAAATATTAACTTTTTGTGCAAATAATTGTGTTACATATTTGTAGTTCAAGTGAATACATTTTTATTAGCTTACCAAAATTCCTCGACACTTCTATAAAGCAAAGAGTCCCTCCCTGGAACAAAAATCTTGCCATGGTGGAATGGGTTGTGTATTGCAATGATCCCTGGAGCCGTAGGGGTATGAGTGATGATGAATACTATGAAATGGGTTATCCTTTTCTGCTGGAGGGAAGGATTGGAGCCTGACAAAGGTAATCCATGCTGCATCCATTAATAAAGAAAGTAATCGATCTAGTACGTCCACTTAATTTAAAAAATCACTACACGTGTTACGGCTTTTCACCAAGCCATCCTCACGTACAATAACATTCCAGTTTTGCGGTTAGTGTATATATACATCCAATCCAACGGAAGGGGGAGGGGGGGGTGATAGGAAGGCCGGCAAAGAGGGAGGGGGAGGAGGGGAGGTTTGGGGGTTAAGATTTACCGGTCTTGAGGAGGAATAAAGGAAGGGTGGAGGTATGTAGGTTAACATAATAGCACGATGGTTAGGTCATCCCAGTGCCATTCGTCATGTAGGTGAAGGAGAAGAGTAGGGTGGGTGTGGGTTGGTTTGGAGGGGGAGGAGTGGAGTCATGTTTTGGGTTCTCGATAGGAGGGGTTTAGGATGGGGGAGTGGTATTCAAATTCAATATAATTTAACAATTTTATTTTCTTTTTCTTCATATTAATGATTTCCCACTGTTCCAAGGCATCCAGGCGACGTCCTTTGTTTTCGAAACTTAAAATGTTCACTTAAAAATCCGTATGGTGGGATTCTTCAAAAGGTGTTTTGCCAAAGATTCTCTTACAGGAACTGAAGTGAACAAATTCTTTACGTCAAATGATAGAAGTTTCGAGTTTGATGGTATGTTTATTTTACTCAGGTGTTCAGTTAACTTTTCAAAGTTCTTTATACCATATTTGGGCACAAATTTGGAAAATCGGCGGAAGATGGTGCTCACTTTGAAGGGTAATTTATGCATCGGTGGTCCTACGCCTGATATAACTATCTTTGAAAATTTTTAT
This sequence comes from Pyrrhosoma nymphula, assembly GCA_963573305.1. Lineage (NCBI taxonomy): Eukaryota > Metazoa > Arthropoda > Insecta > Odonata > Coenagrionidae > Pyrrhosoma > Pyrrhosoma nymphula. The sequence continues at coordinate 135,551,247 of OY754332.1, read as the reverse complement.
TATCTTTGAATATTTTAAAGTTTTTATCTTTCTTAAGGATGAGATTTCACAAAGTTGAGCCAGATTTTATTGAATTCAATTCTATCCCATTATTGTAATTGGTTTATTACTGTAACAAAAAAGAGTATAATCTTTAGGCCACCTAATTTTGTAGTTTTGAAAATGGTTTGTTGCTCTTTGTCTTTGCAGTGAAGCCTGGTTTAGAGACCCCAAAAAATCTTGCTAAACCCATTGGAGAAGATGCATTTAAAGTCCTCCTCAAGGAAACAAAAACTTTTCAGCTTCTTTGCATTGACAGCAAATTCAAGGAGAAGGGGGAGAAACTCTCGAGAGGAAGAGAGAAGGTATGAGAACGGGGGAGACGTACCCTGGAATGCATGAGACCATGACACGTGGTCACACATAACCTCAACCATGTTTGGCCTCACATTTTAATGATCACAATAAATAATAATGATATTGTTTATTATTGTAGACCTGTGTGGCTCAGGAGATACATAGTAAATAGCAATAAAAACATTTTGCTGTGAGGTCTCTCTCTTTGTCAATTTGTTCTCAAGTAGCGCAAAAGCAGTAATACATTTATCCATTTTACTCATTTAACATGCAGATAAGTAGTCTAGCCTGATTCATTTTTATAGATATATTGCTTATATTCAAGAAGAGATACGGCATGCGTCATGAACGGCATAAAGAGGGAAAGAAAGGAAGGGAGGGGCAGGCAGGGAGGGGAAAGAGGGGAGGGAGTTTAGTGAAATACATTGATGTTCGGCAAATCGTCGACTCCCCCAACATACGCATCAATTGTCACCGCCCTAATTGTAAGATCCCTTCCCGATCCGCTTCTCTTCCCGTTGCGGTACACACTTCGCTCCACGTTCTTTTGTTTGTGCCACTATGTTTTGTACTTGTCAAACCTGTGACTCCTTATTGGATACATATATATATATATATATATATATATATATATATATATATATATATATATATATATATATATACAATATGCCAAGAGGGTGGCCGATGAAAATATTCAAACGGAAAAAAGAACACTTACAAATAAAAACTTACGATATTTCGGTGAAGATATTAGCTCCACCTTTCTCTAGGAGAAGAGTAGGAATGAGGAAAAGGATAGAGGTTGAACTATGGGAGGAGAAAGAGGGGGAAGACGAAGGTTTTACAAGGGGAAGGAGGGAAAGAGAGGGGAGAGGAAGGAGGGGAAAGACGAAGAGCTGGGAGAGGGCGGGCGGGGAGAGGGCGAGCGGAGGGGAGAGAGGAAAAAAGGGGAGCAAAAGGAAGGGGAGTGGAGGAAGCAGGGAGAGATGAGATGAGGGGGAGGGAGAAACTAGCGTGATTTATTGAGTCCGGGGGGCGAGAAAGCCTGGTGGACCAGAATACAAGAAGATTCAAGATCTTTGAGCTGAAGGGGAGGGGAAGAAGGGGGAAGGGAAGCAAGAAGACCAACTTTAAAAGTGTTATTGAAAGTGGAGTTGTGGGAGGAGACGTGAATGGCGACAGGGAGAGTAACAGAGAGGGAGGGGCAATCGTTACACGACGAGCGGTGCCCATTCATTCTAATATTGAGAGGAGTGGTGGATAAGCCAATATAGAAAGAAGGGCAGTATTGGCAGAGGAGGATGTAGACAATGTTAGGCGTGGTGCAGGAGGGTGAGAGGACAGAAGGGAGGGGAAAAGCGAGGAACTTGTCCGGCATTGGGGGAATATTTTAGAAGTGGTTAGGTTGTCTGACAGGATAGGGTAGAGGTTTTTAATAATACGCCTAATAGAGTCCACACCTGGGAAGTAGGTGGTACAGAGGGAGATATTGTGTTGGGAAATGCTATTAGTAGGAGGCAGTTTGGGGGAGTGTGGTTTTTTGAGGATTTTTTTATTGAGAAGGTGCTCTGGATAGCCTCTGCGAAGAAGAGATTGATGGAGGTTAGTAAGGAATTTATCAAGGGAGTCAGGGTTGTTGCAGATTCGGTGGCCACGAATAGAAAGGGAGTAGGGGAGGGAACGTTTAGTATGGGAGGGGTGGCAGCTGTTATAATGGAGGTATTGTTGTTGGTTGGTGGGCTTGATATGCACGGAAGTGCTAAATTTGCGGTCAGAGAGGGAGACGTTTACGTCTAGAAAGACGACGTTAGAGGCAGAGATGTTAGAAGTAAAGGAGAGGGGAGAGGAGGCGTTGAGGGAGGAAATAAAAGAGTTGAGAGAATGAATATCATGTGGCCATAGAAGGAAGATGTCGTCAATGTAACGAAGCCAGAGAAGAGGTTTTAGTGAGCATGAAGATAGAAAAGATTGTTCAAAAAGTCCAAGGAAAAGGTTGGCGTAGGAAGGACTGAAGCGACTACCCATAGCGCATCCTTTAATTTGAAGAAAGAATTTGTTATTGAAAGAGAAAGCGTTGTGGGTTAGGATGAAATTGGAAAGATCAAGAAGGAACTCAGAGATGGGAATTTGAGGAGCTGGGAATTTGGGTTTAGTGATGAAATGGCGGATGGCAGAAAGTCCTTCAGAATGAGGAATGTTGGTGTATAGGGAAGTGGCATCAATAGTGGCCATTAAGATATCACAGTTAGAGGGGAGTGGAGTAGAATGGAGGCGTTCAAGAAAATGTGTAAGTGTCTTTGATATAGGAGGGCAGGGAGTGGACCAAGAACCCTATATAAGGACGGCTATCTTCCATCTCGAATTTGTTGCCAATACCCGCGAAAGAATTGAAGTTCCACTTTTGGCCACAGGCTGCGCTGCAGTCGAGGGCGAGGCATGTAGCAGACGGATACTTGCCCAACTATACGTGTTTTTAAGTTTCCAATTTCTCTTCCTATACGCAAGTATGATGAGCAATACTGCTAGTAATACTTTAAGGCACTTGCTAGTAGTTATATGTACTCAAGGTAAAGAGCCATCGAATAGAAAACTCTCCAGAACATCGCTAAACAGAAATCATTAACACTAAGGGCCTACGGAATTAGGTGATGTGATCGGTGGGTTTTTATTTCATATTTCGCCCGAAAATTTCTAATTTATGATGTAAGACATTCACAAACAGTGCATTAAAATAGTAATTTATGCAAATAATTTGAAAGCTAGTTCACTTGTCATTTTACGTATTTCGATTACGCCGCTAGCGAAATCAGCTGATGTTATTGATGCCATGACAATCAAAATGATTCCAAACCACTTCCCATTTGTATGGTGTAATACAAAATTAAAATATATATTGTAAGAACAAGTATACACTCAGAAGAGTAATTAATCTCATTTTCGTGTTACGGCATCATAATATCCAGTTGTATGTACCAAGAGTACTCAAGATTATGCTTCCGGCCGGCCAGATATGAACACAAGGTTATTTGTGCCGAAAGTCGTCATGACTTTTGATAAATTAACCATTGATAAAGCAAGTTATTCATTCTGAATCCCTTTGCTCCATTAGCCTGATCTCTTACTTCTATGGGGAAGCGATCAAAATGCTACTCTAGGCGTTGAAAAAAAAGTATCAGTCACTTCACTAGAATCTATGAACATTTAATCTATGTCTAAAACAAATTGGAACCCGTTATAAACAAACAATCAAATATGAAATGATTGTATAAAAATATATATATGAAAATGTATGATAAAATATCAAATTAAATATGAAATTAATTCTAGAAGATGAAGGTCAAATGAAAATGCACAACTTTACCTCAATAAAGTCCCTGACACTAGGGACTTTAATTTTAATTTTCTGTATCATATAATACGATACAAAGTTGCTATATTAGTTAAAAATAATGAGCAGGGAACCCTGTCAAAGTTATTTATCACTTCAAAATCAAAAATTTACCTTTGAAGTTTCATTGTAGGAAGGAAACATGTACCTATCTTGAATCTCTGTCCTATTCAAAGGCTGCGTGAAGCCTTTGAGTAACTAAGATTTTGGGTAATTAAGACGAATACCTCAGTAGCACTCAAGTTGAACAACATGGATGTAGCCACGATAACAAAAACAGTAAAGATAGGCAGCAGGCAGATAATAATGCACACTTTCATGTACGCAATGTTGGAGGAATACGGAAATATAAAACCTCAATGCACTTTCTCTCTACAGTAAATGAAGGAACAAATACACTGAGAATGCCAAAGCAATGGAGGCACACTTTCATTAACGCAATGTTGGAGGCACACGGAAATATAAACACTGAATGCGGTCTCTCTCTCTGCAGTAAATGAAGGAATACATAAACTGAGAATGCCAAAGCATTGTAGGCACGCTTTCATGTACGCAATGTTGGAGGCACAATGAAATGTAAACACTGCACGCAGTATCTCTCTGCAGTAAATGAACGAATGAATACACCGGGAATGCCAAAGCAATGGAGGCACACATTCATTAACGCAATGTTGGAGGCACAATGAAATTTAAACACTGCACGCAGTCTCTCTCTGGAGTAAATGAAGGAATACATACTACACTGAGAATGCCAAAGCATTGTAGGCACGCTTTCATGTACGCAATGTTGGAGGCACAATGAAATGTAAACACTGCACGCAGTATCTCTCTGCAGTAAATGAACGAATGAATACACCGGGAATGCCAAAGCAATGGAGGCACACATTCATTAACGCAATGTTGGAGGCACAATGAAATGTAAACACTGCACGCAGTATCTCTCTGCAGTAAATGAACGAATGCATACCCTGGGAATGCCAAAGCATTGGCGGCACACATTCATTAACGCAATGTTGGAGGCACAATGAAATGTAAACACTGCACGCAGTATCTCTCTGCAGTAAATGAACGAATGTATACACCGGGAATGCCAAAGCAATGGAGGCACACTTTCATTAACTCAATGTTGGAGGCACAATGAAATGTAAACACTGCACGCAGTCTCTCTCTGCAGTAAATGAAGAAATGCATACCCTGGGAATGCCAAAGCATTGGCGGCACACTTTCATGTACGCAATGCTGGAGGCACAAGGAAATATAAACACTGAATGCGGTCTCTCTCTCCAGCAAATGAAGGAATGCCAAAGCAATGGAGGCACGCTTTCATTTACGCAACGTTGGAGGCACACGGAAACGTAAACACTGCACGCAGTCTCTCTCTGCAGCAAATGAAGGAATGCTTACACTGGGAATGCCGAAGGACGGGAGGCACACTTTAATGTACGCAATGTTGGAGGCACAAGGAAATGTAAACATTGAATGCAGTCCATCTCTGCAGCAAATGAAGGAATGCATATACTAAAACAAGCTTTTGTTCTTTATGCCGAGAACCTTGTTCCTCCTATTTGTATTCGTGTGCCCTGTAGAGCATCCCGGCAAAAAAACAACTCCGCAAACCCATTTTTAATTAAATTATCCTCGTTTAACTGCACAAGCACACACCAATCTCTATTCCCAGCAATGCAAAACTGACCGTAAACATGCCTCGAGCTTCGCATCAGTGCTACCTATCGGCAAGCTCCGAAATCCTATTAAATTGCTACAGCAAATGTTAGCAAAAGACGGTCGAAAGCGCATCAAGAGAAATGTCCTTATATAGGGTTCTTGGAGTGGACAATGGGTTGTAGGTAGTAGTCAACAAATGCGGACATGCGTTCGGTGGGTGAGTTATAAGAGGAGACAATGGGGCGGCCAGGGTTGTCAGGTTTGTGGATTTTGGGTAGAATATAGAAGTTTGGGGTGCATGGGTGTGACGGTGAAAGAAGGGTGATATCTTGTTTAGACAGGCCTTCATCAGGGCCTTTGATTTGAAGGAAGGAGATTATTTTATCCAAAAATTCAGGATTAGGGTCATGGGACAAAGGCTGATATGAGGAAGTGTCAGAAAGTTGCCGGTTGGCTTCATCGAGGTAGTCAGAAGAGTTGAGGATGACTACTGTGGAGCCTTTGTCAGAAGGAGTGATGGCAATATCTGGATTTAGAGTAAGTTTTCTGAGGGCCGAGATTTCAGAAGGAGATGGATTGGGTTTGGGTTTAAGGGAGTTGAAAAAAGATGGCTCAGAGAGTTTTGATAGGAGAAGGTTGGTGAAAATTTCAAGGGGGTGATTGGAAAGAAGTGGTTTTGGCTCATGTGAAGAAGGAGGTTTGAATTTGGAGAGAGCGGTGTGGGGGGGGGGAAGGTGGGAGACGGAGGAGTGGGACGCGTTTCCCAGAAAAATTTCCATTTCAGTCGTCGGCAGAAAAGAAGGGCGTCAGAGAGGATTTTAACAGGGTTTATTTTAGGGGTAGGTGAAAAACTAAGGCCTTTGGAAAGAAGAGATAATTATTCAGGGGAAAGAGAAGTAGAGGAGAGGTTAACAACCGCTTTTTCAACTTCTGGCAGTCCAGCCGACGACTGAGCTGGGAGGGTGGGGGCAGCGGAAGGAGATTCGCTTCTAGGAAGGACGCGCTTTGGGAAATCCACTGACGTAGGAGGAGGCGGGGTAGCCAGGTTGAAGCACGTAGCAAGGTCAGGTTTGGACAAGTACAATGGAGGTGGGGGAGGGGGGGATGTCGCCATGTGCACGGGAAGAGAGAGGCCTCGGCAAAAAAGGAAAGGATTAGTGAAGAGAGTTTACGCTGGGCTTTTAAGCGTTTGGAGGCAAGAACGCGAAGCGCAGAGTGGAGTGAACGTTGGATACTGGAGAGCGAATGTGGGCTGCACAGCTTGACAATTTTGATAAGTGAATGAATATCAGCATAGTATTGGTGTACAAGAGCTTGATAACGTAAGAGGACCGTATGACAGAAATTAAAGGAAAGCTGATAAGAGTACGTGTGGAAGAACGGACGTAAAAAAGGAGGGAGGCCGGTTAGGGGGAGTTTGATAGTAAGTCCGTTTGGAAAGATGCCAAGGGATAAGCAATATCTCCCTCTAACAACAACAACCCTGCAACAACCCTGACTCCCTTGATAAATTCCTTACTAACCTCCATCAATCTCTTCTTCGCAGAGGCTATCCAGAGCACCTTCTCAATAAAAAAAATCCTCAAAAAACCACACTCCCCCAAACTGCCTCCTACTAATAGCATTTCCCAACACAATATCTCCCTCTGTACCACCTACTTCCCAGGTGTGGACTCTATTAGGCGTATTATTAAAAACCTCTACCCTATCCTGTCAGACAACCTAACCACTTCTAAAATATTCCCCCAATGTCCCTCTCTCAGCTTCAGACGCCCCCCCAATCTATTCGCCATTTTCAATATTACCAAATCCCTGTCCAAATCACTCAAACCCACCAAATCCCTTCCCACCCCTTGCAACCGCCCGCGATGTAAAACTTGCCCCATCCTCATCACCCAGCACTTGCCGGACAAGTTCCTCGCTTTTCCCCTCCCTTCTGTCCTCTCACCCTCCCGCACCACGCCTAACATTGTCTACATCCTCCTCTGTCAATACTGCCCTTCTTTCTATATTGGCTTATCCACCACTCCTCTCAATATTAGAATGAATGGGCACCGCTCGTCGTGTAACGATTGCCCCTCCCTCTCTGTTACTCTCCCTGTCGCCATTCACGTCTCCTCCCACAACTCCACTTTCAATAACACTTTTAAAGTTGGTCTTCTTGCTTCCCTTCCCCCTTCTTCCCCTCCCCTTCAGCTCAAAGATCTTGAATCTTCTTGTATTCTGGTCCACCAGGCTTTCTCGCCCCCCGGACTCAATAAATCACACTAGTTTCTCCCTCCCCCTCATCTCATCTCTCCCTGCTTCCTCCACTTCCCTTCCTTTTGCTCCCCTTTTTTCCTCTCTCCCCTCCGCTCGCCCTCTCCCCGCCCGCCCTCTCCCAGCTCTTCGTCTTTCCCCTCCTTCCTCTCCCCTCTCTTTCCTCTCCTTCCCCTTGTAACACCTTCGTCTTCCCCCTCTTTCCCCTCCCATACCTCAACCTCTATCCTTTTCCTCGTGATGTGGAAGATGGTAAAGCCGAGAAATCAGAGGGTAAAAATGTGCCGTGGCCGGGACTCGAACCCGGAACCTCCCGATTTCGTGCCGAGTGCTCTACCAGTTGAGCTACCAGGACACTTAGATTTACCATGATTTCGGCTGGGGCTTATAACAAAGAATACCCCTTCAAGCTTTAGCCCATAGCCGTGGCCTCTGGATGGCACACAAGGGCAGCTATTCCATCACCAAGAGAGAAGAATTAGACATGGACACAAGAAGAAAGCAAAGATGAGTTCATTCACACAGAGAGTCGGACAGAGATAGGAACATGAACTGAAGAGGAAAAGAGCCGGTTCGGCCATACATTTCGTTCACTCACTCACACACCGCCTTTAGGCGAATAAATATATAATAATTTGAACAGAAGGTGAAAGAAAGAGATAGGAAACATGTAACTAAAATTGGACGAAGACACTGGTGATGTGGAAGATGGCAAAGCCGAGAAATCAGAGGGTAAAAATGTGCCGTGGCCGGGACTCGAACCCGGAACCTCCCGATTTCGCGCCGAGTGCTCTACCAGTTGAGCTACCAGGACGTGGAGGGCAATTGGGGAGGGATGAGATTTTTCCAGTAGGGGGACGATTTGGGCGCCAGCTGAGCTGTCCACCAAGGTGGTCGACACGGCAAAGAATTGAATGGTGCCCACGTTCCAAGACTGGAGGGGAAGGGGAAAGGGGGGGTGGAAAGGTGCGCCGGCTCAGCTCTCGCGGTGAGATACACTGGGTTGGGGTTCTTAACGACTAGGAAAAAAGATCGTTCTACATTTCGGTGAATTTATTTCTGCCAAGACGGCACTGACATTTAAACAGAAATGTACAGATGTCATGAAACAAAATCCTAATGATACACTATACATGAAAAAACAAAATAACTAGGCAAGAGAATATTCAACACCCTTAGCAATGGCAAACAAATCCATACATATAATCAAAGACAGCAAATAAGGCACATGGAAATGTCATAGGAACTTTCATCACTTGCTTGGAGCAATGAATCGAGTGCAGCTTCTGAGTCTGTACTCCACCCGTCGTCATTTGCACACGCAGGGCACTTTTTATAAACAATTAATACTCAATGAATACCAAAAATAAACACACACACTCGCACAGGAAAAGGGGGGTAATGGAAAAAAAGGGATGAAGGCAAAATGATACGACCGCGGTAATTGTGAGGCTTCACCGGGTAGACTAACACAGTTGGGGTAAATCTTCTCAGGATTGGGGGTCCGGGCGTCAAGCGGACAGGATGTAGGCAGTACTTATCTATTAATTCGTAGAAGACGATGACGAAGGGGGGGATCGATGGGAATGATGGCAGCAAGCTGACACAGTGGCTTCTCCGTCTCCTAATTGTGCAGCGGCGTCTTCTTCTCCTTGGCTGTTCCGAGGGCTGGAGAGAGGCGAAACCGGACACAGGTCTATGGGACCTCTTTCTGGGTAGCGACAATATTCTAGTCGACCGTATCTCCCTTCACCGCTCCTAGACGACCTTCTCTCGGCTCTTTCTCGGCAGTCACTCCTTTACGACAACTCCTGCACGGCTCGGCACTGCTATTTTTTTCTACTAGTTCTTTCATGCAGTTCCTTCCAATTCTCCTTTCAAATTCTCCCTTCTCAAATTCTGCTCTCAGATTCTGCTCTCTCGCCCGGTGCGGCTTCGTATTATATGCTGTTCCCCTCCAATGTAGAAGGGGGGGGAAGTAGGGGAGGAATGGGGGGGGTTAACGGTTTGGCCACGTCCTTGCGTCGGTGTCCCATTCGACTGGGTGCCGACTGCACCCGCACTTAGGTAGGAGAGGGGGTAGGGGGGAAAAGGTGGGGTGGGCCAGCGCACTCTCAAACTCCTCTGAGCTGGCCGCCTCCCGCCGCTTGCTTCGCGTCACTTGGGGGGGGGGGAGGTCACTGCCGATGATATCCCGGTTTTCGAAACACAAAGAAAGGGATTGGGGGGAGGTGAGGGGACTGGTAGTGGATGGGGAAAACACTCACACTCACTTACTGACTCACATTCACGCCACAAAATTTCGACAATAAAAAACAAAACGAGAACGATCTTTTCTCCGTTCGGCCCCAACGCCTTGTCACCGTGTTCAACCGGGACCGGTTACAATATATATATTGTAATCGGTAAACAACCGGTGTAAATATATATATATATATATATCTGCATTGCTGAAAATTTATGATGTATATTGTATATTTATGGGGTAGCCGGATTTAAAATGGAGCAAGGTAATAACTGCCCATATTTTGCTAAATTTATATTTTTTGAGGTCTCCCTTCTATACCTGAAAGTTTACATTGAATTAATTTTTATTACAGAGCGAAATTCAGAGAAAACTTGTAGAAACAGTTTCCCATGCAACTCAGACAGTAAAAAGTTTAATGAGAGATGAATCTACTCTGACAACACCTGTGACAATGGTGGTGAGTGCTGAAAATAGACACCTGATTTATGAAACTTCCCTTACTGTAGTCTTGACTGTGGTCTCTGTGGTTAATTTCAAATTTTAACATGCTAATATAACTCAGTTATCTTTACCAGAGATTCCAGTTGATTCTCATGGGATCCAACTGGAACATACTCAAAGGGATTCAGTAGCTTGAACTAGAATTTCCAAACAAATTCCACTTATTTATGGATGCTATTCTTTAAATTCAAATGAATCATTGTAATGGGAACCAATTTCATCCAAATGCTTCAATTCAGCTCAGTTTTAACTACTTAATTAGTGCCAATACCTTTTGCATCAAAGTGCAATGTGGTGTATGTCATTTTCTATCCACTAACATTTTCTGATAAAATATGACTTGGTGATGCATGACTGCCATCTTGTTACGACTAAACCGAGCGGCTCAGTGAGATCGTATATTTCTCCCCTTAGAATAGACCATTGGAATCAGGCGTGTATCTATTTTTTACACAATTGTGTTCCCTCACCTATATTTAGCACCATTTTGTCTTCGTGATTATATTTTCAGAGGTGAATACCGTGGTAATTTGCTGAAATATCATCCAAATTAGTGAAGGAGTGAATTTTAGTGGATTTAATTAGCCCCTACTTTACTTTCACTTTTACCTGAGTTAATCAAGATTTTTCCAGTTAGTATTACTTTTCCTTACATTTGGAGACTTTAAAAAGGCAGCTAATTATGTTGGTTGATTGGGGATGCTTCTAAGAAAGGACATTTGCGCTATTAACGATAGTCAAGTAGGCTGGTAAGGGAAGTATTGTTTTTGTGGTGGAGGAAGGGTGAAGAGAAATCTTGCGTCGGCATTAGCCTACTCGTAAAGATAGATGCCAAGTAGTTTATAGCTGAATGCTCCATCTAAAAAACAAAGCCCTACACTTGGAGTGCTCTTCACATGGCACCCAAAAAAAGATCGGTACTCCAATGAAAAAACCTTCTCCACTGTCAGATTTTGGGTCCTGGCCCTCAGCATGGAAGTCAGTACTCTATAGCCACCACTGCAACTTGATCCCCGTGACTTGTTGAAACGATGGCTTAGCTATTGGTAGTAGCTTGTTGGTATGCTTAAGAATGTGAAAAGGAAGAAAATGGCTGAATATACTGCTTAAAGTAAGATAAACTTTTGAATAACATAAATTCATTACTTGAGGCTCTTTCAATGAAAAATTGCAGAATTAAAGGTCTCTGAATCGTCTTCTCCTTCACTAAGTATTTATTTTTGCCTTCACTTCTTGAGGTGTTCTTCTGGGATTGAATGGTTCCACATTTCCATAATGGAAATAAAACAGTCGCGAGTGCATTTTCTTGCGATCTCGCATGTTTCACACTCATAATTGTGTTTTTAGTTTCATTCTGCCTCAGGCTCATTGAAAACGCTCTTGAAACTCACGCGAAACGCAGCAGAATCCATTCACAGGGCGCTTTGACTGCATTTCACGTTAAGGTTGTGGACCACTACGCACTGAAAACAGTCTGATGTGCTTTTGCAGACCACGTATCACTGAGGTACCCAACGCAGGTCGAAAAAACGTAGCGGGAACGCACTGGTCCACCCTGAGAACATTCTCAATGATGCTTCAGAACCGCTGTCATTGCGTACGTTGTTGGTGAGAAGAGGGGAGGGGGTGGAAGACGGCATGAGTCTCCAACCCCAATAACTCACCCATCTATTAAATGGCATAACATTGTAACTAAAAGTCATCTACTGTATGACGCGCGACTGCTGGTGGTGGAGACCTGTGTTCTGTGGCATTGGCGCTTTCACAAACAGTAGTGTCTCCCAAAGATTGGGTACACCCAAGGAGTCTACCATGGGTACACCTTACAATTGGACTCGGGAGAGACTAGACGCCCGCGCCATGACTCCAGAGAGAAGGCCACTTCTCCTCCTTGAAGGATTGGCAGGGGCAGTACATACAGTGCTAGACCTGTAACTTTTGTGAAAGCTCACGGACAACTGCATCGCCCGCTAGTCTTCCCTTCGCACCCTCAGTCTCCGAGTTAAATCAGAGGACCGGCAACGGGAATTCGGTCGCTAGTAGAATGCAGGGAGACCGACGACTGTCTGAAAACACTCATTGCTCCCAGTGTACCTGTGAACGCCGTCAGACCAGTCGCCTACGACCCCTGCGACTAAGACTTCTGTATGAAAGAGCCCTAATAAGGATTTTTCTAGCTGGCTGTTTAAGTGTGTGTCGAAGGAAATGTGAGGTTTTTTTAATTATTGACTTACCTCCTTGATTGCTGAGTCATCAGATTATTAGGCTCCTGTCAAATATAAGGAGAACAAAAGATATAAAACGTTCCCATGAGTAAAATTTACGAGGAGTACACTCATTTAAAGGGAATTCCAAAAAATTGTCCATTCGTTCTGAAGAATTTCAGTGATTTCGAAATTGGACAATGATACATCGTCAAGTCCCCTAAAAAATGCCAGATGAGAAGGAAGGACCTATGCATTCTTAAATTGGAAAGATTTAAGGTGATTATGGTTTTTCCAAATGCAAGGGAGAAAGACATACAAATCATTGATCTGCAGTCACCTCCTTTCAGGGACAGATTAAGGTCGTTGGGGGGGGGGGGGGGTTTGGATTGCTACTTTCCAGGTTTCTGGGGGGTATGGAATACATACTTTATGATTTTAATTTTTCTTATTTTATCGGGAATTACTGGGGGCCTGCACCCCCTCTTAATCCATCCCTGCACTCCCCTTAATCCATACCTGGTTATTTCGGCCGTAGGGAGAGCTCTAAGGGGAGCTATCTGTTCTGTTTGATATTATTGAGTTGAATTGCTATAATGTTTGCCCCTATGTGTATGACGGATCATGAATTATGTTGGAAAAGAAGAAATAATTCCCTTCCTCTGCTTTCTTTAAGGATATCTTTATCTCAGTTGGGTTTATTTCGTATTCTTGAATGTGTGTGGCTCTTTTTGCTTGGTAATTATTAAACCTTGCTTCTATTAAATAGTAGAGTAATATAATATTAACTCACTCTTTTGTGAAATCATTCCGTTTCAGAAGCGATCATTAATGCATTTCAGACAGAAATATGCATTGGTAACACAATTTCAATACGCTCAACTGCTTTTCCAAACTCAGGTTAAATGCAGTGATCAGGCACGCCTCTGCCGTAAAATTGTAGTGGCTCACAATGAAAAGTTATTCCACTGCATTTCCTGAATGGAGTGAGCGTGCTCTAAACTGCACAGACTTAATTCTATCAGGCGTTCCTTTGTGGCCTTGATAATAACTGTGTAAGTCGAAACCTTGGTCGGCAAATTTAATGAATATGTTTATCGTGGACTGTACATAGTTTTTTTTACTTTCTGAACCGCAGTCACACTGCTCTTACGCCGCATAACAACGCCGTCCACACGCACTCGAGAACGGAAGCAAAATACACTGATGTTTCAATTTACGCTCTCAAACTGTACTTATTTGTTTCACGGCGTATTCATATGCTCTCCCAACGCATTTAACTGAATACCGAAATGCACTCATGATATTTACATAAGACGTTCACCTCGATCTTGAGCGACCTTATCCTCCACCACGTCCAGCCTGTGTGGGAGGAGGTGTACGAGCAGAGGGGCTCAAAGCGGGGAATCGCGGGGAGCACGGACAACCTGATAATTGATAGGTGCATATGCTAGGAAGCCATCCAGCATAATCAAAACCTTTCAATGGCCTGAGTGGACTAAAAGAATGCCTTTGATATCACTTCGCATGACCTCATGATCGCCATGCTGAAGTTGATGAATGTCCACCCAGAGGTTGTGTCCTCCATCCAACGCCTGTTACCACTCTAGAAAACGTGCTACGTTCTGACTTCGGGCAATCGGGCAGTGTCGACGGAGTTGGTAACATACCACCGTGGTGTTTTTCCAGGTGGTAGCTTTGAGCCCCTTACTGTTCTGTATTTACCTCATACCTCTTTCTCTAAGGCTGCGACGAGGTAGAGGATACATATGCGGTGTTCCAGATGACAGGAAGCATAAGGTCACCCATTTGTTTTATATGGATGACCTGAAGTTTTATGCTTCAAATGCGAAAGGCCTTCGCGCTGACCTGGGCACCGTACTGGAATACAGTGAGTATATAGAGATGGAGTTCGGATTGGAAAAGTGTGCATCCATCCACCTGGTGAGAGGAAGATTTTCGGAAAACAGGGAAGTTGTGCAACTCGTTAACTGAAGAGTCATCCGTCACCTCGAGATGATGACAGCTATGAGTACCTCGGTGTCCCCCTGTGCCGAATGCAGGAAGTTACAGCAGTGAAGGAAAAACTCACCGTCAAGTACAGACAGTCTTTGGAAAATCTGGAGTTCTGAGCTGCCTGGCAGGAACAAGGTTCTTGCCACGAACATGTTCGTGGTTCCTACACTGTTGTACACCTTCGATGCATGAAGTGGAACGTCAAATAGTTGCAGAATCTTTATAGGGAAACGAAGAAAATGATGGCCATCTTTAAGTAAGTAAAGTAAACAATTTATTAATCACTCTGGGTACAGGCCCTTAAGAGCAAAAAAATACAAACATTTGCGTAGATACAGAAATTTTTGTAATTTACACAATAAGAATAGTCAAACAATATATATTAATACGTATATGTATACATAGATTCTGACAAAGGTGGTACATATTACATATTTAGAAAAACATCATAAATTTTACATTTTAAATTTTCAATTGATTTAGTACATTGTATAATTGATTGTACTTTTAACATTCACTGGTAATGTGTTCCATATTTTGGTAGACGTGACAACAAATGAGTCGCTGAATTTAGTGGTGCGATGGGCGGGAAAATAAATGATTGAGGAATTGCTTCTAGTTGTAACCCGACGAGAACTTGGTACAGACTTAAAAATTTGGAACAGATAGTCAGGCTCCTTGAATGAGAACAGCTGATCCAAAAACACACACTGCAAATACAATCGTCTATTTTTAACGGTTAACTACTTAAATTGGTCTCTGTTGGGAGAAATGCGATCTTGGCGGCGTAATCCACAGATGTGCCGTACGCATGAGTTTTATACACGTTGTAACAAAACATTTAGTTTATCAGGCAGATCGTTAAATACCAGACAACAACAATCCATATGAGGAAATATTAAGGTAGAAACTAATAGCATCTCGGTATGTAAAGGGATTACATTTCTATTTAATTTAAGCTGATACAATATAATGTTTATTTTATTACGAATTTGATAAGTATGATCTTGCCACGGCAGGAAATTATGAAAAACTATACCAAGATTTCGTACTGTTTGGGAATAAGGTATTTCAACATCATCTATTAAAATACAAGGAACACTTTCTTGATAAATGTGACTCACAAGTTTTGAATTACCAACTATGATAGCTTTCGTTTTAGTATGGTTTAAGGTAAGGACATTGACTTTGGCCCAGTCGGAGATGGCAGCCACATCGTTATTGATTTTCACTATTGCATCATTTAGTTCATGAAAATGGCAGTGGTAATAAATTTGTAAATCATCTGCATACAACATATATTTACAACATTTTATTTTTTTGGATAGATCTGATAAATAGATGGAGAACAATAGAAGGCCAAGTACAGAACCCTGTGGAACTCCACGGGCGATGTTTACAGAACACGGTGGAAGCCACGATGACAAGTTTCCAAGAGAATCCTTAACAGTCTGCTGACGTCAACATAAAAATGAATGAAACCGATTAAGGGTTGATGATGAGAAGTTAAAATTTTTTATTTTCTTTAACAAAGTCCAATGATTAACTCGATGAAACGCTTTTTTAAAATCAAATCGGACAAATATGGTAACAATTGATCGATCTATGGCAAGGCGAATGTCATCTGTAATTTTTAGGTGCGCAGTTTGTGAACTATGGCGTATACGGAATCCTGATTGGTACGGATCAAATTTGTTCTGAGCGTTAAGGTACACACCTGATTGTGAACGATTCTTTCAAGGACTTTTGAAAGACTGCATAAGAGAGAAATAGTCACCAGGAGAGGAGGGGTTTTTAGTCTTCTTTATTGGGGTAACAATAGCTGATTTCCAAATACGTGGATAGGTTGATTTTGATAGTGAAACGTTAATAATTTCTAGAACAATTGCAAAAAGAATATACTTAGCTTTCAGTATAAAGTCCAAAGATATGTCATCTACTCCGATAGAGTTCGAGTTTGACCTCTTAAGAAAACTGTTCAAGAAATACTGTGTGATGTATTTTAAGTTAAAAGAATTATTGTTGAAAGGTGTCAGTGGGTCAATTTGTAATGTATCTGCTGGATTATCAGTGCAGTTGGTACCAGTGAAATGCTTATTTAGTTCGTCAAGGGAAAAATTAAGATTGGCATGGTTGCATAGGCGTATCCAGGGGGGGGAGGTTTGGGCGTTGTAACCCCCATTGATAAAAAAACGTAAAAATTATGTGTTTAACACATGTTATTAGTACACCTGTAGATCACCTCCCATAACATAATAGAACACCTTCATAACGTAATTTTAAGATGCATATTTTTCAAAATTCCCGGACCCCCCGTTTTACATGGGGGGTATTCCATACCCCTATTACCCCCCCCCCCCCCTTCAGACGCTTCTAGGTACGCCTATGCATGGTTATCTCTCCGCCGTATTAACCCGAGGCGCCTGAGCTCCCGCCAGGTGTCAGAGGAATTTTTAAGGTTAGAAAGATACGATGAATAATAGCGGCGTTTGGATTCCAGTATAATATATTTTACTTCATTCCGACTAGTTTTAAATTTATGAAATACGGTAACACTGCGGGAACGAATGAAAGTGCGCCTAAGTCTATTTCTTTCACGGATTTTTAACCTTATCTCTTCAGTGATCCAAGGAGCACAGGGGTGTTGAGGTGAGTAGACCTTTTTCGGCGCATATTTGTTGATATAATTCATCATAATTTCATTAAAGACCTCAAGTTTAAAGCCAATGGAATTTGGGGTGAGAACACCAGTCCAATCTGCTGAGGCTACGTCATTACAATATTGAAAGACGTCAACATTTTTAACATTACGAAAAACAAAATTTGATGGAATTTACTTGGGTCTACTTAGTTTGTTGGTGATATAGAAGAGGTCACGGGCAGACAGGAAGATAACGGACGCCTGAGAGGAGGCGACCACTTTTTCAGGGTCGTCAATAATACAAACAAGAAAGATCGATAAGCGTATGGGAGACACGGGTATGATGAGTAGGTTGTGACTGCACCAGGTGAAGATAATTGCTGAAGATGAAATTTTGTAGGTAGGAACTTTCATATGTTGTTTTACACATGTTGATATTAAATTCACCAATTATAACTAAATTTTGGTAACAAGGGTATACACTCATAAGCACTTCTTCGGATTCTGATAATAAACCATTCTTTGGGGGACGATAAATAACACACAACAGAATTTTGGAGATTTTCAGTCCACATATTTCAGCAAAAATAAACTCAGGGTTCGATGGTTTTTGTTGCTGGGAAGAAGTATGAAGGACGTTTGCCTGGAGAATTTATGCAAATAGAAAACAAACTTCTCCGCCTATATTTCCTATTCTGTCGTGTCTGATTAAGTTATATTCAGGCAATTACATTGTGGAGTCTCACACTATTGGTTTCAGCCATGTCTCGGATGAGCAAATGAGGTCATAACAATGCTTCGTAAAGTAATCTGCAAATTCATCAAAGTGACCCAGTAGTGATTAAAAATTTAAATGGCAAATCTTTGCATAATAATTCGAAGTTTTTTGAAACGAATATGGATGCAAAAGAGGTGGAAAAACGGGCTAAATATCAAGACCTTCTTTTTGAATTTTCGCAGATGTACACCGGACATCGTGAAACTAGTAGTCGTAATTATAGGTGTGCTTGGTGGAGTTAAAGAAGTTGGTGTTCGGCATTCCGTCCTGCGTGGAAAGGGCGGAATAACTTGCAGCTCGCGTGCAGAAGGCCGTCATTCTGGGGTCACTACTTCCATTGCGTACGCATGAACCCAACGCAGTGTAGCCACCCATCCGATGGACGTAGGACGTGGCTACGAAAACTGCCGAACCTCTCCCAAGTCCCCGGCCATTATGACGGCGATGAAACCTGTTGCTTTCTGGGGACTCGGAGGGAAATGTGACAAAAGTAACAAAATAATAGTAACAATCTTTATTAGTTCCTAGGAATTTGCATTGAAAGTATAGGACAAGTCATTGATTATATACCACACTCAGCTGCTTCAGTGTTATGATGAGTCCTCAAGAATCTCATTTGTGCCATGGTAATATTTGTCAAGCAGAAAGAGTTTCAAATATTTCGGTAATGTTCCATTAGAAGGGGAATTTTTTAAATGTCTGGAGGCAGGTAATTAATTTTGATGTCCACATAAAAGTGACTCTTATTATACAATGCAGTACAGTGGCAGTACACTTGTGTTTTGCATAACTCTATCAAAATCTACATAGCTTCCAAGATCAGAAACGCCACAATTCATTATTTAAGACTAGGTTCTCTCAGTTGGCATCTTTATACATTCCACTTAAATTTAACTTCCATTTCCTTGCAAAACTAGTGGATTCCAGTAAATGAAGTCAATGAAGTGTTGTCTGCTGGAGCTAGGTTTTCTGGAGATGCTGCGTATATCAATTTTCATGACGACAGTTTCTCCCCCGTTACAGAAGACGTCTTCGACCTGAAGACGCCTCCTGCAACAGGGGAGAAACTGTCGTCATGAAAATTGACATACGCAGCTGCTCCGGAAAACCTAGCTCCAGCATGATCATCCACTGCGGATGCCTTCGCTTCAACTACGGAGTGTTGTCTGCTCTAGAAAAGTTAATCCCAAATCGAATTGTTTCCATTTAAGTCCCTAAAATGCTTTTTGAAGTATATGCTAGTTCAGCCTATTTTATTTCAAATTTAGATAATAAGGATTATTTCAAGTTCAAATCAGTTTGTGGGGTATATGCCTTGAGAATGCATCAAATTCATGATTCATTGACCATAATCCCATTTTCTGCCAGCTGGTTTTGGTTAATTATAGTTGAGAGGCACCTGAATTCAGCTAGGATTTTTTGCCATGGATGTAAATATTGTATTAAAGTCTGCGATCAAATCACTGTTTCTAGAAAAACTCACCTATCAGGATACATGGACACCATAGAATACTTTATTATAATCTGTACATTCGCCAATGACTCTTGTGTTGACTATGAATCACCTTTATTGCAGGATGTTTCCACATTTGTGTCAAATTGGGATCTATACTGTTCATCTTTTGATAAAAAGCCTGTTCCCCAAATGGGTAAGTTGAATGAAATGCTTATCTTGGGTTCTTGTTTCAATTCTTGTCACAGAAGTTGTGAGCAGTCATATCTCATGCTAAACCAGAGATTCCGTGAGAAAAGAGAATTTATTATCAATTTAAATATATTCCCCATAATTGAATAATTAATGCAGTAGTTGATTGAAGGGGTTAAGTGTAATGTAAAGTGTAATTAAAGTGGTGATCAGGCGTTGGCAGTTCGCTAGTTGTCAGTTTAATATGGACTACATACATATGTATTTAAGAGATGTGTACAGTCGCCGCATAAAGTCTGGCGACATCGACAAAAGCACCGAATAAGCGAAACTACGATTTTGTGTGGCTCCACTGATTCAAAAGTGAGGGGTGGGGATGAGAGATGGAGAAGAGGGGTGTGGGAGAGAGGTGAGAAAGTGGCCAGAGTAGACGTGAATCGGAACCTCGTCTTAAGGGACTAGTGAATTAAGGGGATTAAGTTGCCGATGTCATCAGACTTTATGCGGCGACTGTACATTTTAGATTTCAGGAAGCTACTCTTTGCAACGTGAAATTTGTATGATTTTCACTGTGAAGCAATGGCGAATATATGGGGGGGCCCGGCCCCCCCACGAAATAAGGCCGCATGGCTTTAGGTGCTGTCCGACACAAAATAATGTGCACTCGAGTTTGAAGCTTAGTAACAAAATAACCAATAATTGTACATAAAAACCAATTACATCATATTTCTTTTGTTTATTCTGCGTTTAACGGTTATAAATAATATTTTATTACATTTATTTTGATGTTTTCTATTGAGGCGATGACGTGAAAAGTGCCCGCTTTTAGGCGTATTTCAAAAAGGAGTCACGTTTAAAATATGTTTCTTAAAAACGCGTTGTATTATGAGCACCACATTTTATTAAATGATAGATTATGTTGTTGTTTATGTATATAATCAATTATAGAATTATATCTCATAAGGAAAAGTTTTTGTGGTGAGTTTTATAAACAAACTTCTTCTCCGGAGCGGGAAGTCGTAGAACAGCGTTCTTGGCTGCACTGTCATAAGCAAAGCATGGGTAATTAATTTTTTATGCCAATATAAGGCAAAAGAAGTAGTTTAGTTTATATCATTTTTAAGTTGAGGCTGCGCTCGGAGGCGATCCGCCTCGACTACTCTTGCGGCGTTGCCGCGACCGTGCGTCCGTGGGTCGGGATGAGTGTGAGGCATCCCGGGCGGTTATTTGTGGTAAAAAGTGCTATTTGTTTTTTCAAAATTGAGGGGGATAAGTGGGTGAAAAACAGTATCCCGTGCATCAACTTACGTTGATACACAGGAGCGCCGCCGGTGCGAGGATACTCCGAGGCAGTCGGTGGCACATGCCACCGACTGCCTCGGAGCTTCGCTTCGATCTGTGAAAAAGTGAGCGCTGAAGAACAATGAGAACCAGAGTGATAGCTCCCCACTCCCATCCAAGAAGAAACGACTCTCTGCAGGACGTCCGAAGATTGGAGTCGATGACTTTACAATCGGGATTCGAAGGTCTGTACATGACTTTTTCGTAGCAAAAATGTTTCATACAAATGAAAGAGCTTAAGAAAAAGCATTCCAGACTTCCCAGCAATGTCACATGAAACTCTCTGTAGATTGCTGATCAGCATTGGATTTCATTTTAAGAAACTCGATAAAAACCAGTTTAATGGAGTTTCTATAGCAGCCTCAAGACACGAGTTTTTAAGGAAAATGAGGTATTTCGGAGAAAAGGATTTCGAAATTTATTATACTGATGAAACTTGGTGTGGACAAAATCACACTTTGTCTTATGCTTGGCAGTAATGCGTTACTGAAGCATTAAACTGTGGCTACACAAAGTTTGACCAATACCGTTGCCATCTTCAAGAACTTTTCGGTTGGAGAGGTGGGTTTAAGACGCCATCAGGTGCGGGAAAACGTAATAATTGTGCACATAGGAAGTGAGGATGGATTTTGGAGGGCGCTGAGTTGTGTAAGAAATGAACCGGAGATTACCACAAGGAAATGAATGCCCGCTATTTTGAGGAATGGTTTCGACATATTCTGACAACTCTCTCACCAAATTCTGTAGTTGTCATTGATCAGGCCCCGTATCATACTATGTTAGATCCTGATACAAATAATCCAACATTGGCTTGGAAAAATGTAGCAATCATCGATTTGAGTAATAAAAAGTGCATCCCTTTTCCGCCATACACATATAATTTCCAATCCTCATGACAAAGAAATCCTTAAATATCATAGCTTGACCTTACTTTGGAACCCACAAGAGGAAACTCAATTTAATTACCAAAGAGCTGAGAGAATATTAGGAACTAATTTAGCAGCCAGTTTCGCACTGAGAATTGAATGCCATTGAACTACTTTGGGCATATGTGAAAAATAATATTGCAGAATTAAATAGAGCAAATTTGGAGGAAAAAGATAACGCCGAAGGAGTGATTTGGGACCTATGTCAATCAGTCTTACACTATGTCACGCCTGAGTTGCCGGGAAGCTGTATTAAATAAGGTAGAAAAATTGAAGATAACTATAGGGAAAATAATCACCTGAGTGAGCTACTTCCAGAAGAGCAGCCAGTTGTTTTAAATTTAGAGAGCTCTGACTCTGAAAGACACCCAGAAGACTTTGATGTTAATGATGGCTTATCAGATTTCTACGAATAAAAGTAGTTTTATGCCCGGAAAAAATATTTAAAAATCATTGAAAATAGAAATCCAAAAAAGTGGAAAAAATATATAAAAATAGTTTAAAAGCGTCTGTTGGAGGTCCAAAGCCCTAATGTGACACGCTGATGGAAAACGTTTAAAATATTTCTAATAATAGCCAATGGAGCCACGCTGAGCCGAGCGTGACGCTCGGCCCGACGCACGGTTGCGACAACGCAGGAAGGGTAGTCGAAGGGTAAAAGTGGTGGGGAGAGAGAGGTGGCTATTGGGCTATTATTTTCAGTGGGCTAGCTTTAGCCCGGGCTTTTCGAATGCCGTTGTTACCCAAATATGAGCATACTCGCGAATTTTCACATCAAGATTACCGGCGGATTCGGGAATGGCTTCTATGATTTCTAGTGAGAAACAATCGTTAAATGTTTGGGAGTGGGAGGCGGTATGTTTGGGGATGGGATCAAGAAAAGGTGGAGTTTTGGTGGCATGGCGGTGATTGTTCATGCGAATATTGAAAGGGGTGGTACATTTTCCCACGTAGAAGGCAGGGCAGAAATTGCAGGAAAGGCGGTGGATGATGTTGCTGGTGGTAAAATCGGCCGTAGAGGAAGATCTTTTGAGGGAGGTGGAGGCGGAAGGGCGGAGGAGAGAGCAGCATTTGCACCTAAGGCGTTCGCAGGTTGAGGATAGTGGTGGAGGGGAGGAGGTGGGTTGGAGGGAGGGTCTAGTGGATTTTAGTGGACTGTGAGACATTCTAAAATCCACTAGACCTTCCCTTCAACCCATGACAAGTTCAACCATGTACCTGAAGATGACGCCGATGCGTCAAAGCTAGTTGAAACAGAACATAAATTGGTGGAATTAAACTTAAGTTTTCTTTTTTCATTAATTATAAAGAACTTCCACAAGTTTGATCCTGAAACCATTGAAAATATTGCTATATTTAAATCCAGGTTTTATAAATTTTTGCGAAAATAATTGAAAATCTTCTCCATAAATATGTAAGGAGCTTCATAGATTTTTTCTGTTATTCTCTTTACACTTCTCAATGCTTCTTATTTCAAGAGAATACATTAGAAGCCCATCAGCTCTCTGGACTACTTGCATCTGTGACCTGTAATTTTGTTGAAACTCTGAAGTAAACCCTAGCATTACCTCTGTTTTCCTCTTCTTTGTTCACTACTTTTAGAGTATTTTAATTTTACAGAGACGCAAACTGCATCCTTTGGTACTCAAGGAGTCACAATTACATTAAATGTTTTTTTTTATTTCTTATGATAAAATATGCCCGTCAATTCTCAAGCATGTCTTAGACAGCCAAAAGAGAAAATAGCAGTAAAACTCATAAAGGTGGCCCTTGCTCTGGGTAGGCCTTTTTTGTGAAAACTTTTAGTTTTAACATGTGTTTTACCAAAATATTCATTATTGTGAAAGAAAATACCAAATTTTCACTTTTATCCAGCGATGTTCACTGGTTCCACAACGAACTTGAAATCTGTGAACAATGAGAAAAATGTAAGAATTCCCCTTAGTAAGTGACATTTTAGTAGCAATTGATTTCATGATGATTTCGCTCTGATAAGCAGTTGAAGGATCTCGGGTATGAAATTCAACAACTGTTGTAATGTAGTTGTATTGACTCTGATGACTGTAGTATGACGACTCTGGGAAAAGTGTGTAACCACGAAATGCATAGATATGCAGTCTCTTATTTAATTTTCAACATGTTATTTGGTATGTTTAATCAAAAGATGAGATTTAAATTATCTATTCCTTCATTTTATCAAAACAAAAATTAAGCATGTCTTAGATGTGAGCAAACAATTAGATGATTGGCAAACGCCAATCTCTTTGTTTTCCATATGTGTTGTTCGCTCCAATTAGAATAGGAAAAAATATGAACATTACTTACCTTTAGATTGGTTTTCATTGTATTAGTGTGAAAAATCGCAATCTCTTCAATTTTCAAATACATGCTAACATTGCCATTTGGATCAGGTTGGGTACTCCATATCCAATGAAATGAGGGACCCCTCTCCAAGACAGAGTCAAAATACAAAAACGTGGAATATTTTTCGTTCGCCTCTGACGGCGCATGGTTTATTAATTGGAAAATATAATAATTTAATTTCAGGAAAAAAGTCCAAGTTTTGGAGTAAGTTTGAGAAAATTATGCACCCTACTCAGCCAGAGCAAATCAATAAGACTGTGAAGCTTAACCAGTTTAGGCATGCATGCATTATTACAGAAAGGCTCTTAGCCTCAAATAATTACTCTGAAAAGCAAGCCAAGTTTTTGAGAAATCCTGATGCAGGTAATAGTAGCATTTCGAACGTCTAAAAAATGTGATGCAATTAGTAGACTTTTAAAAACCTAATCGATTTTTAAGTTCTAATTGAATCACGTTCACTCCTTTAAAAATTAAGTTTGGATTTTATATTGAAATTATTTACTAAGTTTTAATATTTAATAGTTGTTAATTAAAACTTTTGTTGCTCTTTTCACAATTTGCCTAGGTTTACACGATAAGAGCAGCAAATTCCATTATGATATTGAAGAGCTATGGGCTTTCAGTTGCATAAATACTGCCAATAAAGCTGTCACTTCTGTGTCATGGAATCCTATTATTGAGGTAAGTCATGTCCTCAAGAAAATTTAGACATGCACATAAAAAAGGCAACCCATGAATTAACAGCCTTCAACTTACCCTTATTATTATTATGCATGCTCAAGTCGTATTTAATTATATTCCCCATGAGAATCAACACTCTCAATGCTAGAATGGCAGTAGGGTCACTTTGACCTATTTTGAAGTTCAGTGGCCTGCATCAGGGTTGGACAGTTTTTGAAATACATGCATTTCCAAAACTTTTGGCATTTTTTATTTGAAATACATATTAGAGGAATTTTTAAATACTCAAAGCTCTTCAAATAAATGTGCATGTAATGGAACTTCCACTTCGTTAACTTTACACCAGGTGCTGCGCAGTTGACCTAAATTGAGTTGATGTTCAATTTTGAATTGTAGCATAACATAATATTAGTCCATTGGTAAAACCAAACACAAGCGCACCCTTCCAGAGTAGCACACCCCTCCAGAGTTTAAGCAAGCATCTCTTTCAAGGGACCCTTGGTGTTCTACTTTGCTTACGTTTTGTCAATGCCAACAATGTTCTTCAGCCATTATAATCACAAATGTAAGTTATTATTCTGCAATAATTTGTTCGCAGATTCACTGGCTTTATTTCATAGTGAAGGAGAACTTGCCGAACCTCTTCTGCACTCAGGAGAAATTCAGATCATTCGGATCCTATTTCGCCTATATATCTGCGGGGGGAGGTGTGAACCACTGGTCCCAGTGATATTTGTATAACCTCAAGCGGCCAAATATTTTTTTATTGTCATTAAAAGATGCAAAAAATAATTCGCAACTGGAAATGTATAATATCTGCTTTATCTTCAAAAATACACGGTACTTTCTTTTACGATCTTCAAGTTCTGGCAGATGTGTAGGAAACCATTTTCATCGATCATATATGGAGGCAGCCAAGAAACTATGACTGGAGAGAATTGACATATTTTGAAAAAGCAGTGTAAATTACGTTGCCCAGTAGTTGAAAGGAGGAAAAGTGATATTCCTCTCCCGATGAGAGCAGAGGAGGAGAAACAAGGGACAGTAACGTCTTGGTTTGGAGTGGGATTAAGAGGGTGATTGCCGTGAGAGTAGATTGTGTGTGACTTTGAACTTTGGGGCAATATTATATTTTTTGAATGAATATATGAGAATGATTACAGTAAGCCCCCCGTATCCACGGTAGATAAGTTCCGAGACGTACCGCAGATAAAGAATTCCGAGGATAACTGAGTCCGCAGTGTATAGTCATTTTACCGTGATTTAAATGCAGTCAGAATAACATTCAACCACGTCTTCCCAATATTCTTATTTATAATGTTATTAGCATTATTAACTATTTTCAGAGCACTTAAGGGAGACTTTTTACGGGAAACTTAAAATTGTATGTTAATTGTCGCACAATTGTTAACAATGTGCTGGCTTTTTCTTACGATACGCCACGTCGCAGAGGAAAGTGGATCCCACAGAAACGGGGTAGGGACTGGGCCCTTCCCCAATCTGCGGTCTCACACACCTTACGCTAAGTTAAGTCCCAAGGAAAAAACATAGGCAGCTCAGCTTCAAGAAACTTTTATATTCGAAGGTCGCTGTACCCGGTAGAAGGACCTTGTTATATTCCGCCAAATCCGACCGACCTCTAGTCTTGTGACTAAAGGTAAGAGCTGTCGGGGACTACGGGGGTGTGTGAAAGGCTGGAAAGGGTCGTTTACCTGCACCACGAAATAAAGGTAAGTCATATTCCCCTTCTTTCCGTCGGAAACATCTGTGCCAGTAATGGCTGGCTTTGGCTGGCCACCAAATATTTTCTTTAGTTTGAACATTCATTGCCATCGATCTCGAGCAAAGACGGGTAATGAAACATACTAATGACTTAAAAACTGTCAAATTACGCACAAGCTTATTTCATTTCAATATCTCAGCCTGTTGCGGGTACTCACCTACTTCTCCGATAATTATGATCTCCACGATTGAAAGGATGATGGGACGATCATACAATACCTACGATGAGTATGTGAAGGGGGATGTTTTATTTTCATTCTATAGTGCGCGAGGATTTTTCAATCGGTAAATAGTCCTTGCTTGATAATGTGGCCTGCTGCGTTTCCGCAAAGCAGCAGAGCTGTCCTTCCAGGATTTGAAGCAGGGCGCCAGCTTCGTTGCATTTTTTCCAAAACATTCCAGTTTGGCCGCAATTAAAAACTTGCATGCGATGGTAGTCCTCCACCTTGATCAACTTCCGAGTTGCAGCAAGTTCCGAGGGAAACGCCGCAGCAGCTTCTTCGTCGGCTAACGTAGCCTCTCTAAGAATTTTAACTTTTTTTCAAATCGGGGAGTTTTTATGTTTTTCA
This sequence comes from Pyrrhosoma nymphula, assembly GCA_963573305.1. Lineage (NCBI taxonomy): Eukaryota > Metazoa > Arthropoda > Insecta > Odonata > Coenagrionidae > Pyrrhosoma > Pyrrhosoma nymphula. The sequence continues at coordinate 135,523,900 of OY754332.1, read as the reverse complement.
AATCATGCCTATTCTTGAATCATCTTTAATCTTTGCAACCATTACTTGCATGCGGTGAAGGGCTTTGTGTTCTAATTTTCATCGGATTTTGTCTTGAAGTCTTCATTTGGGCTTATGTCTTTTTGACGAGGCACATTAACGTCTACAGGCATATGTTTTCTGCTCCCATCTTCCACCCTAAAAATTCATGACTTCCAGTCTGACCAACACCTTCTCACGCAATGTTGATATCTTTTTGTACTCGGAGGTGCACTAAAAAACTAGATCGAATATTTGTTTGATTCTTCACCACCTTTCGAATGGAAGATTCGTTTTTGGCGGTTTTTTTGCGACTTCGGAAATTGCTTTTTTTATTTCCGAATAAAATCGTGAATATGAACTTTCCGTGATTCCTTGGTAGTAAGAACTTGACGATTTTCTTTAATTTTTATGATCCACACTCACTAAATTTATGCTTAGGGGCCATTATAAAAAAGGCTAAATGCCCCAAACGAACGGTCGAGACCTCTTGTAGTGTTCGGGCTTGGATGGTGTAGATTGCGCACATCTCGAGTCCAGGAACAGTGGGGCCAAATCCCGAAAAGCTGGCCAAAATATGGAAATATATTTCAATTTGCACGAAAGTTTGTACACAGGGGTTTTTGAGGTTGCTAATTATGAATCCAGCGTCAAAAGCTAAAAAAAACAATGGTGGATCCAATATGGTGTACTTAAAGTTTCAAAATCATAAGATTGAATTAAAATTATGTGCCAAATGGGTTATATATTCGATTTATTAATCTAATAAATGAGTTTTGTCATAAATTGAGCAATTTATAAGTTTAATGTAAAATATACTTATTTAAAAATACATAAATTTCTTTTTGAATGCAAAGAACACTGCTAAGGTATACTACTCGTGATTTGTTGAATCAACTGCATCCTGTTGATTCTTCCACATGAGAAATGAGGTATTTCAGTTGCTTTTAAAATTGGCGGAATAATTAACTACAGTGTTTATGGTGGTAACAGTTTTAATTACATGTTTTTAAATTACAATGCTTCGAATTAACCAGTACTTCTTTATAATACATTACATAGCATTATATCATATCCTTCACGACATATTCTAAAACACGTACACTCACGATTCCACTTCAGAATCAGTCGATGAGTCTTCAGGAGGCGAATCTTCTGAGTAGTCATCATCTGATTGCGAATCGCATGATGGTGCAATGAGTATGCCCATGGCATCAGGCGTCATTGTTTTGCGCTTCTTCATTCGATGGTGCTCAGACTGACTGGATATGATTGGGTCTGACTGAACCATCATCCGCAATAATACATCCTCCATATTTTTTGAACGTGAGCACTTGCTAGCGTAATTCTCGCGGTAGCGTTTGAGCAATTTATTACGTGTCTCTTGAGCCTCTTCAGACATTTTTCCGATTGGCAACAGCATGCTTTATCACGTCTTTGCCGTGCATTAGGATGTTGTGCACAGCTGTTGGGCATGCAGTACCATGGGTACAGCTGCACAAACATCCGTGCGGTTTCTAGAGCGTACTCTTCGAATATGTCTACATCTATACTGTTGCCACAAGAGAGTACTTGCAGGATAGTGTAGAAGCGTTGTAAGAGTTCAGGATTCAGTCCTGTGATTTCTGCCGACACGGTGTAACTCTGAAAAAAAAACGACGGGCTGTATTACCGTCGTTGCTGTTGCCATGACTTTGCTTGGGCTGATCTACAATCAAGTTCATTTGTTCTTTGAACCCTTTTTGTATGCAAATCTTTCCTTCCTCTACCCTGAATTTCATATTTGGATCTCTGATCTGCCATGTTTTCACCATTAGCCTGTATGCCACGCTCAAGCAGCACTCAAACATGCGGATCCAAGCATATAAGATGGGGAGCCCGAAATGGAGGTGGTCGATGTTTATAGGTCTCTGCAAAATAGCATCCAAATCATTGAAGTTCTTAGATGTCGCTTTGCGGAGGTGGAATCTCTGGGTTGACGATGTGTTATTAATAGCATGACATACCTTTCCATCGATTATCGTTAGCCCGAGTTTGAAGGATATGTTTATTCTTCTTCCATCTATAACGCTCTTAAAAACACGAAGATTTCTCACCTGCTATTGGATATTGTCCACGTGCTGCATCGTGAACTCCCTCGTCTCCTTCCTGAATAGAATATTCAGTGGACGGCAAGATCGAGGTGACGAAGGCAACGGATTTTGCCATATTACTGCCTTTTGCTTCACGTCTGTCTTAGAGACAAGCTGCAGTGGGACCAACAATGTAAAAAACAGGCTGGAGTCGTCAATGACCCGACCATCTCCGTCAATCAATGCCTGTTTATAGTTGCTCTGCCCTGAGCACCCATCACAACCTCACTTGCAAGCAAGTTGCAAATCGAACAAATCCTCTTTAGGCATCGTAGAAAACGCTTCCGCTTGCAGCAGTATAAGTCGCTGGACTGAATGGTCGAGCAGCGACTGAAGACTCAATTCAGCACTGCAGTCTGTAATGGTCGTATTGCGTACATCGGAATGGCAGCTGCTTTTTGCTTTCATTACCGTCTTGTAAGGAGGGTATAATCTACATTGATTTGCAACAGAGGTATACCGCATAAAGTGGTATTGACCCTTAGTCAGCCTCATCTGAATCATAACGAACAATGCATGTTCGGCAGACAAAGTCGTTTCCTGTGAGCCGTTGAAACGACTACGGTACTTCTTCGCTTTGGAAGGTGTACCCTCAGTCATGTCCTTTGGCCGCGTCTATCTTTCCTTCAGCACGTAGAGTCTCATCTGGGTCGCGTAGCAAAGCTCCTGGGGGCTTAAATCGGACCGTAATTGGTGAGTCCCCCTGCGCTTATTGTTAGTTCGGTCGCTGGCTGCTGAAAAATCAGTCTGTGGTCGTTCACTGCTCTTCTTAATATGGCCCTCACCAGTCTTCTTATCATTCGAGCCGAAATGATGCAAGTGGTTCATTGCGAGCCATTCGCTGTGCTCCACGAAGAATCGCTGCTCTATACGAAAGCACCTTTGCCACCTGGTCTGTAGCTTGGATACAAGCGATCTCAAACGGACCTTCTCTTTGGCAGGCATTAAATACTGCACACCAAATTTTTCCCGGATTGCTTCATCCAGAACGCCATACAAAATCTCAGCTGTTTCTTTCCAGTAGGGCTTCGTCAAAATGAAAATGTCGTGACGCGTGAGACAGCAACCTGCGACTAGTAAAGCACAAAATATATCAATTAGCAACCAGTTGAATTACTGCACAGGGCAACATTTCAACTAGAATTAAAATTTTAATTAAAATTAAAACACAATGTGTTACCAAAAATTTTGTGCTGAACTGCCATGCACTTAAATATTTTCATCAACAAGTACTAAATTTTCATTGTAAATGTGTTGTAAATAACTCGATTATTGCATATTATATGAATTTCTTAAATAATAGAATCAAATCATATAAATAATAATGAATAAATAATATTCTACTTACTTTCTGGAGAAGATTCAATTTCACGGAATAGAAATCGTCGTGTAGTTGACGAATCACAATGAAATATCATTCACGATCACGAATATGATTCAATGTTTATCACGTAACCACGGCGATTACATGACGTCATCGGCAGTAAGCGCTGTGGGAATCAGTGGGAATCAGCTTAGGTCGTAGAGACCCTTCAACCTACGAAGGTATCCTTTTTCCCTCGTAAATAAATGGTTCCTACGATCTCGCCTACGCCTTTCCCAAGGCTTACTTCGAAGGTGATATAACTAATGCAATTTTATAACGAACGTGATAATTTGTAGTTAACAAAAAATTAGTTAAATAAATAATATACTAAATTATTTTATAAATACATTTTTAATGCTATAATATTGTAGCAGTGTTACGTTATGCCAGTATCATATGCGCTTTACCCGTATATGTATGCGGGTCAATGGGGCTTGATGGGGATAATGCACTGGCGCTCTCATTTTACAGTTAAACCTTTTCGTGCAATTATGTGCAGAATTTTTTTAGTGCTGTGTGTAGCTAATACCTTCACCTAAAACTCTTAATTAAACATTTTGCGGTACACTGCGGTACACACATAAACGTTTTCATTAATTTATACGACATTTTCCCAGAAAATATTGCTAAATTCCGGGGGCTTTCAAATAATTGTTTTTAATATTTTTAATAATAACAAATATTTTAATATATTCCATATGCTCTTTTTAAAGAAATAAATAATATTAAATTACATTCCGGAATTGATTAAACTTTACTAAATATAAATCGGGGAAATACACGAATCTTATCTCCAGAAGGAAGCAAGGTTTTTCTCGGGCTCTCCACCGGTTAATACTATTCATAATTGCCGACTTTTCGAGAGACGACTCGTCACTCATTCTCAAGGCAAGAGTTTATTATGTCGGAAATTAGGAATATAGTTTGAACCTGTGGAGAGGCCGAGAAGAGTTTACTCAAAGTTGTTTATGTTTACATCGCCATTTCGTCGTGTTATTTGGTGTTCTGGTTTTTAAGTGTAGTCGCGATGTTGGGTTTTGCGTTCTTTTCCCCAAAAATTATGAGCTGATCGCGTCCTCAAATAGGGTTCTTGATAACCCACGTAATATAATAATAATTTTTATTTTATTTCTGTTGGTTAGCTATTAACATAGAAATCGTCAAAAAAGACATTTAAACACTGGTACAAATATAAGGGAGGGAAATTTGGAGGGATTTTCGCCCAAGTTTTCATCCATAATGACTAAAGAAACGTGTGCCGTTCGGCTAATCCCCTTGATGATAATACTTTGTTACACACACAAAAAATAAACCTACGAAATGAGTCTACCAAGAGTGGAAACCCGGCGAGAAACGTCATTGACTTGTCGCACTAAAATCCAGAAGAGAGAAAACGAAACGGTTCAAAGGTTGAATACAAAGCCAGAGAGAAAAGAGTCCAATTGTCTGAACCGGAAGAGTAATCAGTAGGCAGATGGTCGAGTCGAGGTTCCAAATTTGTGATCTGCTTTTCAAGGTGTCAAATACGTGATTGAAAATTGATGAACAAAATACTCGCGAATTTCGATCGATTTCCACCATTAAATTGCACGGGAAATTGTGCGTTTGCACTCATCGTGTAAAGTGAGATTTAGTCGTTCGTACAATACATTCTTTCACACCTGATTGTGCATTCTCTGATACATTCGTATGTACAAAAAAATGCACCGTGTAAAACGGACTTTAGACACTGGAATTTGGAACACCTTGGAATTTCATCATCGTACAGTGAGGCAGTGAAATACGAATCAGTTTTCAATCAGTCTTACGAGTTTATGCAAGAAACACGATTTACCAAATGTTGGCGGGAAATTATTACAAACGATCAGTACGTGGACATTTTCTTGTTCAACTGGGGCACTTGACTCTTCTTCTGGAATCTTCTGGAATCTTCTGGAGCCTCCACGAGCCAGAAGGAAGCTATCATAGTTGATTTTTTTATTAATATGGAACTGCTGTTTTACAGTTATGCTTTCAAATCCTGATTATGTATATTCAAAAGACAAATCAATCGTCTTACCTACGTCTTTCGTACTGAGACTAAGCTTAACGGAAAGGAAAAAAGATTAGCTTCCTTCACCTATTTTTCACGAATCTACGCTGATTCCAGGGTTATTTCAGGTAATTCCAGGGAAATCCCTTGAATTTGTCAGGGGACGAAATTACCTTTTTTTACATTTTCGGAGGTAGATTTGAAGCAAAAAAAAAACAATTTCCACGAATTTAGGTACATTTTTAGCCGTAAAATCCAAGACCCAGGGAAATTCCAGGATACTTCGGTTATCCCACCTGGGCCCGATGGGACGTGTTTTCACGACGCCTTTAGGGATGTATGAGCACCTTGGTAAATATAAAATTCCGGGTTAAAACCTATATATCCAGCTGGAAGCTCTCCTCCCACGCCACCTGCTTCACGGTCCGAGCACCGGTCCTCTTGAGTGCCCTCCCAGTGCCGTGACCCCTGCTCGCGCTCCCCATTTAACCTTCGTCCCCGACCCTAATGAACGGAATGGAGCGAGTGTGGTGCGTGTTGTGTTTTTTTCTCGCAGCAATTGGTGATCCCCAAGGTCCCCTTTCAAGGCGGTTAGAGCGAAAAACCACTTCACCTAGAATTTGTTGAATTTGACCTCATTTAAAAAAACTCTTATCTTACCAATGATATCAAAATATCAACCCGTTGCTAAACTACTTTTCGAGCTATTTGCCTGAAAATATAAACTGTTTTACATGGAATAGATTATGGTTGTGCGCTCCAGAGGGAGAATATTAAACAAATTAGGAACTTCTAGCACCTAGATTTCGTCAAAAAACTAACGGTGTGTAGATTGCATGTTTTCTCAAATATTTATAAAAAATAATCTATTACTCACCACAGTTATTTTTACAGAATCGCAAATAAACCTGCTGTTTTGAAGGGTTTTCAGCCATACGGCGGGAAAAAATGAGTCAAGTTAGAGACTTATGTAGCTTTATTTATTTAATTACTGCGAATTTTGATCATGTATAACCATATCTTTGTGCAATTAATATTACAATATTTATTTCATACAGACGCTGAAATAAAAAAATAAAATTTGAATATGGTCTCCATTATGACTAGGGAACTATCTCGCTCACACCACCTTAAGGTGGTGTTCTTTTCCAAAGTCAGTAGGATGTGATGACCTCGGAACACACGTGGAGTGTTGCTATAAATTTTGATTTTATGGAGTTTAGAAAGGAGTATAAAATGTTAGCCGATGTGTTTAACCATAGAGTAAATATTATAGTATGCTTCCTCTATGGTTTAACCCTCCGTCAGTCGCGTCACATTTTGGAACGCTATTTGTCGCGCGGCGTCTCAAAGACACCATTTACAAATGGTTAGAGAAAATGCATAAAATAGAAAGAACTGTTTTAAATACAAATAAATCATTCATTGTATATTTAATTTCATGCAAGGGCAGCGAATTTATGCCTAATAATGATGGAAATCTTCGTATTAATAAAAGATTTAATGCTACTTATTTTGACGTTTATTACAGTTTTTATTGCATCGAAATTACATCAACATGTTTTGTTTGAAGAGGAAATGCAAATATTTTTTGAATGCTCCAAGCAAATGAAATTGTTACAATTATTACATTTGTACTTAGTCATTCTATTCTTTTTTCGACCACAGACGTAACACCTCTTTCGGGCTGTGGAATTTTCTTTTGTTCCACTTTCCTCAGTCTCCTTTCGGAAACGCTTACTCGTACCCTGACACAATTCATTCTCATTAGTTTCATTATTTATTATTACACTGAATTCTAATGTTCTTTTCTTCAACTCTACCGGTAAAAAAGGGATTTGAGACCTCTTTCTCATTAGTTCCGCCACTAATTCTTTTGCCAGATTTTTTATTAAATATCTTCTTTTACGAAGTTTCGGGGAATTAGGATTATTCTCTAGATAAATAATGTGGGCATTTTTGCTCCTACATTTAGCATTGTGTAGAATATCACCATTGGCCAGCGATTAGTGTTTCTCGAAACAGAGTACGTCGCGCATAACTTATCCACAACATCCACTCCAGATTTCGTAGCATTATAGAATGTAACAATTTCCGTTTTTTTGGCTGTACCTGTTGCTTCATCAATATCAGAATCGTGATGCATTGATGATAATAGTAGGACATTTTTTCTTGCTTTGGGTATGTATGACACTAAAGTGCACTCTTTCTGAAAACAAAAACGGGATGTAAATTGTTGCCGACCTTGTGTGGATGTGAAGGAGGGCGGTAGCTGCCTTTTATTTTTCCTAATTGTGCCAACATATGTAAGCTTGTCACTTTTTAGAATATTTGTAACTAGATCATAACTAGTAAACCAGTTATCTGCAGTGACGTTGCGTCCACTGCCTCGAATTGGTTGAATCAATCTCTTTACTACATCATAAGGACTGTTGCTAACCTGAAATGGGCCATCTGGCTGTTTTCCAGCATATATCTCTAATTTTGATGTATAGAAACTCCTCGAGTCTGCCAATAAAAAATATCTTTATTCCATACTTCCCTGGTTTAGTGGGGATGTACTGGCGAAAACCGCACCTTCCTCTAAATTTTGCCAGCATTTCATCGATAGTTACGCAATCATTCAAATAGCATTCTTCACAGTTATGGACAAAGAATTCAAAAGCTTCCCTAATTGGAGCAAGTTTATCTAAAGCCTTCCTTTCATTTCTTGTTTCTTTGTCATCAAAATGTATATACTCCAAGAGGAAATGAAAACGTTTCTGAGATATTACCATGCGAAAAATTTCTACCCCGGTGCCATCGTTACTCCACAAGTCACTAGTATTGAGTTTGCTATTTCTTAGAATACCTGCCATATAAAGTAGTCCTATGAACGCTCTTATTTCACCACTGTCCGTCGGAGTGCAATCCCTTTCCCTACAAAAGTCGGCTTTCTTAGCGGCCATGAGCTTATTTGTATTTTCCACTACGAGAGCTAATATATTGTCACTGATAAAATTATTCCAACACTCGAAGACAGTTTTTGAAGCTTTTGCTTTCCCTTTGACTCCTGGTTTTTCAGTCAATATATTGTGAGAGCGAATTTTTACACTTCTAAGCGAACCCTCCAACTCCCACTCAGTGACTTGATCTTTTCCGAAAACAATGTTTTTACCAGAAACTTCTTCTTCTTGGCCACCTTCTTCCTCACTGTCTTGTTCCACATCACTGTTCTGAAGTTGGTTATCAATAAAGTCTTCTTCACTATCACTGTCCACAGCTTCCGATACTTCTGAATCAGTTGATTCTAGCAAAATTCCCTGAATATATTGACGATCCTTAACTATCATCGGATTCATTTTTCTTCTACGCTCCATCTATTCACCGGATGGAAAATAGCAATTCAGATCTTTGCTCAAAATCTAGGATAGAAAAAATGTATAAAATGAAAAATACCCGTGAAACGATAGGAGAGATTGATCGAAGCTCTGAAAAGGTCATGACGTTACTTCCTTCCTTCCTTATGCCGATCGTAAGAGTCACCACTCACCAGTACTGATCAGTTCACAACAACAGTTCACAAGGATATATACACAATCCAGGTGCGAAGGGATAATACGGGAAGGAGGGTGGAGGGGGCGGGCGTTGGAGTGTGGCGGCGTGAGCATGAGTCAGAAGGGAAGGGTGGGAGGGAGGACAGCTATGTAGGTATTTTGTGGCGATGATGGGTCTCCGGGCAGCGTAGCGGGTAGACTAGCGTGTGAGGAGAACGAAGGGAGGGGTTAGCAGGGAACACATCACAATGTAGTTTCTGAGAACTTCTGTGCACAATAGCCGATGAGGTTAATTTGCTACCCCAAGCTACTATTAGGGCTGCAGGTGTTTTGGAGGGAATTTTTGCTAGTTTGTAGGAATAACTTTGGTGAAAGGAGTTGAAGGAATAGCTCTTGGATTTTTGAATACTATGTCTTGGAATCTGCTAATGGCTCACTGATTGTTCAGCTACTGGAAATATCGATGTGGAGGGAAGGGAGGAGGTGCGGTGAAGGAGGCACTGATCATAGTATCACTGATGAAATAGTTCGTTTAGTGGGATGAGGATAAGAGGGAATGAGATGGAAGCACTTTCTCGTTTGCAAGGGGCACGTTGTTTTTGAAGTGCTGCCTGGTATCAAACATTTCCAAGGCGTCAATTCTCCTCATATTTCTTTATAAGTGCAGTACTTGCGTCATAAAGTCAGTCCGATGATTCTATTACTTTTTATTCCTACTGCTTTTTCGACAAAAAAGAATACTGAAGTTTCACAATACATATTTCGCTAAGAACCTCGCAAATAATTTTTACTTTATAGTAGGAATTATTGATTTTCGAGACATTTTATTTTGAAAGCGCGTTCAGTTGAACTTGAACCAAAACATTTTCTCCTATCAGATTGAAAAGTTGTTATTCGATGCAACCACAAAATTGTTATGTATATATTTACGGTTAATGTTATGCATCTACTGATTTGTAATGCCCTGCAAGCCACCATAAAAATGTGTGACAGAGGGGAACGGTATAGTATATGCCAAAGTTCATTCAAATTATGTGAGAAACAGAGTAATTTTTCACAATAATAGATTTTTCATTCAGGTGTTATAGTGAGAACAATCAAAAATTCGTAGCAATAAGACGCGTATCCAAAACTTATTGATTTAAATAATTGTTTGTTTCAATTATAACGTATTTAAAAACTTTGCAATGAATATCGCGAAGGTATTAGCATATAACGTATTGTAGCGCAAGTTGTCGCGTGGCGTCTACCAGACTCCAAAAGCAACAAAATATCAGTATTTATTCCAAAAATGTGAAAAAAGATATAATTATATTGGTGATCACTTCAGAAGCATAAAATAATAAGATACAAGGAAGTTGAGTACCATAACTATGAAAACACGATGTGGGTAAAGAAAAGAAAATGGCTTGGCGTCTGGCAGACGCCGCGCGACCAAGTGAAAGCTATTTGTCGGCTCTGAATAAGATGGCGTTGGATTACACCAGGGTTAAGGAAGAATTGGAAATTTTGATAAGTTTAGTTGAGAGGAGAAGGGTAAGAAGGGGGTTAATTAACGTAGGGGGTACGTTGCTGAAGCCTCTCTTCGGATCTTTGGATAACGAAAATCTAAAGGAAATCAATCGGTGGAAAGTGCAGATCGTAGCGTAAAATCAAAAATGGATAATCAATTGTTAACTGTGGAAAACTTGGGGAAATAGTGACCGATAATACAAGGTTCGTCCGGAATGTCCTATCGGAATTAATGGACTTCAAAAATAAAACGGAGGGTTACACGCAACGGGTAGCGTCGAATTTTCGGGAATTGAGTAAGTCGGTGAAGGAAGAAGACAAGTTACGCCAAGTTGGGCGCACCCTTGTTAATGCGAGGGTGGATTAGGTGAACTTACGACAGGCACTGTAAATTAGTACTTAATTAGGTGGCCATTCAAACCGTAAGAGATTTTTGGCCTCGCCAACCATTTGTCTCCACCTCGGCCTGTCCTTCATGGTGTTTTCATCCGTTCCTAATTTGCTCATGTCCCTCAGCATCTGGTCGGTTCACCTCAGCCTTGGTCTTCCTGGTGGTCTTTTTCCTATTTGTCTCCCCTTCATTATGGTTTTCAATGATGAACTATCCTCTCTTCTATTTACGTGACCCGCTCATCTCAGTCTTCTACATTTTGCTTCTGCCACGATGTCTGCTTCCTTGTGGAGTTCTCTTAGCCCCTTGTTATTCCTAAGTTGCCACTGTTCCTCTTCTTTTATTTGTCTATATATTGTCCTAAGTATTTTGTTTTAAAAGGTGATAAGTTTCTTTTCCGTCTTTTTGCTGATTGCCCATATCTTTGAGCCATATATGACTACTGGCCTGAAAATTGTCTTGTAGACTGTTTCTTTAGTCTTTCTTGATAGAATTTTGCTCCATAATATTTTTTGTAATGCCCAATAGCATTTGTTTCCATTTAAAAGTCTTTTTATTTCAGCTTCTTCATTGTTGTATTGGTCAATAGTGACACGAAGGTACTTAAAATCCTTACATCTTTAAAATTTGTGCGTGTTAACTTCCAAGTTGGCTATTCCTTCTGGTTTCGTCCTACTTTTAGATGTTTTTTCTTCATTTACTTCTAGCCCCACTAGTCTTGCTTGAGATAGCAATTCCATTGCCAGGTTTTTGAGACAATCCTCGTCTTCTGCTAGCAAGGCGACGTCATCTGCGAATGCCAGTACATTGAATTTGGTGCCCACAAACAAGCCTTCATTTAACTCTTTTGTCTTTCTCAGTGCTCCTTCTATTGCCAAATTAAACATTAGGGGTGACAAACCATCTCCTTTTAACTGTAAATTGGCGTTTAAAGCAAATTGAGTAGCGTCTTGGTACCTCCCAGTATGTTTATTGAATTGCTACAGAGGGCAAGGAATTATGTTAAATTGTCTCTTTATATGATAGCTCCTTGTGATATTGATTCGCTCTATGTATATTATGATATAGTACGCGTAGTGGCCCTTGTTTTGGGAGGTCAATTGCAAATAATAATTGAAGTGCCTTTGGAAAACGGGGACAAGACTTTCGAAGGATACTGGATTCATTAATATCTCGTCTATCAGGAGTATCTACGAAGACATATCGAGTGGAAGTTGGGTGAAACCCTTCTGATCAGTAGAGATCGAAATTACTTCACGGTCTTGGGAGACGACTATCTAGGGGAGTGTAGGAAGGGTTCCATTGTGGTGTGCCTTGCCAGGTTTACATGGTTGACCAGTGCAAAAACAATAACTTTGCTAAGAAATGGGATCTTTCAACTCATGGTCCATTAGTTTTTATTTAATGGCTTGAATTAGTTTTCTTCTAACTCAATTGAGGAGAAGTTTTCAACTTTTGACTCAATTTAGGACAGTGGTAGCCCATCTGCTATTCGCAGCCACCTTGAAATATCCAATTTAATTGAAAATGATAAGCTCGTTACATTATAGCCCAGCATTGGAGTGAATTTTGCAGCCATTTATGGTATCCCTTTTTTATCTCACATAATGTACATGCATACCTTACTTGGCCTTACTCTAAGATCTAGAGACAGATTCTATCAGCTTTTTCTCCTTCCAGCTGAACCTAAGCAGGATAATTGCTCCTAAATTGTATCATTAGGCATCATTCTCTAAGATAACAGAAAGGGACTGATCATGAGGTAACACTCTTTTGGAAATTATTAATGATTTCACTGATTTGAAAGCAGCATCATATTCAACTGACCAAAACCGACGGGGACTCCTTTTTTATGGAGTTATTGCAACGGGGACAACACATAAACCAACTTGGGAATAAATTTGGAGTAATACTCCGTGTGCTCCAAGAATGCCTACAGTTACATAATATTTCTGGGTTCCGGCGACGTCACAATTGTGTGTGCCTTGGACATTGTCGGGTGAAGTCCATCCTTATCAATGCTATAAACCAGGAATTCGACGGACTCGTACATCAACTTGCACATATGTACTTCTATTTACTTTAAATCCGATCTTCTCCAACCTTGCCAAAACCCATCCCTGATTAACCAAGTAAGCCTCAAGCTACTGGTAATAGTTATGTAATGCATACTGGAAACAGGGGATACCAGTTAAACCCTGCAGATCCTGTTCCAAAAATTTTTGAAATATTGCAGGAGGTGACGCAATACCGTAAGTGCCTGGGCGTACTGAAACAAACCTCCCACCCTGCAATTTTTTGAATAATTTTTCCACTCTCAGAAGTAGATAGGTACCTCCGTGAATTTAGGATAATCTTGAAGTCCCAACAAATTATTTTGCTTCCATCGTTCTAAGTGACAGAGAAGAGTGGGTGTAGTCCATTTGCTGAAATTAGCCAAGTGCAAGTTTCATAAATTTGTCAACCTGTTGAATTTGAAACCTACTTTACTTCTCAGGGAAAAGGCTTATGGCCATGCTGAACAATACTCAGGTCTGACATCGCATTTTTAACTCAACATCACTTTACCTTTGTTGAAAGCCCCCAAATCTCCTTCCAAAAGGTCACTTAACTTCCCCACCATATTCTCGTATCCAGAATATGTAAAAAATATTATAAGTATGGGTGAATCACAATAAAAGGTCTGAAACCAATTTCGTATGCAAACAATACATATAGATTTTTATTTTCAAATGGTAATTTTGGATAGGATATAGCTTTAATAATGGAATCTCTGAAGGGTATAGGTTTGTGGTAACATTTGGTTCTATATGTGTTTCATATTCAAGATACTGGCAGTTACCTATATTCATTAAATTTTATTGTAAATAAATGTTTAATTACCATGGTGTTCTCTTATTGTTGTAAAAGTACGGTGAATTGGCCTGATGAGGTGAGAAGCATCAGGAGTGTAGCTCATTGACTATTTTTATGATTTTCCCTTTAGGGTACCTTAGCTGTCGGGTATGGCACCATGGATTTTCACGATTTCATTGGAGGATTAGTATGCCTTTGGTCTCTATTAAATCCGTGTCAGCCTGAGCAATTTTACAAGTTTGACCACTCAGTTAATAATGTTAAATTTTCAAAAGATCAGCCAGAGTTGCTTGCTGCTGCTTGCCATGACGGATCTATTTGGATTATACATGTTACTCTTGGTACAAAGATGCTCATTAAGAGTAGTCGGTGAGTGTTGATTTCATTTAAAATTTCTAAGTGAATCTTTATTGCTCTCAGTGGTGTGCCTAGGGTTCCTGGTGCCCCTGGCAGAATGGAAGGGGTTGTGTTCCCCTCCACATTTTTTTCTTATTCTTTATTTTCCTCTTTTTGTTATTACTTTATATGCTCTACATGTTTTTTGGATATGCGGATGAGATTGTTTACTGCAGCATTATCCTATCTTTTGGGGATAAAATTTACTGTGCTGCCCCCTTTGCGAAGGCAACTCTGGTGGAGGCCAGCCTCACCACCCATTAGCTACACCACTGATTGCACTCCATCCATCTATAGAAATCAAATGTATCTCTTTCCTCCCTTAAACATGTCCTCTATTTTAACAGTGCCCACCATATTGGGCCAGTATGGTCTTTAGAATGGGTGACTCATGATGATTTTATAACTGAAGAGGAAGTGCTTATTTCAGCTGGTAATGATGGCCGAATATGTCATTGGAACATTAGTAACGAGTCTGCCTGCTCAGGTAAGTTCATGCAACATAATTTTTTTATGAAGTTGTAGCCATTAGATGAAACAACTGCGAAACATATTGATACAGTAATGCCTCATTTAGTGCATGTTCGTTAGCTCAGTTTTTTTATAGTGTAAATCAGGTTGCTGGCAAAAATTGCTTCCACCTCCCCACTCTGGAATTATATACAGTCGAAAGACATACTTCGCTTTTAAAAGAAAAGCCAGAAATTGAGTGGTGCCACTTTTGCTGCGATTAAAGTTATCACCGCTGTGCATTGTTTTCTCTTCTGTTCCCATAGTTAAGGTGACCCAATTTCTGATCGTCTTATCTGGGACAATCTCTGGGCTTACGTGGGGTATCAGCAATCTTCAATACATTTTTCTTTAATCAAGTGAAAAATTGGAAAACTCGTCAATATTTGAGTCGTGCATGACTCACTTTCTAAGCCTCCATTATTGGGTAGAACTTCATGAGAAATGTGTAGGACGTATGTGAGACACATTGAGCCAAACCAGTAGAAACACAACCACCCAAGATAGCTGAAGAGGTTGAAGCCCAAACTGAAACAGCCCCACTCCAAAACTTAAATATCATCAATCCAGAAGATTCTGGTTCTTCGGCTGTGAAATTTTTATTTGCGGAGGCAAAATAGCAACCAGCTGACATGAATTATTTCCTTTCTTGGTTCACAAAAGGAAAATTTTAATTACTTATAATCTGAATCCAACCACTACTGAATCGCAATGTCAATACATAACGTATAGAACCATCCTATCTACTATCAACCTGACGGTATAGTACAACTTATATCGCATGTCTACCTATGTTGCACCTATACTCGCAAATGAAATCAGAAGACCCGCTTCAAGAAAGTCTTATAAACCTGCAGGTATGATCATGGCCACTCCCGAGCATCACTATGACTGCGAGAATTTATTTTTTAATGTCAATGCATTGATAGTTTGAGTAAATACTCTCCCATCGTGATAACTGTTGCCTCGCATTAATTAATTGAAACCTACATTCCCACATAATGTTAATATAATGTCTATATTACTGAAAATAAACAAGATTTTATCCAATACCCACAAGTATGCTTACATTTCAATCAAGACGTAAGTTACTTGTTGAAATGTTAGGAATGTGGAAAGGAGAGAACTGCTGAATGTACCAATAAACGTATGACAATAATCTAATGTATATGTCTCGTAGATCATCTTCTTTATTTTGTCCGGTATTGTAATATTTTTTAAATATAGGTGATAGGCCTGCACGGATTCCAATACTCTTTTGAATAATTATGTTTGTTTGTCTTTTCAAATTGAGTTTTGGATCTAGGGTAACCCCAAGGTATTTTGCTGATTCTGTAAAGTCGTATATATGAGCCGTTCTTTGATTCTAAAGCAGGGGCACCTGTTTCTATTTTAGGTCTTGTGAATATAATGGCTTGGGTTTTGGCGTGTCGGAGGCAGGGATCTCTAAATATTTTCGGGTCACAGCCTCTGGGGTCTCTCTGGTCGCGGTCTCCGAGGGAAGGTACTCTCGTTTGCACTACAATTTGAAGAACCTCGTTTTCTCTGCTCACCGCGATCTTTCCACCCCCACATCGCGACTTGTAAAAATCCAGCCTCAGCCCAGCGGCAAAGAGATTGGCGGGGCGGCACGGAGAGGCTGCCTGGGAGAAGGTCTCCGATCCAGGGCCAAACCTGATATTCTCAACAGATCATCGCCCCTAGGTTAGGGTGGTTGACCCGTGAAGGGACTAGGGATACGATTCCGTGGAATGGATGCCGCTGAGACGATCCTGGTATCCTTCGATGTCTATTAACTCTGAACATGAGTGACAAGGGAATTCACGGTACTAAATGCGGATTGGGGGAAATCCCGAAGGATCAAACGCGTGGATCCCTAAACTTTCCCCCGCCCTGCACTGCACTGCACAGTTTCGCACTGCTTCACCACATAACCGCAATTTGTTTGATTTGGCATTTTCTGAACTTGATGCTGTACTTGATGAGATTAACTGTGTAGCACGTGAACTAAAAGCTACATTAGGTAATGTAGTGTTTCAATATCAGTGGAATGGTCATTTTTGCATATAAATATGATTGTACGCACTAACTTTTACTTTTGCTCTTCTCAATTATAGCTTAAAAGGTACCATCATAAAATTTCACTGGGGTATTTCCTCTCTTGTTTAACTCTGGGTGGAGGAGCCAGTGGTATACTTATGCATTGCTTACATATGCCTCCTAAGTGTTGTATCCCAGATAGCACGTAAGTTTGCTCTAGGTTTGATTTTCACTTGCTAGACTTTCCTTGCTTTGAAAGTTTGCAGAAAGTTGGTAGCAAGACACTATGCAAGTCTGATGCAAGTTCGCTCTAGACTTGATTTTCATTTGCCGGTGGCTTGCTGAAAGTTTGCTAAAAGTGAGTATTGTTAACAACTGTACGTAATATTTTATCTAATTAAGTGCATATTGTATATATTCACGAATAATCACGAACATGAATATAATTACTATATTCATGATCACGAACAACTGCGATCTTTTACGCTTTACTGTTGGTATTTGTATTGACCTGTGCTTACGCTTGGCTTCGGCGCCAAAGTAGTGCCGAAGCGGCCATTATATCGATCGCAGAATAGTTTGTTTTGGTTGTTAATTTGAATTATATTTGAAGAAGTATCGCAGTGTGATATATTTTGTGAACAATAAGTCATTTGAAACATACTATGCTTAGACTTCAAATGTGAATAGTGGCCTAGAATGCTGTGCAAAGCTATATTGGAAGATAGTTACGATCGCACGTCTTGTTATGGATTTTAACTGTGACAATTTAAAGAAAATTATCCCAGTGAAGCATTTAATTTCAAGTTTTAAATAATGTAGGCATCACTAAGTTTCATTGTATAATTAACAACTGTGTGATTTTTTGTCTTAATATTTAGAGGAAGTTTTTTCGTGTGTTTCTTTTGCGTGTACATTGTGGCATGCCAGTGATTACAAGCGTTATTTATGTGTTGCGCTGGATTGTGTGTGTCTGGTGGTGATATTTTTACGTTAATTATTCGGACTTAATCTCTTAAAATAATGTGTATTGACAGGAATGATATTAAAAGTGTGAAAATGCGTAACAAGTGTTGGGGAAGACATAACAGCAATCAGTTCATTGTTTCTACCATTGACAGAATTAAAATGTGGAATCTATGTGAATTGAAGTGAAGTTGGTGACTAGTGAATTGCTCTTGTCTTGAAAGTCTGGTTGTTTACGTCCCAGTGATGGGATAAACAGTGTAGTAGCCCCCTGCCACACACTCCTGAGGTGGCTTGCAGGGTATTTTGTAGATGTAGTGTTTTATTATTCTTCATTCAGTGAATGTTGCCACCCCAAGTGTCATCTTTTTATTTCATTGCATTGTTGTGTCGAATGTGATTTTGTTGAAATAATTGACCCGTATGCTTTTAAGGCAGGTAATGACTAATTAGCAATAGGCAATTGGATTTTTCCTTGGCAGGGATTATTATGTTATTTTAGAGTATCGTAAATTGTGAGTGTGGAGTCCAAGTGAATTAGGATGATGATTTTTTTTTCTACTTATGCAATATGAGTTGTTTCATTATGCTTCATTCATTAAATTTTACCATCTCAAAAGTTATCTTTTCATTTACTCGACTTGATGTCATTACCAAGTATTGTTCCTTCATTTGAGTGCCGCTGTACATGTGTCTCTGGAGATATAGTGGAAATGATTAACAGCTGCCATATATATCTCACGGTTTGTAATCATATTACGAAAGCTCACCTTTACCCATATTATATATTATAGATATTTATATTACATATGTTTGATATTATTTGTACTGACCCATTAACTGACCTGATGTACCTTATGCACTTTTCCAATACATTATACTGTGGGCTATCGGACAAATTAATATATTATTATTGGAATAAATATAATTTTTAGTCCCAAATGCCTATAGATATAAAACAAGAATACATTGGAGTGCGCTATATAATGTAGACTTGCAGCAGACTTGCAGTGCACACTTGCAGCAGACTTACTGTGCACACTTGCAGCAGACTTACTGCGCACACTTGCAGCAGACTTGCTCTGCAAACTTGCTGCAAGTGCACAAAGTGGAGACTCGCAAGTTTGATGCAGACTTGCTGCAAGTTTGCAGCAAGTTCACCGTGCTATCTGGGATAGGTATTCAGTGCTTGGATACGATCTAATTTCTGGCATGTGGTGGTTTAATCTGTCATTTTCAGTATTGTGGAAAAAGTTCGGCACATTTCAATATTTAAGTGTTTTTTTGTTCAGTGAATAAGCTGAATTTGTCAGCGATCGTTACAACCAGTTTCTACCTTCTAAGATAATTTTCTATACCTGTGTATTTAGAATTTACATTGGACAAGACATATGATGTAATGAACTTAAGTTTTCTTTACCCTTTCAGTAATACTTCACATCAGGTATGGACCTCAGAAGCAGTTAAAACCTTCTTCTACAGATGATACTATAAAAGGTAATCATTATCTCTCCGGGTTAACGTTATCCATTGATCCTAAAGATCACAATATCTACTACGTTGGCACTGATCATGGATTTCTAGTTAAGGTAAGATTCATTGGCACATTGTGAGTGCTGCTTAACATAGGTGCTAAGTTTCTCGTTACTCTCATTGCATTATCTAAATGCTCATATTTCCCTGAGAGTCACCGCAGAGGTGTATAGTAGGGGGTGCCAGGACACCAGCCATGAGAGGGGAGGGGGTGAGGATTTCAACGTAGTCATGACCTTCAAATTTCCAGCCAAACTATGCACATTACAACCTTGGTGGAAGGTGATTCGTGACACCCAACCTCCACCAGACAGGCAATAAAATTCAAGGCCAACGATGGCGCCATAATGAAAAATAAATATCTCGTACAATATTAATTGCAGGAAAAAAACACTCATTCACGACATGGGGAATTTCACTTTACGTATTAAATATCCTTTATAATTTTTCGATAGGACGGGTAATGAGAATGGAATAATAAATGTATTATAAAATAACGAGCATGCTTACTTTGCACGAATGCAGCCGGCGAAATGTCTCCCGTTATATACAAGGCGATAGTGCACAAGGGGAGGAGGAATATGACAAGAGTTCCCCTCTTTGCATCCCCAGTGACATATCTATATTCCATTCTCATTACTGGGCCTATCGAAAAATTGTTAAGGATCTTTAATACGCAAAATAAACAATGTCAAAATTAAAACATTGACTATTTTCTAACCTTGTGGTACTTACTTTCAGATAAAGACTTGTTAAATATGATTTCTAGAAATGGTGCGATGTCTGGGGCCAACTCTTAGAGTCGCCCATCGGCTCAATGATGACAGAATTGTATTCGTTATGCATCGGGTACCGTTATTGACTATTTTGCCATATTTGTCCCCCAAAAACTCGACATTTGAACATTTACACTGAAGTTATCTTGCGAGAGACCAAAATGGGTTTTCATCTAATAATTCACCTAGCTAGTTTTTCTCGAAGTTTGGTACAGCAGTACGCATTGTTTTCTATATTTTTCTGCATTGAGTAATGTAGCTCCCTCTACCCTTGAGTTCCGTTCTTTTGTCACCATATTTCATGGTGTTTTAAGTATATTATATAAATTCCTCTGCCTCCCGATTTCCTGTATTACTTCGTTATTTTACCAGCGAGGCGAGCGTTCTTAGCTCTCATATTTCTGTTTAAGTGGAATATATTCATCGTTTCGTAAAGAGTAGAATTTCCAAGAAATATCTCTATGCTCTTTGGTGTTTTTTTTTCTTTTGCACTAGCTACGAATTCCGAGAATGAAACTTTCATTGTCACTCCGATTAAGAAATCACATTTTTCGGACAAATGCACTTTTCGTTTTACTATTGGCGTAGCGTAGTGTTGTTTTTTTAAAGTCGCCAAAATCCCCTTATGATCACTTACGCCTTCGAGGATATCAACGTCTTGAATCATCTCAGGGTGACTGACATCTAAGAGGTCTCTACTACTTACTTTCCCCTGGTGTGTTTTTTGACCACTTGGGTTAAGGCCATTTTACATGGGGCTTTTTATTGCAAACTTTGAAGTGGCATCTGTTTACGCAATGCGAGAATGCAGGCTCGGAATGAGAGCAAGGACTATTTTCCCATCTCTCGTTTATGTATTTGCGCATGCATTCTAGCGATTTACCGCTTTACACGACGCAATTGTCATATTTCAATATTTAAAGGTTTTTTCCATTTTTAAAATTTTATTTATTGTTTTTCACGTAGGTATATGTATTATTTCTAAAATAATTAATCTTTCTTTTTTCCAGTATTTGCTTTTTTGTTGCTATATTTCGATAGTAATTTTGGCTTCAATTGGCAAGTTAAAAGAAAATAGATCCTTATGACGACAAAAGATAGTGATCCTACAAGAGCTTATTTTTTAAAAGAGGAAAGGGTATAGTCAGAGACGAGTAATTTGCTGAGGCAGTTTGTATGTTGTTGTGATACTTGGATCATAGTCCCAAATGTTTCATAAAAAATGTTACCTGTGCCCACTAGCCTGTTGATAGAACCCAAGATAGAACAGAGGGTACGAATGAAGTTGCTGACTAATGGGAGTTGATGGGTTTTCAGACATCGACAGCCATAAGTTTACTACATGTAAGTCGGAGGATATGCCGTAAAGAAGAACTATTTTGAAATATTTCTAGTTTCTGACGGATTGTTATTGAATGGGCAAAAACTTCGCAGCCGCATAAGAGAGTGGGGCAAATTCTGGCAGAGTATAGACGCACTTCGATGCGGTGTGAGAATATTTGGGAGAGAGAGGGACTTTGGGACGATAGGCACTGTAGTGTGACCCTCGCTTTTAGTGCTTTCATTGAGCACTGTTCCAAGTTTTCTTGATACGTGAGGCTGCTGACCAGGTGGACACCGATAAAACGATAGAGAGTGGCTCTCGGCACGCGTTGTTTATTGAAGAGAGTTTGTTTATGAGGTTGGCATTTGCGGTGTCTGGAGTAGTGGACACGTGTACTTTTTGAGGCGTTTATTTGAATCTCATGCCCATATATGTTCGTGCCCATTTGTGAAAGGGTTTATGTTTGTTTTGAGTTTGTTAATTCTTGTCTCTCCTTTGAGTGATGTAGCGGAGATCGCAGTGTCCTCGGCGTACTACATGTGTATTTTTGATTGTGGTGTGGTGGGAATGTCTTTGATGCTTAGTGTTAATAACAGGGGACTGAAAAGGGATACCTGGGAAACTGCCGCCTTAAATGGACTGGAAGAGGAAAGAAACTCCGACCGCCACGCGAAACTATCGGTTTTGCAGGTAGCTGTGGCTCAGTTTGAGGTCAGAGGGCAGGAATTGGAGTTTGGACATATATAAGATCTACAAGAGATCAAACGCCCGCGAGATTAAAGGTGACATTTGAAAAATAAAAGCAGTGGGAGAAGGATTCTTCTAGACGGAGGACTTGGTGAACGGCGGACATACGGTGCCGAAATATAAGCTTTTCCGGGCGGATGATTTCATTGGTCAGGACGTGGGATTGAAGGTTGTCGAGAAGGCGGCGTTCAATAACTTTGGAGAGGTTGGAAAGAAGGGAGATGGGGTGGGAATTTCCAGGATAGGTCGGATGTTTGCCAGGTTTAGGAATCAGAATGGCTGGCAGATTTTCAAGGAGCTGGGAAGTGGGATAGGATGTAAATGATTGAAGAGATCAGAGAGAAGGAATTCGGCACTGGGGCCCAAGTCTGTAACTTGGGGCGCCGGAGACAGGAGAAGCGAGATCTCGCCTGAAAATTTCACCCGACCGTAGTCTTTAACTGGGTGGAGAAACTTCAGCCGGCTGTACCGGAAGGAGAAAAGTGAGGGTAAAAAAATTTCTGAATCCAAAGCTGACTATTGGACATATTTCAGTGACCTACTTTTGAGAACCAATGAAATCCACTGTACCTTTTCACAGCTGTAGAAGCGAAGGATTAGTCAGCTTTGTTTACAAAATTTCTGAGGACGAATATTCGCGATATTGCTTAATTTCCGCTATTTCAGAGTATGTACCAGTCAGGTAATTAATACCATTATACTCTCGAGTTTCCGTTACACTTCATCCTAGTTTAAATCACTCCTAAAGTGTAGGTATATAGTATTGGCATATCACTCCGGCTGGGCAAACTTCAATGGAATAACATTTGTTGAAACAGTGATACATGGATATTAAACTGAACAATTTTCTAATATGTAATTTTATTAATGAACACATTTATTTAATGGGCTACTTACATGATCAATGGACGATTGACAAGATTGAAAACAGTAATAGCCGTCAGTTGCACAAACGTTAAACACGTGTGCTGTCAGTATACTGACATTAATCAGCTTAACCACTTGACAACACACGTCATTATTACAAGGCATTTAAAAAGTAGCATCCAAAGTTCAAGTAAACGCCGAATATGCCACAAAACTTGTATGAAATATCCAATGCTTGGCCACAGTAACACATTATAAAACACACCGATTTTTTAAGGAAAGTTGCCGATGATTTTCACTTATATTTTCAGGATAACATACGTATCACAAGAGCAAAACTCCAAATGTAAAATATCAAACACCAAGGGAGAGTTCCTTCATTGTGGGGAAACGTATCAGCGTACAATCCATGAATCGAGTGATATATGCCGTGGTATATGCTCAAGTCGTTCTAGTCGATACAGTGTAGTTTATGATTATATCAGCATCCCAAACACTTATACAGCGGCGTTTAACCTGGAATTTGAGTTCAATCAAAATAAATCTCGGAATATAAGCGTCACGAGAACAGCTACAAAAATGCCAATTCTTTGTCAGTGGAGCAAATTAATGGATGACTTCTTACACTTGTGTCACTAGTGTAAAAGAATACATGAGAAGTATACTAGAATACTATAGTCACACACATGGATGAATTAGAATATACGAACAAATACAAGACAGGACATATTCGCTAGCGTTCACAGCTCTAATGCCCGTTCTTCCGTGTACACAGCATGACATCCAACTGACAACCGATATGCGTCCACATTAAATCATACGTGCAACCCGTACGACTACGGTGGATTGGAACGGCGATTGGAAATGATACGATTAATCGTCATTATGTAAACGAAAATATGATGTTTCATTGAATTAGTACCCAATTGAGATTAAGTACTATACGTATAAGGTAACTGAAAACTCAAATGTCCTTAAAACTGTCGATCAGCGTGAAGCTCACAAAAATAATGGAGTGAAATTTGTATAAGTCATTATAATAACCTAGATAAATAATACGGGACTTAAGCTTTAATTCAACGTGTGCTTCGTGTATGGCACATTATTACTCGTCAAACTCTTCTTTAATGTAATTAGAGCAGCAGATTTTCATTTGTTGTGAACTATTAAAGGTGGAAGTTTAAACTTCAAACATCAAATTTGAAGACTCCGCTTCTCATGTCGATATTTACGTAGTCTAAAATTGAGATTTCTGATCAGTAATTGATAAACGCTTCGTTTATAATAATTAATGTGGATGAGGTCTATGCTAATGTGCCGGCCCTCATTGCTTTTTCAATTGGAAACTGACAGAATGTATATACTATACTCATGTACGTGTAAATACGCGAAAAGTACAGACTTGATTCTTATGGACGGTGGATTTGTTGTTTTCCAAGCAGAATTAAATCATCGTGAACTCTCTTATGCCATTGGTCAAAACTTAAAGTCACTGTCGTAATGCGTATTTTTCTCCTACGGAGAAAACTTGAGTCGGTCTAGCAAGGCCGACGTAACTTGTCTCCCATCTGGGGCAGCCGGAAGGCGCTTCGCCGAGTTACAGACTTGGGTCGGGCGACGAGTTGTCTCCGGGCGTTTCGTGTTCCTCCTTTCTCCCGAAGAAACCCGTTACAGACTACCGACGGGAGAAAAGGCTCTTTCTATCGCCGCGCGGATCTGTTATCCTCCGTTTTCGGGAGAAATCCAAGTTACAGACTTGGGCCCCTGGAGCAGCATGCCTCAGTTGTTGTTTTGCTATGCCGTCGTGGCCTGCTGCTTTGCGGGAAGGTAGAGAGAAAACGATAGAATGCATTTTGGCGGGATAGCGAAAAGGAGGATGGTTGATGGGTGTCGGGAATAGTTTAAGGAAAAGTGATTAATTTCGGAATCGATCGAGGAAGAAGGGGAATCAAGGGACATAGTGGTTTGGAGATAGCTTGGATTTCGGTTTTCTGATGGGGATCAAAAATGAGTTGGGAGCTATATTAGACGGGGGAGTTCAACTTAACTCGTGCGCTGCACAGGGCCCCCACATTCGATTACGGGCCCTGGACCCACGACCACAGACGTATATTATTTACGACGACGACCCTTATTTTACAGTCACGTGCTACATTATAATTACATGGTTATTTCATACCCATACTCTTTTTCAGAATTTAATTTAACCTGAAAATACAAGGTATAATTATGATTACTATTTTATTAGTCTAAACGAAACTTTATTTATAAAATTATCTTTCTTAAAAATGACCACAGCAAGTATATTTATTTAACACACTAAGATTATAATAAAAATAGTTACAAAAAACTTAAATTAGGATCAATGTCAGTCATAGAAACTAGCTACAAAATAAGACTACTTAATAATAGTCTTCCGAGCTTTCTTCTGACTAAAATGATCAATTACGTCGGAAAAGTCAAGAGTCTTGGCCAATTGATTCTCAATTGCTAATATTGCTAAATGGTTAAGACGACTTTGGCCTGTTGTGCTCCTTGGACAAGTTTTTAAAGAGTACGCCAGTTTACTAAAAGACCTTTCAGCCGTAGACACTGTTACTGGAATCGTATAAAAAAGTCTAATTGCAATGCGCAGGTTAAAAAAATGGCTTGAAGGTTTTTCTCATACATGGAGTTGAGATATATGGGGGGACGGCGTGCCTTACTGCGCTAATGCGCACATAAGTTCACACAAAACATGCAATGATAATAACTACTAGCACCAATTTTATTAAAGGCTTATAATAAACAGTTTATCATAAATATCTATTTTATATTTTAGGCTATAACACTGGTCGGCATGAAAATCGGCCCTGGCACCATTCCTGCTGATTCTTATGTAAAATGACCTCCTGAATCCGAATATGACCTCCGTTTTTCCCCATCACCCACCATTTTCGGGGGAGCCCCCCCCCCTTCCTATGTTTATCACTTTTCGATAATTTGGAGGGATGGAAAGGATTATTTTAGTATTTACATTTCTTCTTTGCGTTTAGAGGGGTGAAAAATTCTAAAACATGAACATAAATGGTAAGGAGGGAGATTTGGGAGGGGTTAGTCCCCGAAAATTGTGTAAAAATGCATTAAAAATAATCGATTTTGCCGTTTTTTCGCAATTTTTCACGTATTTTCTAAATTTTCCAGCTTCCATTTCATCTCATCCTCCCCCGAATGATGAAAATATATACCAACAAGAAATAGCAGTAATAATAAAAATATTTTGGTACATAACATAACAACAATAATAAAAATATGTAGCAATTGTTAGGAAGATTCACTTTACCACGCTGGCGCTCGCAATGCCTCGCCCGCTCAGGCTTGGACAGCAATTCTCATGCTTTCACAGCAAAAGAAGGAAAAAGGAATACTTTGTAATTCCACTCAAAATATAAGATATTCCAAGAACATCTTATATTCTCATTGAAGTTCCAAAGTATTCTTTTACCTTCATCATGGAGTTCCACAAAGTATCAGCTTCTCAAATAAAAATATTGCAGTTGTCGTCATCTTCCCTCGATGTACCTCTAGCGATCGCAGTCAACTTGTCGGTGTTCTAGGCAATGATTCTGTGTTTCCAAGTTGTTTAAATTGTGTAAAACAGAGGAAGTTGTTTTACTCCGGCTTTTTCCAAGTGAATTGCAGTACGTGGGTGTGAGTTGTGATTAGTGATTTAATGTGTAATAATGCCACGCGTGTGTAAAAATCATCCTGATCACTTGTGCTATATTTGCGGTGAATTGACTTTAAAATCGCAACGAAAACCTCTTTATTTGATTCTTAAAACTGCTTATAAATTTTACTTTGGCTGCCAAGTTGGCGATCAGGACAAGGATTGGGCTCCAAGAGTTTGCTGTACTACTTGTTACAAGAAGTTTGACCGAATGGCTCAAGGGTGCCCATGGTTTGGCGTGTACCTCGCTGTCATCTCACGGATTGTTACTTTTGTATGACTTTCACCGTCGGGTTCTCCAGCGAAAGTAAGCATACAATTCAGTATCCTAATATCCCTTCAGCAATATGACCACTTCCTCATAACGAGTCTTTGCCAATTCCTGAGTCCCCAAAAACCTACTCTATAGCCAGAAATTGATTTGAAAGACTTTGAACAACAGCCGGGACCAAGTGATACTACCACCGATGATGAAGAGTTTTCTGATGATTCAGCTGATCGACAACCTCACCTCGTTACTCAGTCAGAATTGAATGATCTCGTAAGGGATTTGGAGTTGCCTAAGACGAAATCTCAACTTCTTGGATCTCGACTTCAGCAGTGGAATCTCTTAGAAAAGGGCGTAAAAATCTCTTCCTATAGGACCAGACAGTCAACACTGAAATTACTTTTTACGGAAGATGAAGGCTTGGTGTTTTGCCCTAATTCAAATGCATTGATGATAGAACTGATGATGCCATGTGACCCTGAAAAATGGAGACTGTTTATAGATTCGTCAAAGACAAGCTTGAAAGTGGTCCTGTAGGCCAATGGGAACGAGTTACCTTCAGTCCCGGTTGCATACTCTGTTGATATGAAGGAGAGGTACGGAAATATCAGCCGAATCCTTGAAAAAATTAATTATCATGATTATAATTGGAAAGTTTGCGCTGACCTGAAAGTTGTCGCTCTACTCACGGGACTGCAATCAGGCTTCACGAAATACTGCTGCTTCCTTTGTGAATGGCACAGCCGAGCCCGAGAAAAACATTACATCGTATGGAACTGGCCTCTGCGAGAAAGCTTTACTCCTGGTTATAAAAATGTCGCTCATGATCCTCTGGTCCCGAAAGAAAATATTTACTTTCCACCATTGCACATCAAACTCGGACTGATAAAACAGTTTGTGAAAGCAATAGAAAAGACAGGTGATGCATTTCAATTTTTAAAAACTAAATTTCCTCGTCTTAGTGAGGCTAAAATCAAGGAAGGAGTATTCGTGGGCCCCCAGATTAGAAAACTTTTCCAAGATTCGACGTTTATGAAACACCTGAATCATAAAGAAAAGCGAGCTTGGCTTAGATTCCGAAACGTGTGTGAGAACTTTTTGGGTAACAAAAAAAGTGATGATTATGTCGCTCATGTCGAGGAATTGCTGTCAGCGTATAAGGCCATGGGGTGTAACATATCTCTAAAAGTCCTTCATTCACCCCTGGACTTTTTCCCAGAAAATTTTGGAGCAGTTTCAGATGAACACGGGGAACGGTTCCATCAAGACATTAGCAAATTTGAGAGGAGATTTTCAGAGAAGTGGAATGCGGGCATGTTGGCAGAGTACTGCTGGTTGTTGGCACGAGAAACTTCTACCTCAGGGTAAAAAAGGAAATCAAATACCAAAATAAGGTACTTATGTTATTCATCGTTCTTTACATTTATTATTTTACTCTCTATTGATGCGCGCGTGGTATTGAGAGCGCCAGCGTATCTTCTGAACTGGTACTACATATTTTAATTATTGTGGCTATTCAGTGTTCCTAAACATTTTTATTATTGCTGCTATATGTTGTTGATATATTTTTCCATCATTCTGGAATATTTGGGGGAGGGGAAGATGGAATAGGAGCTGAAATATGAAGAAAATAAGTGAAAAAATTGCGAAAAAAAGGAAAAGTTGATAATGTTTCAAGCGTTTTTTTGCAATTTACGGAGACTAATTCCCCCACATCTACCTCCTTACCATAAATGTTCATGTTTTAGAACTTTTTTCCTCTCTAAAACCTGAAAAGAGATATAAATGCTAAAATAATCCTTTCCATCCCTCCCAATTTATCGCAAAGTGATAAAAATAAGAGGGGTGGGGGGTTCCCCCGAAAATGGTGGATGATTGAGGAAAACGGATGTAATATTCGGATGCAGGAGGTCATTTATCATAAGAATTAGCAGGAATGGTATCAGGGCTCGAAAATAAATTTTTTTTTGCCGACCAGTGTAATTAGCTGTAGAGTCTTCTAAAATTTCATTGGATAAAAGATATTCAAAATATTTTTTTTCTAGTTTGTATTATATTATAATAATAAAAAATTAAATTGCGTATGGCTGGGCCCGGGCCCCCTTCAGGCCCGGGCCCTGGACCCAAGGGTCCACTCGGCCCCACCCTTGTGGGGGCCATGGCGCTGCAACAATTTGGCGCACGTCCAGATGGAATTGCCATCTAATTTTAATTTGGAAATGTGGCAGATTTTAATTTTTTAATTTCTGCTTTCACGCGATTTGAGAGACAGGATTACGTGGACTTGTCCTCGATGACACGTGTGCTGTACCACGTGTGTCGGGCTAGGTTATGGGATCTGACGAGGGTGACAAGGCATGCGGAAAAGCGGGAAAGAGTGACGTGGTCCTTTGCGATAGGGAAAAGACGGGAAATTGTATTCGCGCCGCAGTTGAGGTCGGCTGGGACGGGTTTGGTCCAAGGGGAGACGAGAGAGGCAGAAGGTGGTCAAGGGTGGCAGAAAAACGGTTCTAGTCAGTGACTGAAACCGGCGGAGATAGAAAGGACCTGGGAGAAAGTAGGATGTGGAAAAAAGAGGGAGGTGGTCGGAAGTGAAGGAATGCATGACGGATGGGTGATTTGGAAGGAAGGTTAACAAAGAGAGCATAATCCAAAATGTCACACAGAACGTTCTTGTGGCTCGGGTGGTAGGTTGCATCAATGGGAGACACGGCCGATATCGGGTGGTTGGAAACGTACGAGAGTAGCCTCCAACCTTTGGGGTTGTTAGCACGGCTATTCCAAGCGGGGAGCTTGGCATTCCAATAGCCGATGTACTTACCATGTTTTGACAGAGAGAAAAATAGGCCTAGGTCACCCTTGTCAAGTCCCTTAAGCCCCTGTCACACGGAGCTGGTTTTTTCACCGCTAGTAACAAGCAGCTAGAACAAGCAGAAAACCAGCATCGTGTGACTGCTCTTCCAGCGGCTAGAAACACTCGCATGAACTGGTATCTGAAGCCGCTAGAGGGTTTAAACGGTTTAATATTGCTAGCGCTTGAAGGGTCACTTGCAGATCACGTGGCCGCCCAGCTGTTGTCTCCAGCGCCATTCCAGCCCCGTCTGACTGGAGCCGCAGTGCCGTGCCAGTTCTCGCTTCGGCTTGAGTACACAACATCGTGGCGTGTGTTGTTGACTGTTTTGCGTTTTGGTGTGATTTTTAAAGATAACCTTTACAAAATGTCAGATTTGAAGTGGAACAGTGAACAAATTGTAAATTTCCTCGGGATTTACAAACAGTATACATGTTTGTGGGATGTTTCGTCCGAAGATTATTTAAAGTGGGACAAGAGGCAAGCAGCCATGCAAAAACTAGTCACCGATCTTGAAGGGTCTGGTGAGGGAATAATTGTACTTTGAGACATGAATGGCTGGTTTGGTGCAATACGGGATGCATATGAGAAAGTTTTGGGGCCTTTTGGTGACCCTCGAGTGTCATAATGGTGAAAACATGGTTTTTGCTTGAAAAAAGGATTGTTTGTCTCGAATTTATGGTTTAAACATAAGAAAATTCACAAGTATACATATCAAAGGGACGATTGCAAGAGCTTGATTGATTACACTGTGTATGATGAAGGCGATGCATGGTGGGGTGAAGGAGAGAGTATTGCGGTGAGTGAAAAGAAAGCAGCGTGCGAGGAATTGATTGCAGCCAAATCTGAGGAAGAAGCAATTAAGGCAAGCGATGACTACAGAAAGAAAAGGAATGAATGCAAAATTGCTACGAAAGAGAGAAAGGAAGAAATGTGTGCTGATGAGGCTAGCAAAATGCAGATTGATTTTGGAGGCAGGAAAAAGCTATTTTGGAAATGGGAAAAAATGGCAAAGCATGGTGAGGGTAGGGGAATGGATGCAATAGAGAACTAAATTGGCGAGGTATTGGGGGAAGAAAGCAGCGTCAGGGACTTTTGGGGGGATTACTTTGAAGAATTTTACAATGATGGTACCAAGGATGAGGATGAGCCTTGCGAATTAGTATGCGGGAATGTCGGGATGGGAAAGGAAATATGTGAGAATGGACATGTATATGAAAAGAGTTTGCGTCGTTGGTTTAGCCGTATGGATAGAATGTTAGAATAGCGAAATGGATATATGATAGAGGAGTGAATGGTGTGAGAGGAAATGGTAGGGCGCGAAAGCCATGGGTGAATGTGGTGGAACGTGGAAGACCCAAAAGAGGAGGAATTTAAGTACTAAGAATGAGAGAGTGTTTGTGGCTATGCAGGAGTGTAAGAGAAGCGAAAGAGGTATGCAAAGATTAGGCATTATGGAGGAAGGTATTAAATGAGAGCCAGTTTTCTAGGCCTCACAGCAAAAAGTAAGTTTTTCCATTTTGCCTACCCTGAACGGAAAGTACTCTTTTATATTTGGAAAAGTGTTTTTATTTTAGGTCACTTATCTCTCAAACGCAAAAAGTAAATGCCATGTATTTGTGAATTTTCATGTGTGAGCTACACGCTTTGAGGGCCTTGAACTGCTTCCTTCGTCGGAGGCCTTAGCAAGTTATCTGAAGTAATTTTTCACGTAAAATTACAAATTGCAAGTTTTGTTTACGTGTCTCGCTAAGAAAATGTAATGCATACCTTAATTTTCATAAATGTTGTTTGTTTCTTCTAAAATATAATTAAAATTATTTGATAAAAAGAAGTTCTGTAAATATTTATCTATATAATAAACTATCAATTCATTTGCAGTGTTCCATGGATTGCAAAAGCAATTTTCAGGATATATATATGGCCCATCAAGGCCCTGTGTATTCCATTCAGTTTTCACCCTTCTGTCCAAAAATACTTCTTACTTGTGGGGGAGATTGGACGATGAGACTATGGATTGAAGATGTGGAAGAACCTATGTTAGTCATTCGGACGGCAATGGTAGAATGTTTATCAAATTTATTTTCCTCTGAAATTTCAATGTCTCTTCAAAAGTACGCAGTGATTGATAAATATGATGTTCCTTGCAGGAAGCTGTAATGAGAGCAGTTTGGTCACCAGTACATTCCACCATAATTGTGAGCATTAGTGGTAATGAGCTTGCTCTTTGGGACTTAAGTCAAAAGATTCTCTACCCAATGACTGTTGTGTACATTAGTAAGGAAACTGTCTACACCACTGTGGAGTTTACCCACGAAGGAAATGTAAGTGGGATTTCAAGAGGTACTTACCTACTTATTTGAATGTCGACTTTGGTATTGATTAATGATCAACTAATGTAGTAAGTGAATTAGTTTTTACTTCATTTTATTATTTTTTCTGAGGTTAACCAAGGAGGTTTCTGAGGCCAAATGTTCGAACTCGAATATAAAATATTTTGAGGATTCAGGCTGAACTTTGAGGAATTTCAGCGTTGTGAAAAAGAATACTTTTCTATCTCCACACGATAGTCTGTTTGGTCGACCACGGTTTCAACGCTATAGCGTTATTTTGTAGACAACGTTGAAAATGACGCCATAGTGTCAAAACCGCGGTCGACCAAATGAACCTTCTTATGGAGATACAAAATATTCTTTTTCTTCATATCTAAGTAATTAGCTTCAAAATAAATTTGAAAAGCTGCTATTTCAATCAAACAATATTTATTTTATTATTTCTTAAATGATGAAATGTGCAAAATTAAGCTGCATTAATGCTCTGAAATAGACACTCATGCGGCCAAAAGTATATATATCAGACAGGTCGTTGTCTTACAATCATGAAAAGGTCATTAAATTCGATATTCAACCGTTAGATAGACGATAAAAGTTAATTACTCGTTAATCTAAAAATGTTTTTATGTGTAACTAGTGATTTATAAATGGTTGTGTATGAAATGGGGCATTTTTAATCTATCAAGTTCTAATCTCTTTCCCTGTTAATCAATCAAATTGATGGTAATACTCAAATCTCTAAAACTACCATGAACAATGTAAAGGTATTTTTAAACCAGAAGTTTCATAGTCTTTCAATATATATTCTTGGATTTATTTGCAGGATTTAGCTGATTGATGGGAATGCAGTGAATATTTTTTTAATGCTTACACATTGTATTAACGGCGTTAAAAAACCTAATTTCAATGAACTTTGGAACTGGCCGTGCAGTAATTTTAACGGAGTCACCCGCTAATGGCTACACAATTGTGTAAAATTCACAGTGAAAAAAATCATTTGCCTGGGCTGGGATTCGAAGACCCCTCGATTTCGCGAATTATGTTTTCACTGTGAATTTCACACCATTGTTTTAAAAACCACCGCAGACTATAGTATCGCCGCAAATAATGCTAACCGTGGATTTTTCATCGTAATTTTTCAATTAAAAGTTAGAAATGTCCTGTTTCACTATTGGGTCATTCCTCACAAACTCCATACGGTAATATCCTCGAGGCTCAGCAATTCTGTATTCTTATTATTTTTGGCACAAATGTAGATTGTGATCCGAGTAGACGTTTTGCAATATATTAGCCATTAATGTACATAAATGTTGTGGATAAGGCGATTTGAATCTATATATACCTACCATCTTAACATCCAGTTCCGTTGTATCCTCCTATATTGCCAAGGGAATTAGGAACATGGGTAGCGTAGTGGTTTCCGCATTGGCCTTGCAGGTTAAAGGTCCGTGGTACGATTTACTGTCCAGGCCGATTTTTTATCGTGGCAATTTCTGCGTATTTCATCGCCGTATTTTCTCGCGTATTTGATCGCCGCGGCAGTCATGAACATCTTTCCCGAGGTAGCTTAACTGGTTAAAGCACTCGCCGCGAAATCGAGGGATCCGGGTTCGAATCCCGGCCAAGGCGAATGATTTTTCCTCTGTGGAATATCGTGATATATTTTGTTTGTAGTTCAAATGTTTGCAAGGTGGAATTCGTTCAAAATATCTATTAAAATCGCAAGCTAATAATCCTTCCCCAACCAACCTTCCCGACTAACTTTGCTGTCGCAAATGACCTAACCTCTCGGTCGCCTCACCAAGCGGCTAACGCAATTAGCGGCGTATTTCAAGTCTCGAAATGTAAGGACAAGTATTTAAAATTAAAAAGATCTGAACGCAAAAGTGAAAACGCGTATGTATTCTCTTTCAAAGTAGGTCGTATTGAATTTATGCTAAAATACCCATGCCAAAGTTGTATATTTTGTCAGTAATTTATCACGTTATTTATCCATCAAAATTAATACTCGCGAACAAAATGCTTCAAATGATAAAACAGATGTATTCTCGTTTCCGACGCTTGTCGTCCCAATGAAAATAGAATAGATCATATCAAATTGATAGCCTGATAGATACCTATACGTAGGTTAAGGCATTATGTTCGTAACGTGGGTAGGGTGGGTGCATTTTTATATTATCTATATTAGAATTGATAATTATAACGTCTGCTCATGGCATATTTTTAAATCAAATCGAGAAAATGTGTGCTGACTGCTTTGAATCGGGAGCTCATTAGGAGGCGAGGCTGTTCCAAGCTCATTATCACTCATTTAGGAGAAATGGCAACCCTGCACCAATGCAGTTGCAAGGCATTGAATTGCGGTTATTTTTAACTACCTCGGTTTTGTCTTAATTTAAAGGTAGTTTCAGAGTAGTTGTATTGTAGTGCTATTCATTGGAGTTTCTTTTCTTTTTACATGGGTTACTGGGGAGAAATATTTACCTTTTAAAGGAACACTCACGAAGTATCCCCCGCTGATTTCGTTCAAATTTGGCACGTTCTGTTTTCCAGAAAAGCCCCTTTGAAATTCGCCGTATAAAAGGAAGCCTTATCGTCATTTTTTAAAGCACTCGGCGTGAAATCGAGGGATTAGGGTTCAAATGGCAGTCCAGGAGAATGAACTTTGCTCCGTGAAATTCGCGGACTCGTTCCATCGAGCGGTGTTTTCAGCTTCTCATTTTCTTTGCAACTGTGGAGATATTGGAGGGTAGATTTACTTCTTGGGATGCATTATAAGAACCGTCAGAATTCCCGGTGCACTCTGTGGTACGTGGTGAATATGAGCGAGGAACACAAGGAATATTGAAGTAGAACATGTGAACCTCCGGAAACCACTCGTTTCAAAAGGCCGTTCACTTTTTCTGTGTATGGAAGATTGTTGAAGAAAATTCTCAGATCGTGTGCATTTGGTTTGACTATAATGAAATTTAATTCCAATAAATAGTATCCAAAAACTTCAGTGCTTTACTCAAAAGCTGTTTTCGGCATCCATATTTGAAAAATTTCATACGCCGTTTCTCATGGTTGCGGGCGGGATACATTAAAGAGACCAGAAGCACTGCACTCCAGTAGAGTGGGACTTGAAAATTATGGAAGTACCTGAAGTTATTATTGAGGAAGAAAACTGAAAGACTCGCACATTTATCAGATGTACTTTCAGCGTAGTCCTACCCTGATTACTACTCTTGTCTGGAATAAAATATTTGCACCCCGAGCTCCGTCTCCTGCCCGCCGATCGTTCAATGCGCACTCGGGCATTCCCCTTTCCTCACTCAACAGCATGAAGACGGCTTCCTCGTCACCCTTCCCACCATGCAATGTTTCAAGAAGGAGCCGGGAGACAGGAGACGTTATATTTTATACAAAATACAAAACTAATTTCAAAATGCATTCCTCCGCACGTTAAAAAAATTAAAATCCTTGATGACTATTGAGTGAAAATTAATTCTAATTAAATTCCTATAAATTGATCGGCTCAAGTATATTTACCAAATAATTACATCCATATAATATAGTATAATTACTGGACCATTGCCTGCGGTAAAATATATAAAAACATGAATAACGCAGTTTTCCATCGTAGGTTTCCGCGGCGTTCAGATGAATTCTTCTCCATTTTCGGGTTTCCACCGCGTCGGTCGTTTTTTTGACAACAGTTTCTTCGACCTGAAGACGCCCGTTGGAATACGGGCGAAACTGTTGTCTAAAAAAAGCAACCTACGAGGTGGAAACCTGAAAATAGAGAATAATTCATGAGTAAAACAGCTTATTCATTCATTTTAGGATTTTGATTTAACAGTTCCCTTAGCTACAAATTTAATTTACTTTTTAAAGCAACAATGTCTAAAACATAGAGTAAGATAAATTGTGACTACGGCAGTTATGAATAAACTCTGGGAAATAAAATAAACTCTCAACAGGAGGACTTTATTTGAGGCTAGTGTTGCATTGAGAAAACAATTCTGAAACTGTTGGACGTGTACTCGATATTGATAAGTATTTTGATATCTCACCAAGAGACCTTAAACTTTCAATTTCATCTCGGTCGACTTAATGGAATGGAGGATCACCCTTATCATCCCGAAAAGAAAATAAATCATCATCGGTGGAACTTACATCACTTATGGAGCAGAGGGATTCATGATTATTATTTTCATAGCATTTATTAAAACCTGCTGCATATGCCGACGGAGTCACTCTTGTCATTTTGGAAGCCACTTCGTCTTGCACAAGAGATGGGTACAACAGGCCAAAATGGCATCATTGTCTTCCGAAGAAAGATTAGTATTTTAAGAATTTATTCTCTAAGTGAACCTTGAGGCCTGTAACTAGAGGGGCACAATAGCGCAAGACCTTTTTCTCCATCTCCTCTAGCTTTTCTTTCATGACAAACAAAGCATGCAGCGACAAATAAAAAAAATCTATCAGCTTGAAGTCGATCAATGCACTATATAGGCAATGGGTGGTATGAGCCCACAGTACTCCCATAATTAATCCAGTTCCTCTTTCTTAATTTGGACCTTGGCCTCAAGGGTATTAAACACTACCTTAAACGTATGTTTATGGTCTGATCAATAGCATCATACAGAGAACTCCACCTTGTGATACCAGGGTAACTTAAGTTTAACAGAGCACATCTTCTCAGCAGAATGAGGCCGCCCAGAAGCATTCCACAGAAATGTACATTTCCCTGAAGCTTAATGATGCACACGTGACAAACATGGAGACGTCACTATTATTTTGGTTGCATCAGTTGCAGTTAACAAATACAAGGTGTGAGAAGCAGCACAAAACATGATGAGGTAAACTTGTCTCTTCCACTTCCTCATCCACTTGTGCAGAAATAAACGACACAGAGGAGTATTCAGCCCTCTCTTCATCCAAATCACTTTCGCTGTCACAACATGGAATTTGTAAATTAACGCCAAACATTTTGAATGCGTTGGAAAAGTTGGAAAAATTGACTGCTATCGTAGATACAATCTTTCCAGAAGAGAGGCCGAATGAAATGTGTATGTATTCTGCCATTTCTGCAATTTTGTCGTGGGTATGTAGTCCACGAAATCTCCTGCATGCCACATAAGCTGAACACAGCTTCAGCGTATGATCTTCTTAAAAAAAAAATATTTATTGTCATTTATAAATTTTATTTTCATTGGATTACTTATATTCACTTACTTCCCATCATTGACTATCAAACCTTATTCTTGTGCAAAAACGACAGCATGTAAAACTGTGGAAGTAGAAAAAACATCAGTTAGGAGTTTATGAAAAATAACTAGGGAAATTACATAAGGTTAACGTTTTTGGTACTAATTCGTTGAATTTACGATGAGGAAATGTGTCCGAAAGAACTCTAACTCTGAAACCTCTATTCATCCCATTCTCGAAAAAGAATAAAGCCTCAGAAAGCGAAGAACAATTAGTTTAAAGTACAGAACAATTAGTTTAAGTTCACATGCAGAAAAAGTTTTATATATACCTCCGTCTTTTTTAAGCTTTCCGGCATTTGTAAAAGGCGTTTGACGGAGTTAATTGAAAAAAACAATGAAGACACTCATGAAAATACGAATAAATTGGCAAGATAGGTGACTTATCCGAAACTTATATATGGCTCAGAGGGCAGATGTGTGTGGGTGGCAGACGGAGAATCAGGGTGGGCAGTTAAAGGTCGCGGGGTAAGACAAGGGTGCCCGTTGTCACCTTTGCTTTTTAATAATTATACCGAGGAAATGATTAGAGAGGCACGGGAAGAGCTAGACGTGGCAATAAAATTAGAAGGCCAGCTGATAAGGTCTGTTAGATTCACGGAAGACCATTAGGTTAGAGGCGGAAGGAGGTTATTTGATCTTCAAGAGGATTGCAGACTTGGTCGATGCATTACAATATCAATGTGGTAATACGGAATCTCGGGGGTGGCTTTCCACTACCGAGTGCGTCCACCGGGTTGTGGATGGTGGGTCGACATTTAGACATAGGGGTTCGCTTCGAAATAAGTGAGTTTACTCGACGAATCAGCAGTCGTGGACATGATTGGGCTCACTTTCAAATGAGGTTCGAAATTTGTATTCGCGACGTATGATTCACTTATGACCGTTACTGTGTCAGGTTAACGCAACTCGCACTGACCTTAGTCTTCTCCTTCAGACTCCTGAATAACGGTGAAGTATTTTCCGTCCAACATCACACACTTTGCTGTTATTTTATCGTCGCCTGACACCGTTTCTTTAAAACTGATTCCGTCAATTACTGTGAGCATGAGTATAGAATACATTCATGACTGTGAGTTTCAACTGGTCAAAAACCCCGAAGTGTTCTTTATAATGGTTCCATGAGAGAATTCGCGCGATCACGCTTTCTAGAAGTTGGTTGCAGAGTAAACAAGGTTTACAGAAGTGCAGTAAGGGTCGCAAGTGGCAGTTTATTTGTCATCCCTTTCCCTGTCTTCTCGTTGGCTGCGCGAACTTAACGTGAAAAGGCAAAAAAGATTTTAGTGATATCTACGAAACACAATTCGTATATTGCATTTTAAGGTACCTATTTTCAAAGTAAAAACCACTTATTAATATTATTTTAGATACAAAATACTCTCACAAAATTAATTTTCGGTGTAAATTACAAAATACGAAATCCTATGCCTATTTCAAATACCTACATGTACATTTTCGATACTGCCCATCTCTCCCTACATCCCTTACAGCGGGGCCATAAACTCCCGATCTTCATACAATACCGTAAACTTGGAAAAGAAAAATCAGAGGACGCCAATCAATCCTACGAATGACGCATCCTTCATCCTCCACTATCGTGGTTTTTCCAGGCGTCAGCTGCCTCGTATTGTTCCCTAAAACATCTGCCTCCATTGGGCTTTTGTAAAACAGCCATCGACCAAAACTGAACACCCACACAACGCATGTTATCCCTTATCCCACCATACGGATATCCTGCCGCATAAATTTCTGAGTTGCTAAAATATGTGTTGATAACGAAGTAAACATCGAAACATTTCTTGAGTAAAAATGGCAATTCCAATCTTGCTACATGATTATTCGGCATTCATTATTGTCATTTTGGGATTCTTACAGCGGGAGGTGGAGCTATTTGGCAGTAATGATTTGATGAATCTACATAGTAATTAGACCATCGTGAGACAGGTTAGTTTAACCCTCCTGATGACTGGTCGCTGCGATTGTAATCCTGCTCAGTACGAAAGGAGCCGCAGGTTCGGACATTTGGTTCACGTACTCGGTCGAGCGGCCGATGGTGCGACGCTACAATCCTTGAGATTATGCCTGAACGCCTCTAAGACAGAATCCCCTCTAGCAGCAGCAGCAGTGATAGCAGCGGGCATGGATACTATGGCACCGGGTTTGCCTCCCGCTGATGAACTCCCGTGCCCAGCTTATGAGCTGTCTGCGGGATGTTTGTGGTCTTGGTCTGATTGGCTATTGGTCGGTTGGGTTATGGCTCTTCTGTGTTATAGGGGGACTATATAATATTAACCAGGAAGGAGTGTAAATTTTGGTCGTGAATGGATGAGGTCGGCGTCTTAATTATAATTCCAGAGAGGTGTAAGTAGTGGGTTTGATGAATATTGGAGTGATGAGTAAAAAGATGATGTTAGCGAACGGAGGACATCGGGAATTGCAGGAATTTTGAAGTCACGGAGGACGTCGAAGTTACGGAGAAACCATGGGGCGTTGCAGTGGGAGCGGAGAACACGGGATTGGAAACGGGAAATACGGGTTAATTGGGATTTGGAGGCATGTGCCCAAACAGGAGCGGCATAGGTAATGATGGGGCGGATCACGGATAGGTACAGCAGGCGTTTGTTATGGAGGGATAAATGGTTTCTGCGGTTGAGGGGTGGGATTGAGCGATAAGCGCCCCAGGCTAATGTAGAATCGAAGTGGGATCGGAATGATAGCTTCTTGTCCATCACGCCCAGGAATTTTTCTTCTGTTTTTCGCGGTATGGGTTGGTCCCCCAGGTAGAGCGGCTGCCCGTCGCTCCTCTTCTTCCTTCTGTTGAAGTGCACCGCGGAGCATTTGGTTGGATTTGCTGTGAGCTTCCATTCAGCAAACCAATCCACCAGGTCGTCAAGATGGTCTTGAATGTAGTTAACGGCTTTGTTTTGGTGCATGGAAACGGCGGAGATAGCGGTGTCATCTGCGTATAGCATTAGGCTGGTTTTTGGATGAGAAGGAACGTCATTGATGAAGAGGATAGGAGAAAGGATGCTCCCTGGGGAACGCCCGAGGAGATCGGGAATGGGGATGAAATAACGGTGCCAACGGAGGTGATGAAGGATCGGTTATTGGCGAAGGAATGGAGAAATTTGCAGGTAGAGGCTGAGGCAACGGTGATTAGAGGAGACCCGAGAGCCGGGAGGCTCGGGACACTAAACTTAATCTTAGTTGGCACCCCACGTCGAGGGGGGTGCCGGCATCCGAGCCCACTAGCCGAATGGAGAAACCGGGGCTCCTGCGGGGGGTATCCACAGCCTCCCCCTAGCGGTCGAACATGGGTGACGAACTGAGGACGCCGCGGCGTCGGGTCTCGGAATTGTCTGCAGACGACTTTGATACCGAGCGGGGTGTTGTACTCGTTAGAGCAGCTGCCACGCTGCGATCTCTTGAGACTCGGCAGTAATTAAGCAGCTGTAAGTATGTAAGAGCAGTAATTAAGTGATTTTCTTCATATCTGTTTATTCATCAGTCTTCCTTTTTTACGTGGAAGGAGTTAACTTTGAACTTCCCCAAGCACAAGATGAGGGCATTAAACTTTTTCTAATTTTAATTCTCAGCTACTTAAGCTCCAATAAGTGGTTGGATTTGATACTTTTATGTTCAGCACGCAGTAATTGGTTGTTGTGATGTGGTTCTCTTCGTATGGGGGCATATGCTTCCACTTCAAAATCCCTCCCGTCAGCAGAAACCGCGTCGGCCGTCAGCGCGTGATCGTTTAGAGTTGCACGGGGAATTATGCACATGCCCATTTAAATGCGCTCTACTACTACCATCCTGCCAAATTTGAACGAAATCGGTGGGGAACAATCCATCAGTACCTTTTGCTGTTATTATTATTCTACATTTTATGCTTTTAGATTACTTTTATAACTTTGAATATTATAAAACGCTTTCAGAATGTAACTGCCGGAGATAACGATGGAAATGTCCACGTATACAACTTGCAAGAAATGCCGTTCATACCATACCATCAGGTAAGCAGTTATCCAATAAGTTACTCAGCCCAAGGTCTATGACTACCCTAGTTCGCCTTATTTGTCAAAATCAAATATTCTCGCGTAGGTAATAATAGATAATAATACGTGTCCTCTATGTCACATAATATGACTTATGTCATGAATTTAGAGGAACACTTGTCATGATCAAGATTAGGAGTAGCTCCTTAAAGGAAGTCTACGCTTGATTCACATATCCTTGGTCTGAGGATGATGGCTGCCCTACTGACATGATTCAATACACCGATGATAGCCACCATTGACATCGCCTCACTTCAGCAATAGGTATGAGTTGCCCCGCATAACATTATCTGCTGCATGCACATGGGCGCGCATACATTATTTTCCAGGGGGGGGGGGGGGGCAAGACATAGGTTTAAGAAGGGGGGGTCCGGAGAGTCCTCTTCCGGAAGGTTTAGTAAATTTGATGTCTCAGGAGTACATTTTTTGAACATTTTAGGTGAATGACAATTTTCTAAATTTGTTACTAAAATATTTTTATAATATTTATTGATATTTTTATAATATTTATTGATATTTTTATAATAAAATATTAATAAATATAACAAAATAAAGTTTCATTCTGCAAAAACAATAAATAAATAAAATTTTCCCTTCCCTTTTTTATTTTTCCCGGGAGGCCCGGGGGGGCTGCGGCCCCCCTTGCCCCTGTGTACGGGTGCCCATGTTCATACATGCTCCAGGATGAAGACCTCCCCAGATAGCAAGAAAGCTATATTACAGCCTGGATTTTGGCTGGAATAGTCCAGCTGAATGAGGCAAACTTGAATCAAGCCTGATTCCAGCTAGAATATGTGGCTTCAGTCCTGCTAGGCGTGGCAAGCCTGAATCAGGCTGGATTGCTTGAATATGTTGCTTCAATCCAGCTAGTCAAGCAAGCCCAGAAAGCTTCCTTAAAATCCAGCTGGATTCCAGTCTGAAATTCAGCTCGAACACAGCTGGAATTGTGTTAAAAGCACAGCTGGAAATTGGCTTGAATCCAGCTTGCACACTCGATTGGTCCAGTTGGATTCCAGCTTGCTTTGGTATCTGGGGCAGTGGTGGATGGTAGAAATATGTAAATGCTCGCAAATGGCAGGGGTTGGGTGGGGTTTCGGTGTTAGTGGTGGGTTTGATAGTGGTTTTTACGATGCTGGAGAGATTAGAGGTGTCTGAAGGTGAAGGAGGGACATTTGGGGATAATATGTCAGTGGTGATGAGACTGTCAGAGAGGAGTGGGAAAAGGTTCTGGAGAGTTATTTTGAGGAACTTGATGCCAGG
This sequence comes from Pyrrhosoma nymphula, assembly GCA_963573305.1. NCBI lineage: Eukaryota > Metazoa > Arthropoda > Insecta > Odonata > Coenagrionidae > Pyrrhosoma > Pyrrhosoma nymphula. Next base: position 135,481,170 of record OY754332.1, on the reverse strand, counting down.
GAAGCAGGTGGTGCTGAGGGAGAGGTTATGGTGATTTTTATAAGGAGGTGCTTTTAGGAAAACAGTTTTCAAAGATGCGCTTGTCGAGGAGAGTCTCACGATATCCTTGTTGGAGAAGTGGGTTTGATGTGGATGGAGGTGCTTAAGTGGTGGTTGGAAAGAGTGATGCCAACATGAAGGATGGTTACCATATCTCCTCTGGCCTCGACACCCAGATTTGTGGCATTTCTCGAGTGCTCAAATCGATACTAGTAGCAGATTCAGTGAGGGCTTCTATTATTGTGAATGCAAAGCACTTTTTGAAAGTAAGATGGTATCTTTAGGGGATGGGATTGAGGAAGGGTGGCGTTTTTGTGGAGTCGCGGTGGCCATTCACCGATAGAAAGAGGGGTAGTTATTTGCATTTGCGATAGCATTTGCATACACAGAGGGAGGGGCAGAAATTACAGGAAAGACAGCAGAGTAGGTACACTTCCGGAGGTGTAGGTGGCCATTGAGGTGGATCTATTGGGAGAGGGAGTAGCATGAAGTAGGGAGTAGCGTGCAGGAGGGAGCAGAATTTGCATCTTGGGTACTTGCAGGTTGAGAAGAATGGTGCTGGGGGGGAGGGGGGGGGGGGCAGTGGGGTCTCGTGGATTTGCAGATGTTGCACATGTTTGTGGGACCCTTATAAGAAACTATGGGACATGAGGGAAAGAGGAGGGAAATACTGTTTTTTTAATAATTGAATATAGGTCATGGTGTATAATTTTGATTTTGTGATTGCTGGGAAAAAATGTTGTAACAAGATTGTGTATGTCAGGGTGGTGGGTCTCAGTCTGAGTGGTGTACTTGGCAGTGGAGGGCAGGATTTTATTGGATATAAGCTTTTCGGGCTACTTGCATTCTCTGAGGGAGTGATACAGGTCAGTATATTGCTATAAAGAGGGGGCATTGTTACATATGTGGTGGCTATGGATGTGGTGGGTTGCAGACGTGATATTATGTACCATTTGCACTTGTGGCTTCAATATTTGTCAAAATACAAAACTATAGGTTGAGGCAAAACAAATACTTATCGTTTGTACATTTTGGTCAATACATTTCAGCTTTTCCTATTGAAATGCCTTGGCCTTCAATTTGCCTTCTTCATAGGTCTTTCTAGCTGATTCAAAAATCCTGGGCCAGTGGGGTAGTTTTATTTTTTAACATTACCTCATGGACACCAGGCATTTCATAGGGTTTCAGAGGAAATTCATCAATGCATATAATCACATAACCAGGTAATTAACTTTAATGTCAGTGTAAAGGTTGACCGAACTTCACTTTAAGGAATATTATCTTTATATTTAATTTATCAGGATTATGGATAGCTCCTGCCCATCTGCTTGTGGTTTCTCTGTATGGTCCAGATTAGGACTTCCCAGCAAAAACATAGCTTCCCTTGGATTTGAGCCTAAGATTCTTTTGTCAGCTCCCAAACATTCATTGGACCACGATGCAGCTTGTGCTACATATGACTATAGTGCTCATATGTTATTTCATTTCTGTTCCATATGGATGCACAATTTTGCTTAACTCTTAGCTTCTGTTGGTAATTTTTTTAAACTTGTAAATTATGTAGCATTTTTTCTAAGATAGTTAGAATGCAACAGTTAATGGCTGCACTTTTGAGGAACATATTTTCCATTATTAGAAATTATTTCCATAATTTCTTTCAATTCTTTTGTTCGCAGGAGAAGTTTCTAATCAGCTCCCTGGAAAATTACTTAAAGTCATCTCCACAGCTTTTAGCAGAGCTTGAGAAAGTGAAATCAGCAAATTAATATTAGAAAACAGCCTTTTATTGTGAATATTTTAAATTTCTTGTGCTCTTGAAATGGCTACTCACTCAATTGTTTCAGGTTGCAGTAGCAACTAAATTTCAATAAAATACTCGTTTCATTTTATTTGAGTCCTCCACTCCCTTGGATCTATTATCACCAGCATGGACTTCACCAGTTTTCTTCAGCTTAAAATTAGGAATAAATTTTCAATGTATAAATGAATATTTAATGGAGACATTAAATACAGTCTTTCTGAGCATGGTTTTTTTATTACATGTATTTTTCATATCATCTGTAAACGTCACATTTGGGATTGAATCTATACAGTAATGGATTGGATACCATACACATTCATTTACAGTCAAACAAGGAGTAATTAGAGCTTTGATTCAATGTGGGTACCTATCAACATAAATACATTTAGCTCTTTAAGATATGTATAACCAACACACAAAGCCAAACTGCAATATGCCTCACAAGTGAGTTCTCCTTGGGTTTCCCACCAGATTAGGCTCTCCGTGCACACCGATGTTTCTGCAGAAGACATTTCTATTAGTAAGGCATTAGCTATTTCATCTTCTATTAGCAAGGCTCATCCAGAGCCTTGCTAATAGAAGGAAAGTCTTCTGCCGAAACATCAGCGAGCATGGAGAGCCTAACTCGGTAGGAAACCCAAGAAGAACTCATCAGTATCATTCGCCAGGAAAGCCTGAAATCATACATGCTTCACAAGATTCCTTGTTTGCAAGTGTAATATGAAACCCTGATTTCATGCTCCCCAATTATCTGATTCTCTATCCTACTAAAAATCCCATGAAAGCAATTCATAATGACCTTCCACTTATTTATTATAAACATTGTTTTGGCAGGATTAAATAATAAGAAATCAAACCACTTTATTAGGTTTATCTCAACGATACTTAGCTGTAAGTGGACTGACCAGAGGAGCCCAACGAATTACTTAAATTTAGCACTATGTTGGTTACTGGAGGCCTCAATGCTGGAATTATTCTGTAAGAAATGTTGAACACTGATTTCCATTTCCATTCTCGAATATTTCAAACTAAAATACTTCTTTTTTTTGCCTACTTCCCCCAGCTAGCCAATGATAATACTTTGAATTATGAGTAACTCCCATTAAGCACACTCTGCTAAGAGAGTTAAAAAATCCCTGCAACCAAATCTAATATCTTTTCCAGAAAAAAGTGCATCAATTGTGACTTTTCACAGCTTTTCAAACAAATTAGGTGCTCCAGACTTTTTAACCCATTCAATGCGGATGCCTTGAATTCAAGGCATCCCGTGCTAGCCAGAGGCGCGGATGCCTTGAATTCAAGGCATTGGTCCCGTTACTTTTCTCGGTTTTCCCTAGTTCCCAAGCGTCGGCGCTGACACTTGCAACTTTCTTCAGCGTCTTAGTCTTGCTCTAGGCACACGTGGATGAGTTTCTTTCTTTGCTGAATGTTTTTTCGTTTTATATAAATAAACAAAAAAAACCCTTCAGCGTGGGAATAAATGTCATGTCAACAGGTCAGCATTGAATGGGTTAAGAAGCTCTTCTGATGGTGAGGCCACACTAAATTAGGTCAGTTACTTGCTATGGATTTCAGCATTGACTTTGCTAATACCACAAAGTAAATAGTACATTTGTTGACGGACAGTTGACTGAATACAATGCGATAACTGAGCTCACAATGGATGTAGCCATTTTATTCACCAGAATGACATGTCAATCCATAATTTTTGATCAAGATGTTACAATGCGGAGAGCTTTACAGCCAGTGTGCATCTTCTCAGGATCCAGTCATTGCTAGTCTTTGAATGTCTATTCTACAATGATTCAGTTTGCAATATTTTGTTTTCAACTTAGTATTTCCCTAAAACCAACTGATTGACATTACCCCATGGCTGTGCACCACTGAAGAGGCTCCCCTCTTTTAAGCATACAAAATCCATCCTACACCTTCTGTGTTCAGTGAAAACCGTTTTAACTCTTTAGCTGTCATTGGGTCGCTCTATTGGCCCTTGGTGCCAGTGCAAAACAAAGCCATTGGTCAATATATCAAATGAAATTTTTATGCAATTGTGTAATGTAAATTATTAATTTACTTTCACAATGAAATTTAAGTTCATTATTTTTTACCATTCTGCTCCTAAATATAAAACTGATTTTGAAAAAATTACCATGTACTATAGATAAAAATCTATTTTTTAATTTAATAACGACAAGAAAACGGACTTGGCACTCTTAGCACACCCTACCTTGAATTTCCTAGCAGAGATAGGGTTAATAGTAAGGGATCAAGCCCCAGAGCTTGGGCTCTACACCACCTTTAGTGGGCCTTCTTGGGCGTATGAGGTAAACCTGCAAAGATGGTTGCTGCTTGAAAAGGTCGAACCAATAAATAAATCAAAACTCCATTACTAAAATTATTTCAATAGATTACTGTACCTATCTACTACTAACAAAAATAATAAAACTTCCAAAATTCAAAATTATATCAAAATTCTACAAATTAACTGCATTCAGTAGATTACCCTATCAACTGATAACCAAAATTCCCAGGAGAGCATCAAATGAGGGTTACACAATTTTCAAATCTAACAAACATTTCAATGAAGCAGACATAACTATTTAATATCATAAACACGTCTCTGTGAAAAGATGTTTTATCCAATGACATGATTATCTTTCACAAAATATCACACAAAAAATACAGCAAAGTTATTGGGTTTTAAGTATTGACTCTCCTCCAAAAATACAATACTTGTGTTCAAAATCTTTCCACATCTCACAATTCTAAATATCAGTATTGGCATCAGAAGGAATTATATTTACTAACATCCAAGTGTACAGAGATCGATTCTCTAGTCTCAATAAGTCGTACTGTAAATTATTAAGCCCATCAGTTTCATATCGTTCTCTTCCAGATTTCAGAGTTAAAAAGCGAGTTTCACTTGGTGGCTCTTTCTTGTGAGAAAGCATGACATACTTTGATACGTCTGGTGAGAATCGATACACTTGCAAACCTTTATTAGAAATCCTATTTTTAAAGTCGTCATCTTCTCCTCCCCAACCGAAAAAAGCATTTGAAAAGCCATTTATTTCCTCAAACTGATGTTTCAAAATGGCTACTGCTCCTCCAAACAAACCCTTGTAGGGTAAATTATAACGAAAAGTGTTCAGACTAGAAGACATATGACGTGGCTGATGTGTACACGCATATATATTGTTTGAATTCTGTGGTATCAGATCTACATCATGAAAAATAAAGCAATGGTATGGAAATATCTTCACTGTTTCAGCAAAGCCTATGTTCATTAACTTGGCTCGGTTAAATGGGTGCAGAGTAGTTTGTTCCACCACTACAATTCGATACTCGAGCATTTGTGCTTGCAGGAAAGGATGCATATATGAGAGAAATATGTTAAGTTGATTTTCTCTATCACGATATGGAATGATAATAGCCACTTGAAAGTTGGACAAACAGTTTGAAGGCTTCCATACTCCACCTGGCAAAATGTGAAGACTTAATGGCAGAGCCAATATTTCTGACTCTAAGACAGTCTTTGGAGGATACGAGATCTTATCCAGATCCTTATCAATAATAATGTGGCATAATTTGGTCCGATTCAAATTATGATCACTTGAATGCACTGCAGAAGGACTGAGGAAATTTATAATGTGATCTATGTCAATGTGGTCATAGTCCGAGGTAGAAAACCTTCCAGGGTGCAATAAATAACTGAAAAAAAAGAATGCAGCAATGCCTAGGAGAAACTTATGAATGTTCCTTATATTGAGAAGGGAAAAAAATATTTTAAGAATCATATTGAGTCACAAACCCATGCTAAAATTTTGACGAAACTACAATTCTTCAAATTAATTTCTTCTTTTGATGACTGAAAAACCTGCACTTTAAGATTTTGACAAACAACAGTTACTGCAACATATTTTACACTTCTTGTCAAAAACCCACCAATTCTCTTCAAAATTTATAGCAACTAATACAGACACTCAAATTCTTGCCATGAGCTATAGTGACACAACTTATTTCATATGTTACTGGCCATAATATACATGCTTTGAAATATTCATGAAAAATGAACATTTAGATTTGTTACATATCACTGAAAAGTAAAAAAAAGTGATGATATATTGCTCATTTTCGGAGATTAACTTCCTCAGGTGGATTCGGTTAGCTTCCATGTAGCAGTAAAATATGCATTGCAGATTAATTATTTATAACACAGAAGTTCCTTTCTTCAGATCACAAGCTAAAATGAATGTACTTAAATAGCATTGGCCACACCAGTGTCCTACTACCTCACAGTGTCTATGGTTTGATGGATTCAGACACATTTTTTACTCAACTACAAGGTTAAGCCAAGAAGTGAAGGCCGGTCCATGGGCAAAATAGAGGCATTTTGGCTGAAAAAGACAAAATGCAATAACTATATGAGAAACAATAAATCTTATGCCTAACACATAAACTTACATCGGGTCAATAAAATTATAATTCTTGAACTACCAACTATAACTTATTTTAAATGCATAGGCTCAGCAAACATAATAGTAGTGTGACTGAAAGCTCTTCAGGTAGCAACTATTTTAATAACACCCACAACAATATTAAACTACTTATAAGCCAAAAAGTGCTCCATATACTTCAGGTGTCATTGTAAGATATCAAATGGGAGTTTATAATGTCCCATACCTGAATTTAGAACAATATTATGCCATTTAGAGCAGACACTTAAGTTTTACACATTTAGTTCAGAGAAAAGGTAGTGAGTGTTGGAACAATGCGATAACATAAATTACAATTAAGCTATAGGAAGAGCTCATCAGAAACTGCACCCTTTGACAGGTGAAGATTATATGTTGGGGGTTTGGTCCAGTTCATTTCTCCTAAGCCAGAAAGTAGTATCCCTGAAAAATCCTATAGCAAGGGTTGAGCATGGAGTATCCAGAGGCATCACCTGGGACTCTCAGGCCCTATACTACCTGCAACACAGCAAGCTACTAAACAGACTAACATTTTTATGAGGCCTACTTACAGACAAAACCTTTTCATTACATCCATAAGTGGAGAACCTCAAAGAAGACCTTGGTGGATCAAAAGGACACTTTATTGGGGATGAGTAAGGGTCCCCATTATGGGATAGTTTTATGATACCAATGCCGGCAATTAGTGTGCAGAGCATTGTTTCCCTAAACTTCCCATGTTTCTCACTAAGTAATAAGTTATTGCAGTGCACAATAGCCATTGCTCCGCTTGAATTCCTTCATTATGATGAAATGAAACATAGTTTTTCCACAGATTTTTATTGAAGCACAACCCTGGTTTTAGTGTATCACAACATCATCCCGTTTTGTTTTCCCAGCCCATTCGTTGAATTGCTACATCCTGAAAGGTACTGATTACGTTACGACCCAGTTCATACTTAAACAAAAATCAATGGAAAAAACAAGTTAGTTATATTTCACGATTAAGTAGCTGACAAAGTCACATAGAAGGTTTCACTAAAAAATGCTTCACCACTTCTAAACGCTGAGTGTACATTAGTATGGGGACTCTGCTTGAGTGAAAGCTTATGACCCCTGTGTAGAGCCCTATTTTTGACTAGGGTGACTATACGTTGATATACTTCCACAACATGGGAGTGGTAGTGAATGGCACCACTGTCCCTTAGACCTTGCAAAAGTTTTGCTTCCCCTCCCAGACACCTCCCCAACACTAACATTACCTCCTGATGTTAACAGCATTTAGGTGCTACATGGTTTTACATCAGCCACAACTTTCACTTCAAGTGTAACCCAAATAGATGAGGGAGTGCACTCCAAACACATGATATTCACTCAATTACGTGATTTAGTTTACCATTCTCATTAGTATTGTTGGCAGACAAAACATTCTCTAAGGGCAGACACTGTAGGGAAATAGAACTCCCTCTCTCGGATCCCATAAAATAGCATGTAAGGATATGACAACATTCATGAATTCCCACAAGTTCACAATATTTACTTGAAAAAAATTCATTTCTTCATTGCAATTATGAGAATAATCCTCTAGACGAGATCAAATTTTGGAAATAGTAAAATTGTAAATGCTATTATTGCTTCCTTATTAAGATAATTGATGAGTTCACCTTCCTGTACTTTCATTTACTTTCAACTCTCCTTCTGCTACAATTTTTAGTGATTTCGAATGTATCAGTCTGTTTATATGTAGCACACTGATTCTTCGTCATTGATATCAACCTACTGATCTTTCACATATGATATCTCCAGTCACCGACTCCCTCTTTTGGATTTTTTTCAGGAAACCACTTTTCCCAACAAATGCAAATTGTACCTTCAGAAACACTCTTTCATGCAAAACCAATTTTTCATAAAACCTCTTTTTGTCTAGAATGGTAAAATAAAAGAAATTTTTGAAGACATTTCTTGGAGGGAACAATGTGTGAAATGTGGTAAATTTGAATCCATGGTGCTCTACTGGTGGTATTAAGGATAAAAAATGCGACTTACCGAAGAGAAAAACGAGAGATCTAGAAAAAATATACCCGTTACCTTAGGTTCCAAATATGAATTGGCAGGCAAAAATTTTAAAACAAAAAATTTCAATTGTGTAAAACCAAATAATATTGGTGATTAAATAACAAACCCAGGGTTTTGAATGACAATCGAATCTCTTCATTCATACAATTACAATCATTCAATCATATACTGCGCTTTTTTTTAATTAATTCTATATAATGATGGTAATAGGGTACTTCACGCAGAGCTGAAAAGTTGTCTCACTTAAATAACCTTTTCGTGGCATCCCTAATCGCTGTTCATGACAGCCAGTCTCGGGTAGACATTGACAGGGAAACTGATGGCCTGGGCAAATTAAACTAAATTTAAGTAATAAAAATTATGAGCATAGTAATGATATTAATAATGTTAAGCACAATGGGCAATGGAAACACTTGCCAAGAGAGACGGATTTGGAAGGAATTATTGCAAGCTAACATATCAGGCAGGCGTTATAGATTAGTATAGAATTGTAGAATAAATAATGAACATGCGGCAACACTCGTTAATTGTTTTTCCTTTCAAATACCATGAAATAGAGAACATAATACTTTAAGAAAAATATAAGATTTGGCGTTATAATGACCCTCCACACCACCGACCAAGTGAAATCAGAACCGCCTAAGAAACACAATTGATACAATTAAATAGTTATCGCATTCAATTTCAGCCAAGAACATAAGAGCACAAAAATAATTCATGTTTTTGTTTCTTCCGGAAATGATACCAAGAGACAAATGTATGTTCTAAATTTTTCTGACTTAATTTCTCGTGATAACCACATCTATTTACCACGAAGCGAAGTTTGTGATATCAGACATTTGAAGGCTTCAGATACCATAAGCGTACGCGCTAACAATAACAAACAAAATAACAGACAATTTGACACAACCTGATGATTCAATACTCTAAATGAGCGTCATAATTTCAGCCCAAATGTTTACGTACCACCAATTGATAAAGGCGAAAAGTAACGGGAAAATGTGAACTGTGAGTGATGGCAAAAAAAGTCCTTCTATGATGTTTCTTGAGAAAAACATCAACTATTCTCTCAACAAACTTCATCCGCAGACTCATCCCGCCATGGCCATGCTACTACATGACAGTCAAATGAATAACGAATTTACATCTGGAACATAACCAATTGCCCAATCGCATAATGGAATGCAAGAGCGGTTTAGTTAAGCGTGGTATTCAGCATTACCAGGTTATTCTGTCATTGACGATGCATATGAGGACAATTAACTTTATTTTTATTACCAAAGGTGAGCTATATTAAGATATTTTCCTCATGTAATTCTGTTTCATCATTATTGTTGTTACAATTTTATGTTCCCCCAACTCTAAAAAAATGAAATAGAAGTTTTTGTCGCAACAATTGGCTTTTGGGAAAATCGAATTTGCTTATAACTATGGTTGTCTTACGTTAAACTCTGAAGCAGTCGCTTCGGCTGGTTACGAAAAGCTATAGATCATTCAATGGCTGAATGTGTAAGAATTGCATTGTTGCATCATCTCGTGGATTAATCCAGTATATATAGAATTAGTTATCTGCCTTATTTATGACCATGAAATAGTTGACCTAAGGTCCAGTGAGCGATGAAACTTAATGCCTTTTTTCGGGTCTTCTATCCTTCTAACAAGTATAATTAGTATATGAATGATTTCAGGCTTTCCCGGCGAAGATTTATATCAGGGATCTTTCGGGGTTTGCACCGGGTAGTTAGGTCCATGGCGGCCGACGTTTCGATGCTCGAGTCGACCCCCTTTAGGCCCATCAGCGCCTTTTGTTAAGAGCATATAGTGATAACGACGCAATATTTAACTTCATCCTTCCTCCTTTTTTAAGGTTTCAGCAGAATCTAGCTTGCGTATAATCGGTATTTTTATCTACCCAGAACAACCACAACTAATCTGATAGAATGGTTTAATCGGTGAAGCTCTAACATATGTGGTGAAGGAAATGGTGCAGCTCGTAAGGATTTATTACACTGGAAAGTAAGATCTACACATCTGTGGTACGGGACTGCGATTAGTAAGTACTACTAGTATCCCGTTCAGCGACGGTTCCAGACCAGAGGTTCGGGAGTGGGGGCAACCAGCGGCTCTGGGGCTATAGAATACTTCCCAATTGTTTTCTTCGATAATTTTCTTTTTAGTTGCTTTACTGCAACTATTGTGATGAAAAAGATACTCTTTTTAGTTTAAGACATATGCCTACCATTGTACATACTGTGGAACCAACCAACACACAGCAAAAAAATTATTTAGGCTTTTAGTTTTAGGTCTATAAAAAATACACCGGGTTTTGGGGGGGGGGGCAATTTCCCTTACTGCTCTCCCCCTTGGGGCCGCCAATGGTCCCGTATCACTATACTAGTACTTATCAGGGCAGGAAATAAAAAAACAGGTCGTTCGCGCCATGAAGGACAGGTTCGCTAGGGACATCATTCGGGGTTTGGAGGAAGGGTGGAGGGAAACCCAGCGTCGGCGTTAGCCTACTCCGCCTACTCTTAACGCAATGAACCCTGGGTTCATAGTTAAACGTCGGCGACGGACGGAGTAAGACACTCGACGTGTTCTCAAATAACGGATAGGAACTCCATTGCACATTTTCCGTACCTGGCGGGTTCAAACCATAGAAATTATATAAATGATATCGTCATCCCTTGGCGCTTCCCAGCCGCATTCCTTCCAAGGGTATGTTTCCATTCGGCCCGGTTGTAAGAACGACAGTCTTAGCCAACGCTACAGAATTCAAAATAAAATGGTCCTACCTATTGCCATCGATATTCTTGGTTGAAACCAGCGCAAATGTAGTTAAACCGGATTGTATTTCCGTCAAGGTCACACTCAAGCGCGCAATCCACGTCTTTGGCAACACAAATTGTTGCATCAACATTTTTGGAAGTGTATACGATGGTTGGTTGGAAATTTGGGGAGGCGACCGATAGCTAAAGTCATTTGCGCCACTTAGGACTGGTGCAGTGGCGTACGCAGGGTTGACTTCTTGGGGGGATTTTGACTTCTGGGGGGGTTTTATTAATAGTTATGTGCATCATCATAAAATGATATTTAGATTACTATTCTCTTAAACAATAATAAATTAACATTCTCGTTTCATGAAGACAATTCATCTATATTTTTCAGTCCAATAATCAAAATTTTAAATGCTAGTTCAGGTCAACGAACGAAAACGAATTCAAGTAAACATGTTTTGGGGGAGGGGGTTAAACCCTAAACCCCCCCCCGTCCGTACGCCACTGAACAGGTGGATTGATTTCTAAGGGAAGGGTTTCTTGGGGAATGGAGGAAGGGTGGAGGGAAATCAGGCGTCGGCATTAGCACAGAGTACTCTTTGGCACTTACTATCCCTCGGTTGAACGCACCGTGGGGGTAGTAAGTGCCAAAGGCACGAGGGTACTGACCTTGTGCTATCCATATGACACCCAAGTAGAGATCGGGATTTCAATGAAAATCTCCGGCACCGCCAGGATTTGAACCCGGACCCTTGGAATGAGAGCGCGATTGTTCTCTCTCAAAGTGCTATCTATTGATCGATTTCAGTAACACCCAGGCTTTTGACTATCAGATTTGATCGGGACTGTTATTCGAACCGTCTGATATCACACTCTAATGGTAACATCAATGCAAATTTACCAGGACCGAAATCTAAGGCGTCCCGTGCGGAATCGTAATGATGAATAAGGCAATGCCAATTTTAGAATATTATTTGAAGGATGTAAACAAGGTTGATAACGTTTTATGCTTGCATTAATCTGCGAAATGTTGTAATTTTATTGATTAAAATACCATTTCATCATTGAATGATCGAAGGCTTTTCGTACAGAGTGCACCGAGCCGTCCAGCAGGTTTAACCAGGATGTGTGGGTGTTGACAGAGGACGACCCGTTTCGCAAAAAAGGAAAGGAGCAGTTGCACCTGCGAGAGGCCCTCCACCTTCACCACTATTGCTTTTTTGAAGTTTCATTTTATCATGTCTCTTATTGTTAGTCAAGGAAAAAAGTAAAAATTTGGCTGACTGCTTATCATTTCAAAAGATATCTTAAGACTAGACTAATTTCTCAAGTTGTACAACTTCGCTTAATAGGTCTCTGAACACCTATTTAGGTAAAGACGTTTCTGAAAAGCACGTGTAAATATAAAGTTAAATGTTGTAACACTTTGGCTATAAAATCATGTATTTTTTTAATATGAGCATTTAAAATAGCTGTTACTTGCAATCCAAGAAAAACGTAATTCGCACCACTGCCCTCTTGAATGACGTCAGTTCTTGCAATAGTGCTGTTCGTAACTATCTTGTTGGTGTGTATTACTGAAGTTGACAGTTGAGATATTGTGGTTATTACGCCGTATTTTTGTTGTCGTACTTCTTCGATTGATATGTCGAAGCGTACCTTTAGGTACTGCATGTTGCCTAAGTGCAGCAATCCGACTGAAAATGCTCCAAACAAGTATTTCCATACGGTCCCCCAAGATGTAGAACGAAGATCGGTTTGGATGAAAAAGTGCCGACGAATGCACATCCTGTCTCCAAAAGCAACTGTGTGCGTAAGTGAAGATCACTTTGATGTAAGTGAAATAAAGTTCGTACTTATTTATTGTATCTAGATGTAATAATTTTATGGGAAAATTATTATTATTTGGAAACCGATTGCTGAACAAGTCTTCCATTCAAGACTTGCAGTTCAGTTCATAATCAGTTCTTTTATACAACGATACTAGTATTTGGTGCTGTGCCTTTGGGGCTCTTGGACTAGCTTAATGTATTTTTTTCCGGATCGCGTCAATTGCATTTAAATTTGAGTTTCATTCTATTGCCGTTATTGGGAAAGCACGTTTGCGCCACTACTTTCTTCCTTTGAGCGCCACAGCGCAGACACAGTCTAATTGTAAGAGTAATTTACTCTAGACTGTGACGCAGAATTAGAGAGTGGCACATCCTCGAAAGGCTGGTAAAGCCATCAAGTGCGATCCGTGTGCCCCCGCCCTTCCACGGGATTGGTCCTTACGGGCTTTGATTGATGGTATTACAGGAGTCTTATTTACAAACGCTTTATGCGGCTTTCATGATATTGCCTCGTATGTGGAAGCTCTGATCTGAGTATGCAATCTAGTTGAATTCGTGATGAGTCGGTGATGACACACAACTGTTAAGGAATGTTGATCTTGGCACGTTACGGCTTGTACAAAAAGTGATTTGACTACGCTGTACGGCTCCACAACAAATATTGCAACAGCGGCGGAACTACTGCGCCACTTTTCCCCCGTGGGAAATATCAGAAGAATTTTGCATGTAGTGAAGGACGAGGGAGGTTCGTGTCTTGGAGTGTGGTATATCTAAAACCAAGAGATAAATGTGCGTGTGAAACCAGCTGTTAGCGGTCATGAAGAGCTGGAAGTATTCAGAACGATATGGCTTAATATAATCATGGTAAGTTCTGCTTTACTCTCTTTTGACAAGTATATTTGTATCTACCGGGTATTATTTGGGCCGGTCACTGCCGCCTCTATTGACGTCTGCAGTGTACCGATGCCGTATGAAAAACGATATGTCGGCAATTAATCGTCTGTCTGCTTTTGGTTATTAGTTTTGGGTTGTCGCCGCCAAAATATACCTGTGTTCTTACCCGTGACAAATTCTTAGGCACTATCACATTTTTCAGAATCGGTGGCATGAGTTTGAGTGAATCGTGAGAAATTCGCCTGAAGACGGTTTAGTGATCGTGATGGAGAGATTTAATTCACGATGAGAATATAACCAGGGAAAGAATCAGGGGTATGCAATGGCTTGAAAACGTCAATTCCTGACTTAGGGTTCAAGTGCAGTCTTATCAAGAAATTTCTTCTGTCGCCCAGTGATGAAGAAGGCACCCATTGAGCTTGCATTAATTGGACTTATGCTTGCATTATAGTAAGTGTATGTTGAATATGTAACTGCAGCCTGCCAAGGTCGTTCATGTTTGTGTTTGGAGGCCAGCTGTAGTTCGTCAATGCTAATCACATGACCTTGCCGATGAAAAAGGCTCCATAGTATGTAGTCTATTGCTGTAAAGTAAGCTTAAAGTGGTGAACTAAGCCTTGGAGCGGTTGTTGTTGTAAGCAGTAGGGTAGTGAGTGCTGGACTATTATGAAATATTTTGAATTGTAATAGCTACAAGATGCATGCCCAGTGCTATGCTCTTGGTTATTGCTAATTTTCGCGTGACAATTTTTCAGTTTCCGTGCAAATTGTAATAATTACTGTGCACATTTTAGTTACATTTTTTGCACTTCTTTTCTGTCGTCACCAAAGTTTATTTTTTTAATTATATGATCGTCTACTGCCGTCTGCAAGTGGATCCATAGTAATTTGTTTGGTCACCCATAGGTGGCTTAGTTTAGAACAGTTGACAGTTGAAATTAAGCGTTTGAAATTTGAGGTTTACAAGCCGACAACACCAGCTAAGTATAACTGATTTTAATTGCCTTCTTTTGGTGATCTTTAACTTATCCCCACCATAATTTATCCACTTGTTAATCTATTCTGAGACTTAGTCGTTGGCTGTCAAATCAAGAACGCAACTGTGTGTTCCGAGATGCAATGTTGTTCGGCATTCAATGACTTCTTGTAATATTGAGTTTTTACTTTCATTATCTCTGATGTGCAACTATGTTTCAGATTAATAATATGTATTATTGTCGTTTTTTGCTGCCATTTGTTTGTATTTTTGCTGTTGCTAAAGTTCACCTGCAGTTTTGTTATTGAAGCATTTTTTAAACATTTTCTTATTCATCTATATTTTCGAATTGCATAGCATTGGGTGAACGTAATAACTCACTAGGGATTTTATCCTCTGAAGTATTGTTAGATAAACGGTCGAGTTGTTTAAATTTTATCCCCAAATTAGTGGGTTTTGTACTCCTGAATGTATTATTCAAAATTTCAGTGACATAATGTTCATAATGCTGATTAACTTTCGTGTGTTAAGTAGTTGCAATGGTGACTTATGAAGTCAATGATGTAAAGTATTATGTTTTAAAATTCGCTGATTGGCTGATTTTTCAGCATTGTAGATTAGTTAGAGTAAATAAATTATTTTTTTGCAATTTTTGGAGCTCTCAATTTTGGGAAATGGAACCATGCTTGCCAATTAGCTGAAAATTTGCATTGTCATTTTACATACTTTTGTTTTTGATTTTTTTAAAATGTTTAACCTTCTAAAATTAGAAGAATGACCATATGCAATAGTTCATCTTTTGTTTTAATGATATGAATTAGCAAAATTTGAGCATTAAGCTTATCCAAATTTTAAGAAGTGAATCCTTTTCCCTTATCACAGTGTTGGATTGAGCCCAAAAGGCCTACCTGGGGACTAAATGGATGGGCCCCGTGGAGGTGTGGAATGAAGCCGGTGACTTCCACTGTCTGTCTTCACTCTGGCTTTCTTCAGTTCTTAAAAGAAACTAATCATACCCTGGAAATGTATGGTTTCCCATATTTTCCACCACAATTGGTGCTTATGCTATGTTGATGACTGTTAATTAATATTCAATGAAAGTGTGAAGGGGTCCATCCACTTACACGAAAAGCCCAGGTGGTTGTCTGACACTGAAAATTAAATTACCATTGTAATGGCTAGGCTGTATGAGTTTAACCTTGTGTATGATCATATTGTTAGCTAAGGCTTATGCATTTTAATAGTTGACCCAATAGTGGTTTGTAATTATATTGTTTTTATATATGCTTTTGATAATATATTTTAATAGTTTGATTATGCCATATGTGGCCTGCAATTGGGGAAGAACTGTATGAAAAAATAGGTAAACATGGTAAATTTGTGTCACAATGATTTGGAGCTCTTCATTACAAAGAGTATTATGTGATTTTTATTCCAGTTAGTATAACGCTTGAGTTTCTTAATGTAATGAAGTATTACTTCAGATTGTATTCTGAAACCATATTTCCTGGAAATGTGTTTATTGAAAATTTGCAAACTCTCATGTATTTCAATTGTGCCTTAAGTATGGTGTTATTTTTGGGCAACTATTAATTATTCATATTAGGTTCAGTCACTGCCATATAAATTTGAAATTTCCTCCTGAAAATTTAGGAAGGTGATTTGTCAGCCTTTCGTAACAGACGATATTTGTCATTTGTTGTCATCACAATGGCCTTGAATTAAATTCTTCAAGAGTTTCCTATGTGGAAATGGAGGTAGTATCAGTTGGCAAACATAATTCAGTTTGTGTTTCTTGATGGCAGGTGCAACAAGCTCACATTTTCTGAAAATATTATGTGCATTTAGTGCTGCAATCAGGTCAGTGATTTGGTGTTTTCATTTAAGGTTTTCACTAAAGTTTTCTGGTGTTTTTGCAACTAAGATTTGTGTAGCAGGAAAGGTATTTCAGCAAGAAAAATGAAATTGGAACTCATTGTGATAGTGTTTTTTTTATTATTACATGAATGCTTGTTTTGGCAAAATAGTTTTGAACCATGTGTCTCATATTCAGCTAACAAAAATAGCACTTAGAGCTAATTGCATGTAAAAGTAAGATGTAGCAGGAGTGTTTTACTGTTCTTGTTTTTGTTCCTACTGAATGATAACAGTTATATTAAATAATATTTTTATAAATTGCATGGCTTGAAACTTAATAAAGTTTGGTATTAAAATAACTGCTACTGCTATAAGATTGTTTACACTGGGGAATGATGTTAAGGTTGCCATTGAGTAATTATGAATTTTTACATAAAAAATGTGCTTAATAGGAGTACTGGTGCCTTCATTAGGAAAATAGCGAATATTTTTCACCTCATGTTTCCTGAGAGTTTGTCCTACTACTTGTGGGAATCAACTGCATTATTTTTGATTTTTTTTTCTTATAATTATGTTTTATGCAGAGTTTGTTCTGAAGCTGTTGGTAACTGCGGAACGCCATACTGATAGTGTTTGGAAAAGAAATTTTTCTTTTTTGAATTATGTCAGCATAGAAGGTCATATTGATACCAGTAAGGAAATTATTTTGTGGAAATATTTGGCTATCTTAAAGGTGTATATATTTCTGATTAGAACACCTTTTTCATTAAAAAATAATTATAA
This sequence comes from Pyrrhosoma nymphula, assembly GCA_963573305.1. Classification (NCBI taxonomy): domain Eukaryota; kingdom Metazoa; phylum Arthropoda; class Insecta; order Odonata; family Coenagrionidae; genus Pyrrhosoma; species Pyrrhosoma nymphula. The sequence continues at coordinate 135,463,681 of OY754332.1, read as the reverse complement.
TGATATCTTCTGAATCTGCAGTAAGGATCATTCTGTATCGTTGGCTTAGCACAGTAAAGATTCCTAGTCATAATTTTTGTAGCCAATGTCGGGTGTTTAGGGCTCTAATAAATTTAGAAGCATTGGGTAGATATTGAAAATTAAAGAAATCAAGTGAGGTTTTGCGTACATTTGAGGTTTCGGAGCTGATGTAGCCTAGCAGGTGATTAATTATACTTTCATTATGAAGACCTACATTTATACTTTCGTAAATGTTTTCTGTCTGATAGACAGATTAGTCATATTTTTTTAGATTAATTATGAGTGAATATGGCTTGGTGGTTGAAGCTGCTTTCTTCTAAAATTCTGGAAATTGAGTTAATGGAATCAGACTTTACTTTCTGGAACTCGACCTAGTTAACTATGATAAAATGATGACACTTGGTACAATATCATGCTTGCTTTTGTTGATCCTATCGATTTCAAAGTCTTTCATCATTATTAAGGTAAATGTGATCATACACAAAGTGACGTTGATAATGATACAGTAGACATCAAAATTGTTTTCAGTCAAGCTTGAAATTTTACCAGATTTTTTCTTTTAATCATGTTTTTAACGTTATAGAAAATAAATCAAGCAGAATATTTTTCAGTTCCGTTTAACACGTTGAACGCTGACTGATGACAATTGTCGTCCACCGGGTGCTATTGGGTGACTGAGGACGACAATTGTCGTCCAAGCTCGCTTTGCCTTTTTAAAGGCCATTTAATTTCAGTCACGGGCAAAAATCGAAAAAAGTGCCACCGCGTTGAAAGTGTTAATCTATAATCAGAAATGTAATGTCCAATGCATGTGTTCTTGGTGGCAATAATTTACTTTGTTAGTCGTTAGAGGATGTTTAAATGTTTCAATCAACCCAAAGGAGATGATATTTCATTAAAGATGAATCTTACTAACATGCGTGTCTGCCGTTGTGATTAATCGAGTTTAAATGTTTCAATCACCCCATGGAGATGATATTTCATTAAAGATGAATCTCACTAACATGCGTGTCTGCCGTTATGATTAATCGACTCTTTTGTGTGTGCATGGGATTACTTAATTGGTTAAAAAACATTAGCTTGCACTATTTTCTTGGGTAATTAAATGGGCAATTGGAATTTAGATTTAGTGCTACATGAAATCTTATAAATTGTTTCCAATATTGTGGAATGAGGAAAAAATAGTTATATTCTGCTAGGAGGTTTTTGTGATGGTGAGAATTTGGTCAGAGAATCTTTGGAATACGTTAAATCAATCTTGGTCGCTTTTTTCGTTCGCAATCTTGGTGAAATAAAACTCGGAAGCAATTAAATGTACAGTCGCTGACATAGTCTTGAATCCTCATGCACTTAAAGGATATTATAGTGGAATTTTAAGCTATTAATTTTTTAATTAGATATGTTCGTATTGTCTTCATTCATGAGGAGAAAATTATTATTTTCTTCATTTTCTGTATGGAAGAACCCATACAAGATCTTGCTCTATGAAACGCCTCAGTAATGAAATTTGATCTAGAACTGCTTATATACTTTTATCTGCAGTGCACCATGTTAAAACTGTTAAAAAGTTATGTGGGAGATCTTTACAGGTTGCTATAAGGTGCTTGTTGTACTGTAATTTTCATTTTTTTGGCTAATAATGGAATTGTTATGCAAGTGGTAGCCCAGTGAGTAGTATGTAAAGATCTTGAAAACTGGGTTGAACCAATTATGACACTTGCTGCCACACCCTAGTTATGTGATTTCCTGCATACTGGATATTTTTTGGAAGCTGATTAGAGCTGTGGAAAGGAACATGCCCCAGTTTCCTTTTTTCTAATTTTCGCATGCATGGGTTGAATATTTGTTGAGCTATACCTTCACCGTTCAATTTTAACTAAGATGTGAAAACCATGTGTGCATGGGGATGGTTGCCTGGTGCATAGTTAACTCTTGAGTAACAATGGGACTAGTTACTGGGCAATTCATTTTGGTGATGTTTAATGCCATGGCGTATTGTTTAACGCTTTTAAGACTAAGGGGACACATTTATCGGTGTGACTTGTGTGACCACTTCAAGTGATTACTGAAGCAAGCATCATTTACTTTGGCATTGTCATCAATTCTATCTTGATTTTCCATAATAATGAAATATATCATTGTAACTCACCGATGCCTATGGTAGGAATGAAAATTCTCATGAAATACCCTTAATTTATTTAAAGCATGCAGAAAAAATCAGTCTTGAACGGGTTAAATTATTTTTGAGCGCTGCAATATTCCACTTGCCAGGCTTATTTAGACAGGTACAAGCTAAACTTGCAATACAAACTAGGTAGATATGCAGTATTTGATCATTTTGGTTTAATCTTTGTACATAGAGGAAGAAATTGTAACTTTCCACACCACAATTTAAATAAATTGTGCGAACGAATGTAAATATTGCCAATATTTCATTGAAATACGCCCTCAGGTACTCCATGTGTTGTGATTTATTGACTTCAAATAAAATTGTGCTAAATAAATTGTGTGGAAAATTACATTTCTTCATGTGAAATGGTTATCTGTAAATTAGGGCCTGTATTATTTGCTATTATAGGTTCATTTCCAGATTGTATCCGACTAAACTTGGTTTGACAGACACCTCCAATTAGGGATGGTCCATCATGTGTTAAAACAATTTTTGACTGACCAAATGTGGCGCTCCAAGAAATGTTAGAATGCCTGATGTGTTGTGAGATCTTAGATATTGTTGGGCCTCAAGAAATACGGTGTCATTAGCTGTGAGCTAGTTGAATTTTATATTTTCAAGTTTGTGTTGCTAAAAAGGCAAACCCTTACGTTCGCCTCTACTCTGTTCATTATACATCTTTTCCATAATTTTTGAACTTCTTGGGCTAATGGCCAGTATGCCTAATTTGGCTAGTCTACTGATAATTTATATGGATCAAACAGAATATTGTGTAAGTAGAGGTTTTTACTGAGAAAATGATGGAATTACATATGGCTTTAGCTACTTTTACAGCCATTATAAATATTCCTGGTAACCAATTCAGTGTTCTATGCCGCTAAATATGCGGTTATATTGAGATATAACTCAATGTATTTTTCTGTTAATTAATTTGCATTGGCAACCACCACCCTTGTGAAAATTTCAGTTGACTTATTCCCTCTGATCTTTGTATTTCTTGGGCCAATACTTCAGGAAAAAAGACTAAAATAGGAAAGAATTTTTCGTATTATTCCCGCCTTTCGTTTTTGAAGATTTGGAAAGCCAAATTCAGACCTCGGAGAAAGTTGCTTTTAGTATTTCTTTCCATGATTTCAGTCTCAAAACGTTTTTTCGCGAAATTATAGTTTTGAAAGTCCCCTTCGCAGTTCCCTTGTTGCCCTTATGGGTTGAATTAACTTGGAATGGAAATTTTTACAGAAATTATCATTCATTTTTTCCTGCGGCGCAAACGGTGAATCTGCGGTTTGCGTTTGACGAATTTTATTGGAGGTATGTGGGAAAATGAAAAAAATATTGGTTCGTCATAAAAAGTATTGCGTTGAAAATGCCTTTGCAATATTAGGTTTTTTCTCAAACTCGTAAAAAAGTATCGTGGGGTGTAATAAAAATAAATTGAAAAGATAGAAAAAAGTGGACTTCAAACCATTATATTTCGGATGCGATTTGTGCACCAGAACTTAATTTTTTAAAAATATTGTCTCTGTGGAACGCAGACCCGAACCATTCATTATTCCATTGAAAACATCTTTTGCAGCTCTAATCTAAATATCTGCGATTAGTGGCTGATATTGTGGCGTCACTGGAAAGATTAGATCTTCCTCCAAATATGTAATAAAGTCAAATTCATGGAATGTTATATGGTGATATCTCGCTCAAACTACGTTAAAGAAAGACTTAAATAATTCTGATTTCAGAAAACGGAGATACTTTCCTCATGGCAATAAATATCTTCGTTCCGGTGATAACTTTTTAAAATTATTTTCTTATTAACTAACAAAATATTTAATTTTAATAGTAAAACAAAAAGATATTGCCAGTGCGATGATACATCTTGAGATAAGGAAACTAAAATAGCGAGTAGTTTTAATCGTATAGATTTCCAAAATTGTACATTCCGCCACGATCCCCGAAAACCGGGCTAATTTTTATATCTTATCGCATAATCTATAAACAATTTGGAAAATGAATCATTTATTTTAATATATGGCATCAACGGACCAGTCACTCTATAGTTTTTAACTTCTAAAAGTTAAAAATAAATCGCAAAATTATGTTCGTCTTTGTGTTGAACTAATCACGCTGATGAAAATGGTTTTTTCATCGCAGTTATACGATAGATATGAACCATTTTATGCGCATTAGGAAACCAAGCCAGATTAATGTACAATATATTACTAAAGTACGTAAAATGGTTAATCTCTATCATATACATGCGATGAAAAAAAACAGTTTCATCAGCGTGACTAGTGGAACACAAAGACGAACAAAATTCTTCGATTTATGTGTAACTTATGGAAGTTATAAACTATAGTGCGACTGGTCAGTTGGTGCCATAAACCACCCGTGGTGATGGGTTCAGTCGCCTTCGACGCCGAGGCTCGGACTCCGAGTGCGAGTGCCTCCCGAAGAAATCCCCTATTGTTCTTTCAGGCTAAGGGTTTTCTTGCTATTGTGCTCAATGATCCATTCGGTAATAAGAATTTTAAGAAGCATCTACCCGGTATGTTTAGCACGTGGTCCCTCCTTCACCCGAAATTTTGGCAAAAATGGGAAGCATGCAAACGAACCGGAGAGATAGGTCAGCCAGTAAACACTTCACTGATTGCTTCGCGTTATTAATTTCCGTTATACATTATGTTATTTCTATGTGTTTATTGGTACATTCAGCAATTTTATCCTTGCAACATTTCTGAAAGTTAGGGGTCGTACATAGACTACGTTACCATTTTCGGTGATTTGTTACCCCCTCCCCCACCCCCCTTCGTTGTCAACCGTAATATTTTCCCCGAACCCCCCCACCCCCCGACATGTAACGTTGTCTCTACAAATAAAACTTTCAATTCATAAGTATTTTCTCAAGTATTGAGTGAGTTTATTTTTAGGGATAGGTTGATAGAAAAGTTTTGTCACGAGGTCGCTTTTAAAGGTGGTTTGAGCGAGATAGTTCCCTAGTCATAATGGAGACAATATTTAAATTTTATTTTTTTATTTCAGTGTCTGTAAGAATTATGTATTAAAAATTTTGTAGAATTAATTGCCCAAAGATATAATTATATATGACCAAAATTCTCAGTAATTAAATAAATAAAGCTACATAAGTCTCTAACTTGACTCACGCCGTATGGCTGGAAACCCTTCAAAACCGCAGGTTTTTTTGCGATTCTGTAAAAATTACTTCGGTGAGAAATAGATTAATTTTTATAAATAGTTGAGAAAACATGCAAACTATAAACTGTTATTTTTTGACGAAATCTAGGTGCTAGAAGTTCCTATTTTTAAAAAATATTCTCCCTCTAGAGCGCACAGCCGTAATCTATCCCCTGTGAAACAGCTTGCATTTTCAGGCAAATTGCTCGAAGAGTAGTTCGGCAAGAGGTTTATATTTTGATACAACTGGGAAGATGAGAGTTTTTTTTCCTTTAAAATGAGACCAAATTCATCAAATTCTAGGTGAAGTGATATTTCGCTCAAACCACCTTAACCCGCGAGAAGGTTAAAATTTTAGTAACTTAATGGTATGAAGACTTGCAACATTGTAGAAGCAATAGTTCAGTTACATTGAATTGTATTTGAAGATTGGGGTGCATGAAGCACCCCGCGCGCCCTTCCTCATGTTAAATTCTGTAGTATTGTCGACGCGATGTTGAAGAGTTAGAAACGTAAATAGGCGCATTGTAACAGCTACGTTACTTTGAGAGAACCCCCTCGTTACCCGCCGTAGGTTTTAAAGGCGACCCCCCCCCCCCCCCTAAGTTGGTACTTTAGTTTATACACGTTCCCTTGGCTACGTCTTGATTTAAACGTGAACACATGTGAGGGAATTGGAAAAAATCTTGTTTATTCTCAGTAATATTACATTAATAGTCATACTATGTGGCAATAGAGGTTTCAATTATTTATTGCCAAATTACTGTTATCGTGATGTGATGGTCTATCACGGAATTGCCATTTAAAAGTTAGTTCTCGAAGTCACATTATTCCTCGGAAGCGGCCACATGTATAAGGATTTCTTGACACAGAGGAAATGCGTGTAGAGCCGTAGGATAGTAGGACATGCGAAATTGATACATTATGGTTAGGTAGGTATTACGTAGGATAATTAAATACATTTAAGCATGCCATCGCGGAGTGTTGACATTCGTAGTCTTAAAAATGCAAATTTCCTTTTTTATTTTGGGAGGGAGAGGGCAAGGGAGTTTCAGTGCTGTGGGCAAGGGAGTTTCAGTGGAGAGAGAAAGGGAGGCCCAGATCATTAGGCAGCAAGGGTGTGCCAGCCCATTATATTTACAAGGGTCTGTGGCCTCTGTGCCAGTGCAGTTGCAAGGCATTTTATTGCACAGATTACCTGCTGCCACCCCACTTCCAAACTCCCTTGGTTTTGTTTCAATTTCAAGGCAGTTTCAGCGGAGAAGCAAGGCAGTGTGATTCAAGGGAGTTTCAGTTGAGTTTCAAGGGAGAAATTTTTACTCGAGTCTCCTTTTGTGTTGAGGATATCCTCTCCATTCCCGACTGTTTGCAAAGTTATGTGAAGAAAATGATGAAACATTCAGTCGATTACTTTGGCACACTGAGGTAAGGTGGTTGTCAAGAGGTGATAGTTTAGTTAGATAGACAGAGGTTTGTTGACTTGTACGACTCATCTAAAGAGTTTCTTAGGAATGTGGATCAATCAAAATGTGACGAGTTAAAGCAGTGCAAGAACCATCTGTTCTATTTGGCAGACCTTTATTCGAAATTTAATGAAGTACAGAAGCGTTTGCAAGAAAAAAAAAGTTGACATTTTTGTTCAAGCTCGAACAATCATAATGGCCTTTCAAGTAAAAATCAAGATATTTAAATCTTTACTGGCACGATCCAATTTTAAATATTTTTCAAACTTGCGAGTACTAACAGAAAGTGAAAAGATTTCCGACCGTGATTTGGAGATATATATATTAAACATCTTGATAAATTAAGAGAAGATTTTAAAGCTCGTTTCGAAAACTTGGAGAATTTGCATGTTCCCAAACGGTTTGCTACTCCATTTGATGTAAAATAGATAATGAAGGTAATGACCCTGGCTTAGAAGATGAACTGATTGAAATATGTGTAGATCTCGAGGTTGAAGCGTTGTTTAAAAGTAAAAACCTCAGTGAATTTTTGAGTAATATCAATATTGCCACTAAATATCCCAAACCCAGAGCAGAAGCCGAACTTTTCTTACTTGCAATCCAAACTTCATACATGGCTGAAGCTGGTTTTAGCCACGCGAACGCAATTTTGACAAAACAGAGGAACAGATTAAACTACAAAAAACCGTGGTGATTTGCGTCTAAAACTTACCAATTTTCAACCGAATATCAATAGTATTGCTGCTTCTCTTTAGACACATCCATCCCACTAATATAAACTATTTTAATTAAAAAGTATGTTAACATATTTTTAAGGTATTCAGTAGTAGTCGCAAAATTACATAAGAGGTTTGTTTCATAAAATATAATTTATGTTATATTTTCAAAGATAATTGTGTATTTTACGCATTGTGACACGTTTTAAGAACCATAGGCAAATTTCCATTTATCCATAATTTTGATTTTACTTTTTCAGAAGATAATAACAGTGGAAAATAACTCATTTTTCTATCAATGTTATTGTGTGGCTTTTATAAGATATGGGAACTATAAATTCTTTCGCCTGATTGCCTTACATCAGAAATGTAAAAAATGAATTAATGTTTTTCTTAAATACTTAATCTGAGAGTCGATAAGAAGGTAAATATTCTATGAAGGGGTCGGCGGGATAAAAAGTTTGGTGGCCCCTGGTCTAGGTAAACAAAATCGTCCACTTGTAAAAATATTTTTCTATTTACCCTTATGATACAACCTTCCTTCCCATTTTCTTTGTGAAATGCAGCTACTTTGGTCTTAGACGAATTCACCATTGAGTCCATTCTCTCTGTTGCTCCACAGAAGTTTTTCAGAATACCCTGTAATCTCCGTGAGCTCGCAGCCAGCAGAACTGCATCATCTGCGTACAATAGAACTCGCGTATTTGTATCTCCAACCATTACACCGACGTTTTCCCTACACACATCTCTCACACATCCATAAAAAAACAGCCACGCTGAACGTTACGCATCCCTGCTTTACGCCGTTTTATTTCAAAGCAGTCACTCAAGAACCTATTTACTCTCATGCCGTGCTATTATCTTGGTCTCTTGGCATACACATCACATATCACACTTCGCCTTCATAACAATCAATAACTACTCATTCACTCCACAGTCCTTCAAAACCTTCCGTAACTTATTTCCATATATCCTGTCATACGCCGTCTCTAAATCCGCAAATGCACAATGTACCCACTTTCTTTCGAACGCCCATACATTTTTCTAGCACTTTCTGAAGTGCGAACTTGCTAAAGCTAGATATTTTAAAATAGTCCAGAACTATTTTGATTGTCAGGCATGCCGGAATTACTCCGGCAATTTATCGCCAAATACCCAAAAAATCCTCATTTTCTTTCACTTTCACTCATAGTGTGTTTCCAGCGTAATACGTAATTTCTGTAAAATTTCAAGGCAAGGCAAGGGGTTCTTCTCTAAGAAACCGCAATTATTATCCGTAAACTTAACTCTTCACCACACTATAGCACTTGCTCAACTCGACGTTTACGCGCTTAGAACATGGCCGGAAGCGTATTTTGTAGTTAAAGCTTAAAGCGCCATCTGTCCTCTCTGTATACTCTGTGATATAGTGTTTATCTGAGCTCACGCATAAGCAAAAGAGAGCCCGAAACCATACTCTTTCCCCTCAGACATAACCCCGTCGTCGGTCAAATTCTTCCTGGGGAGTCCCCTTTTACTCTGTGGTTCCCTCTCGCCAAGTGAGGATAGAAGAAGGGTGAACACTTACATGTTCCATTCCGAGCGTTTATTGCTCTCCCGTGCGGATGGATGGTTTGGCTAAGTTGTCACATTTTCGTCACCTCGGGAATGGGAAATTTTTAAACTCCGAAGAGGTAAGATTTTTTTAAACGTGACTGTACGAGAGCACTTCTAGGCCCTCAAATTTTGATGGAAAAGTAATCTTCGTCAAGTGATAGTAGTAGTAGTAGTACTTAAGACAAACGCACTTGGATAGCTAAGGTCATCTCGTTCGGCCTGCCACTCGCAGGTATGGGGAAAATCTCCTGGGGAAAATTCGATTATCACCCATCCCAATCCGACTTGAGCCCAGCTATTAACTTCGGTGATCGAGCGCGAATCGGTGTTTCTATCGTAGCAGGCCGTTATCCTTTGTTTTAGAACGCCACAAAATGCGCATTTAGAAGATGGATATTGTGTCAAATCGTTTTGCAGTAATCAATTTTTCATTGAATTTGCCGGTCGCTCCCAAATGTTTATGCAGGACTATGGCTCGTGCATTGTGTATTTCTTGCGAGTCCAGTACTTTGTTTTATTGCTAAGCTTCTCGGAGTCGTGGTCAGACGATTGTGGGTGACGAAAATTTTCCAAGGTAGAATCATCAGTTTACTTGTATGGGCTGACGTAGATCATTATTTCGGGTGATTTATAATTATGAGTATTTGATCGGTGACCTCATTCAAATCGTTTCGTTGCTGTTGAACCATCATAGTTTATCTTGGTGTTTGGACTCAGAGATCACACTTCTCTTAAAATTCCAGAGTTTATTTTGGTGAAAACGAGGTTATAATTATGCTTAATAGATAGATTAAGCTCTACTTGTGATATTTTTGTTCCGCCAGGAATGATCTAATGTAGTAGTACTAATTTAAACCTAATTACATTTTATGGTTTCTCTATTCTTAGCTAGTCGCGAGGAAGTAAGCTGTGTATAAAGTGTAAAAAGGCATAGTGATGGATGGGTTCCATTGTGAGTAATCGTTCTCCAATTTCAAATGCGAATTTATTTTTGGCATGGGATGGGTTCGGTAAGCTATTCATTTTTGTTTCGGTCTCCTTAGAATGTTCTTGCTCAAGTCTTAAGCACACCTTTGTGTCTGGAGGTATGTCAAACACGAGTTTACGACAGTCCAGTACGTGGTCGATCTTGAACTCCGTCAGAGTATATCATTGATTGATTATGTATTGAGCCAGAGGAATAATCGGATGAAATGGCGGCTTGATGAAAAATCTCCAGGTCTTGAAAGTCCTTGCACGATTACATTGCTGGGGCTTTGGAGTCATGGAATATCGCGCTGTGGACTAGAATCCATAGCAATTGGTTGCACAGAATCTCTTGTTCTAATACTGACAAAATCAATGGGTAGCGGAGTGCAGTATGTGCCTCCAAGATTGTAAGCATTCAATTTAGCGCGAAATTTTACATTATAGTGAAAGCGGAACTTGGTGGCAGTCGCCTGCACGAAACGTGATGTCAAAGAGGGGGAGGCTTGTGTGGTAGGGGTCGGTTGAGGAGCGGGGGTGGTAGGGGAGGGAGAGAGGACGGCATATGGTAGTTAATGCAGTAAAAATAACTGCATTTAAGTTTAGTTTGCAGTGTAGTGTCAGCTTAGGTAAGTTACACGATTGTTTACGATGTAAACGAAAAATTATCTAAATACGCTGATATTGCTCACAAAGCATCGGAGAAGTCCAACTAAATAATTTGATAGTGTGTGTGAATAACAGATCGAGTAAAATACTCGAAAGTGGCAACAAGGTTTGCGGCCTTGGGAACGATGGTATTCGAACGCAGAGACTACCTCACTCCCCTTTTCGGAGCCAGTTCGTAGGAATGTACTCTTCCCCTGAAAAGGATCTTCTGCACAACTACCACCGTGTTTCACTGCCATTATACGTGCCACTACCGGATACATTTTCGTAAGTCCGTAGTTGTATCCACTAGAGATTTTTATTTGCCAATCGGTTGCCCCATTCAAAGATATCCATTATGAGAATGAGTGGGAGCGAATGACCCCATTAACTATTTGTGATTTAGATTCGGAGCATTATCAGATGGCTTGTTTACCATGTGCGTAGGCGTAGCGTGGATGAGCGTTCTATCAAAAGTGGTTATTGTAATGATGTCAACTTGTGGGGATGCGTGAATTCATGTCCATGGACGAGCCCGTTCTCTCAACGAGCCTGTATTCTCGCTAGAGTTCAAGCATGTACAAACGAAATTATATATTCCGTGTAAACAGGTCCATTCGGGTAAACCGAAAGAAACGAGGGCCACCAAGGACTGGGTGACATTGTACTTACTTACTTATAATTAACATGAATACCATGAAGGCTCGGGAAAATTTACAAGTGCGGTTGGAATTTTCGTAATGTGATTAGGTCGATAAAATGTAGCTAGTGCTAATTTGGAAGTAGTAGCCGTGATCATAGTTTGCACCAAATCGCCGAATGAAAGCACACTTTCATGGGCTTTCCTACTTCTGGCAGATTGTCACTCCTCGACGGTAATCGCACTTAGAATTTTGATAGCAAATGGTTTTGACTTTTAATTGGAACTAATTTGCGATGCCGGGGGTATATATCACTCTTCAAGCCATAATGATATGAGTCGCATGATGGTAATGTTATGCAATATTTCTCTGACCAACTCTTTAAGATATTACGATATTTGATAATTTTAAGGGACAATCTGTAAATCTACCTCTATTCATTTGGTAGAGTACCTATGATATGACCCCACCAAGTGTAACGTGCAAGTAATACAGACAATATTTTTACTCTGTCCGTCCCAACACAGGTTAGCGAATGACTATACCGACCAGCCTTCTGTTGGCAGGTAGTGTAAACTACAAATTTCCATGAGCACCAAAAGGATTTGCTCTCACTCTTCACTAATGGGAATTGCGCAGACACCAGTTCTGCCGGCCCTGAACGTGTGCCTTATAGGAAATCCGGCCCTGAATAGACATAAAGGTGTTTTGAAGACTGATTTGCGGTAAGTCGGACGAATGTGTAGAAATATGTGTGTAATCGGGTGGTTAATTAACAATAAGTTACACCATGGTTTTACCGCTGAAGAATCGCTCTGCATGGGGTGATCATTCTTCCATTTAACTGTTGTTTAAATTGAAATATTTTTGCCAAAATAGACTCTTGTATATTTATGTCGTACTTCCATGAAGAAACTGATGGAAAATTTATTTCTTGTTGCAGAAGTAACGTTATATTTCTGATTGTGTTAGTGTAGTCGTGTTAGGAATTGTACTGATGTCCTTTTTTCCTGTTGGTAAAGAAAATGCCTCCCTACTCGAGAACGGTACGTTTCAGTTTCATGTCGTGGACTTTCGCGGCGTACAGATGACATTCGGCTCTAGACTCGGAATCCGATGGGAATAGGGAACGTTTAAACCGCGAAGCTTCCGGTGTGTTCAAGTTTCCTTTTTATGGGATACTACGCGCGCGGTCGTTTAGGGTCGGCCGTGAGAATCACGGCGAATTGCTTGCTGACAGGTATATCGCGTGCTTCATAACTGACGATGCTTTGGTGTTATGATATTAGAGATTATCATGACGGGTGGGTCTTCTTCTTCTTCTTCTTTACCCGCCGTATGTTTTCATTATTTATATTTTCTTAGTGGGGTTATTTTCATTTTCCCATTCTAATCAATTTTTCGAAATTGTATTCCTTCTCACTAGCCCCGAGCGTTATCCTCATTCATTTTATTAAAATGAGTTCATGTATCCCGGGTCTGGGAAGGGCCGATTGGAGCCTGACGAAAGTCCACAACAGCATGCTAAATCGTGCCATTTTATCCTAAACGGAGGCTGCTCGCCATCCAGCAGGCTAAGTAAAGCGAAGTCAACAGTAAAGGAGGATGATCTTACTAAACCCTGGGAAGAGTAACATTATCCTACCCGCGGGCAAAGAAAACTGCTGCTATCATCTTTACAGAGCACCACTACAAGGTACGTAAGTTTTTGGCGTTGCAATGGTTCTTCTTGTCAGGGAATACACTCGATGCAGTCGGCCATTCACTGCCCAGTTCTTGTGCACTGTTCCTGTGGTATTGGAATATTTTTTTAGCGAGGAGATAAAAGCATTTCTATATCTGGCGTCTGATTCAGGAAGGACTCAACGTTGGCCCTCCTTTGCGGTATCGATAATTTGACGTCGCAGTCTCAGTAAAGTTTATTTTTTTGAATGCGTCTATTGTGAATTTTGGAGGTCTGGACGTCAAAATGTAATTTTTGATCCTAAGAAATCACTCCTTCCTGTACAAGGTCCGTGCAGTGACGGTTCGTTTTTTGCTTTCCAGTAACGAGGGAAATCAATCAACTATTTGCTACTAAAATTAGTGGAATATGGAATGGAGACCAGAAGTTCATATTTCTGTAACATTTTGAGGGTAGTGGTACTTTATACTTCCTCAATAGTTGGTTGGGTAACTGCATCCCGGTATCCTTCCATTAATTGTCTGGGGAATAATTTAAACTGTCTTTTGATGTATCTTGCAATAGAGTATTTTTAGCAGGAATTGTCGCTCTCTATTCAACCATCCATTTGTAATGGACTCTGATATATTACCATTACTAGCTTACCTTCTCACGTACCCGTTTTGCAGATGTAAGCTTCATAACGGAGGCTATGGGTTAATCTTTCCCATTAGGTTTTCTTCATGCGTTAAACTGTCGAGGATAGCTTAAGGGTGATATAATTAAGTTTACGTTTTCTCGAACGAACATTATAGTGTCAGATCAGTTTTCATTGGTCCTGGATTCTACTATACTCTTAATGGCTCACTTTAAACATTTTTACTATGGAATAATTTATGGTGCATTAGATTAGCATTTGATTAAAAAAAAATATAATATTGCACAATGTTTCGGTAGATGGTTCTCGTGAGGCTCCTTGGTTCTGAAAAAAGCTTTAATTGATGCCGCTGGAAGCTGTAACTATGGAGCTGATTGGATTGAAATGTTGCACTACAATTAATATATCCTAATGTATTTTCGACTTCAATTATTTTAATAAGACGCGTTTTGACGGAACTACGTCATCATGAGACATACTATAAATATTGCTCTATAAAACTTGTGCCCCTGATGATGGTGTAGTAAGTTGTAACACATTTTATTAAATAATTTTAATGGAACTAATAATGAAAGTAATCGATATCGTCTGTCCACTTATATATAAATTTACAACACGTGTTTCGGCTTTTTGTACTAAACCATCATCAGGTACAATATTAGATTTTCAGTTTGCGGTTAGTATTTATAAATCATTTGGAAAGGGGGGAGGAAGGTAGGGGAAGAGGTTTGGGGGTTGGAAGGGTTAAGATTTACCGGTATTGAGGTGGAATGAAGATTTTATGGTTCAACATAATAGCACGGTGATTTGGTCATCTCAGTGCCATTCGTCATGTAGGTGGGGGGAGTAGGGTGGGAGTGGGGTGGTTTGGAGGGGGGTGGTGGTGGTGTCATATTTTGGGTTCTCGGTAAGAGGGGTTTATGATGGGGGAGTGGTAGTCAAATTCAATATAGTTTAACAATTTTATTTTCTTTTTCTTCCTTTTAATGATTTCCCACTGCTCCAAGGCATTCAGGCGACGTCCTTTGTTTTCCAAACTTAAAATTTTCAGTTGAAAATCTGTGTGGTGGGATTCTTCAATCAGGTGTTTTGCCAAATGGGATCTAGTATCTCCTTTGGCCAGGCAATTTTTATCTTCACTCACACGAGTTCTAAAGTTTCTCCCTGCTTGACCCACGTATACCGCCCCACATGTGTCACACTTAATTTCATACACCCCGGACTTGTTCATGGGGTCCAGTGGGTCTCTGGTGTTGGTAAAAATTTTGCCCAAGGTTAACGGCGTGTAAAAACTTACTCCATACTTGTTTTTTGGAATTGATTTCGCTACATGGTAGGACCCTTTTCCTAAGAAGGGGAGTGTCACCCATTTTTTTTTCTTTCATTCTGCCCTTGACTTTGGGTAATGCGGTGTAAGGCCATCTTTTTTCGTTTCTTATTTAAGATGTTGTCAACTAGATGGGAATCATATCCGTTATTTTTCGCAATTTGTTTAATAAATTTGATTTCCTTGTTAAGGTTTTTTTTCGAAAGCGGATACTTAGGGCTCGGTGGATCAAATGAGTAAACGCCGCCATTTTGTGGGACATTGGGTAGCAGGAGTCAGACGGAATGACGTGGTCTGTATATGTGGGCTTCCGGTATATTGCGAAGGAATGTTTGTTTTGGGAAGTGGAGATACGAAGGTCTAAAAAACTTAGGTGTCCATCTCACTCTGTCTCCATGGTAAAAGCGATACGTGGGTGTAATGAGTTTAAAAAATCTAAAAACTTTATGGATTGTCGGTAGGTACCTGCCCAACAGCATAAAATATCATCTACGTGTCTGTGCCAGTAAAAAACATTGGTCAAAAGGTTAAAATCAGAGCTATAAAGTTTTTGTTCGAGGTGGTTCATAAATATGTCCGCCAATAACGGAGATAATGGTGATCCCATGGCTAGTCCCTCTTCTTGACGATAAAATATTCAATCGAATAAGAAAAAAATTGATTTGTGCAGACCTCTAAAAGGATTGTTAGCTCTTCCATGACTACAGGGTTGGTGGCTGAATCCCATAAAATGTCCTTGGCAATTTTCAAAGATTCTCTTATGGGAACTGAAGTGTACAAATCCTTTACGTCAAATGATAGAAGTTTCGAGTTTGATAGTGTGCTTATTTTACTCAGGTGTTCAGTTAACTTTTCAAAGTTCTTTATATCATATTTGGGCACAAATTTGGAAAATTGGTGGAAGATGGTGTTTACTTTGAAGGCTAGTTTGTGCGTCGGTGATCCTACACCTGATATAACTGGAAGAATGGGATAGTTATCCTTATGGATTTTGGGAAGGTCATAGAGTCTAGGAGGAATGGGTTTCATCTGGGTTAGGTAAACTTTTTCCCTATTGCTGAATAACGCTGAACAAGATTTAATACAATTTTTCACTTCTTTGTTGTATTTGAGAGCAGGATCAAGTGTCAACCTTGCAAAAGAGTTGTCTTCGATGATCTTTTAAGTAATTTTCCACATAATCACGTTTATTTAGGATGACAACACTGTTTCCTTGGTCTACCTTGGTCACGGTTAAGTTATTGCTAGCGATCGTATTTGCAAGTGATTTAAGCGCTGAAGCTATATGATTTTCCGAGCGCGTGTTCGTCTTTGAATAACCACTTTAAACACTTTTCAATGAATTTGCGCACAATTGTTTGACACCCGCTTGCTCTCCATTAAGAGCCACTTCACAGTCTATCACTAGCTAGTCCCACGATGACTGACGAGGTTTGGGGGCGAATTTAAAACCCTTCTTCAGCACCAGATGACCCGACCTTCAGGATGAAAGAAAACAAAAATGGGTGACACTCCCCTTCTTAGGAAAAGGGTCCTACCATGTAGCGAAATCAATTCCAAAAAACAAGTATGGAGTAAGTTTTTACTCGCCGTTAACCCTGGGCAAAAAGTTTTACCAACACCGGAGACCCACTGGATCCCATGAACAAGTTCGGGGTGTATGAAATAAATTGTGACACATGAATAGATATCTCTGAATAAATATCTCTGAATAAAAGAGAATAAATAGCCTTTGCCATCCAACGTGCGTTGTGCAAACCACCTGGGGCTGGGAACTTTACTTTTGATCCTCGGCTTGTACCTCCAAGAAAAATATTACACAACTTTAAGTGCTCTAAGTAGCCATCTCAAGGCTGCTTTGACTGAGTTCTCTGAAATGGCAGGATAGTAGCACATCATTTCTTCCCTAAGCTTTTTCGTTTAATTGGAGTCAAACAGGTCATTGTTGCCTTGAGAATATACTTATTTGTCAATCTGAGGCCAGTGTTTCTTGAAACACTTAAATGTGGCAACATGTGGACTCCCACTTACTCCAAAAGCTGCGCTGAAAACAGACGAGAGCACAATTTCAAGTATAAGGCGTCTACATGGAATCCACTCAAGACAAGTCTGTAAACTCTCTTCAAGAATAGCACATGCTCCACTCTTCAAGCCTGTATTGACAGCTGTTGTATCAAATACTAGAGCACGCACATTTTTACTCAGATTACAATCATTCGGAGTGTTTAGGCAAGCAGTAGCTTGTTCCTGGCCAGTTTCACGGACAATCTTTGGAACTCCTATTAATATCTCATCCTCCAGGGACAAGTATCACCACTCTGTCAACATTTTCAGCGCTTTCCACAATATCTGAAAGTAACTTGCCATCCCAGTAAAGAAATAAAGGATCTTCAGAACAGGAAGTTTACTTTGTCATTTTCTGCAACGGTCTCTCACGTTTTCATGCGGTTACGCCTAATTGTGCTCCGAGATACCGGCAGCTGATCTAAAGTCAAACCACAAGCCTCAGAAACTGCACTGACGACAAACATGCCTTAACGGTCTAATAAATTTACTCTGCCAAGTGATGCTGCTACGTTAGTTGTTAGGATCTTCTTCCTTGTTACGGGTCGTTTTGGAGTAATGCTCGTGGAAGGTTGATAATTAAAATCAGATTCATCGGAACTACTGGTTGCAGTCTCTTAAGCTACTGCTAATTTACTTGAGGTGACACACTTGTTGACTTTTTGAATTTAATTAACAGAACGTTGATGTCTCAACTCATCTTGACTTTCTCGTAATCGATTTCGGGACTCTTGAGCTACTTGATTCTTGTCAACTCCTACCAAGATGCAGATCTTTGTGTCTTTCCGCTGAATTATTAAAAACATTTTGTCTTCATCATTTTTCATTATTGGCAAAGCATCTTTATGTGCAATGTCAAAAATATCTGAGATGTTTCCATTGAAGATTTCTTCTTTCATGCGACAGCTATCGAGGGGTGGCTTTATATTTTTTTAAAGATTGAGATATTCACTGTACTGTTTGTTAATTTTTCTTTCAATCGCATCTATTCTTTGAGTTGGAATCTTTGCCTTACCCCAAATTTCCAGGACATCTGCAACAATGGCTCTTGTTCCTTTTTAACCCCAATGTCTGGTTAATATGGTGGAAAATATATATTTGCAATATGTCTCCTTCTGAAGGTAGCCTAGCTTTGGAAAGTGATTCAGTAGACTATTCAATGAGCCACTATGTAAGACATCGTATTGAGGTCTTTTGACAGTATGTACCTTGTAATAGTTGCTTGATTTTTCTTTAAAAAATCTGTAAATGGCAAACATTTAGAAGCGATAAATTAAAAAAAATGTTTTTAAAGTACTTTCAATTCATAGGGGCCCCTAAACACTCCGATTTGTCCAAATTTTGGTGTGGTAATTTACTTTGCATAGTGGAATAAGGGCAGCGCTGTGGAGATATTTTTCACTTTTATTTTTTTCATATAATTTTGGACCACCCTAATGGGCATATATCATTTAGTACTTGTATTATTTGGTTTGACGTGCTACGATGGCTAAGGTCATTTCGTACATACTGTCTGTCACTTGCAGACAGAGGCAACAGCCCTCGGATGAATAGGATGATCACTCCTCAAAACTCGAGCTGAGCCCAACGATGATTAACTTCGGTGACTGATCGGGAATCGATGTTTCCATCGTGGCAGGCCGTTGCCCATGTAGCACACTGTTGGGGTATTAGACGGAGAATCGCGAGAGGGAAAGGGGTGTTTACTGGTGGAAGAGTATTGATGCACGGGCCTAGTGGTGCAGAAACCTGGATGGTGGAGGGAGAGGGTGTCAGTAGGCTGGAGGCGTTTGAGATGCAGGTGTGGAGGAGGTTGGGGAAAGGGCGAAGGGCGGAAAGGAGGACGAACGAAGAAGTGCTCGGCGTGGCGGGTTAGGAGTGGAAATTTCTGGAGGGGAGTACTGAGGAGGCACCTCGGGTGCACCAGGTGATGAGGGGATGCGGGAAAGAGGGGAGGGTGCTGGGCAGGCGGGGGAGGGAGGGGCAGGTGACGGGCTTCATGGAAGGGATGAAGAGTGGCCGGAAGTATCAGATTACATAAGGGTTTATGATGTAAATCGCGTTAGACGATGTAGTTTTCTAAAAGCTTGGTGGAGCTTATCTTCGCTTCATCTTACTCGGTAGTAAATAATTTCCTCTGATTATAAATTGCCTCAAATATCCTTTGGCGCTATCTACCTCTTCAAAAAGAAAACCGCGTATTGGTTTGTCCACCATAATGAGTGATGATTAGTATCCTGAAAATTTCTCAATTCCGTAGCCACTCGATGCCTGGATGTCTGAAACCGTGGGTGATTACAAAGGTAATGATGCTTTAAGGTACGGTAATGATAATTTCCAAGACACCGTTCGTATATGCATATTTTTTAACTGTTGGTTTCCTTTTGTCGGCGCATTTTTCCAATTTCTTCACGTCCCATATGATTGTGGCGAAACATTCTGATCATTATTTGACGATGACACCTCGGAGCAATAATCCTTTTCCCTTTGATCTGGTTTTTACTTTACCTGCTCTGAAGCACCTTTTGGTTCAAGTATTCACCGGACCGGAATATATCGCTCATTATTGCAGCAGTCATTCAGGATTATTTATTTCAATTCATGTTGTTCTGAGTCGTCCGTTGTCCCTCTGAATTTTTATCAAGTTTCTTGGGACCACCTGCAACCTACGCTGCATGCACATGGAATTTATCTCCTGTATTATGCATGTAATTTCTCCATATCGCTTATGGGTAACTGAAAGCACTGTATTTCGATAGCAGATATTGTCGGCGCATGAGATTTACTCATATGTCACCCCCTTTTAAGGACCTACGTTGTAGCCATAGCAGCACGAATTTCAGTCACTTGGAGTCCACAGCTACGAGAGACAATTTGGCGGATTAAGATTCAGTTATCATCATATTGATAGTGATGGGAACCGTATTAACAGTATACATTAACTTGAATTTCATTATCCCATGTAGTAAATTATAACTGCTATATATGGTAAAATAAATCGTTTTCTACCGAATATGTGGTAGAGAAATTCAAAACCTTATTCAGCCTAGCATTAATACACCCTGAAGAAAAATGATCTGCGGTATAGTCTGAGGAATAAATGCGAGTGATTGCAATTATTTCTAACTTACGATATTTTAATGAGAAATTTTCCATTGGTAAATCATTAAGTCAGGGATCATATTTGAATAAATCATGTTACACCCAGTCTCTATCTTTAAATGCAGTATGATCATGTTCTTGAAAGTTAATATTAATTGGTACTATATGATTCAACACAAAGTTTTTAGGTAATCGTGGCGTTTGTAGGTAATCGTGGCATTTTTTGCCATCACCTGCCAACTAACACAGTTGATATCGTTCGGGTGATTATTAAAATCAATCTGAAATAATGTCGTAAACTTAGTTGTTGGAAAATAAATTACCTGCTTGTATTTCTAATCGGTGTCAATTGGTATCAGTTTAAGCTCTGGATGTGCAGGTGACATGAATTTCGAAATGTGTTGGCATGTGCGCCCCCGGGGACCAGGAGTCAGTTGAACTAACCGAGTCAAGTCTTAACTGGCGCAAGCAGCGACCCCGCACTCCGGCTTGCTAGGTCCCGACGACAGGCGCCGTGTCTTCCTCGGAAGAACCACCTAAAGGTAGTGGGAGGGGCATAGGATGGATCTTTGGCTTCATCTATTTATGTATTGTATCTGCTGGACGGCTTTTGTGGCAAGTTTTCGACGCCATCGAAGGCATCGCTGAGCTCCTTCCACACGTGATTTTTATTTTTACCAAGTTTACATTCTTGCATACATGCTCATAACGCCGTTCCCTTTCGGGGCAGCCACAGGCAAAATAGACTATTTCTTGGTGTTATGAATGGGAAACTGGCTCTGTTTTCAATAACTTCTCCCACACTGACCTAGCCGTGTGTACGTATTTTTTTCTGTTGCATTCAAACATCGATTGATCAACACCCTATCTATCGTACTTTTACTGCCAACACTTCTCAGATACCCTACCCCCACTGTATTTAGGGTACATTTCTGCTTATCCTGGCATACCCAAGTTTCACTGCCATACAGTAAAGTGGGGAGTATCTAAATCGCTCAAGAATCCTCAAACGAAAGACTTGAGAGTGAACTGACGTCACAATCGCAGCCGCGTAAACTTTGAATTGACTTGAAACTCTTTAGTTTCCATCCACTTCTCGTTTGGAACTGTGAAATGAATTAATGGAACTCATAGTGCGCTTGACTGGCATTAGCCAATCACAGCTATGGATAGATGTGCCAATGATAAGGCGTGATGATGGTCGCTGCCGTGCTATTTCGAGAAGAATTAACAACTGGACGGAAATGTGGCGTCCTAATTCATTGAGATATGTGGCGAGCGATTTGATTTTCAAGTAATTGGCTAACCCAATTATCAAAATCATATGATGCGGAATTTTGCTGCTAGTGCATGATGTTTGTATACGATTGTCTTGAAACGAGATTGGAGCCAAATTCGATCTCGTTAATGAATTCCTGGTGTCGCTGGTAATCAATGCCTTTTATTTAAATATTTTTTCACTCAATACCTTGGGTCTGTCACCAAGTAAGCAAATATTTTGCCACCAGATAATTGGCTATACTGGCAACTATTCTCAATATATTTCCTTTGACCTTGCGAAAGCTTCGTCAACGTAATCAGATGTTGAAGTTGAAACGAGTGAATTACTCAACATTTTTTTGAATGAGTTGACTGTTTTCGAGGCTTGGGTAACTAATATAATAATTACTAATAAATAATAATTACTATTAATAAATTAACTAAATAATTATTAATAAATAATAACTAATCGGCGTATTTTACCATTTTGGCTCTTGTACGAGACTTGCTGTAAAACTCATTGTGAATACAGCGAGACCAAGAGCGCAATAAGTTATTTGGCACGACCTCGAATAAATTTACAGTACCTTGCCCTATTAGCTGCATCACTAGGATTTTTCGTTTGAAGCTTTGGAACCAAGCTACACCGATAATTCAGACGAGTGATCACGAAGATCGATTGTGTTCCTAAAAGACATGGACGACTAAATTTATGAGGAAATCAAAGTCTTCATTTTAGTAAGTCTAAAAATAGTTTTAAAAAATTCAACATTTCATTGATATATCTGTCAAAGGACCCAGTTGAGTGGAAAAGTGGCCGGGTATAAACGGACGGAATGTCGTTAAACATATAAAATTGTAAATAATGGCAAATTGTAAAGAAGAGTGGCATTGATGGTGCAGTTCAATTAATCATTAAGAAAATTTATATTCGAAAGTATTTTGTGTTAAATGTCGTGCCTAAGTACCAATGTTAATTTACAGATTGCTAAGGAGCAATTACTTAGAAGAATTTTGAGAAAATTAATTAAATGGTTTGACAATTGAAGTTATCCATTAAAGTTCTTCCCTCCTGGGACGTGAATATTAACCCCGGGCTCATGTGTAACGCCTATTACCAGAATGCGAGGAGCCTACAAAATAAGATTTCCGATGTGTCGTGTCACATCACTGAGCCTCTTTCAATATTATTGCCTTTTCGGAAACGTGGCTTAACTAGAGCATTTTTGATAGTGAATTGGCTTTCTTTTCCACCCACCAAATTTTCCGCCAAGATCGTGGCGGTGGTGTTGTGCTGGCCATTAATTCTGAGTATTCTGCCACCCATAGGGCCGATCTTGAGACCAACTGTGAAATTCTCTGGACCCAAATCCGAGTGCTTTCTAGCCCCACTAGTGACCACTCTACGAAATTATTCGTTGGCTGTTTTTATCACCCACCTAATGCTAGTTTGTCATCGCTCGAGGCTTGCTTTGAATCCGTCCTCCGCGCTCGTGCGTTAGGTGATGTGCTACTGTTTGGCGATTTTAATTTGTCAATCAATTGGACTTCTTCCTAATCTGGTTCTCCGTTTAGCTCACTAGACGATTTTTTTCTCGAACATTTCGTTAATGGACTTGGTCTCCTTCAGTGCAATCCCTTCCCTACAAGAAATTCGGCAACGCTGGATCATATCCTTTCCTCCACCAATGTATGTCTTATTTGTCTCATAATGAAGACTGCGTCGTTACTTGATCCACCTCTCCTGATGCCTTGTTGTTCCTCTGCTGAGGTCAGCCACGAAAATAATTGCAAACAATGTTAGCAATTATTTTTGTGGTTGGTTTTAGGCCTATATCAAGGAGATTAATTCCCCTGTAATTATTGGGATTAGTTGGTTCACCCTTTTTGAACATGAGAATCATCATGCTTGTTTTTCAGCACTCTGGGATCAGATGCTGTTTTAGAATCATTCGTATTAGTTTTTTACAATTCTTCCGTCAATTTTTCCCACCATGTTTTATTAACTCATTAGGTATCTTGTCTTTCAGGAGATTTTCTATTTTCCCATTTCGATAGCATTTTTCTTACTTCTTCGTATGTGATGGTTGCGTCATCGTTTACCGTTGTATAATTCTGTAATGGATATTGGAGTGTATTGTCACTTTTAAATAGCTCTGTTAGATATTCTACCCAAGTTTTTTCATCTTTATGATATTTTTCAATTAATTCTCTCAATTCAAATCTTTGATGCCTGACCATACGACAGATTTGTTGTTGTAAACCGAAGAGGTCGCTTTCCATTCACTTGGAATAGATTTCCCAATATTCTTCTTTAATATCTTATTAATCCCTTTGTTCCATTTCGAATGTTCCTGTATTCTTCATAGGATTCTGTTGTCCTAAGGTCCAATAAAGCTTCTCTAATAATACCAAATGTAATAATAATATTATATCATGCCAAATTTAATATTTTTTATTATCCTATTCCTAATGAAGTAGATGCAAAAAATTGTTTGTCACTCAATACTTATGCGCATGGGCAAAATAACAACATGGATGAAAAACATTCTCTCCTTTGTGCCTCGCGCCCTAATCACATAAACAACCACTCACGATACCTCCTGAGCCCCGTTTCTCAATGCTACAAGTCCACAAGTTACAAGTCTATTCACTTGTAACTTGTGAAATTCTGTTTCTCACACGTAAAAGTCTACTATTTACAAGTCCATTTCACAAGTTAAAAGTGTTTATTCACAAGTGTTTCCATGGTTACGACATGTTGTTTCTCAAACCGACTTGTAAATAACAAGTGTTTGTAACTTATAAGAAATTTCTACTAGTCCTCCGTGGTGAGTTAATCGAAAGAATAACTTGAAAAACAAATGAGAAGCGACTTGTGATCTCCTTTTCTCGACTAATATAGAGCCTATAGTGATGAATAATATTTGCAAAATCCTGGCCTAATATGCTCAGTTTACGTTAAAACACATTGTTTGTTTACCAGTTAAGTTAAAAGAGAAATATTTTTGGCAAAAGCGTAACGAAGCAAGAACGAATCAAACGCTTGGAGACGTTGTAATTGAACAACGAAGAAGAAAGATTTACTGCCGGCAGGAGGCATATATGTTGCTTTTAATGTTGCAATTTTGTTATAGTATCGTATATCTCATTTAATAAAGAGTTAATCATTTTGGGGGAAGGAAGGCTAAATATGCGAAAGTTTCGCACGGCTTTACTGGTATTATTTATTTAATATTTAACAATATCCTTATCATGTCATGACAAGTCATTAGTTAATGCATTGAGAGGTAAAAATGCAGAGCATCAGTTTCCCTTCTAAAATGACAAATCGCTTTGAAATATTTAGCCTTGAAGGTACGTACTCACAAAGGGAGACTACGTACGTTGACCAGCTTTTTTGAATTCCGTATTTTTGTGTAATGCAGGAGGTCACTTGCTACGCTAATGTGTCGCGGTTTTCCCTGAATACGCCCTAGTTTTGTTCGTTGTTCATGGTGTAACATTTTTCTCTGTTTCTACTTTTTTATTACGATTATCACCCCGAAGGCTGAACCCCGCCTCCTTCGAGAGAAGGAAATTAGTGAATAAGCGTTTATTTCTGTGAATAATATTGTTTTATTTTTTGTGAATTAGCACTGAGGTTTTTGGATGGATTAAACTAAGACCCGTAAACTCCGTCTGTTATTTACTAACCCTAAACTTCTTTTCTCTCTCAGAATTTAACTCCATGATTATTTAGGATAGTTTTTTATTCGTACCCCGGCAATTCAAACTCCGAATTAGTCGTTTTTCGCTGCCTTCAGAATGAATGTGCTGAATTACTATGATGAGGGTACGTAATTCGGTGGAAAAAATTGGAGCATAGACGGGTTCCAGTTTTTTTCGACGCATGAATGAATATCTCACGCTACACTCTAGACCGACTCGGTATCTTGTGAGACTGCGGTTTTAATTGCGTTATAATATTAACTGCAGATATAACCGATTAAAAATCAATTAATAACAACAAAACTAGGGATCATTAAGGAAAAACCACGACACATTAGCTTAGCAATTGACCTCCTGCACCACACAAAAAATACGGAATTCAAAAAGGCTGGCCAACGCACGTAGTCTCCCCTTGTCAGACAACACAACGTTATTATCGTACTTTTCTATGTAAGATAAACACTGCACAACATGATATCTTAATGTGCAAGAATTATAAATAACCTTCAATTCAAGTTCATGTTTCACGTCAAGTGACGGACTAAACGACTTTTTCTTATGATGCTCAAGTTTTGCCGGTGATTCCTCCTCGCTTGGGATATTTTAAGGTAAAGTGTGAACTAAAAATACGGTTTATCTTGCATTCACGCATTCGTTGACATCAAGCAACGTGGTACTGACTAGACAAAAGAGAAACTTAGTATAGTCCACTTTTAGTTTAATTTTTCCGACCAAGGTTTCGACTTACAAAGTCATTATCAAGGCCTGGGAAAATTAATTCTATTCGTAGCACTGACTCTTGATTAAAGAAGATGGCAAGAGACACAGACACCCTCAAAATATATTGCAAGCTTTAAATGATAGCTAAATATGGACTGAATGACGTTAGCTATTTTCACTTGTAGAAGCTTTGTTTACCTGTGGAGAATTCACAAGTCCTCCGTTCTCGTTTGAGAAACACAGCAGTACAAATCCGACTTGTAGACTTGTACCTTTGAGGAGCATGCCCCTGGTAATAGCGTCTTAACCAAAACTTACTGAGCTGGAACAGGTGTTGGGGGAGTGGAATGGAGAGAGCTGCAGATGACCAATCTTCGGATTGGCGCCGTGCACGTGCCGAGTGATGCTCGCGTCAGAGATCTCCTTGGAGTCCCGGTCCATATTTGGGTTCCGTGGGAAGTCCGTCGAGCACTCCGCCCGTCGGTTCAATAGTGGACCCCTTGAGGCCTCTCGTTGAGAGTACGCCGACGCCGAGTTTCTCTACACACTTCCTCCTTTAAAGGTTATGGCATTGCTTCTCATTATTCGGTGCCAATGGGTGTAATTGATACACAATTATTAATAATAGTGTTCCCCCAGCTACGGTAGGTGTTGATAGATTGCTTATGGTATACTTTTCCGCCTTAATACGTCTCCTTAATCACACGCTTTCTCCCTTCTGAGCAACGTACATCCTATCAATGGCCATGCCATCTAAAATGCCTATCCTTTTCTTCCTTCTTCGTGATAGGTTTCTCTCCATCCTTCCTCCATTCCCCAATCAACCTTCCCCAAACAACCTACCCACCTATCCGTATGGGCGAATGTTTTCGGTCACCTCCCCAAATAAACTTCTTATTTTTCTTTCGTTTATGCCATTGGCGTCGGGGTCCCTAATAAACATCTCATTAAATTCGCTAAATGTCAGAATATTGGAGTATTACTTAGGAGATATCCGACCAGGTGAATTTATTTTTTTGAGTCGAACGCAAGTTTACTAGAAAATTTCATATCTTTTAAGTTTCAAGTTGCCACGGCGTATGTTCTTTCGCCCACACGTAACATCTGTAGGACAGTCATAGGCGACGAAATAAGAGAAATTCACTGTTGAACGGATGGGGTCAATATTTTATTCCTTCCCTCGCACTATACACGACTGCGACAAGAGCCGATGGAGCCACTAATTGCACGAAAACACGCCAATCATTCCTTTCCATCCCACCAACTTCATTTTTAGACCTTTTCCCGGTGTGTGGGAATCGGATTGGTCTGACTGCATGGGTGCTGGCTTCCCATTCCGAGGGGTTGGGGTTCGGCTCCCGGCGGTGGTCGAGATTTTTCACTGGAACCCTTACTTGAGTGCTCTGTCAGTGAGCACTACTAGTCTAGTTCTCCGTCCGTCGGTTGGAACGTTAAACCATAGTCCACGTACAGATTTGCGTGAGAATTTGCATACGTGTCCTTGTTAGTAAAATCCATAGATAATATTGAAAAATATTTCATACATGTTATTGCTTTGGTTTCTTGGAAATTTAATGATATTTTAACACGTAGTCTTGTGGCACATGACATATATTTCGTAATAATCCGATTGCATACGTACAGATTTTCTCCAAAACGCAAAATACGTCTCATATTGTCATAATGGTTACTGACAAATATCAAGGTGTCTTGCCGAGTAAAAAAAAAGTATTTAGGCATAATTTTCGCTTAAATTGCGACTTCCGCGCCGAAAACCTAAGTCATAATAATCAAGGCGAAATAAAAATATATAATTCTGGCATCATTTACTTAACCGCACGTGTGGTGATTTCAATCGTAAAAACAGATGTCCTTCGGTGAAATGTGGTCCAGGAACTTTTTCAACTTACTTGAAAACATTAAAATGCGCTCACAATGACTCACGACTACCGCTCCAGCCACCTTAAGAGGAGGCTTATTCCGACACCAGGTTTCTCTCCATCGTTCCTCCTTCACCCAAATTATCCTTCGCTCACTGAACTGCCCACCTATCTTCAATAGCCTCAGTTGTCGGTCGTCCCCCAAATAACCAGCCTCTTCCCTATTCTCTCCCTTCTTCATGGCTGTCGTCCTGACACGCCCTAGTTCGCGTCTGTAGATAGTGTGGCATCCCTCGACTGATTCGCTCTTCTCGCCTCTGATGCCTTTCCTTCCCCCGTCCTTCCCTGTCCTGCCGCCCCTCACCCTCAGGGCCCCATCCACGTCTTGGGCTTTGAGGGGGGGCGCTGGGTGAAGAGTGTTTTCCTCCTGCGTATGTTCGCGCTCGCTCACAAGGACACGACGCATATTCTCTTTATCCGCCCGCGTTTTCATCTTCCGTCTCCGCTTCTGTGGCGACTTCGAATCGCCCCTCCACGCATGCCTACGGGTGAAGCATACGTTGAAGGGAGCTTCCCATTCGAGGTGTTGAAGTTGGTGCAGATCGGAACTCATCAGTGCATGCGAACGGCGATGAATGGTGCGCCAGCGTACCTTTTTGGTACCCCTCCGGTGGGCACCATTCCAACGTCCTCGCCTGCTAACCCGAAGGTCGCGGGTTCGAGTCCCGCCTGTAGATGATTATTCACCTCCCAGGGCATGGTTGTGTGCGCTGTGTTTTATTTACGAGTTCGTTTGTGACTCAGAATAAAGTGGTTATTAATATTAATATTATTCTACTGTGAAGAATAGTCTTGCCCGAACGTTTTGTGATTAGTTTACGAATTCGTTCGAACCACGTATTTAAAATTTTAGACTTATACCACTTATCAATAAAAACATTTACATTATCCATGTTTGAAGCGTTTACTGGAAAAGTATCGTGGATGCGATAATCGAAGTTCTTTTCTAGTCAATAACTCTTCAACTCTACTCCCGATCTCTTTTGAAGTGAGCTGCGCGTAGCATCTGAAAAGTTTGGAATGCATGGAAATTCACTGCGCAATTCTGCAGTGAAGTAAGCAGCGCACTAAAGCAAATGAAATGCACCCCAAGTATGGCCTACAGTTAACGATGGTAATTTAGAAGTTTCTTCTGTGGTCCTAGAAAGGCAACATTTAAATATGGGTGGAATCACCTATTATGGGTGTATTCGAATGGATTTTGTTTCGTGAATATAGTGGAAGGCATGATTTCATCCTTTCAACTTGGGAAGATGGACTTTACCGTCATGACCTTTCCAGAATTTACGCTTTATCGTGTTTGCGTCGAGTGTGTCTTGCCGTGCGAGGCATTCTCCTGACGAAGAGGAATATCTCATCATAAAAATTCTTCCTCAGTACAAAAAAATCCAAGGGGCTTGCTAGCCACAAACAGTCTTCCCCTTCTTCTAGTCTGGAGGAACATACCCACAGATAGTCAGGAGTGTCCTGTTGTAGTCAAGAGTTTTATTTTTTTATTGTTTTTAATGTTCACCCAACATATAGAGATAATTACAGGGTGAACAATAACAAATCATACAAAAGTAAAAATATAATACGCATTAGTCAAAGCTCGTCGAATACATAACGTATATTCGTTACTTTAATTTTCATATTACAATCAAATTTCTAAGATATTTTTGAAATTACGACTTTGTTAACGTTCTTACTGTCTTGGTACAAATTAAGATCGTTACACAATTTTTATGAGTCGTGCATATTCGGTTTAAGGGAGCATTTTCACAATAGTCACTGTTAACATTCATGACGCAGAATTTATTTTTTATTTGTTTATTATTCACGTCCAAAAACAGCTCAAGGCAAATTACAATGGACAAATAACAACATTAATAAAAAATAAAGAACCATATAACAAAATTAAATTAATTAATAGCAAAGTAGAATTTAACACTGAGCAAATTAGAACCAAACATAAAGAGAGCGAAAAATGAGAGCAGATCAAGGATGAGGGAGGAGTGCCACAGATACGTAATGAATGGAATCAATCGAATTTAGGGACAATTTTCAACGTAGCGTAGATGGGAGTCCGTAAATAAAAGACCGTTTGGAGACAGAGAGACGTGGGGTGGTGCAATGAAATAGCTCATTCAGTCTTGCAATTCGTGAAGGAAGACGTAAGGACAAAAGAGAAAGAAGTTCCGATGACCTATAGTTTCCATTGACTATTTTCATGAAAAATTTGCTGTCGAGAAGGGCACGGCGGTCAGTCAGGGAGGATATGCCTAGAGTTGATCTTAATTTATTGAGGGAGTAGTGGCGAACTGTACATCGCGGTGCCTGATTATGGAGAGGAAGAAATTCATTGGTCTTTCAAGGAGTTTGAGCGTAGGTGTGAAAGTGGCCCAAATTTGGGAGCAGGATTCAAGTACTTGGGAAAAACAGTCAAAGTAAAAAGAACGTAGAGCATTTAGATCAACTATCTCACCATAGTGAAAAATTAAGCCAACTAAAGACATAGCACGAGAGGAAATGTTTTTATGACCTAACGGAAGAGAAGTTTAGTGTCAAATATAACCCCCAAGTCTTTTTGAGTTGTGACAGGAGAAATAACTTGGCCTGAAATTTTATAAGTGCGTACATGAGGAGATATACGGAGTGTGAAAGATAAAACCGAAGACTTGGATGGTTTCATTTTTAGGGACCAACTATTGGACCACAACTATTAGCCAGGGGATGGAGAGCATTTTGCAGGGTAATGCTGTCATTAACAGAATTTACTTGTTTGAAAATTTTGCAGTCATCTGCATATTGAAGGATTTTACATCCCGTGAAGGAAACTGAAAGGACCAAGAACGCTACCTTGGGGAACGCCGGAAGTAATATGAAAAGTAGTTGAGTGAATCCCATCAATTACAGCACGTTCTTGCCTGTTAGATACGAATGACTTTGAGGTTTTCAGGAACTTTCCGTCATCTTATTCTTACCTTTATCTGTAGGAACATGGAAATTCGGTCAGTTTATCAACGTATCACTCTCTCCTTTATTTATAGTATCATGTAGAAATATGAGGTCATTCACTATTCTTCAATCGCATAATTTTTGGCGGTTAGAAATTACCAGGTCATCATATTTTATACGATTGTCAAGGATGGGATGAACATGATTCCGGGCATAATGGATATTCATTAAAATTTTAAAACAACTCTTTCAATCGTTTCAATATACGTTCCAAATTATTGAGCAATACTCTAATGTATTCCTAACAAGAGAAAAATACAATATTTTTACAAACATTCATTCCTGACATATTTTGACAAGCAGTAATGAAAACCTTGTAGTTTATATGCAGACATAGTAATATACAATATATGGTTAACAAAGGTCATTTTACAGTAAACATAATGCCCAAATACGTCACTTTTCCTCTCAATAATTTGTTCTTTCATTGAGTAACTGAACATTAGCACATTCTTTCTCTTGAATAGGTCATAACAGAGAACTTATTAATGTTAAAGTACAGATGGATTTTTGTGATCCCATAATAAAATAATTTAAATCATTCTGCACTTAATAACATTCAGCCAAACTATCCACTCTTCTATACATGTATCATAATATCATCAGCAAACATTAAACACTTAGTATTATGAATGCATTACGGCAGATCATTGACATAAAAAAAGGAGTGGGCTTAAATTCGAACCTTGTGGTACACCTGATAATGCAAAGCATTCACTTGATGTTGAGTTTCTGTGTACTACATACTGCTTTCTTTCAAGCAATAATGAGCGCAGTAAATAGAAGAGTGAACCTGTGACCCATACGCTTTGAAGTTTTCCATCAAAAGACTGATTAACAGTATCGAATGCTTTTTGGAAGTCAAGGTAGATAGCATCTACTTGAGAGTCACTATCCATGGCAGTGATTACATAATTTGTGAAGTAGTTAGATTTTTGGCTACTGATTTATTTTCCAAGAATCCATGTTGAAATTCGCTCATCTGACTTTAAATCTGAAATTTAACGTGCTTATATAGAAAACACTCAAATAATTAAGAGAAAATTGACGGAATACTCTCAGGGCGGAAAGTCCTTACTTCATTGCTTTCCCAGTTTGTAAAATCGGACAAACCTCAGCTATTTTCGATTTAGTTGGAAATACTCCAGTTTTTAATGATACATTGAACAAATGGCATAGAGTTGGAGCTATAATATCTGGGAAACCTTTTACAATATATGCTGGAATACCATCCAGACCGACTGATATCTTTGTATTAATACTTTTTATTGCCTTAAATACTTCTTCCATGTCAATATTCGTCAAGCGTATTGTGGGAAGATTTTCGGATGAAAAAGTAAAAGAGAGGTGCTATTTCGCACTCGTCCGGCCACACCTTGAATATGCAGCGAGCATATGGGATCCGGTGCAGAAAGACTTATTGTTAGTCCGGAAACTTAATAAAATACAAAGGAAAGCTGCGCGATTCGTCAAAAACAGCTACGGGCGTACAGACAGCGTTACACCGATGTTAAACGAATTAGGCTGGGAGCCGCTAGAGACTCGGAGGCTGCGCGCTAGGCTTAGATTACTTGAACAATTGAGAATAGATATCTTTCAGAGCGACACGGAGAACATCCTATTAGAACCCCACTATATTTCCAGGTCCGACAGAAACGATAAATTAAGAGAGATATTTTGCCGAACGGATAGGTATGGGAATTCGTTTTTCCCCCGAACAATAAGGGACTTCAATAAATGCTAGGCGTAATTTCATTAGAGCGTGTCCATTTTATATGTAAACGGCTGGTGTCCTAACACCCCCACCACACGCCTATTGAGGCGGCTTGCGGGGTAATATGTAGATGTAGATGAATATGTCCCAGGAATATGTTATTTGTACAATCAGATACTTAATTTATAAATCGCTCAGTTTCAGTCTCTGGTCTTATTTTCATGCTCTGACATGAAGTATTCTCTGAATGCTTCAGCTATATCTTCCGGATAACCGATTTCACGTCCATTTCATTTCATCATCTTTGGGGCGTGTTTAACGGATTTATTATCTTTAGCGAATTTCCAAATTTGTCATAATTTCTGCGATTCTCTTCTTGTTTATTAAAAAAATATAGATTAAGTATATCCGTAACCCTTTTTTAGCTTATAATTTTAGTGTATTGTACATTTTCTGTTGATACTTTGAAACTTTCTTGCTAAACAATTTTCTATGCCTGGCTTTCCTTTTTGATCTATAAATTAAGTCATAAGAAAACCAAGATGAATATTTATTTGTCTTACATTTAGGAAAAGCTTCGTAGAAATAAGTATAGAATAATTCTAAACCCATATTGACATTTATCGACTTAATAGCATCCAATCCTTAAGAATCAACTCGTTGTATAATTGCGAGTAATCTCCTTTTTAAAAATTATAGGAGTCACTTGAGGTGCACGAAAACTTTCTTTTAGAATTGCATGAATAGTTTATTTCGATGGCTGGGTGATATGGATCTCCTTTTAGAGATAACTTATCATATGGGGTTTGATTAACATCGATGGTATCAATATTTGGAGGTCCAAAATCAAGGAATTTTCCATATCGATTCCTAATACCATTTATCTGCTTCATACCCATAATATTCATGAGAGCTAGCGTTGGCGTGCTGGAACAAACGGTGAAACCCATTCAATGCTGTCTTTTTAAACTTAAGATATATTACTTTGTGGTTTTGCGACCAATAGGTCCGTACCGTGGATAATTACCACTCACCAATTATTTTAAATTAATACTTATGTTCGTGTGACTAATATGTGCATCGCCGCGAGTAAATTCCTTTCGAACTTCGATCATGACTTGTTTTATCCTGAATTATATATTTATGGCACTTTGTATAATTTCATATGGTATAAAAATTTCACTAATGATAGATGTACATAATAATCCACCGTGGACGTTGCTACGCTGTATGTTACTTATATCAGCGACACGACTCTTAACATCCCTCAGGTCGGTGGACAGAATCACGCGAAATAAAACTATGGACTGCGTGTACGTCTTGCGTGTGTTCACTTCTGTCATATTAAGTAAACTACTCGACAATCATTAATCCTAGGTTTCAATAATAAATAATTACGAACAATATAGAATATGTAAATCACTGGCAGATACAGTAGAATCATCCGGGGTGTTTACCGAACTATGATCTAACCTGGCTTGATCATAGTTTGTTATAGCTTGTTACACATATTTTTTTAAGAAAATATTCTGGACTAGATTTATAGATATCAAGCAAATTTAAATGTAGTTATAATGATGATTGTATTCATTTTATCAATCTGTGATGCATGTACAATTTTAAGGAAGTAGGTTTTTTCATCTTTAACCACAATCTGAACTATATTGAAGTATGCACACATTATTGAAGCTTATCTTTGGAAAAGTTTTGTTATAAATTGTGAATAAGCACCAGATTATGCATCTTGATATTCCAGTGATCGAAGACAGACTTGCTTAATCAGTAACTAAACTTATATGTTTTCTATCAGAGGCATATTATTTCTCTTTCCTGATTATATTTCAAGATGTCTACATTGCATCTTACCGCATAATATTTTTTATTCCAAACAATTCACCTTGACTAAAGAGGTATTTAATCTTTGCTAAAGAGATTCACAATACTGTTGTTAAAACTAAGAAGTGGTTCTTGAAAGAAAATGTATCATTTTGAAAGGATTAGTATGAAGTAGTTATCAATCTCTACCATCAAATGAAAACAAAATGTCTATTTTTTTAACGATTCGGCTACCAGGAGGATTTTTTATTACAAAGTCACTGTACACTGGTGTCTGGTAAAGATTGAATAAGGCATAAATATACAATCAGCTTCTTGAATATAATGTTAGCCTGACACTGATGATGATCTGTTGATTAATTCTACTTATCCATTTACATATGTATTTAAAATTTGTGTTGGTAGACACAAACCCAGGTGTCATAAGATATGTTAAAGACATGCTAAAAATAGAAAAGACATCTTAATTACAATGTGAACTAAAATGTAAAAGGAAATGAAACCAGAAAGATAAACAGACTTACTTTATTATCAACAAATCTAATAATATATGTTGGGTCTATAATATATCTGTTAAGTCTATATTATTTAACCGATTATATAGTCTATAATTAGCTATGCTGTATATAATAGCTGTAATGAGGAGAGTCTTTCCGTTTCCGAAAAAAATATTAGAGCATATTTTTTCAAGTTTAATTCTAGCTGCCACGTATTTACGACACTACCCTGTGGGACATCCAATGTGACTGTTACGCCGTCTAATACAAACCTTTGTACGCGATGACTTAAGAATTCTCTAACCCAGAAAATTACGTCGTCGTCTAACTGTAAGATTTTAGTTTTATAATGAACGTTTTACGGGAAACTTTGTGAAATGCCTTTAGTCAAGAAAAATTGCGTCAACTGGAACGTTATATTCACAGGACACTAAAATATTGGGCATTAAATGCTTATTGAATTTCGCCAGATCTTTCCTGTCTGAATGCATGTTACGTTTTTATTAGCAAGTTATGCATATCGAGGTGTCTCATAACTGAACATACAATTATATGATCAAGGACTCCGCACGAAATAGATGTGAGGAATATCGGGAGGTAGTTCGATGGCTGCTCCTTATCACCGCTTTTGAATATGGGACTGATATTTGCAATTTTCAAGTCCTTGGGGTAGCATACTTGAATAAAGATGAAAGGGGTACTCTTTGTTCGTTGATGGATTTACTGAATATTTAATTAATTAGGGAGCTGTTTATGGAGCTGAAACTCTATACACGCGGGCATGAATTTCTCCAGGACCTGGGGATTAATTTGGAATCAGAGTTTTTAATAATTTTTCTATTCCGTGAGTGCAAATATCGATAAGCGGCATCTTTTGCTGGAATCAATCATTTAACGTGACTGATGTAATATGTAATGATGTGGTGAACACACTTTGATAGTATGAGTTTTATAGATTGGTTTTATCTGAACTGTTTTTTAACAACTCGCTCTTTTAGTTTCGCAGTGGATTAACTGGCGATCTAATGCCTTGAACTTCCCTCACGAATGACCAAAAGGCTTTTGGGTTATCCTGTAACTATTCTACTGGTGTTTTTCTTTTAAAATACATGAAAGGATTCCGAAACGCTTCCTTAGTAACGGCTTTAGACAATTTATATTTTTCAATTATTAAATTGTGATCACCAGTGAACAATTCTGTACTAAGTTTTTCATCCTGGCGTGGCATACTCTTTGTCGTCTTGACGATTTTCCCACTTCCGCATTGTACCATCTTGGTCAGCTGCTCTTTTTTTGACTCTACTTGAGATTTGTTTGGGATACTTTTTTCGAATTTATTAGGTGTTGAAGCTTTATTTTTTCCTTTTGATGCAAACATAACGTTTACAAAATTTGGAGTCAATCATTCCCTGGCAATCTGTGCCGCAGGGATGCCAAACTTGCAATTTTGTAGCGTGAGAAATGGTATTTTTCGTTATACTTCGATAAAAATTGTAAATGTCGATATATTTTCATTGTGTAAGGTATATCGTTCTATTGTGCACATTTTGTGAGGCTAAAACAATAAAAAGTGACCGTTATCATTAGCTGGTTATAAAATAATATCCAGCTCCTGATCGCTAGACAACACGCATGACACGTGTTCGCGTTCGCTAACTTCTACAACTATTTCCTAACTTGCTCATTATCTTTTGGGTTTTTCATAATGTAAATAAACAGTCAAATAATATTTAATTGAGTAATCCATAGTATCATAGTATCACTAACGCTTACAAGATTCTTCGCACATTGAAGATTAAACACAAGATAATACAAAAAAGACTGTATGTACCTAGGTTTTACCGTAGAATTGTTTCTATCGGGATGTACCGTAGAATTGTTTCCATCAGGATGCTTCACCTATAATAATCAAGAACAGGACGAAAGTATTGCTTTTATTCCTCATATTTTGATAATTTGTTTATTAAGTATGAGCCGAGGACGACTGCTCTTTCAGATACATCGTTTAATGCAGCCAAAGATTTGAAAAGGAAACCTTCTTGCTTGTATACCATCCCAGAAAGAGAGGCGACCTCCTAAAATTTTTGAAAATTTTGGAGTCATGGCAGGGTTTTAAGTTGAAACCCTGCCTTGACTCCAATTCTTTCAAGCATCTTCAGGGAAAAGAGAGTAACAAAATTCGATAGATCTTTTTGAGGCAACTGGAAAGCCTCGGCGAGCTTAACATGTGGGCGTTTAGTGGCTTTATCACTGGAATTTACTTGCTCGTGAAGCAAAACTACAATTTTTATTTTCACTGACTCGGACAAATCGAGAAGTGCAAATATGTCCAGTTTGTCCCTAAGATACCATTAACAGCTGGTGAATATCTTCGTAGCCTCTACAGAAACTCCTGGATATTGGGACTAATATTCACACAGATTCCTTAGATATTTTAAGTCCTAAATTGGAGCTGTAGCAGTTAATGATGCAGACAACTAAGATCATACTTAATTAAGGGCATCTAATACGCAAAATCTGCGAATATATCCCTCTTCTTGCTTTGACATAGGAGATTGTTAACGTCAAGATTTTCAAGCAGTACAGAGCCCTCGCCACCCAACGAGTCTCATTAACAGTACCTGGTGCCAAAATATGTATGCCTTTTGGAGGATCTCTCCAGTAACTATTATGCAGAGCTCCAAGAACTCAAGGCAGTCATCTCTTGGCTGTGCCCACTTTAAATATTTAGGAATAAAATTGTAATATTTTTAAGAAAACCGCTCGTTATGTAACAATTCGATATATAACAGGTACTTACTCCTATTTAGCATATTATAAACCGAGATATTGTCTCAGTTTTGCCTTTCAAATCAAAGAAAAATTTTGGGATCCGTAAGTCTCGTCTCTAATTGGTTTTAATTGATTACTGCCCACTGGTTCTTTAAAAGCTTGAAAAGGGGTCCAGAGAAAGGTCCTACTGATACGTGATACTCCGATTTCAGGGCAAGTTCATAAATATATGATTTAGATGCTTACGGCATGCGGTGTATAGCATGCCAACCATCAAGGCCCTCTGTACTGGAACGTAGGCACAGTGAGAACAACCTAAGACTTTAAATATTTAGTAGCCAGGTGCTGAGTAAATACACATTAAAAATATAACGTCAAGAAAAACTCATACTTCATACGAACTACCTGTTTTACATGAAGTAGTATGGGTGCACATAACTTTCACAAGATAACTTATTCTGAAGTATTATTGCAGCTGTGTTGATACAACTAAAGCTATCAATGAGCCAGTTCCAGATTACAGAGTAGGAGTCCTCAAAATTTATTTTTGAAATCTCTTTGGGCTTTGGCCCAAAAAGCTTATGCTTCCTAGATAATTTCGTGTACTGCAAAATGCAATCCCTCCCTTATTTCCCGAATGTTTCACAGTAGCCGACGAAGTACTTGACCTCTTGAAGGGATATTCGCTCCCATTAGCTTATTATCAACACTGCCAACCAAAAATCATGCTTACCTCTAATCCCTTCCTCTAATCATTTCCATCAATCAAACTAGACATGCCTTCCTCTGATCCCAATAATGAGAATACAAATGACTAATGTGATACCTATCGAGACTCTTGAATCAAGAAAACCTGGGGTGTCTTATGGAGAACCGCAAGGAATGAGGAAGATTTGCTGTTTACGACGCAGTCACCAAGTTGGAATTGTTTGAATGACTACTCAAAAAATTATTCGGCTGAGCAAAAGTGCCACCATACGCAATGTACTCAGACTTTTACCTCAGGTGTGGCGTTGCGGAGTGTGCTTTGGTAAATTAACGTTTGGTAGGGTAACCGTCGCAGGAAAAAGCCAACATCGTAATTCATAGAAACCTTTTTAACAATGTGTCATCGAAATCGTTTGGCTAATCTTTGTGCGGGGAATATTATTAATATTTAGACGCTTTGATAATATTAATTATTCCATTAAATTTTATTAAACTTTTAAATACTGGCCCATCCTATCGTGCACATGATTACGTACAGTATCATATGAGTAACCTTTGCAAAGGATACTACTTCACCCCTCTGTACCTACCTAAGTTTTTCTGAAACAAATTTATTTCCAGTATATGTTTTTTTGCGACTAATTCTATTATACTCTTAACGCAACTGATTCCCTTCTGTGATTTAATTTTTGACAATATATATGAATACAGATATTATTGTGGCGTAGACGTATTTTGAGTAAACAAGACTTATTGTGAAAATCAGAATGGTGACACATCTCTCACTGATTTGAAATTGCTCCTAGTAAGAAAAGTGGGGCAGTTCTGAAGTGAAAACAGGATCTATTCATCATATTTTCATTTAAAAATAGAAACAAAGCATTCCAGAGGGAGAGAGAGAGATAGAGAGAGATAGGTACTGAATGAAGCAAGGATTTATTCCTGTCTGCATATAATGTTTTTCTACTCTTAACTAGTAATTTCGGGCGGAACTTTATAAAATTAATTCATGTTTGAATAAAAAACAGTTACTTGGTAATTCCACTATAAATTTATTAAAACACAACGTTTATTGCAACTTCAAATGAAGAATGATTGCTCACAAATTTTGTTAACTGCTTTAGTGTGTTATTAATTATGGGATAGGAGTGTACGATGTAATTGTATTAAGTTTTTGTATAAAAGTTCCTTAAAAGCATGTGTGTGAGTCTTCACCTGAAGATGAAGTTGTTGTTTGAAAATCGGGTCATGTTTAAATAAATTTACTCTGGACTTATCAAGTTACTGTTTTTATTTTTTTTTCATACTCTTTATGTCGGATTATTTTCCATTTGATGCTTTATTTCTTGTAAATTATGCTGGCTTAAGATTGTTTTGATCTGCATCATTACATTATCATTCAAGTGTTGACTGGAGTAAATGACAGGGAGGATACCAACACCAAACCTAATTATGTTACATTACTGCATTTTAGTATGAAATCTGACTAAGCGTGTATATTACTTAAGTAACTAGTGAAAAAAATCGAATGCCTTGAAAAATTCGGGTTTTGTACGGTAACTTTACTGTCTAACTCATTATCAGCATGAAAATCTCATTATCAGCATGTAAAAACATTTATAAAACAAGTAAATTAAATTATTACTCTTAAATAATGCTATCATGTCTTATCCATTCCCGCCCCATTTTTCCAACATACTAAAAAGTCAAAGAAATTAGTGAGAATATTTGTCTGGCATGTTAAACGCAAAACTGATGTATGCAGCATGCTTGAACAATTGATATTCTAGAAATTACAGTTAAAATATATTTTAAATATAAGCACGAATAAAACCCATCAATAAAACCTATTAAAACAAAAAAAAACAATAAAATAAAAGCCCAAAAAAACAATAAAACACCAAAAACCCAAAAACCTAAGATAGAGGGCCGATAGAGGGCCGTAGTGATAGATGCTTTGCTAGGGCTGACAAGAAGGGAAGTGGATGGGAATGAGGACAATGCCAGGATAATGAATACAATAGAGAAATATGCTCACTCCCCCAGTACCATGCTCTTCATTGCTTGCCCCCTGCTAAGTATTTCCAGGCACTCTTTTTACCTCTTTGCTTTTTCTCGATTTTCTACGAGAAACTCAATCGTTTCACTCCAAAACACAGCTTCCTTAATGTGGCTTTCTTTATAGTAGCTTTTCTCCGTTCTATTGGCTGCCTCAACTTTTCACTGGGGCGAATTGATTTGCACTTTCCGTACCCATCTGTGGCATTTGGCAAATAAAAGATCTTTGACTTGACAGGAATTAGAACATATATACCAATTCAGGAGTATTATCCAGTTTCTCCACTACGTCATCTTAAACGGAAGTCAAATTTCTGAGGGGGTTGATGCAAATGATGTGTTCTCGACGTCTATC